>CM024765.1:23600607-24200607 GCA_014218235.1 Colocasia esculenta | reverse complement strand
ACGCTGCCCAAACGCCTGAGAATCTCATACGGGCCAATGAATCTAGGACTTAGCTTACTATGCCTACCAAATCTAACAACACCTCGAGTAGGCTAAATCTTTAGAAAGACATGCTCGCCAACTTCGAACTCTAAATCCTTTCTTTTGTTATCTGCGTAACTCTTCTGCCTATCTTGCGCCACAACAAGCCTCTTTCTAATAAGCTGGATCTTATCCGAAGTCTCCTGAACTAACTCTGGACTGATCAACTACCTATCACCGGTCTCCTCCCAACATAAAGGAGATCTACAAGGCCTTCCATACAACGCCTCAAATGGAGCCATACCAATAGTCGCATGAAAACAATTGTTATATGCGAACTCCACAAGAGGTAAATGACGCTCCCAATCACCCTTCAAATCCAGCACACACGCTCTCAACATATCCTCGAGCATCTGGATAGTCCTCTTGGACTGTCCATCTATCTGGGGATGGAATGCCGAACTAAGCTTCAACTCAGCACCTAATGCATCCTGAAGACCCTTCCACAATCTCGAAGTAAATCTCGGATCTTGATCCGAAATGATCGACTTCGGCACACCATGCAACCTAACAATGCTACTAACATACAACTTATCCAAACTCTCAACGGACTGCTTCTTCTTCATAGGCAAGAAATGCACAGTCTTAGAGAATCTATCTACAACTACCCAAATCGAGTCATTGCCCCTAACTAACCTAGGCAAACCCGTTACAAAATCCATAGTGATGGCCTCCCACTTCCAAACTGGGATCTCCATCTTCTGCATAAGACCAAATGGTCGTTGCCGCTCGGCCTTCACTTGCTGGCATACTAAACACCTGGATACAAAATCCGCCACGTCCTTCCTCATGCCAGACCACCAAAATGATCTCTTCAAATCCTGCTACATCTTAGTGTTACCCGGATGAATAGAGAACCTCGACCTATGAGCTTCTGCTAATACATGCTCACGAACATCCACAATATTGGGAACACAGACTCGGTGATGGAACCTCATCACACCATCCTCATCATGAGCAATGCCTGTCTTGCCCACTAACTCCTGGAGTCTAAGGTCGGCCTTCTGCTGCTCGATTACCTCATCCAAAATAGTGGACCGAATGGACAACTGAGCTACAAAAGCCTGACACAATAATGGCTCTATCTCAGTCATCGCACAAGCAGCATCCTCCAACATCTTCCAATCCTGTTGGAGTAAAGATTTCTTCCCACTAAGAGCATCCGCTACGACATTCGCCTTTCTAGGATGATACTGAAGATCGAAGTCATAGTTGTAGGTTATGTTTTTCACTCCTTTTCAAGGGGATGAAGAACAGTAAGCCCACAAAGAGGGGTGGAGAATGAAAAACGGTTGGAAAAGATGGAAAATAAAATAAACGTGATCGCCAGGCACACAAGGGTGCCGAATGGAAAAGCACGCGCGAGGGGTGCGGGGGAAGGAAGTGATCGCGAAGAATACCTTTTTGGAGCTGGGAGATTGCGAGAGGGATTATGTGGGTTCTCTCTTCCTCTATGAGCATGGCCGGTCGTGGTAGAGGGTGTTTCCTCATTTGATTACCCTGACAAAATAGACAAAGAAAAACAGGGATTAGCCAAATAAGGTGTGTAGTACCGAATCCCGAATGAGTAAGTGAAATGAATAAAATGGGGAGGACTCACCGGGTGGTGGTTTTAAACCCCCTAAATGATAGGTGTGTGTGTGTATGCATGCATGTGTGTGTGTGTGTAAAAGAAGTGTAGAATGGGCCACATGGGGCCCGGGAGGAGTAGATGTAAAGAAAAAGGGGAGAAAGGAGGGGGGTGCTTCCCCAGATGGATGACGTGGCGGCAGTGTTGCCGATCGGGTAGAGGAAGAGGAGGAAGACTGCGCTCCTCCCTCCTCTCTCTGGTATGTGTGGAATGGTAGACGCCCCACCTTGATTCGGATGTCGGGTCGTCGATCTGGCAGGGCTCCGCCACGGTCTGAAGGGTCGCGTGAAGAATCCGACAGGGCTCCACCAGGGTCGAGGGGGATTGTTGAAATGGTTACCCTCGGGGGTCTATTTTTAGGCAAAACTTCATCAAATCGCGTCGACAACAGTGGATGCCTATTAAGCATGAAAAGCGTCCGCCTGACGCACCGCGATTCAGAAGATTCCTCAATTTCTGCTCGATTTGACATTTGAATGATGTTTGTAGCTTACAGCTATGTTGTAAATCGCGTCCGGGCAGCCCACCGCGTTTTCTTAGGGAAATCAAATCTCTGACGAAGTTTGATTTTGATTTGACTGCTTATAAAATACGGCGTCTAACGTGGACGCGATTCCAACAAACATCATGATTATTGACGTGGTACCTATTAAATGCAACTGGCAGGGCTTAGCCCAAATGTTTGACTTTTAATTACGGAAGATTAGACAGACGTGGATCAGAAATAGACCATGTGCCAGAAAAGCAAGTGTTATTCGCGTCGCCTATACCAGCCGCGGATAAAGTCTTCCCAAAAGGCGTCCACTGTAGCCGACGCGAATCAATGAAGTTGTCCATGGGCCTTCACCAAATTTATTGGGAAACTACTCTTGCAAGGCAAAAAGAAGGCCATTAGTGGTATTATGGCGCAATATGAAATTTGCTGCGGTGGAGTCGAATTCGCATGTCTACAGCTGCCACGCCTTGGCGTCTGCTTGGAGGGGAGCGAGCGAAGGGACATGAAGTGGAGCGTAATAGAGTGAAATGGAATGGAATGGAATGGAATGAAAGAAATATAGTGTAGCGAAGTGGAGTGCAGTGGAGTGGACTGAACAGTAGATGCCAAGGTGAAAAATAGACACACCCGACAATAGGTGACTACCACCTGATAAGAGTCTTTTCCCAACACCCAAGGAAGTCACCACCGAGAAGAAGACCTAGAGAAACTACTGCTTGGATTGGAAAGGAAATAAAGGTGTGCGCGTGGGCACAAAAGGAAAGAAAAGATCAACTTCCAGCGTCGGAGAAGTACCTAAGGACACAATCCGTTACTTTCACCATTGGGGGCGTCTGCCACTGCCGTAGGTGGATCTTAGGGAGAGGAGAGATTAACTTCCAGCGAAGGGGAAGTACCTAAGGACACAATCTGTTAGGTTGCACCATCGGGGGCGTCTGCCACTGCCTTAGGTGGATCTCTGGGAGCTTAAAAGAAAAGATGAAGAGAGTGATAAATTCAAACAGAGGGTTCTCAAGGAAATCAGCCCTATGGCGATAACAAAGGGAGTTTGGTACTTGACCCAGAATGGAATATTTCAAGGTTGCATGAATTTGAGGCGCGGATGGCTCTCAAGTTGCAAAGCAAGAGCGGTTTTCCACTGCGATTTCAATATGCATGTATGCTAGGCTAAAAGGAAAATAAGATTAAAAGAGGAGTAGAAAATAACCAAAGATAATATTGTTATGCCGGGGAGTCAGGACCAGAGGGTATGCATGGATCCATCGTCCTCACATGCCAAGCGTGACGGCCTATCTATGCGGCTAAGGATCCTCTGGGATAATCATTGTTTTTGGTAAAGGGGAACTCAAATCCCAGATTCCTCAGAGCCACAACGTCCTTGGTATGCTCTAGAGGTATAACATATAGTAATGCAGATAGCTTAATGGCGAGGGCAGTAGCAGCCTGTTTGCGCCGAATGAGGTAACTCGAATCCTGTGCTCAAAATCATTAGCCAAGATAACAAACATCATGGAATAACACATTCAAAGTATGGTGCATGCAGCATAGATAAAGCATTAAACAATAAGCATGGCTCATTCAATTTGTTTGTTTTTAAATCATGAGGATGAGCGATCTCTGGCTGAAGAATTTTGGAGTTCAGGATGGGAGAAGCCAATGATTAGAAGAAGTGATTTGATCTAGCACAGGCAAGAGGCAACGTGCTTGCCTTGTGCAACACCATCAAGGATTTTTTGGATTTTGAAATATTCAAATTTTTATGGGATTTTGAAAATATTCAAATTTTTATGGGATTATGAAAATATTTGAATTTTTGTGGTATTTTGAAAATATTTGATTTTTATGAGTTTTGTAATATTTGATTTTTGTGGGTTTTTGAAAATATTTGAATTTTTATGAAAATTTGAAAATATTTGAATTTTTTTTGTGATTTTGAAAATATCCCTCTTTTTTTTGGGATTTTGGAGACATTGCCATGCCATGGCGACATTAGGGTTATGAGAATTGACTGGCGGGGGGTCCTTGTTACCTCCCATTTCATTGAAGAATGCCCAGAGTAGGGCGTGCGTTTTAACGTGGCGCCCACGGGCTAATTACACTTGGTTAACGGTGCCACTGCCAAAGCTACGCTTGAAAAGGCGACCAAGTCTGGCAGGAAGAAGGGAAGAAAACTTGGAGATAAGCTTTGATATGGGTATTGAAGTGTTTGGGTTTGACTTCCTTCCTTGGCACAACCGTCAGAAGGTTCAGTCTCATTTAAGCACTGGGGATTTTCTAATTATTTTTGGAATCTTGAGTGATGACCATTTGATTGTAGGGACATGCGTACGTCCAGGTTCATTTAGATCTCCGCGGGGACTTTGCCGCTCTTTGCCATGCCCTATTATCATTGATTTGATTTTAACTTTTGCATGCACACGACCAGGTCCATTTGGATCTCCGCGGGGACTTTGCCGCTCTTGACATGAATTTTGACTTTGATTTTTTATTGGTCATTTGATTTGCCTGTTTTTGAGGACGTCTTCTTATGACGGAGGTGCTTTGGGTTGGTTGCCTTGTCCAGACTGCCTCTGCTACCCATATTTTGGCCGAGTAAGAGGAGAAACAGACTTTTGTGCCTTTCAGGCGTGGCTGTGATGGTGATAGTGTCTACCGGGAGCAATCAGCTTAGGGCGCCGTAGAGTGTGTGCAAGTGCCCATGCTAAGGGCAAACCTTATGACCCAGGAGGGAATTTTGGACTCCTGGCGCAGAATTCTTATAACAGAAATGCTGCGACGGCATGGCAATGCTGAATATTTATTTTTTTGGATTTTTTTATATTGCTAAAATATAGTAAGTTTTTTACATAAGATTTTTTTTTGGAAGGTAAAAGGAGGACAAATGCCCTGTGCTGGGGCGAGACTCGGAGGTCTACGGGAATTTACATTTTTTATTTGGAAATTAAAAAGACATGTGGGGGCTAAAAGCTCGAAAACAATGCGAGAAGGGTCGAAGGACCCGATTAAAGGAGGCGAGGAGAGAGTGGAGGAATGATTTTGGAGACTCCGGCGGGGCAGGAGGGGATTGGAGAAGAAGGAAGGCGTGGTGCCCTGAAAGAAGAAAAGAATCCAGCGGGGCCGAAGGGGAGAAAGGAAAAAGCGGGCCGCAAGGGGCCAACAGGAAAGGTGCGCAGTGTGGGGCACGAGATGGAGAGGTGCCACGTGGGGTACAAGAGGGAGTTGTGCCACGTGGGGCATGGGATGGAGACGTGCCGCATGGAGCACAAGAAGGAGATGTGCCACGTGCGGCACTGGAAGGAGATGTGCCACGTGGGGCACGGAAAGGAGGTGTGCCACAAGGGGCACAGAAGGAAGAGTAAGGAGTACGAAAAGGGGCACGATGCCCGGTATAAGAAGACGGATTATAAAAAAAGATGAAAGTAAAATGCCTCCCGTGGGGAGGGAATGTGGAGAACCCACGGGAAGGTGCTGAGAAGCACAAACGATGATTGGAAAGAAAATGAAAAAGATGGAGGAGACCCCCTGGTCTTTTGCGTTGTCTGGCATTTGGGCTCTCACTTGGGGTCGGCGTTCTGACCCTCAGGTACTTCCTCATAAATTTTGCCCAGCGGGGAGATGGTCTTTCTCTTCTCCGAGGGATTGAGTAGCTCTCAATGATTGGAGGGTTGACTTCCGTCGGAGTTTCAAGCGACAGTGACAACTCCCTTGGAATGTAGTGGAATGAAAGGGTGGGGAGTTCCACCGGTAGAGTTGGAAGCAACAAAGAGGGGACCGTGCCCAAATATTGTAAACTATTTGATATAGAAGGGGGCACGACCGCTTGAACAATAGATTGTGCCAATGATCTGGCCTCTGAATGCGTGAGCACAATCTGAGTAGTTGACCCCTTCACTAGAGTGGGAAGGTTCACAACAATGGTGTGAGGGGTCATGAGAGCTTGTAGAAGGAGATTCCCTATGAGTATTTTGAAATGTGCCTGGTTTGCAGCTGGAATGATTGACATATGTTTAGAAGGCCTCTTGACGGCCATGAGTTGAGGGGAGGACTCTCGCTCGGTAAATGTGCCCGATATTTTGACAATGACCGCCATGCGAGGAATATAATCTTAGATTTTAAAAGGCATGCCCGATCCCGGGACTTCCTTCTTCTGTTGTACTTTCTTGTTGCTCCTCAAAGGGGTGCACCCGCTCCGTTGGATGGGGGTAGGTGTGGATGGAATGGAGGGTTGTATGGCCAGTGGAGGCACAATAGGTATGAAGGGGAAGATTTGCTTGGGTTGGGTTGCCGAGGGTGTCGGCGCAATGGGAGGTGTAATGATTGGTGTAATGGTTGGTGGATGTTTAATAGTGGAAGGTTTGATGATAATGGATGGTAGTGTAGGAGGGGTAGGTGAATGGTGTACGAACATGACCTCGGAAGGTTCATCATCATAATACTAGGTGGTTTCCTGGATGGGTTGGGCATCGGAAACCTCAGCCCGAGCAACAGACTGTGGAGGAGGTGGAGGCTGTTGTGGTAGAGGAATAGGAGCTGGCATGGGTGCCGGAGAAGGTGCAATGTTTGGCACGGGAGCTTCTTCATGAGAAATAGGGGCATCGTAGGGCCCGGTTGGAGGTCGTTGAGTCCGAGGAGGACGAATCAGTGGATGCCTAGGTGGGGGCATGTTGTGGTAGATGGGAGGTGGACGGTGGATGGCATCCACTGATCCATTCATTCTCGGTTTAATTTGATCAAAAAGTTCTACGATCGGGGAGTCCATTAAATGGGCTTGGATGTAACGTCCCCGCTCGTACAGCTCTTCCATCATGTCGATTTGGTTCATGGCCAGAATGTGCCTGAACTTCAGAGTAGAGTTTAAAATGATTATTTTAATTTGCTCTGACTCTGAGAGCACATGCTGCATTCTGGTGGCCATGGACCTCCAACGGTCAGAAAATTGTACAAAGGCCTCGTCGGCCCTCATCTTCTCGGATGCTAGATCCGTGATAGAGAGATAAGGACTAACACGGTCTTTGTATCTCTGAAGGAATTTCTTATGAAGGGGGTGGAAGTCTCCTGCCTCACTTGGTTCTAGGGAGTAGAACCATTCGAGCGCAGGGCCGTCAAAAGACTTTCTAAATAAATATGCCAACATGATGGGGTCACGTTGCCAACGAGAAGACTCATAAAGGAATTTTTTAATGTGAAGGTTGGGGTTCCCCATGCCATCGTACAATCGGTACATTGGCATCTCCGAAGGATGTATATAGATCTGAGGGAGAGCCGGCATGGCGGCAACGGGGTCACCCTTGGAATTTGAAAGCTCGTTTATTTGTTTCTCCAAATTATTCAATTTCTAGAGAAGAGCATCTTGGAGAGGAGTGGATTTCCGCTGGGCATGTGAGGGAGTACATGGGGGTGGCCTTGAATTGGTGGGCCTTCCCAAGGGATGGTCTGTACGAACTGGAGCACGGGAGTGCAAATGGCCAGGGGGCCGGGGTGATGAAGAATGTACAGGGGTATGTGGCGAAACCGCGGGAATGTACAAAGATGAGTGCCTAGGGAAGGAGAAGAAGAAGGAGAAGGCGTCACCCCCTCAACTAAAGATTGGATCAGATTGAGTTGTTGAGGTGTGAGCTGATCAATGGCATGCAGGACATGCTGGAAAGTGGAATCATGGTGGAGGACAGGCTCTCGCCGGGTTTTAATCGGAGGTAGATATGGAGGGACATCAGAGTGGCTAGTGCGCAGCGTGCGCACATAACCATAGGAAGTGGATGCTTGTCCCTCATGGTGGTGAGATGGACCGACATGGGACTGGAAAGACAGGGATGTGACATTATCCTTATAGTCCTCATAATAAAAATCGGCATGATAATATGGGTCCATTTTTAACAAGCAAGCAAACAAACAGGTTGAACAAAAATTAAGTCAAGCAATGTAGTTCAAACAAGTTATGATGCTTAGCGCTTTCTTTCTTCACTAATAATTAGATGGATTAATAAATATGGTGTCACTCCAGGTGGGATCCTATTTGGGTAGACTATAAGACTTCGGGGTATAGCTAGGATCTCACCCTCACCATGCAATAGGATAGCTAACCCGGGTCATCGGAATGGTACTGCCACCTCGGTCTGTCGTAAGGGAATCCACGGGGTACGGAGTCTTACGAGGTTCTTGGCAAAGGTTCCCTAGTCCATTGAGACGGAATGCCCAAAGGAGATGTTGCCCTTACCAAGAAAGGTGTGTGGAGCCTAGGATATGAGGGAAGGAGGTCCCCTGGGCAATGCAATATACCCTGTATGCACAATTTATAGCAAACAAACGGCAAAACGACGCGTTTCTGTCAGCAGTTTAAATCGTGTCGGTTGCAGAAGCTGCGACTCAAACTGAATCGTGTCCAGTCACCTGGACGTAGATCTGCAAGCCACCGAAGGCTGTCAGAGTCGTGAACAGGTTCCTGTGGACGGTCAATGTCATGCAGAAATGCGTCGGCTCTGGCCGCCATGAAAATAACAATATAAACAAAAACGCGTCAGCTTCGGCTGCAGCGACAATAGAAACGCGTCGCCTAAAGCCGACACGATAAAAAAACAGAGACGCATCTGGTATGCCGACCGCATTCTCAAAAGTGAATCGCATCCACTGTGTTGGATGCGATTCCAAACAAGCACCCGAGAACAAAGAAGGAAGGCAGGAAAGAGGATATATGCATAATAAAAAGGGAAAGACAAAGAATTAAACACACAGCATGCTTGCAGAGTATAAAATAAATACAAAAGAAGAGTGCCATGTGGGGCACGAAGGAGGAGGGTAATCAAAAGGGAAACGCGAAAAGAGGTCCCACCGTGATCGCCAATTTGTAGGTTATGTTTTTCGCTCATTTTCAAGGGGACGAAGAACAATAAGCCCACAAAGAGGGATGGAGAATGAAAAATGGGCGGAAAAGACAGAAAATAAAATAAACATGATCGCCAGGCACACGAGGGTGCTGAATGGAAATGCACACGCGAGGGGTTCACGGGAAGGAAGTGATCGCGAAGAATACCTTTTTGGAGCGGGGAGATTGCGCGGGGGATGATGTAGGTCCTCTCTTCCTCTAC
This sequence comes from Colocasia esculenta, assembly GCA_014218235.1. Classification (NCBI taxonomy): domain Eukaryota; kingdom Viridiplantae; phylum Streptophyta; class Magnoliopsida; order Alismatales; family Araceae; genus Colocasia; species Colocasia esculenta. The sequence continues at coordinate 24,191,318 of CM024765.1, read as the reverse complement.
GAGCACGGCCGGCCGTGGTAGAGGGCATTTCCTTGTTTGATTACCCTGACAAAATAGACAAAGAAAAACAGGGATTAGCCAAAAAAGGTGTGTAGTACCGAATCCCAAACGAATAAGTGAAATGAATAAAATGTGGAGGACTCACCGGGTGGTGGTTTTAAACCCCCTAAATGATAGGTGTGTGTGTGTATGCAAGCATGTGTGTGTGTGTGTTTAAAAGAAGTGTAGAATGGGCCATGTGGGGCCCGGGAGGAGTAGATGTAAAGAAAAAGGGGAGAAAGGAAGGGGGTGCTTCCTCAAATGGACGACGTGGCAGAGACATTGCCGATCGGGCGGAGGAAGAGGAGGACGACCACACTTCTCCCGCCTCGCTCCGGTACGCGTGGAATGGTAGACGCCCCTCCTTGATTCGGTAGTCGGGTCGTCGATCTGGCAGGGCTCCGCCATGGTCTGAAGGGTCAGGGGAAGAATCTGGCGGGGCTCCGTCAGGGTGGAGGGGGATTGTTGAAATGGTTATCCTCGGGGGTCTATTTATAGGAAAAACATCATTAAATCACGTCGACAACAGCGGACGCCTATTAAGCATGAAATGCGTCTGCCTGACACGTTACGATTCAGAAGATTCCTCGATTTCTGCTCGATTTGACATTTGAATGATGTTTGTAGCTTACAGCTACGTTGTAAATCGCGTCTGGGCAGCCCGCCGCGTTTTCTTAGGGAAATCAAATCTCCGACGAATTTTGATTTTGATTTGACTGCTTATAAAACGCGGCGTCTGACGTGGACGCGATTCCAACAAACATCATGATTATTGACGTGGCACCTCTTAAATGCAGCTGACAGGGCTCAGCCCAAAAGTTTGACTTTTAATTGCGGCGGATTAGACGAACGCGGATCAGAAATAGACCGTGTGCTAGAAAAGCAAGTGTTATTCGCGTCGCCTATACCAGCCGCGGATAAAGTCTTCCTAAAAGTCATCCACTGTAGCCGACACGAATCAATGAAGTTGTCCATGGGCCGTAACCAAATTTATTGGGAAACTACTCTTACAAGGCAGAAAGAAGGCCATTAGTGGTATTATGGCGCAATATGAAATTTGCCCGCAGTGGAGTTGAATTCACGTGTCTACAATAGTCCTTGAGGAACTCAATCCATCTTCTCTGCCGTAGGTTTAATTCCTTTTGAGAGAAGAGATACCTCAAGCTCTTATGGTCAGTGAACACCTTAAATCTGACACCATAAAGATAGTGCCTCCAGATCTTTAGTGCATGAACCACTGCCGCAAGCTCCAAATCATGAGTCGGATAGTTACGCTCATGCTCCTTCAATTGACGAGAAACATATGCCACTACCCTTCCCTGCTGCATTAACACACAGCCTAAACCAATCCGAGATGCATCCGAGTAAACGGCAAAACCCTCTACACCACTCGATAAAATCAACACTGGTGCAAAAGTAAGCTTAGCCTTCAATAATTGAAAGCTACTCTCACACTCCTCGGACCAGACAAACTTCACACCCTTCTTGGTTAACTTAGTCAAAGGTGCGGCGATAGATGCAAATCCCTCAATAAATCACCGATAATAGCCTGCTAAACCAAGGAAACTACGAGTCTCCGATGAGGTCCAGGGAATTTCCCAATCTAATATAGCCTGGACGTTCGCTGGATCAACTGCTACACCAGCATCGGAGATAACATGCCCAAGGAAATGAACCTCGCGCATCCAGAAATTGCACTTGCTGAACTTAACATATAGCTTGTGCTCTCGGAGAACTTCTAACACTACCCTCAAATGCTGACAGTGTGTGGCCTCATCCGGAGAATAGACCAACACATCATCGATAAACACTACGACAAAACTATCTAGATAAGGTCTAAACACCATGTTCATGAGATCCATGAACACTGCAGGGGCGTTGGTTAGACCAAAAGGAAGAACTAAAAACTTATAATGTTTATAACGAGTCCTAAAGGCCGTCTTGGACACATCCTCACTCCTAATCCTCAACTGATGATAGCCAAACCACAGATCAATCTTAGAAAATACCGATGCATTCTGCAACTGGTCAAATAGATCATTAATCCGCGGTAAGGGATACATGTTCTTTACAGTCACTTAGTTGAGCTTCCTATAATCAATGCACAATCTAAGTGAACCAACCTTCTTTTTTACAAATAATACATGTGCGCCCCAAGGGGATACACTAGGGCGAATGAATCCCTTATCCAACAAATCTTGCAACTGCTTCCTTAACTCAGTTAACTCCACAGGTGCCATCCGATATGGAGCCTTTAAGATAGGAGAGGTGCCTGGAAGCAACTCTATGGTAAATTCTATCTCCCTAACCGGTGGCAATCTAGACAAATCATCGGGAAAAATGTCTGGAAACTCCTGCACTACATCAATCTCCATAAGAGTAAGTGACTGATCAGCCTTCGGAACTAATACCACGCTGGCAAGAAAAGCGTCACAATGCATGTTAACCATCCTCATCGCCTTCATGGCGGAGATAACAAACCTTCCTGCTAAGTTCCTTGGCAAGGGATGTGAAAACTCATCCTCACCAGGAATACGGAAAGTGATCTTCTACCCACGACAATCAACTAAAGCATAGTGCTCCTCTAGCCAATCCAAACCAAGAATAGCATCATAGTCCTTCATCTTTAGCAAGAAGAAACACCCATCTAGGACTCGATCCTTAATGCACACAGGTAACGACGGAATACACTTCCTAGTCGATACCGTTCCCACTGGTGTGTGCACAGACAACGGAACCTCTAACCCCTCAGCATCTAATCCTGATTCTAAAGCTAACTGTCTAGCAAACCACTCGGAAATGAATGAGTGAGTGGCACTCGTATCAAACAAAACCTGAGCGCGCACACCCATGAAGAGAACTGTACCTTCGGTGGCATTATCCGCATGCTCGGCATCCTCTCGTGCTAGGGCAAACACTCGAGCTTGGGCTCGAGGCCTTCTTGGTCTTCCTATAGCTGGCGCTGTTGCTGCTGCCGCTGCTGGGGCTGGCGCTCCATGCTGGACTCCTTGCTAAAGTCTATGGTAGTCCCAGATCTGATGCTCGCTGCTCTCGCACTTCAGACACTTTCCCGCCATCTTCCAGCACTCGGTACCACCATGTGCCCTTCCACAGTGATGGCACTCCCTCTTATCGCTAGGCCTGCTGCTACTGGGGGATCGTTGAGAAGCTACCTGTTGACTGCTTGCTGCCACAGGACGCTGCGGTGACTGATACACTGCCTTCTTCCTATCCTACTGTTGGAAAGGAGGTGCAGATCTTTTCTGCAATACCTTCTTCTCCTCGAGGTACTGCTCTATCTCACTCTCCTGTCGACACGCCGTACTAAGAGCCTCGTCCAAGGTACGGTGCTCGAATGCTACTAGCCTCGATCTAAGTGATGGCTTAAGGCCCATCACAAATTTCTTCGCTTTCCTGTGCTCATCAGCCACAATGTGAGGTGCATATTTTGATAATTCTGCAAACCTGGCCTCGTACTCAAGTACGGTCATGGAGCCCTGAGTCAGAGTGAGGAACTCCTGCTCCATCTTGTCCTGGATATGATCTGGAATGAATTTGGCCCGAAAGAGCCTCACGAACTCATCCCATGCTACCTCGACAACACTGTCCTCAAACCTGGTACGCAGTAACGAAGCCCACCACACATCGGCTCTCTCCTGCATCAAGCCATCCATAAGCACCAAAACTATACCATCTAAACTTAGATAATTTAATGCATATACAACTAACTCATACCTGTAGCATATAGGTGGCCAAGCTAACCTTATCTTCCTCAGCACACCTAATCGCTCGGAAGATCTTCTCGATCTCCCTCATCCAACTCTCCGCCAGTAATGGATCACTCTCCCCCTTAAAAGAGGGTGGAGCCATCCTCTTGAACCGCTCCATGATGGAAGGACCACCATGGCCATGCTCCTGGGGAACTGGAGCTGGAGCCTGAGCCTGCTACAATAAACAACATATATAACACATAAGTAACATAACAATCATACATTTAATAAAACCAGACTACTTCTATCTAACATCTCTATCCTGAGCCTCCAGATGAGCTGGAGTGCGGCCTGAGTATGCGCCTGAGTCTGCATGGCCTGCACCAGACCTTGCATGAATACTCCATAATCTACTGGTGGTGGAGGAGGAAGTACAGTAGGACCCTGAGGTGCTGGGGCCTGTTGCTCAACCCTCTCCTCACGCCTCTGCTCATCCTCACGAGCAGGTGCACTACGCCTACCTCGAGATGCCATAGCCTGTAAAATAATTAATCATAGTTAGAACTAAGTGTAATCACGGGATTTGTATCCCCTTTTGAAATTGATTGTGAAGGTGTAGGGATTAAGAACTGACCGTGATCGCCACCAACGCAGTCGCCTCTTGATGTTCAGATGGAGGGCTGACTACCTTGGAAAGGAAAGATGAAGAGGAAGGCGTACCTGGTAACGCGACAAAGTGGGCGTCGCGATGCTTTGGTGTGAACGCGACGTAGGCAACGACGCCTTATTGATCGCGACACAGTGGTCGTCGCCTTCTTCTTCAGTGGATGGAGACATGGGTTCTTCGTCTTCCTGCTCCTCAGCCGGCCGAGGGGCAAGAGCCTCACCTTGCTCTAACCTTTAAACACCTGCCAAAGTGATTCAAATAAACAAAACACCCATTAGAACTCGTGTGTAGAAGATCTATTCAATGAAAAGCATGGAATCATGAACTATTATGGGGGGAACTCACGAGATTGGGGCTTTTAACCCCTGTGGGTGTTAAGAATAGGTGTGTGTGTCGTGATCTAATGCTAAACTAGAAAGAAAACGAAGCTATGCATGCATGAAATCAAAGAAATAAAGAGAAGAAGGGAAAAAGAATTGTGTAGCCGATGGGAAAACGCCCTGGAGGGCTCTTTCTGATCGTCTGGAGGGGGAACTCTCTTCGTGGAAGATGAAGCTCTCTTGCTCAGCGAACTAAGGAATCCGGCCTTGCCCAAAAAGATGCAGAGACGAGGTACTTATGGGTGATTATTCCCAACTCGGGTCTAAGAGGAATAATGGGCAAGAGTCCGACTCTGGGTAAGTATGGCTGTGCAAGGGCTATTGGAACTCGGAAAGGGACATGTTAGGAAGGTCTGCTCCGAATTTGAGAGGATTTGGACTTGATTTGGACGTCCAAATGAGGCAATTACCATCAATAGCATGGGTCCAAATTGGCTTCGGATTGAGTTTCCTGTTTAAGGCCTTCAACGCGACGGCCTTGGTGTCGCCTTCTGAACGCGACTGCCCGATACGTCGCCTTCCTCATATGGAAGACTGACTTGAGTTGTTTTGCGATTTTCTGAGGATAAAAATGTGGAATTATGATCGCGACATAGGGGCTGTCGTTTTCAGGAAGGTGACCTAGGGCCTGTCGCCTTCTGGTCTTTTCTGCATTTTGGCATGTAATGCGTCCAATCAGCCATGCACAGCCTTCAGGATGAAACATCGGACTTATACTCAGAGAGCTAAAAGAGATTGATTGGACCAGGAAGAGTCCTCCAGGGCGATGAACTACTGGAAATGATGTCATGATCGGAGAAAGCCAGCTTGACGATGATGAGCCAACGTGGGGCGTCAATAATACGACAAGGGATTTTGCTCGACTTATGGGTCAGAAATGGGTGTCTACAGATTGCCCCTCCTTGATGCCTGCTTTGCAAGGGAGTGGAGCAGTGATGGAGCGAAAGTGGCGTGAAACGACGATGTAGCGGAATGAAGCGGAGTGAGCTGAAAAGCGGGCATCAAGGTAAAGAGACACCCATTCTGGACGAATAAGCAGCGAGAATCGTCCGGCTAACTTCGAACATGGCTGGGAACAGAATGCGAGGATGGTTCCTATTTGGGGACGAATAAAAATCAAAAGAAAAGAATGATCAACCTCCTGATTCAAGAGGTACCCTGGCTATCTTTAGCGTGCAGGTTTCATTCATTAGGGGATAGGTGCTACCCGGCGGGTCGATTCGACTCTGGCCTTCGAGCGGGTCGCGATTAATGAGCGGATCGGGGATAAAGGGATGACTGTTATAGTGAATGGGGATGAGAGGAATCCTGCATAGGAACCATCACTGGCAAACTGGACCGAGCACAAGCTCGAGGAAAACTTTCAAATTCAGAGTGGAATTCTTGTCTGGAAATGAGGATCTGCGTTGGAACATCATTGGGAAGCTGACTTTGACAAATCATGATTCATGAAGCTCAAAATTCCTACATGATGCATGCTGGGCTAAAGAAAAAGGAAATCATAAAAGCGAATGCAAAGAAAGAGAGAAAATAACAAATATTCAAGGATAATATTGCTAGACAATATGAGCAAGGGTCAAGACACTTCGCATCCCCGACGTGCGATAGAATCCATCGTCCCCGAGTCATGTCACCCAATGGCCTATCCAGTGATTAGCAGCGTGTACTTAGATCATCCTCGTTTTTGATGAAGGGGAACTCAGATCCTGGAACACACTGGGAACCAGCCGGTCCTTGAGCTGATATAATAGTGTAGATATCATATAGTAATGCGAAGGGATTAGGGTTAGAGATACTTACCTGACTTACCTGACGGACGTCTCTGTTGATTTTCTGAATTTTCTGATTTCTTATGCATTTTCTGATTTTTATGGATTTTCAACAATCAAAGCAATAAGATAGACATGATACAATGCACCAAACAATGACATCAAAGTATATGTGCAAATATCCTGAACAGTCACAGAGGAATAAGCAAGACAGCACAGACTGGTCAGAAGGCGACATAGGGCTTGTCGCGACCCTTGACTGAAGAAGGCGACGCAAGGCCTGTCGCCACCTTGAAGGCGACGGGTCGATATGTCGTTTTCTCAGTTTTCTCAGCCCGAGCTCAAAAACTTTCAGCATAGGACTTGGTTTTGACTCTCACTTGGACTCTTAAGTGTTCTCCACGCAAGGTCCTACTCCTAATGGGTCTTCCCTTCCCCTTCCAGCAGGAATAGGAGTACTAAGGCTCTATAAATAAAGGGGATGAGAGGCCAAATTCGGAGCTCTCACCTCTCTCTTCTTTTCTTCAAGTCTTGCAAGCTCTCATGGCTATGAAGAGAGCTCCTCTTGATCCCATGGGTGGGGAGGCGGTCTACGAAGGTCCGAAGCGTGCTCGGGCGACCTTTGAAGCTCTCATGAGGATTACAGATGTTCCCAACCACTTGAGCCGGAGCGAGGAAGTTAGAGAGGTAAGTTGGTTGGTGTTTTCAATTTCCATGATTTTATGCTCCGAATTTCATCATTAATTTTGTGTTCATGTTCTTCCTCTTTTCTCTCTTTTCCTTTCTTCCCTAGCTCTTCCCCGGCTCTCGCCGCTACTCTAAGCTCACTTGGATTGCCCCGATGATCAAAACCTTACCCATGTATGTCATTAGGTTCTTAAGAGAGTGGGGTTTGGGTGGGGTGTTGATAGCGGCTCACAACTACCACAAAATTTCCTTTGATTGGCATAGTATCACGGCCTTGATAGAATTATGGCATCCACAAACCCATACTTTCATTTTCCCCAAATTTGAGGCGACCGTCCTTTTAGAGGAGGTCGAGGCCTTCCTTGCTCTTCCCAAGACCAAACCCAGGGACGAGCAAAACATAAGCTACACGGTTGAGCCCATTAACCCGAAGTTTATCCTTGGAGAGTTCATGACCGACCCGGGGGATGTCTACACCATAATTAGCCCACAATTCATCCATCTAGTGCCTTTGTCTAAGTGGGTCATATCCAAGTGCAAGGACAAGAGCGTAGACCACCGGGAAATAGCCAAGGCCGTGGCCATATGCTTATGTGGGGTGGTGCTCTTCCCGTCCGGGGATCACCTCATAGACTATGCTAGCCTTAGTGCGATTAGTGGGGTATGGCGAGGACTTTCACTCTCTCACGCCGTCTTGGCGTACCTTTACTCGGGCCTTACCTCGGCTTCCACGGGAGGTTTCCTTTATGGCTCTATGATCCTTCTAGAGTGTTGGTTGGGTGTGAGGATAAAATTCAAAACAACCCCACCACTGACAGTCGGATCTTCGGGTGCCATCCTTTGAACTTTATTGGCGGCGCGGCCAAATTCTCGGACAAGGTTTTATGCAGGACGGCGGACAAGAAGACAAGGAGTGCATGGCGCCTTTACTTCAGCACCCTACCAGTGGAACACTTCGCTTTGGGCGTAGCGGCACTTCGCGGAGCGGAGATCCGGCTACCACTCGGACGCGGCTTGGACTTACAATTGATAGGGAATATGACGACCATGCTCTACAACCCGCAGCGGTGCTTCCTATAGATCGGGAAGCCGAGGACGAGAGTGCTTCCGCCATCACACTTCCCTCCCGTGAAGAAGCGACGCTTGGGGAACCCGGAGGATGAGCAGGTCGTGCGGAGCGCGCTGGCCTTGTGGAGGGCGTGTGCTACTCATGCACTCCCGCCGAGACTTGACGAAGACCGGGAAACGTACCAGGCGTACCTCTTGGAGCATGAGAAGATCCGGCCACTGAGGGGACCGTGAGCTAGAGAGATAGACTTGATTGTTCCTTTGATGCTTTGATGGACTTGGGGTGGCTTGATGTAATAGGAGATTGATGCTTGATGTAAGGGGAGTGAGACATGTTATTGATGTAAGCCTTGGTTTATTGCAATGAGCATTGAATTTTAGAGGTTTTTGTGCACTGGTTTAAGAAGGCGACGTTAGACCTGTCGCTACCAAGAAGGCGACCGGTCAACGGTCGCTACCATAAAAGTGAAGGCGACATGAGCATCGTCGCCACCTGGGTAGAAGGCGACATAGACCTTGTCGCGTTCACAGGTCTCGGGGCGGTTTGAATTCGGGCCGAGCACCCTTTCTTCTACTTTCCCTCTTTTCGAATCCTTCTTCCTTCCTTCTTTCCCTCTATCCGGTGATTCCGGCGATCCTCTTCCTGGCCTCCCTCTCTCCGGTGAACTACTCCGGCGAGCTCTCTCTCATCTCCTTCCTCTCTCTCTCTCCTATCTCCCTCTCTCTCCTATCTCCCTCTCTCTCTCCTCGGTGACCGTCGATGGAGGGTGGCAGAGAAGGCCAAGGCGGCGATGGCGGGGGGCGGCGACGGAAGAAGTCCATCCGGCGCCGGCAACCGGGTGAGGGGACCTCGACGGCGGCCCCGGAGGCTTCCCCGGTCGCGCCGATGGAGGAGGATGTCGCCGCGATGATGCCGGGCGAGGACGATCCCGTTGGGCCCAAAAAGGTAGGCTCCCGAGCCCTAGACCTTATGTGTGTGGATGAGAGGGGATGTAGGGCCTTTTGGCCCAAAGTGAAATGGCCGGAAAACAGATTCTTGCCGTTTTCGGCCAGTCTGTGAACGCGACAGGGTGGGTGTCGCATTACCAGACAGGTCGCGACGGTCTAAGCGTCGCGTTTAGAAGGCGACAGCTTGCTTGTCGCCTTCACAGGGGGAAGGCGACTCCTCTGGTGTCGCCTTCTGAAGGCGACAATATACCCGTCGCTACCTTAACAGAGTGCTGCTCTACTGATCTCTTGCTGATCCTTGTGTTTTCTGTGATTGTTTTGCAGAGCGAGCTACGGTCCCGGATGGGGTGGTCCGTTGTCCGGGCGATCTATCAGGGGTTGCCGGATTTCCAGAGGACCCGGCTGGAGGAGATAGGGTTCGGCCCCTTTCTGAGGTTGGATGAGTTGACGCCGGACGTGGCGCTCATCCAGGCATTGAAGGAGCGATGGGACCCGGAGTGCCACGCGTTCCTCCTCCCGTGGGGTCACATGATCCCCACACTGGAGGACGTGGCACGGATCACTGGCCTGAGGGTAGATGGCCAGGCGGTGACAGGGGTGACTTATACCAGCTATCAGGAGATGGTGGAGAGGCTTCTGGGGTTAGAGGTGACGCGGGAGAGATCCTCCCTGGTGCCGAGGACGAGGTTGCAGGCGAGCCTCGGGGTGGCAGACGCGCGCCACCAGACTGGAGAGGGTCAGGCGGAATACATGGCCCGGTTGACAGCGGATGCCAGAGCAGCACTGGCGGAGGAGGAGGGAGCGGCAGCGGACCGCGACTTGAGGCGCTTCCTGATCCTCGTGATCGGGAAGTTGATCTTGGGTACGCGAGGAGACCCGGTGAGCTGTCGGTGTCTGCCTCTACTAGAGGACCTGACCCAAGTGGGGAGCTATGCGTGGGGTGCGGCCCTTCTGGCTCACCTTTTTGACAGCCTGGGCACCTCTAGTAGGGAGACAGGGGTGGCCGGGTTCTTCCCACTGTTACAGGTATGCTTCTCACCCTTACCCTTTACTGCTTTTCCTGCTTGTCTTAATTAACTGTGGTACTGACTTGTATTACTTTTGCAGGTGTGGGCGTACTACCACCTCCCCTCCCTGGGTCGCGGGGTGGCGAGGCGACGCGGCGCTGTACCTCTCCTGCAGTGCTGGCGGTTTTTCCGCGACGAGCTGTCCCTGCGGCGACAGGTGACGCTGATTCATGACGCGTTGGACACCGTCCCCTTCGGACATGTAAGTACTTCTAGCCTTAACCTTTTCCTTTGCTTTGCTTATTTGACAATTGACTGACGGGTCTTTACTTGTGGTGTGCAGGTACAGTGGACTCCCTACGTCGGGGAGGACGACGCCACCCAGCCGTGGGTGGAGCGGGGCCGTCCCTACTTCGGTAGGGACATTTGGCTTCACTGTTTTAACACAGTGGTCCCGCTCCACCACCGGCTAGTGGCGCGGACACTGGGACTCCACCAGGCGGTGGTGGAATTCCCGACCCGACAGAGGTCATGGGAGAGGCCCAGTCGCAGCTTCCGGGGAATCCAGCAGGTCACGGACTGGACAGTCCAGGTCCGAGAGCAGCTGGATGACTGGGAGCGGCGAGGAAAAGAGGTGGTCTTCGAGGCTGCCAGTGACGAGGACTACTTCCGGGCCTATGCCCTGAAGTATGGGGCCCAGGTGTACAAGGGGTCCCGACGACCGGTACGTATTTTACTGCTTTCAGTCTCTTTGAGTTCTTAGTTGATTATGTGATTGACTTGACTTGTGATTGCAGCTTGACCCCGAGGGACGGATCTCCTCGCTCGAGGGCATCCTCCATTCCACTATCCAGCAGCGAGACGATCTCCAGGCGGTGGTGGATCAGCTGGTAAGTACTCTGCACCCTACCCTTCTGCTTCTAACTGTGGTTGACTGACCCTTGATATTTTCTTTTGCAGCGGGCAGAGCTGGACCGTGCGCAGCAGATGGTGGGAGGGGCTTCCTCCTCCCGAGAGGACCCCGGCCGCTCCGTCTTGGAGGGCTAGCTAGCGGTGGCGGCGGCCCGAGCGGAGGACGCCCTCGCCCAGCTGCGGGAGCGGGTAAGTTACTTATTTAGATGCCCCTAGTTTTTTTTGCTTCTTTCGTGATTTCTGACAAGATTTTTCTGATATTGCAGGAGCAGGAGCTGAGGACCGCCCTGGCGCGGACGACCACGCTGGAGGCGGAGATGGAGGAGCTGCGCCTACGCCCCGAGGCAGCGGAGGTGGCGCGGTGGCGCCAGGAGGCAGAGGCGGCGGCCCGTTGGCAGCAGGAGGCGGCGGAGGCGACGCGCTGGCGCCAGGAGGCGGAGGAGGCGGTACGACTGCGCGCCGAGGCTGGGGACCTCCGCACCCAGCTAGGGGAGGAGAGGCATCGCGGCGACATGCTGCGATCCGAGATGAGGGGTCTGGAGAGGGCCCTGGCCTTGGTCGGGCGCAGCCAGTCAGTGACCAGCCGGAGCGGTATCCCGAGCGGGTCCGCTGGGCATTACCTGACGGGTTCCTCCGGACGACGGAGGAACGAGGAGGAGGAGCGACGACAGCGTGAGAGAGCGCCAGAGGGGAGCGAGACCGGACCGAGAGTGATGGCCCCTCCATCTCCCCACCCGCCTGAGGGTACAGGGGAGAGTGGTTGAGGGTTTGTACCTTTCGCTCTTTCCTTTTTTTTTGGACATGATAGTGTACATGAATGGAATGGAACTTTTTTGTGTTTTTATGGTTTGCGACTGAGTGAGAGTGACGAGCGAGATGTGAGTGCCGCTTTCTTTTCGTCCTGCACACTGAGGCAACCACGAAACAAGTCAGATCTGTTCTTAGACTTAGCCCCTTGCCTTAAAATGCGACGAGTGAGCGACCTCGATAATTTGTCAAGGGGCTAAGCCTTATTAAATAGGCAAAAGATGCGAATAAACAAATGAAATGCATGTATGCAAACGGCTTGGAATCATTTAATATTTTGAGATTTTTAGAATATTTGATTTTTAGGGTTTTGAAAAATATTTGATTTTTTTTGAGTTTTGGGGAATATTTGATTTTTTTTGGAGTTTTAGAAATATCTGATTTTTTTTGGAGTTTTGGGAATATTTGATTTTTTCTTTTTGGGGTTTTGGAAATATCTGATTTTTTTGCAGTTTTGAGGAATACTTGATTTTTTTGGAGTTTTGGAAATATCTGATTTTTTTGGGGTTTTTGTTAGCGCCTAAAGCCGGCGTTAGCCCTTCCTAAAATAAGACACGCGAGACGGAAGGTACTCGCATCTTCGAGCCACAATACTTAAACCGATTCGAGCCGCTGGTTAGGAATCTTGATCACCTCCGGTTCTCGCCACAGGGCTTTCTAAGTTAGGACGTGCGTGCGGGGTGGCTATGCCTCGGAAGACCTACCCTTGGTTGATGCTGCGACTAATTAAGCTCCACCCAAGAGGTGACTCGGCCTTATAGGGAGAAGCGGAAGATTATTTAAGGAAAGTCTTGTGTGGGTATAGGGATGTTGGGTTCGGCTACTTCCTACAGCATACCATTCGGATATTGGGTCTATTGTGGAGAGACTTTATGGTCTTTTGCTATGGACTTGCCTTGCTTTGGGGCATGCGTATGACCGGGCTCATGAGCGTCCCGCGGGGACTTTGCCACTCTTTGCCATGCCCCTATTGTATTATGGATTTTCTTTTCTTTTCGTTTCTTTGCTTCTTTGCCCTTTTTTTATTTTGACCGTCCCTGTTTGAGACTTCCTCACGTCGGGGTATACTATAGGTTGACGACCTCACCCTTATGACCCTTTTGCCCCTACACTTCGACCGATTAGGAGAGAATGACCGACGCATTGCTAGAGTAGAGCCCGCATAGCTGCAGCATTTACCAAGTGTGGTCGTTCGGGCTTGCTGTGTACGTGTGTGTTAATCTTAACTTAGAGCAGCTCTTGACGATTAGAGAGGTATCTTAGACTCCCAACACGGGGCTACTCCCCGATCTAGGCGTTGTGGCCTCACACCTATAGACCTAAGGATAGAAACTTTTGAGGTACAACCCGTTCCACGGATGTGATAATTCGACGCCCTCAGCATTGATTAAGCGATATGCATTTCCAGGGTAGACCTCCCTCACAACGTACGGACCCTCCCAGTTGGGTTGCAGTTTGGACCTAGGACCTCCGGGTTTGATAAAGATGCGTTTCAAGACCATATCACCCTCTTGGAATTTTCGTTCAATTACCTTCTTTTGAAAAGACCTTGAGATTCGCCTTTGGTAGGAAAGCACATGGTCGGCTGCCATAAGCCGCCTTTCATCTAAAAGTTCCAATTGGACTAGTAACACCTCTTGACGTTCATCAAGATTAAGTTCCTTGTCTAGTTGGACTCTTAGTGAAGGAATTAGGATCTCATATGGAACTACCGCCTCCATCCCGTAAGTGAGAGCGTACGGGGTTTGCCCCGTGGGAGTGCGAACGGAGGTGCGATAGGCCCATAGAGCCTCTATTAACTTCTCTGGCCAGTCGGCGAATTTATGCGACTCACAGGTTTTCTTTAGGATTTTAAGAAGGGTTTTGTTAGTTGCTTCAGCTTGGCCATTGCCTTGTGGGTAATACGGTGATGAATGATGCAGCGTGATGTTGTATTTCTTACAGAGGTCCTAGAGCTCTTGTGCGATGAATTGCGGCCCATTGTCCGTGACGATGCTGCTTGGCACTCCGAACCGCAAGATGATGTTTCTCATGATGAAGCGGCACACCGTGGATGCTTTGATTTCTGTGAAGGCTTCAGCTTCCGCCCACTTGGTGTAATACTCAGTTGCAGTTAGTATATATGACTTTTGTTTGGTTTGGGCATTAGAATCACCAAGAGGGCCGACAATGTCGAAAGCCCACATGGAGAATGGCCATGGTGTGGAGAGTGGGTGTAATGAGGAGGAAGGGGCATGGATTTTATCGGCATGGAGTTGACACTTGACACACCTGCGGACGTAGATGGTACAGTCTTCCTCTAGGGTTGGCCAGTAATAGCCCTGCCTAATGATCTTCTTTGCTAGCATCTGGCTGTTGACGTGCCCTCCGCATTCGCTAGCATGGGCCCCTTCCACCACCTTCCAAGCTTCATCATCGGTAAGGCACCTTAAAAGGACTCCATTAAGGGCTCACCTGTACAGAACTTCTCCGACAACTGTGTACCTTAAGGCGGCTCTTCTGATGGCCCTACGGTCTTCTGCGCTTGCCCCTTCAGGATATGTTCCATCCCTGCAGTACTGCTCTATCTCAAAGTACCATGGCAGTTCCTCTTCATTCAGGATCTCCTCGAGCTCAGTTATCATGACTTGCTGCGCTCCTCTTTTCCTAGCCCTCTCTTCTAAGGTTGCCCTAAGGTCGCTAAACCAAGGGTCCTGAGTAGATGGAACATCGAGACGCTGGACGACGATTGTCTCAGTCTGGCGACTCAGAGGGAAGGATAGGGATGAGGCTAGTGACGCCAGAGCGTCGGCCAGGATGTTTTGGGAACAAGGAGTATGGATGTAGATGAGCTTACGGAACTTCCTCGCCAACAGCGTGACCAGGTCTTGATATGGCTTGAGCTTCGGGTCACGAGTGCGGTAAGTTGAGAGCACCTGCCGCAGGACGAGCTGAGAGTCTCCTATAATTCTGAGGTGCGATGCCCCCAGCAGATAAGCATGCTTGAGACCAGCAAGGAGAGCCTCATACTCTGACATGTTGTTGGTAGCGGGGAAGGTGAGTTGATATGCAAAGGGGATGGTGATACCTTCCGGGGTAAGCAGCACGGCTCCAATGCCCCGTCCCTGAGAGTTGAGTACACCATCGAAATGAAGGGACTAGAAGGGGTCTTTGATTATGACTGAGAGTTCCTCATCGGGGAATTCCTCTCGGAGGGAGTCACTGTGAGGGAGTGGGAGATGGGCTAGATGCTCGGCGATGGCATACCCCTTGACGGCCTTTTGGACCACAAAGGATATGTCAAACTGGGAGAGGAAACTCTGCCAGCATGCCAGCCGATCAGAAAGGACGGGCTTTTCGAGCAGATAACGGAGTGGATCCATCCTCGAGATCAGCTTGACCTCGTGGGCAAGGAAATAGTGCTTGAGCTTTTGGATTACCCACACGAGTGCGGCACAAGTTTTGTCCGTGGTGGTGAGCTTGGATTCAGCGGAGTTGAAGAGCCTAGAGAGGTAGTATGCTGCCCTTTCTTTCCCAGATTCATCATGTTGTGCCAGGACAGCTCCTAGGGAGTCCTCAATGACTGAGAGATATAGGATTAGCGGCTTTCTGGGTACAGGAGGTTGTAAGACTGTGGGATTCATGAGATAACTTTTCAGCTCATCGAAGGCTGCTTGGCATTTGTCATTCCATTCGAATTTTGCCCCTCCTTTCAAGAGATCATAAAATGGGCGACATCTTTGCGAATGCTGGGAGATAAATCTTCCAATGAACTGCAAACGCTCGATTAACCCTCTTAATTGCGAGATGTTCTTTGGAGGAGGCATTTCTGCTATTGCCTTAGCCTTGTTAGGATCAATCTCAATGCCCCGCTTGCTAACTATGAAACCTAACAGCTTTCCTGATGAGACCCCGAACACGCACTTCTTTGGATTCATTCTCAGCTGATACTCTCTAGACCTCTGCAACACCTTGGCTAGGATTTTGGGGTGTTCTCTCCTGGTTCTTGACTTCACCAAGATGTCATCCACGTATACCTCTACATAAACGTGCATCATATCGTGGAAGATGGCCATCATCGCCCTCTGATAAGTAGCGCCGACATTCTTTAACCCAAACGGCATGACTACATAGCAGTATGTTCCCCAGGGCGTGGTGAAGGATGTTTTCTCTTGATCTTCAGGAGATAGACGGATCTGGTTGTATCCTGAATACCCATCCATGAATGAGAGGGTCTCATACCCAGCAGTATTGTCGATTAGCACATCAAGATGAGGAAGCGGGAAGTCGTCTTTCGGACATGCCTTATTCAAATCCCTGAAGTCGATGCAGATTCTGACTTTGCCGTCTTTCTTCATGACAGGGACTATATTCGCCACCCAGTTCGGATAAAGCACTACCCTGATGAACCTAGCCTTATGGAGTTTATCTACTTCGTCCTTCATCTTCAGGGCTGTGAGTGGGTGGAACCTTCGGAGTTTCTGCTTGATTGCCTTTGCCCCTTCTTTCAGTACCAGTCGGTGCTCCACTAGTGAGGGGTCCAGACCGGGCATGTCCTCATAAGACCAGGCGAATGTATCCTTGTACTCCCTCAGGATTTGCACCAGTTCCTCTTCTTCATCAGGAGGGAGATTTGCTGAGATAATCACAATCCTGGGATCTTCTTCCGTTCCAAGGTTGACTTCCTTAGTAGATTCATCCACTGCCGTTGTAGGCTCATCGAACCTTCTTACTCCACTGGCATATTTTTCGGCAGCGTCATCTACTTCGCTATCCTCTTCATCGACTGGGTCTCATCATTCATTATTTCGTAGACACCAAACCCGTCGTCTATGAACACCCCATCCTGCTCAAACACCTCTTTGAACACCAGCGCTTCTCTCGTGAACTCTTCTATCAATAGCAGCGCTTGACACCGCCGAGCTAGCTCTTGAAGATATCTCCGAGGAATAGCTTTTCCCCGCTGCTTCCTAGGGCGGTGCTTGGAATTGGCGGATGGCGGGCTGACCTGACTCTCTATCCTAGGCCTATCTACTCTAGACTCACCTACCCTAGACTCTCCTAAACTAGACGACTCTACAGGACTGGGGGAGGACATGGTGTCCTCGAAGAGAATTGCTCCTAATGAAGGAGTAGGAGGGGGACCCTCAGTCGAGGGGTGCCCCTGATCAGCAGAGTGCAGGACGTATGCCGGCTCCTCGACCTCAACATGCATTTGAAAGTGGACGTTTTTTTTTTGGGGATCGGAGGAGAGCATGCAACAGGAGAGGGTGACCTCGTGGTCACCTAGATCGGCTTGAAGAGCGGAGAGGACAGCCGGTGGGAGCTGGGGTGTGAGGAGGCTGTGCGCCGTCGTGAGGAGCTGAGGAGTCAGCTGGATCAGCAAAGGAGGAGAGGATGGGACCAGACTGGGAAGGAGGGAATCCAGTAGGTATGGGTGGATGGCTAGGCAGGTGCCTCTCCAGAGTTCATCAACAGTGTTCCCCTCCTCGTAGGGGATGTCCGGCTCTCCTACGTCTGAGGCATCGCTCATGAGCTGCCTTTTGGATGTGATAGCAACAGGTGGATCTAACAATTCTTCCGCAGCTGGCGGCCAGGTTCTCTCCTCTTCCCAGAACAGTCGGCTGAAGGTGATGGTGATGTCTTCTATGTCGAACCATCTATACCACTTAGCCTCTGGGTCCCCGGTCTTTCTCCTCCTGGTCGGACGGAGGGCTTCTAGGGCTCTATAGGTCAGCAACGGGGCCATGTGCCGAGAGAAGTTCCGGCCATGCACCTCGTGCTGTGAGAGTTCTGCCTCGACTACCACGGTGTTGTATCTAGGTTGGGTAGGCCCCCTGATGAAGTGACACCAAAGTGTCCAGATGAGTGGCTCTCGGTCGGCCTTAAGAGTGGATGTGCTGGATGACCATGCTTTGGATTTCTCCCTATACCCTAAGCCCCAGCGGCTTTTCATGACGATGTCGGGGATGGGTTTGACTATACCTTGTAGCTCTGCCCCTAGGCCCTTGCCTTCTTCATACCCCAACTTCATCATAATTTGCCACCCCTTTGTGCTTAGTGGCTCTTTTCTCTTGACCGCATTGACCCGGGCTAGGTTGACCTCTCGCTGGGACTGGAACGTGTAGCTCCAGGGGTAGTTGATGTCTAACACTGAGACGATGGGTTTATTGGCTGGCCACACAGCTGGGAGGTGGGTATCGTGGAGGGCATCTACAGAGTGGGTGGTGGCTATGCTCTTGACCTTGATGATTCTCCCTTGGAACGGGAACTTCAGGCATTGGTGCGCGGTAGATGGCACAGCTCCTAGTGACTCTAACCATGGGCGCCCTAAAATAGCCTTGAACATGGGATCGATATCTAGGACGTAGAAGTCCACTGTGACGGCGAGGGGTCCCAGTTCGGCCTGCACAGTCACCATGCCGTGGCAGGATCTTCTGGAATTGTCGTAAGCGGCAATAGTGGTGGGTGTCGGCCTCAGCATACTTTCTGATAGGTCACAGGCTCTTAGAGTACTCAACGGGCAGACATTTATGGATGCCCCCGTATCGACCAGTGCCGCTCCCACTGCTACATGGTTGATGACTAAAGTGACACAGAGGGGGAGCCTCCTGGCTTCTGGGGGTGCTAATTCATTTTCTGCAAATGTGATTTCCGGCCCGCGAGTCACCATGGCCAGGGCACTAGGTAGCTTGTCTGCCATCATGTCTTCATTCACAACCACCTTCTGCAGGAAATTCCTCAGGGCTTCCTGGTGCGAAGGGTAAGATGACAGGTGGACTAGCGACTGGCGCATATGCTAAACTGACGGGCAGTATGACGGCGTTGGCCATGGAAACTATAGGAGGGACTGATTGGGGAGCCGCGTAGGCTGGTTGTGTTGTTTGGGATTGGATAGGATATTGGTTAATGGCCATCATCTGCTGAACGTCCAGCTCATCATCGTACGTCCAGTTTGCTTGTGGAGGAGGGTGGTGGACGATGGGGTTTACCTGGGCAGGTTGTTGTGGTGGTGGGTTCGGAGCTGGTGGATGGTTAGGTAAGGGGTTGTGGACGATCCCGAGGTCCTGCAACGGTTGTTGGTGCTGCTACTGTTGTTGTTGTTGAGGGGGTGGTTGGCGCTGCTGCCTTTGCTGCTGTTGTTGTCTCTGCCTTTCTTTGATGTCTCCGATCACCTGCCGGAGGGCTGTCCAATCTATCCTGTTCTGCTCATGCAAGTCATACACCAAGTCCTTGAATGTGAAGCACTGATCGATGGTATTACCAGGCTGCCTGTGGAAGACACAGTATCGGGTTTGATCTACACTTGGGTTCAGAGGTCTCTCAGGAGGGAGCCTAATGGCGTCTGTGGAGAGCAAGGCCAAGAATATGTTGGAGAGTGTCTCCGGCAATGGTGGGTAGTGAGCTCTCCTAGGGCCCATGGGACGCCTTTGCTGAGAGCCATCAGGAGGTGGTACTTGGTTGTATTGGTGTGGTGGTTGCCCTTGTGGCGGATTGGTAGGGTTCTGACCCTGGGCATTGTATTGGCGGTTTTGGCTCTGGCCGGCAGGGTTGAACGCGCTCACTTTCTCGTTCACTTGGACGCCCTCGGTGACAGGCCCCTGAGGCTTCCTTTGGAAACGAGACTTCTGGGGTTCAAACATGGAATGGATGGGAGAATCTTTGAGCTGGGTCTGGATGAACCGGGCCCGGCTGTAGAGTTGATGCATGGTGGTGATGTCATTCATCGCCAGGATGTTGCGGTAGGCAGGTGTGGCGTTGGCGATGATGATCTTCACCTTCTCCCCCTCTGGAAGGTACCCCGGAACTCTGGTGGCCATTTGCCTCCACCTATCGGCGTATGCTGAGAAGTCCTCATCCGGCTTCATCTTTTCAGCCATGAGATCCGTGAGGGAATATTCAGGCCCGACCCTGTCTTGGAATTGTTTGAGGAACTTGGCCTTCACGACAGCGAAGTCCTCAGCGTCCTCAGGTAGCAGGGAGTAGAACCAATCAAGAGCATGCCCGTCCAGCGACCGGCGGAAGAGATACGCCATGAGACGGCGGTCATGCTGGTAGGGAGCAGACTCATAGATGAAGTCCTTGATATGAGTGTAAGGATTGCCTGAGCCGTTGTACTTGCGGTACTTCGGCAGCTCGGATGGAGAGGGGACCCATAGGCCATTGAAATTTGGCATATGCACATCGTGGTGCTGCCTAGGGTCGACTTGCTTTCGGAGCTCTAGGAGCTCCTTCTTGATGGACGCCCACTCGGACATCATGTCCGGTGCGGCAGATGGCTGAGCGCATATGGACGAGGTACGAGAGGTAGGCCTGGCGCGTGGCTCAGGATGATGAGGGGAGTAACATGGCTGGTATGGTGGAGACCGCGGCCTCGACTCATGGGGAATATAGTGCTCAGACTCAAATGGCGTAAACCGGATGGTCCGCGGTCGGATGGGGGTGTTGTCGGCTCCTCCCATGGTGACGTGGGGGCCGGATGTAGTTGCTGCGGGGCATGACGCGCCCGCTCTGGGTGAGGGTGAGGAAGCGGCCTTTCCTTTGAGGGCCGTCATGAGGATCTGGATTTGGGACTGATCAAGCTGAGGAATTAGGTGCAAGAGCTGAGCGGCTTGATCGTCCGACTGAGGAGGGTGGGTATTCCGAGTCGGGCTGCCCTCGTCGTGACGGCGACCCTCAGAGGTATGGACGGTAGCGACCCAAGGCCGGGTCACCTCGTCAAAGAGATCATGGGGTAGGGACTCTTCGTAATCCCGGGAATTCTAGAGGGCGGTGTTGGGATTCTCACTATTGTAGATCGGGTTCAAGAAAGACTCCATGCTTGGAAAGTGGGTGGAGAGAGAGGGGAAAATCGTTTCCAGACTTGAGAGAGAGACAACCTAGCCTAGACAGACTCTTGATTTCCTAAACAAACAACCCTATGCAGACAAAAGGAAAGAGAAAACGTCTCACCCGAAGCAAGCAGTTGGCAATGATGATGGTTACTTTTAATTGATTCGAATTTGCCTTTTAGTGATTTTGACTTTTTAGCAAGTTCTCTCCAAATGAGGAAGGGTTTCCTAAATGGGAGAAGGCTTCCAACTTCGGGTAGGACTAGGGTTCTCTCTACCTTGCCAAATGAATCTAGACTCGATCCTAGGTGGCGACGGGTACAACCAGCCCGGCGACCGTGTGGGAATCCACGGTCAGCGGGGACTTACGGAGGCCCTTGAGCGAGTGCTCTAGTCGGACACAAGGAATATGTGGCCGAGAGAGCGAGCGTCGCTGAGGAGGAAACTTATACTACGAATATGGAAAGATTTATGCAAATCCTATGTGCACCGGAGTGCATGCAAAATTCTAACCTAATACTAACAAAACAAGAATTAGGACTAACTGCCCTCAGAGAGTAAAGGCGACAAGGAAGATGTCGCTACCAAGATAGCGACAATTACCCTGTCGCGTTGCTACTCGTAGTGGACATAGGGCAATTAAGTCCTAATTATGCACAAAAAAGTCAAACAACCCTATAAAATACAAGAGTGGCAATCTCTCAAGAGCATGGAAAAGAGCATGGCATGATGAAATCTGAATGGAGTATGTGAAAGCAAACCCAAATTTGCAAGGAAACACAATGAAACCAGAGTACTGACCTGATCGCAACGATGGCCCTGTCGCCCCCCTTGAACGCGATGCAACCCTTGTCGCGTTCCTCCCAGACTTCAGCAGACTTCAAATAATGGAAAAAGTGTATGGGTAGAGCGCGTACCTGATGGCGACGCTGCTGCTGTCGTTTTCTTTAACGCGACGATCAAAACGTCGCCTTTCTCACAGCACACTGCACACAACCAGACAAGACAGAGGCTTTGTACTAACCTGATTGCGACGTGCAGCGTGTCGCTGCTCGGATCGCGACGCCTTCTCACCCAGAACCGCAAAGCACTATGAAAACTCAGAGGGAAAAGAACTAAAGGAGAAAACTATGAACACACACACCTGTTAGAAGGTAAGGACGGCAGGGAAAAGGTAAAGCAAGCGTGATGGGCACTAGTTGTCCCACCGTGATCGCCAAAAGGTGTAATCACGGGATTTGTATCCCTTTTGAAATTGATTGTGAAGGTGTAGGGATTAAGAACTGACCGTGATCGCCACCAACGCAGTCGCCTCTTGATGTTCAGATGGAGGGCTGACTACCTTGGAAAGGAAAGATGAAGAGGAAGGCGTACCTGGTAACGCGACAAAGTGGGCGTCGCGATGCTTTGGTGTGAACGCGACGTAGGCAACGGCGCCTTATTGATCGCGACACAGTGGTCGTCGCCTTCTTCTTCAGTGGATGGAGACTTGGGTTCTTCGTCTTCTTGCTCCTCAGCCAGCCGAGGGGCAAGAGCCTCACCTTGCTCTAACCTTTAAACACCTGCCAAAGTGATTCAAATAAACAAAACACCCATTAGAACTCGTGTGTAGAAGATCTATTCAATGAAAAGCATGGAATCATGAACTATTATAGGGGGAACTCACAAGATTGGGGCTTTTAACCCCTGTGGGTGTTTAGAATAGGTGTGTGTGTCATGATCTAATGCTAAACTAGAAAGAAAACGAAGCTATGCATGCATGAAATCAAAGAAATAAAGAGAAGAAGGGAAAAAGAATTGTGTAGCCGATGGGAAAACGCCCTGGAGGGCTCTTGCTAATCGTCTGGAGGGGGAACTCTCTTCGTGGAAGATGAAGCTCTCTTGGTCAGCGAACTAAAGAATCCAGCCTTGCCCAAAAAGATGTAGAGACGAGGTACTTATGGGTGATTATTCCCAACTCGGGTCTAAGAGGAATAATGGGCAAGAGTCCGACTATGGGTAAGTATGCTGTGCAAGGGCTATTGGAACTCGGAAAGGGACATGTCAGGAAGGTCTGCTCCGAATTTGAGAGGATTTGGACTTTATTTGGACGTCCAAATGAGGCAATTACCATCAATAGCATGGGTCCAAATTGGCTTCGGATTGAATTTCCTGTTTAAGGCCTTGAACGCGATGGCCTTGGTGTCGCCTTCTGAACGCGACTGCCCGATACGTCGCCTTCCTCATATGGAAGACTGACTTGAGTTGTTTTACGATTTTCTGAGGATAAAAATGTGGAATTATGATCGCGACATAGGGGCTGTCGTTTTCAGGAAGGCGACCTAGGGCCTGTCGCCTTCTGGTCTATTCTGCATTTTGGCATGTAATGCGTCCAATCAGCCATGCACAGCCTTCAAGGATGAAACATCGGACTTATACTCAGAGAGCTAAAAGAGATTGATTGGACCAGGAAGAGTCGTCCAGGGCGATGAACTACTAGAAATGATGTCATGATCGGAGAAAGCCAGCTTGACGATGATGAGCCGACGTGGGGCGTCAATAATACGACAAGGGATTTTGCTCAACTTATGGGTCAGAAATGGGTGTCTACACTAAGTTATTTAGCCCTAACCATGTTCTTAACTATCTTTAACTCATTATTAACATTTCTACACATGTTGACAATTCTATAAAGACTTAGCATATTATGAAGATGATGGCATATATTCATGTACAATCTCAACCGTCGCTCTGATACCAATCTCTATAATGACCCTCCTTATACCGGTACGATTATACCAATCCACATCGGTATAATGAACGTCGCTGCAGTGGGACATTTACCAAACACTAACACTAGATTGAGATGTACACAAATATTGGAATAGAACAGTGGAAAGTAAAATAGACATTCAATCTTATTCCAACATCCACATCATATCCACAGTCTAGATAATGAAGAAAGAAAATCTAAAGTCCACATTAATACAACTTTCAAATGAAATACATTGTCCATCCTCAATTACATAATTTCAAATTACATGCTATGAAATGAAAGACACAATGTAGAGATCTCTACAACTAGCTACTCCTCTCGCTCAGAGTCGCTCCTAACAATCTCCTCCAAAGAAGTGGAGTCACCTGCTACACCTATACGCCGAAGCAAGAATGAATCTAAATAGACCCAGCAAGCAATCTATGCCCAGCATCCTTACACATATCATATGCACATGCGGACTTTCCAAAATAAGAACTAATACGTGTTGTATGCTTCATTCAATCCAAATTATTATGCATGGAAGACTTATAGCAAGGAATATATGATACATGTTTATAACACTAACCAATTCAATATAATAATCCTACACATGCTTGTAACATGATTTAACAATTCAAACCTTATTCACATTATGGTACAATTTCACTAATCTAGAACATGGAACTAAGCATAAAATAAATAGCAACCTAGCATGATCTCTATTCATGTTTCACATGCACTTTTCACATTTAATTACACATTTCACTTGCTGTTTTAATATAAGTAAATCACAAGTTCACATGGGATCACATTTTCTCACATTACCAATCACATTTTTCATTATCACATGGTCACTTTCACATTTACACAATTTACATGATATCATATGCACATATTCACATTTTTCACTTGATTGCTGTGACACATAGTCCTAACCACCATTAGAAGGACACATTCACATTCACATATCCATCACCTAGGCAACACAGTGATAGACCTTGGTTAACTATGCAGAACCGAGAGAAGCACTCTCCACCCTAACCAACTTGTCACCTCCAAGATTTCATCCTAATTGCCCATAGGATTTCACACACATTGAACCTTCCCCTAGGGACTTTACTATGGTACAGTTCCACAGCTCTCTATGGTAGCAGTGTCACTAACGGCACAATTGCACATTTACACTTCATTATACTTATTTACATTACTCACATGTACTAATTATTTCATGCTCATGCATTTTAAATACATACATAGGTTCTCATTTACTGATTTCAACCTTACTGTTCCAATTGACAAATGATCATAGCAAGGGTCTAATCATGCTGCAATTTACTGAATTATAAACAATCACATTAAATATACTCAACATGGTCATTTTTCTATATTAAATCCAAAATAGTACCTACTATTACCCAAACAGTACGAAATTTTTACTATAGTCTATTCACAGGTTACTCATCATATTCACAAAATTTCAGATTTTTTAGAATAATATACAAATTATAATAATTAAAACGAGCTTCCTATAAATTTATCAAGAAATTCAATTAACATGGTTTACAGTATCACAGTCATACTTAGAAGTTCTAGAATCTGTATTTAGCAGTCATATATTCATACAAAAGTTTTGGTACTCTAACATGCAACGAATCATTTTATTTGGAATTAAAACAGGTAATTCATGCTCACTGTTCTATTTCCAGAAATTCTAATAATTTACACAGTAAACAGAAATTCGTCCTAGCCTTATGATGTGACCTACTGCATGTACTTGACCACATATAAAATTTATAGCATGTACTTATATTCAGAAGTACGGAAAAATGTGTCCCAAAGATCAAACAAACATTCTGTCAAAACCTGTTGAACTTGGCAACACAGATGTTGCCGACAACATGGGTTAATGGCACAATCTATTGCCGCTGACCCTAGATCTCAATGGCACTAGATGTTGCCGTTATGTTCCTGTCTGCAGAAATGCAGACCGAACACACAAAGCAACGGTGAATGGGGGTTCCTGGACATGAGGAAAAATCTGTAAAAATTCCTGGGACCTAGAAGACATGTGTAGTGATAGTGTACAAAGGTTACTTGCCTCTAAAAAATAGCTAGACGAGATTTAGAGGTCGAAGATGCCCTCCTCGGCCAAGAGAAGAAGTGCTCCAAAACTCCCCTCGATCCGACTTCTGTGATGATAGATGCTGCACACCGGAGTCAGGGAAGCTTTACAGATGAACCAAGTCCCTTCTAGTCGATGTAGATCGCCGGAAGGAGCTTCCAATCGCCAGATCCACGTTCTCAAAGTTTCAGGTTCGCAACAAGCTTTCTAGGGTTTTGACAAAAGCCAAAAAGACCTCATCCGACCAAAAGAAGGTGTTTTTATAGAGTCATGGGTTTGGGGTACGCGTAGATAGGATATCCTACCGTTGGGCGGAGGTTTCCTAAACAGAGGGCGAAGAAATCGCGGACGTTTCAGTATTTGAACCCACAAAAACCTGGGGAAATAGACGTCCACATGCTTAGCCGTCTACTGGGAGTTGGCATCCATCGATCTGGACGTCGACTCACCTCTAACGTCTATGCATGTTGACGTTAACATGCACTTCGGCCAGAACTCAGAAATGACCATAACTTACGTACACCATATATCTATACATGCAATATGTAATGTATATCTTAAACATCATATATACAATGTAAATAAAGCAACATATACATGATTGACAATCATATACATATGTACAACATTGTTTAATATAAATTATACAAAATTAAACACATATATATACATATACCTCTATATACACATGCACATAACTATTTACACAAAGAAATTCATCACTATATGACACAGTCTAAATAAGGAGCAAAATTCGAGGGCCTTACACATGTGATCACACACACATAGTAGTATGTATTACTGCTTTTACTGTCTCCCTCACACACACCAGTGTAGCTAGCTAATCCTCCATGGCATGTGAGCTACTAAGGTGGATTCAGTGCATTTTGAAACTAAGTCTCTTCTTGGGACTTTCTGAAACTAAGTTTTTATATTTTAATACAAAAGTAGATCAATAGTAAACATGTAATGATAATAGATTCTTCTGCTATATGAACAAAAACATAGTCATATAATGTCATCAAAATGTTAGCAATAATACCAAAATTATAGCAATTGAATATCATGTGTGACACAAATAAGATTGAAAAATGAAAATAAAAAGAAATATGCATATTTCTTGTTAGTCCCTTAATTCTGAAAAGATCCTATACCCCTAAATTCTATCTATCTAACATGCATATTTCTGCTCTTTAATATATGCATATTTCTGCTATATGACTCTCTGTCTCTCTCTCTCCTTCTCCTCCTCTCTCTCTCTCTCTCTCTCTCTCTCTCTCTCTCTCTCTCTCTCTCTCTCTCTCTCCATCTATCTTAAATTTTTTCCTATACCACTGAATTCTGAAAAATCGCTTATCTATGTTCAGAGATGGATATGTATGTTTAATGTATACTCTTATTTCAGTGACGGATATGTATGTTTAATGTATACTCTTACTTCAGTGATATGATGGACAAAAGTTGGATAGAAAAACCACGTAATGGCACAGAATCTCTAGATGGGGTGACTGAATTCTTAGAAGTGGCTATTGCACATGCTGGTTCAAACAAAGTGATTAGATGCCCTTGCAAAAGATGTTGCAATTCTTTGTCACTTCCTCCAAGTGAAGTTACTGGTCATTTGTTGCACCATGGTATGATGTTATCTTATACTACATGGACATTTCATGGGGAGAAAAGATCTTCATCTACATGTAATATTGCATCATCTAGCAATAATGAGACATCTGTTTGTGATGATATGTTCGGAATGCTTCATGATGCTTTCGGCATGCCATCCATCCATCAAGGAGAGATGGAAGAACATAATATGACTGAAGACAACATGGGTCCTGATGCAGAAAAATTTTATAAACTATTGGCAAATGCTAAAAAGGAGTTATATCTGGAGTGTAAGAGATATAGCAAGTTATCATTTCTTGTTAAATTATTTAACATTAAATCTTTGTATGGGTGGTCTGATGTGTCTGTCACTGCATTACTTGAGCTTTTACGGGATGCATTTCAAAATCTTAATCAAATACCTGAAAGTTTCTATCAGGCAAGGAAGTTGATAAAAGATTTCGGACTTGATTATGAAAAATAGATGCATGTGAAAATCATTGTATGTTATTTTGGAATGGAACCAACTCCGAATGTTTAGAGAAGTGTGCAAAATGTGGTTCATCAAGATGGGAAGTTCGAGAAGGGAAGAAAACTTCCAAAAAGGTGTTACGGTATTTTCCATTAATACCGCGACTTCAAAGGTTATATATGTCTTCAAAAATAGCTTCCTACATGACATGGCATGCAGAAGGACGAAACAATGATGGCAAGTTAAGGCATCCAGCTGATTCTCTAGTTTGGCAAGATTTTGATCGCCAATATCCCAATTTTTCATGAGAGGTTCGCAATGTCAGACTTGGTTTGGCAAGTGATGGGTTCAACCCATTCAGAACAATGTCTAGTACTTATAGCATATGGCCTGTTGTTTTAATTCCTTATAATCTACCGCTATGGATGTGCATGAAAGAATAAAATTTGATTTTGTCTTCTTTTATACCTGATGATCAGTCTTTCCCCATATATTTTATTTAATTATATACAATTTTAGTGATCAACAAAACCCTAACAATTATTTTCTAACAAGTTTTCATGAAGTTCATCCACAGGAAATAATTCAAGTAAAATCTGTAAGTAATCCTTACACACTGTTGTTTAAAAGTGCAGAGCATAGAATTCTTCTAAGTCCATATCGATTTGCTTTATAGCATAACGATTCTTTATAAGCATAACGATTTCATAAGCACCACATAACGATTTCATAAGTATTGTTTTCCTTAGAGCATAATGATTTCATAAGTATGTTTTCCTTAGAGCTATAATGATTTGCTCTCACTTAAAAGAACAATTTGGTCACTATAACGATTCGATAAGTTACACAACGACTTGGTCGCTGTAACGATTCAATAAAACAAACAACGATTTTGTCTCACAATGATTTGTTAAGTGAGAACAACGATTTCGTCTCACAACGATTTGGGCTAGATGTGTAAGGGTTCTTAAGGGGGACAGTACCCTTGGTAGTGAAATCCCAAGTTGTTTCTTGGGGACTGGACATAGGACTCCTTGGTATGGGAGGGCCGAACCAGGATAAAAATCTCCTGTTGCATGTGTGATTGCTTTTGTGCCTTTGTTTGTCTTCATTCATCTAACACTAACTATTCTTTTTAGTATTTTCTGTTAAGCATTTTTGTTAACAAGTTTTAATCTAAAAATTTTAGAATCCCATTCACCCCCCTCTGGGCTTGCTAGCTGGGCAACAAGTGGTATCAGAGCCAAGTCTCTTCAAGAAGGAAGATCTCACGATCTCAAGAGAAACGAAAAATGACAGCTCAAGAGTATGCAGAAGGTCAGTCAGTCAACAGACCACCTTTGTTCGATGGTGAAGATTACAACTATTGGAAGACCAAAATGGAGTGCTTCCTTCAAGGTCTCGATTTTCAAATTTGGTCAATCGTTGAAGAAGGAGATTTAGTTGTTCTAAACAACCGAGAAAATTGGACAGATGATGATAAGAAGAAGATCTCTCTCAACTGCAAAGCAAAGAGTATATTATGTTGTGCTCTTAGTAAGAAAGAGTTCAACAGAATCTCAGCATGCAAATCAGCGATGGAAATGTGGGAGAAACTTAGAATTACTTATGAGGGAACGGACAAAGTCAAGGAAATAATGAGAGATATCTTGGTAGCTCAGTATGAGCGATTTCAAATGCAGCCAGGAGAATCGATTACACAAATGTACAGTAGATTCACGGATATCATAAATGGATTGGCTGGGCTTGGAAAAAGATATGACATGGGGGATATGGTGAGGAAGATATTGAGATCCCTACCAGCCTCGTGGACTCCTAAAGTAACAGCCATAGAAGAAGCTAACGACCTAAAGAGGATGTCTCTTGAAAGACTTATTGGGTTGCTAATGGCCCATGAAATAAATATGGAAAGACTTGGAGAGTCCTCCAGTAGAAAGAAGCACAACAATGCTCTCAAGGCAGCAGAAGACACATCTAGTGAAGAATCAGATGGTGATAAAAGCATTGGAAGCAGTGAAGACGAGGAAGCATTCCTATAAAGAAGATTGCAGCGTATACTTACTAACAAAAAATATCAGTCTGGAAGAAGATATTTCAAGAAAGGAAAATATTTCAAGAAAACCGAAGTAAGAGATACTAAGAAATCTAAACCTATTTGTTATGAATGTAAGAAACCCAGACAAATCACGGCTGAATGTTCGAAATAGAAGAAGACAAAACTCAGGAAGAAAGACAGCTCAAAGAAATTCAGAAGGCACAAAAAGAAAGCGATGGCAGCTGCATGGAGCAATGACAGCGACTCAAACAGTGAGTCTAGCTCCAGTGAAGAAGAAAAAGAAAAGGCCAACCTGGCCTTCATGGCAAATATAGAGGAAAAGGTAACCTCTGACTCTTCATTTACTTCTTGTAATGAATCAGATTCTGATAGCTTAGAAGAGGCTTTTAATGAGTTATATAGTAAATATAAATATGTAAGTAAAATGCTAAAAGCCACCAAGAAAAATCATGCATGTTTGGAAATTACTAACTCAGATTTAAAATCTGAAAATGGGCAGTTAGAAAAACAAAATTCAGAACTAAAAAGGAGAAACGAATTATTATGTGAAGATTTGAAAACTAAAAATGAACATATAAAAAAACTAGAAAATCAGGAAACAACTAACAAACTTAAAAGGGAGGTTGACACATTAACTAAAGAAAATGAATATTTAATAAATAGCATTGAAAAGTTTACCAATGGCAAATCAACCTTAATACTAAAAGGAGCTATAAGATCAGGGAAGAAGAAACATGGATTAGGATATATTCCACCTGAAAACGAAGAGACTATAGTTCATCCTAAAGTATATCCAACTCTAAAATTTGTAGCTGAACAAGACACTGAATATAAATCTAATTTTAAGTACATCCCAACTGAAAAGGTAAATAGAACATCTTGTTGTAGTCATTGTAATAAATTAGGACATACTAAAATAACTTGTCCCACTAAACACCTAAAATGGATACTTAAAAGAAAAAGTGAGGAAACTAACCAGCAAGGACCCAAAAGAACTTGGGTACCTAGATCTTAATGTCTTTATTGCAGGGAAGCCTTAGAGCATCAAAATGGTATCTGGACAGCGGGTGCTCAAGGCACATGTCAGGGAACAGAAAATTATTCTCTTCCATTAAAGATGAAGAAGGTACAGTGACGTATGGCGATAATGGAAAAGGAACAATGATTGGTTGCAGATCAGTTGGCAGTCAAGGCAGAACTCTCATAGAAGATGTCCTATGTGTAAAAGGACTAAAACACAACCTGATCAACATCAGCTAGCTATGTGACAAGGGGCATCAAATTAAATTTTAGGAGTCTAAATGCAGCATCATGAAAGATGGAATGATTGTATTTGAAGACAGTAGAGAAAAGAACTTGTTTGTACTACATCTAGAAGAGTTAAAAGATCAGGATATATGTCTTGCAGCAAACAAAGATCAATCAACTGAACTATGGCACAAAAGACTAGGTCACTGCAGTTTGGATGGAATCAGAAAATTGGTCAAAAGGAATCTAGTAGAGGTTTACCCAAAATAAGCTCAAAGATAGAAGGTGTGTGAACCTTGTGCAAAGGGGAAGCACACAAAGTCATCATTCAAGTCAAAAATAGTTGTAACCACTTCTAAACCTTTGGAACTGTTGTATATGAATCTATTTGGGCCAATGAGAACAACCAGTTTAGGAGGAAAGAATTTTGGATTTGTAATTGTAGATGATTATTCAAGATTTACTTGGGTATCGTTTTTGGAGCATAAAGATGACACCTTTGAAAGTTTTGTGAAATTTAGTAAGTTAGTGCAGAAGGATAAGAAATTCAGCATTATCAGTATTCGATCAGATCATGGAGGAGAGTTTCAGAATGATAAGTTTGCAGATTTTTGTAATGATCAAGGAATAGAGCATAATTTCTCAGCGCCAAGGACACCACAACAAAATGGAGTAGCTGAGAGGAAAAATAGAACCTTATTGGACATGGCCAGAACAATGTTATCAGAATACAATCTCCCGAGGTATTTCTGGGCCGAAGCCATCAACACAGCATGCTACATAATTAATAGAGTGATGATCAGGCCAATCCTGAAGAAAACAACATATGAACTGTACAAGGAAAAGAAGCCTAAGATTAGTCATTTTAGAACCTTCGGTTGTCCTTGCTTCATCCACAATAATGGTAAGAGAGATATTGGTAAGTTAGATTCTAAATCTGATGAAGGTATATTCATGGGGTATGCTTCTAAACCTAAAGGTTATAGAGTCTTTAATAAACAAAGTCTATTAATTGAGCAAACTGTCCATGTTATTTTTGATGAATCTAACCCTTCCTTGAGAAAGGAAGTAGATAGTGATGATGATGATGTAGATAAATTATCCAAGAAACTGAAGGACACATCTATTGAGGATAATGAAGATCCACCCTTGGAAGAACTACAACAAAAATAAATATCTCACAGTGATCTTCCAAAGGAATGGAGATACAAGAAGGATCATCCAAGAGACAACATCATTGGAGATCCATCTGTTGGGGTAAGAACAAGAGGTAATGTTATTCCTTGTGACTATTTAGCACTTGTATCGCAAGTTGAGCTTAAGACAGTTAATGAAGCACTGTCTGATGAATCTTGGATACTAGCCATGCAAGATGAACTTAATCAGTTCAAGAGAAACCAAGTTTGGTCCCTTGTTCCAAGACCATCAGATCATCCTGTGATTGGTACCAAATGGGTGTTCAGGAACAAATTGGATGAAGCTGGTGTTATCACTAGAAACAAGGCTAGACTAGTGGCTCAAGGCTATTCCCAAGAGGAAGGCATAGATTTTGATGAAACCTATGCACCAGTGGCTAGACTAGAGGCAATTTGGATTTTACTTGCATATGCATCAACATTAGATTTAAAGCTATTTCAAATGGATGTAAAATCTGCATTTTTAAATGGCTATATAAAGGAGGAAGTTTATGTAGAACAACCTCCTGGTTTTGATGATGTAGATTTTCCAAATCATGTGTTCAAATTGCATAAAGCTTTATATGATTTAAAGCAAGCACCTAGAGCATGGTATGAAAGGCTTAGTGCATTTTTATTAAACCATGGTTTTATCAGAGGACAGGTAGATAGCACTTTATTTATTAAATCAAAAGTCAAGAATATCTTGCTTGTGCAAATCTATGTAGATGACATAATATTTGGATCTACTGATGAATCTCTGTGCAAGTACTTTGAAAAGCTCATGCAGGGAGAATTTGAAATGAGCATGATCGGGGAGCTAAATTATTTCCTTGGACTTCAAATCAAACAAGGCAAAGAAGGTACACACATCTGCCAAGCCAAGTACACCAAGGAGTTACTAAAGAAATTTGGATTTGAAAACACAAAGTCACTGTCAACACCAATGAGCACATCTACAAGACTAGACAGTGATAAAAATGGTAGGAATGTAGATCAAAAGCTCTACAGAGGTATGATAGGTTCATTACTTTATTTGACAGCTAGTAGACCTGATATATTATTCAGTGTATTCATGTGTGCTAGGTATCAGGCTAATCCTAAAGAATCTCATTTAATATCTGTAAAAAGGATTTTTAGATATTTAGTTAAAACTCATGATCTATACTTGTGGTATCTAAAATCATGCGAAATTAATTTAGTAGGATATTCTGATACTGACTATGCTAGATGCAAAGTAGATAGAAAAAGCACCAGTGGAAGTTGTCAATTTCTTGCAGGATGCTTGATTTCATGGTCCTTAAAGAAACAAAATTCAATAGTACTATCAATAGCTGAAGCTGAGTACGTGACTGCTGGAAGCTGTTGCACTCAACTACTATGGATAAAACAACAGCTTGAGGATTATGGACTGCACATCAAGACAATTCCTTTGCTGTGCGACAACACCAGCGCAATAAATCTCACTAAAAATCCAGTTCAGCACTCCAGGACAAAGCATATAGAGGTTAGATATCATTTTATTAGAGATCATGTAGCTAATGGAAATATAGGTATTTCGTTTATAGATACATTAAATCAGTTAGTAGATATCTTTACAAAGGCCTTACCTGAAGATAGATTTATGTCTCTTAGAAGGGAATTAGGCATGTGTAATTTGTAATAGACTTTTCTGCATATAACTGAAATAATAAATCTTTCATAATAATGCCTATTATCTCCCCTGAAATTAAGAAAATCCCCGTATTACTTATGTCATAAATTGCTTTGACGTTTCACTGTTTTAAAAAGCTTTTATCTCTTGCGAAATCATATCCTTTTGTCATTTTCCGTAATTACTACAGCGTCCCTTCAAAAACAACTTTACCTTTCTCTTTTAATCCCGTAATCTATGCCTTAGCGATTCACCACTCTTCTCTCATCTCGTTCGACTCGCCTGGAACGATAAACCTTATCGTCTGCAGCATCGACTCTGTGAAATTTTCAAAGAATCCCTCTCTTCTCGCGAAAATTTCTTGAGGGCTTCTGCTCCAACCTTCCTCTCGATCCTCCAGAACCTCCCCTTGTTCAATTCCATGGTAGTTTCTGGGGATTCCGGCACCGTTGGGGGTTATAGCGCTTCTTTCCTTACGGCTGAGCAGCAGGAGCGGTTCAGTGCAGTGAAGACGAAGCTGTGCGGCAAAAAAGCAGTGGATGTAGCAGACTTGGAGAAGAATGGCATGCATAGCAAAGCAGAAGCGATGCAGAGGATGAAGTGGTCGCAGATGGCAACCTTTTCTGAGGCAAGTTATCCAGACTTGGTGAAAGCATTTTATGTTTGTTTGAGATCAGAGGCAGATGGGTCCTTGACCTCCACAGTCAGAGGAACCCAGATTCATATCACTTATGATCTTCTGGAATCCCTCTTTGGAGTCTCTACCACCAGTCACAGCAGGTAGATAGTGTGGATATTCAGGCCAAGGACTTGGGGATTATCAGATCGGAATATAAGTTGAAGGATGGAAAATTAGATATCAACCAGTTGAGCGTCTTTAATCGAATTCTGCACTTCATAGTGTGTCAGATTCTTGTGCCCAGGAGTGCTACCTTCTCCACTTGTGCCAAGGCAGATTCGGATATGATGTTCTGGGCCATCCAAAACCAAGATATTAACATGGCAGAAGTTATGATCGAAAGGATGAAGTTTGCATCAGCTATAATTTGGGATAGGAAGAATAGATTGAACGTGTCCCTTCCTTATGCTCACCTGTTGACAAAGATTTTTCAGCATTACAACATCAGTTTGAATGGTGAGTTTCTGAGAAAATGGGCCAAGCTATTAGGTCTAGAAATTTAAAGGAAAGTGGTTTTTCGCTTGTTGCTGGTGTGTGGACCAAGACCTCAGTTTCTGAAGGTGAGGCTATCATTGGAGAGGGTCCAGATGTTCCTCAAGTTCAAGAATCAGAGGTAGAACCAGAGGTCCAAGTAAGAATTGAGGCTTCTGTGGCAAAAACTCCTATAGTTCTAGCAACTCAGGTAGTGGCAGCAACAATAATGTCAGATGTCCAAGATCAGCAAGAGGAAGTCAGGACAGAGATGCCAGTGGTCAGTGAGAGCAGGATTGAGGATATACCTCCAGAGCATATTGAGCCCATTGGGCAAGTATCAGAGGTTGAAACCCCCTCAATAGTTGTTGCTTTTATCATTGAAGATCTTGTGGAAACTGTTGCAAACATTCAGGGG
Source organism: Colocasia esculenta (assembly GCA_014218235.1). Lineage (NCBI taxonomy): Eukaryota > Viridiplantae > Streptophyta > Magnoliopsida > Alismatales > Araceae > Colocasia > Colocasia esculenta. Next base: position 24,155,880 of record CM024765.1, on the reverse strand, counting down.
GAGCAAGAAAATTTGGCTGAAGTTATGGCACCAGGCCACAATGTGGATGTTCAGATGGAGGATGCTCCTATTCAGGGGGAGCATAATTTTGAAAAGGAAGCAGAAATTCAGGGGGAGCAGGCAACCAGTGCCCCTACTGATCAGTTCAAAGAAGGTGTTGATGATCAGTTTATCCCCATGTAATTTAAATTAATTACATATTTATTTTGGTGATTAACAAAACTATAATAAAGTTTAATCTAACATATTTTCTATGAGATTTGAGTATAGGAAATGAAACAAGGAATAACAAGCTAAATGGGTAAGTATTATTTACTCTATAGCAATGTAAGTTCAAGCATGAAATTTCTCTAAGTACACATCGATTTTCTATATGCTGTAATGACTTCCCTCTCTCGCATAACGATTTGCTTCCATAATGATTCGCTAAGTGATCGCATCGATCTCACAACGATTCGCTAAGAAACCATAACGATTTGCTTCCATAACGATTCGCTAAGTGATCACATCGATCTCACAATGATTTGATAAGTGAGAACAACGATTTTCTCTCACAACAACTTGGTCTTCGCATTGATTTGATAAGTGAGAAGAACGATTTGCTCTCACAACGATTTCTTAAGTGAGAATAACGATGTGCTCTCACAACGACTTGGTCTTCGTATCGATTTCTTAAGTGAGAATAACGATTTGCTTTCACAACGACTTGGTCTTCGCATCAATTTCTTAAGTGAGAACAACAATTTGCTCTCACAACGATTTGATCTTCGCATCGATTCGATAAGTGAGAACAACGACTTGCTCTCACAACGACTTGGTCTTCGCATCGATTTCTTAAGTGAGAATAACAATTTGCTCTCACAACGATTTGGTCATCGCATCGATTTGATAAGTGAGAACAACGATTTCACTCACAACGATTTCTTTAGTGAGCACAACGATTTGCACTCACAACGATTTCGGTTTCACAACAATTCGTTAAGTGTGACGACCCTCTTTATATCGGTACGGTTCTACCAACCCACGTTGATATAGAAAGTGTCGCCACAGTGGGACATTTACCCAACACTAGTACGATAGGCTGAAACATATACAAATATATAACACATGACAGCGGAATTGAAAGAACTGAAAAGAAATTCTTATTCCATCATCCACATTCTATTCACAGTCCGAATATAAGAAAAGAGAACTAACTTTTCATAAGTGAAAATAAAATAAATACATTGTCCACAAGAGACTACGCAGAGTCTTTATTACATACTATGAAGTAAGGATAAGTACAATGTTAAATCCACAACAAGATCTCCTACTCCCGCTCCGAGTCGCTCCTAACGATCTCCTCGGAAGAAGTAGAAACGTCTGCACCTGTACGCCGAAGCAAGAATGAGTTCAAAAGAACTCAACAAGTAATGCTAAGCACACAAAACTTACATGTACTGCATGTCCTTTACATTTGATATCACACTTAGGCATGGAATTTAACAATCTTAACAATTAGGGTCCTAAACATGAGTTCTACACATTTTCTCCTGACATTTATTTAACATAGAGTATTTACTAGCTAAATGCCTATTACATGCTTTCTACATAATTATCAATACGTCAACTCAATCACATGTTCATAGCATTTATTACCTTAAGTATGGAAACTACTTATAAAAGGAACACAATTCCCTAACGTGGATTCTAAAATCATTTATACAGGGAACTACTTGCTATAGACAAGTCATATCGCATATAAGACTATCAATTTACATAATATCACAAGAGTTTTAAACTAACACATGCTCATTTACACAATCTCACAATTTGTACATGCACTTTCACTTAACACAAATTCACATTTATTAATGCCGTGACACATAGCCCAAACCACCAAAGAAGGACACACTAATCACAACACATAATCATCACATAGGCATACTAGTGACAATTCTTAGTTACTGCGCAGAACCGGGAGAAGCACTCTCCACCCTAACCAGCGATACTTGTTCGCCTCCAGGATTTAATCCCAATGCCCGTGGGATATCACACACTTGAGCTTTCCCGTGGGGACTTTACCACAGTACAGTTCCACAGCCCTCTAGGTAGCAGTGTCACCCTTGGCACATTTTCACATTTTTAACACAAATTTCACATCGTTTTTGACACATTTCTTGTATTTATTTCTATACACATTTTTCAGATTCCCTATCATGGTACTACTGTTGGTGGGGTTACATTATTTTATATGTCATTAGCATGCTGTAATTAACAAGGTTTTTAAACAGTAATAATATTAATCATGGTTTAAGAAATCATTTAAGATGGAAATAAACAAAATTGTAGCTACAGTTAATCAATTCTCATGAAATTTTAATCACAAGTTACTTACTGTTCACCCATAACACAGACGAATTTCCACGTTTTTCTGATGATTTCACTATTTTCTAAAATTAAAACAGTGATCAAATTTCTGATTAAAACAATCAAGTTCACAGTATTGTTAACATTCAGTCTCACAATTTATTCTTCACATGCATACTGACAATACCAATCTTGTGTACATTTTCAGGAATTTATCTACTTTTGTAGAATTAGATAGATTTTCTACACAATCTAATCATGCTCACTATTTCTATTTTCATAAAACATATTAATTCACACAGATAGCATAAAATTCCCAAAATTTGATAATATGTTCTACTAACAGTGTACACATTACATAAATTTTCTGATATTGATCTCTTACAGATTGACACAGTAACAATTTAATCATGCTCAAGTACTAAACTTCAGAAATTTTCCACAATTCTACAGTAAATGAAAAATCACCAAAATTACATAGAATATTCCATATTGTTTACTTTATATTACACACAATTTACTTTATATCCTCATGCGGAAAATCTCGGAAACTAGGTTATATAAGTCAGACTAGCACATTACTGCAGTCTGGCGAACTTAACGGCAAGGGTATGCCATTTAGCAGGTTAACGACATCAAAGACTGCCGCCAACTTAGGATCTTAACGGCAAAATATTTCGCCGTTAATCTCCTATCTGTGCAAAACACAGACTGCTTACAGAAAATCACTTGAATGGGGGTTCCAGGACACGAGGAAAAACCCATAAAATTCCTGGGACATACTAAATACATGTAGGGACTGTGTGGGAAGGTTACTTGCCTTAGATAAATTCCTCGATCGTCGATTTGAGTCGGAGAAGCTCTCCTCGGCCTGTGCCAAAAAGCTTTCGATTCCTCCTCTCACCGAGTCCTTTGTTGATGTAGCACGTTGTTCGGTGATGGGGAACCCTTCTCCGATGTATAGACTCTCCTCCAGTCGTGGAAGATCGCCGGAAGGAGTCGCCGGTTGCCGGATCAGAGGTTGCAAAGATCAGGTTTTCACACAAGGTTCTAGGGTTTTGACAAGAGAGTCAAAAGGGACTCATCCATGCCAAATCTCGGTTCTTATAAAGGGCTAGGGTCAGACATGATTTCAGGGTAAGGGATAGAGCCGTTAGGGGACGGTTTCTAAAACAGATGGCGAAGTTTCCGGAGGCGTTTCCAGATCTGGAAACTTAACTGGCCTGGGATATTGATGTCCACATCTATGGTCGCCTAATCAGAGTGGGCATCCATCGATATTGCCGCCTAATCCTGGTCAACGTCAGCTGATGCTGACGCCTACTGGCCGACAAAATACACTTAAAATATGTAGAATCTATAAACATTATGCACATGAATATATATATATACTTGTATACAATATGTACATTACAATAATACTAACTCATACAATTCGTATAAATAAATACTATGCACAATAATTTATACATCAATAGTATACATATATATATATATATATATATACTTAAGCAAACAAGGTGAAAATGAAGGGCCTTACACCCTCTCCCCCTTAAAGAAACTTCGTCCTCGAAGTTAGACTGACACTACTCAAACAACTGACGATACTTCTTCTTCATTGCATCCTCAAGCTCCCAAGTAGCCTCCTCTCGCGAGAAGTTACGCCATAAGTCCTTTACTGACGCAATGCTCTTGTTCCGGAGATGCTGAACCTTCCGATCAAGAATAGCTACTGGTTGCTCCTCATAAGAAAGATTTGGCTGGATCTCCACTGGCTCGTGGCTAATAACATGAGACAGATCTCGGACATACTTCCTGAGCATAGATACGTGAAAAACAGGATGAACACTAGCCAATGCTGGAGGTAAAGCTAGCTCATATGCCACATTGCCCAATCGTCGGAGAATCTCATACGGGCCAATGAATCTAGGGCTCAACTTACTATGCCTGCCAAATCTAAGTACACCACGCGTAGGCGAAATCTTCAAAAAGACATGCTCACCTACCTCGAACTCCAAATCCTTCCTCCTGTTGTCGGCATAACTCTTCTGCCTATCCTGTGCCGCAACAAGCCTCTTCCTAATAAGCTGGACCTTATCCAAAGTCTCCTGAACTAACTCCGGACCGATCAACTGCCTATCACCGGTCTCCTCCCAACACAAAGGAGATCTGCAAGGCCTACCATACAAAGCCTCAAATGGAGCCATGCCAATGCTCACATGAAATCTGTTGTTATATGCGAACTCCACTAGAGGTAAATGGTGCTCCCAGTCATCTTTCCAATCCAGCACACACGCTCTCAACATATCCTCGAGCGTTTGGATAGTCCTCTCAGACTGTCCATCTGTCTGGGGATGAAACGCCGAACTAAGCTTCAACTCAGAACCTAATGCATCCTGAAGCCCTTTCCACAACCTCAAAGTGAATCTCGGATCTCGATCCGAAATAATCGACTTCGGTACCCCATGCAATCTAATAATGCTACTAACATACAGTCTAGCTAAACTCTCTACTGACTGCTTCTTCTTCATAGGCAAGAAATGCGCAGTCTTCGAGAATCTATCCACCACTACCCAAATCGAGTCATTACCTTGTCTAGATCGAGGCAAACCCGTAACAAAATCCATAGTGACAGCTTCCCACTTCCAAACTGGGATCTCCATCTTCTGCATAAGACCAGATGGTCGCTGCCGCTCGGCCTTCACTTGCTGGCACACTAGACATCTAGACACAAACTCAGCTACATCCTTCTTCATGCCAGACCACCAAAAAGATCTCTTCAAATCCTGGTACATCTTAGTGTTACCCGGATGGATAGAGAACTTAGATCTATGAGCTTCTGCTAAAACATGCTCACGAATATCTACAATGTCTGGAACACAGACACGGTGATGGAATCTAATCACACCATCCTCATCACGAGCAATACCCGCTTTGCCCACTAACTCTTGGAGTCTAGGGTCGGCTTTCTGATGCTCGATCACCTCATCCAACACCGATGACCTAATGGACAGCTGAGCCACAAAAGCCCGGCACAATGATGGCTCCAACTCGGTCATCGCACACGCTGCATCCTCCAACATCTTCCAATCCTGCTGGAGAGACGACCTCTTTCTACTAAGGGCATCTGCTACGACATTCGCCTTTCCAGGATGATACTGGAGGTCGAAGTCATAGTCCTTCAGGAATTCAATCCATCTTCTCTGCCTAAGGTTTAATTCCTTTTGGGAGAAAAGATACTTTAGGCTCTTGTGATCAGTGAACACCTCAAATCTGACACCATAGAGATAGTGCCTCCAGATTTTCAGTGCATGAACCACTGCCGCAAGCTCAAGATCATGAGTCGGATAGTTTCGCTCATGCTCCTTCAATTGTCTCGAAGCATATGGTACTACCCTTCCTTGCTGCATCAACACACAGCCAAGGCCAATCCGAGATGCATCCGTGTAGATAGCAAAATCCTCTACACCGCTCGGTAAAACTAACATAGGAGCCGATGTGAGTTTAGTCTTCAATAATTGAAAACTGCTCTCACACTCCTCGGACCAGACAAACTTCACTCCCTTCCTGGTTAGCTGAGTCAATGGAGCGGCGATGGATGAAAATCCCTCAATAAATTGCCGATAATAACCCGCCAAACCAAGAAAACTCCGAATCTCCGAAGGAGTCTTGGGAATTTCCCAATCCATAACAGCTTGGACCTTTGTTGGATCCACTGCTACACCAGCACCGGAGATAACATGCCCAAGGAAATGAACCTTTCGCAACCAAAATCGCACTTGTTGAATTTTGCATACAACTTGTGCTCACGGAGAACTTCTAACACTATCCTCAAATGCTGACGATGTGTGGCCTCATCCGGAGAGTAGACCAACACGTCATCAATGAAGAATACAACAAAACTATCTAGATATGGTCTAAACACCCTGTTCATGAGATCCATGAACGCTGCAGGGGCGTTGGTTAGACCAAACGGAAGGACCAAAAACTCATAATGTCCATAACGGGTTCTAAATGCCGTCTTGGACACATCCTCACTCCTAATCCTCAACTGATGATAGCCAGAACGCAAATCAATCTTAGAAAAGACCGATGCATTCTGCAGCTGGTCAAACAAATCATCAATCCGAGGTAAGGGATACCTGTTCTTCACCGTCACTTGGTTTAGCTTCCTATAATCGATGCATAACCGAAGTGACCCATCCTTCTTCTTCACGAATAAGACAGGTGCGCCCCAAGGGGAAACGCTAGGGTGAATAAATCCCTTATCTAACAAATCCTGCAACTGCCTCCTTAACTCAGCTAATTCCGCAGGTGCCATCCGATAAGGTGCCTTCGAGATAGGAGAAGTGCCTGGAAGCAAATCTAGAGTGAACTCTATCTCTCTAGCCGGTGGCAATCCAGATAAATCATCAGGAAAGACATCTGGAAAATCCTGCACTACATCTATCTCTGCAAGAGTAAGTGACTCATCAGCCTTGGGTACTAAAACCACGCTGGCAAGAAAAGCGTCACAACCCTTGTTCACCATTCTCATCGCCCTCATGGCTGAGATGACAAACTTCCCTGCCAAGTTCCTCGGCAAGGGATGAGAAAATTCATCCTCACCAGGAATGCGAAAAACAATCTTCTTCCCACGACAATCTACTAACACATAGTGCTCTTCTAGCGAATCCAGACCAAGAATAGCATCATAGTCCTTCATCTTTAGCAAGAAGAAACACCTTCAAGGACTCTATCCTCAATGCACACCGGTAAAGACGGAACACACTTCCTAGTCGATACCGTGCTCGCAGGTGTGTGCACAGACAAAGGGACTTCTAAATCCTCAGACTCTAATCCTGACTCTAAGGCTAACTGCCTAGCAAAACGCTCGGAAATGAACAAGTGAGTAGCACACGTATCGAACAAAACCCGAGCATGCACACCTAAGAACAAAACCGTACCTTCGGTGACATGATCCGCCTGCTCGGCGTCCTCACGAGCTAAAGCAAACACTCGAGCTGGGGCTCGAGGTCTCCCTGGTCGTCCTATCGCTGGCGCTGCTGCTGCTGCTACTGGGGCTGGCCCACACTGGACTCCCTGCTGAAGCCTCGGACAATCTTTGATCTTATGGTCGCTGCTCCCGCACTTCAAGCGCTTCCCTGCTACCATCCAACACTCCGTACCACCATGTGCCCTCCCGCAATAAGGACACTCCTTCTTACCACTAGGGGAACGTTGAGAAGGTACCTGACCACTGCCCGATGCCACAGGACGCTGCGGTGACTGAAAAGTCGCCTTCTTCCTCTCCTGCCTCTGGAAAGGAGCTGCTGGCCTCTTTTGAGAAGCCTTCTTCTCCTCCAGATACTGCTCCATCTCTCCCTCCTGCCGACACGCCGCGCTGAGCGCCTACTCGAGGGTACGATGGTCGAAAGCCACCAACCTCGTCCTCAGTGATGGTTTCAGACCCATCACGAATTTCTTCGCCTTCCTGCGCTCATCAGCTACAATATGAGGGGCATACTTCGATAGCTCGGAAAACCTGGCCTCGTACTCCAACACAGTCATGGAGCCCTGAGTTAACGAGAGGAACTCCTGCTCCAACTTGTCCTGGATGTGCTCCGGAACAAACTTGGCTCGGAAAAGCCTCACGAACTCATCCCAACCAACCTCCACAGCACCATCCTCGAACCGAGTACGTAACAACGAGGACCACCACACGTCGGCTCGCTCCTGCCAAAACCATCCATAAGAATTAACCAACATAATCTATACTTAAAGAAATAACCACCGGATTAAAATTACACATACCTGTAGCATATAGGTGGCTAAAGTGACCTTGTCATCCTCAGCGCACCTAATGGCCCGGAAGATCTTCTCAATCTCCCTCATCCAGCTCTCAGCTAATAACGGATCGCTCTCCCCCTTAAAAGAGGGTGGCGACATCCTCTTGAACCTTTCCATGATGGAGGGTCCACCATGGTCAGCCTGGGGAGCTGGTACCTGAGCCTGCTACAACAAGCAACATAATTAACACATATAACATAACAATCATGCATTTAATAAAACAGACCACTTTATCTTATTATTCTAACCTGAGCCTCCAACTGAGCCTGGAGTGCAGCCTGAGTGTGGGCCTGCGTTTGCATGGCCTGCACCAAACCCTGCATGAACAGTCCATAGTCTACTGGTGGCGGTGGGGGAAGTACAGGACCCTGGGTTGTAGGGGCCTGCTGCTCACCCTGATCCTTACGCCAAGGCTCATCTCTCCTCTGCTCGCCATCACGAGAAGGAACACCACGCCTACCACGCGAAGCCATATCCTGCAAAACGGATTAATCAGAATTTAGAACTAAACTATCTAATTTCTAACTAATTACTTATCTATGTGGACAATCTACACAGACTTAGCATACAATGAAGATGATGGTATAATGATGGTATATGCATATTTATGTACAATTTCAGCCTGACGCTCTGATACCAATCTCTGTGACGACCCTCTTTATATCGGTACGGTTCTACCAACCCACGTCGATATAGAAAGCGTCGCCACAGTGGGACATTTACCCAACACTAGTACGATAGGCTGAAACATACACAAATATATAACACATGACAACGGAATTGAAAGAACTGAAAAGAAATTCTTATTCCATCATCCGCATTCTATTCACAGTCCGAATATAAGAAAAGAGAACTAACTTTTCATAAGTGAAAATAAAATAAATACATTGTCCACAAGAGACTACGCAGAGTCTTTATTACATACTATGAAGTAAGGATAAGTACAATGTTAAATCCACAACAAGATCTCCTACTCCCGCTCCGAGTCGCTCCTAACGATCTCCTCGGAAGAAGTAGAAACGTCTGCACCTTTACGCCGAAGCAAGAATGAGTTCAAAAGAACTCAACAAGTAACGCTAAGCACACAAAACTTACATGTACTGCATGTCCTTTACATTTGATATCACACTTAGGCATGGAATTTAACAATCTTAACAATTAGGGTCCTAAACATGAGTTCTACACATTTTCTCCTGACATTTATTTAACATGGAGTATTTACTAGCTAAATGCCTATTACATGCTTTCTACATAATTATCAATACGTCAACTCAATCACATGTTCATAGCATTTATTACCTTAAGTATGGAAACTACTTATAAAAGGAACACAATTCCCTAACATCGATTCTAAAATCATTTATACAGGGAACTACTTGCTATAGACAAGTCATATCGCATATAAGACTATCAATTTACATAATATCACGAGTTTTAAACTAACACATGCTCATTTACACAATCTCACAATTTGTACATGCACTTTCACTTAACACAAATTCACATTTATTAATGCCATGACACATAGCCCAAACCACCAAAGAAGGACACACTAATCACAACACATAATCATCACCTAGGCATACTAGTGACAATTCTTAGTTACTGCGCAGAACCGGGAGAAGCACTCTCCACCCTAACCAGCGATACTTGTTCGCCTCCAGGATTTAATCCCAATGCCCATGGGATATCACACACTTGAACTTTCCCGTGGGGACTTTACCACAGTACAGTTCCACAGCCCTCTAGGTAGCAGTGTCACCCTTGGCACATTTTCACATTTTTAACACAAATTTCACATTGTTTTTGACACATTTCTTGTATTTATTTCTATACACAATTTTCAGATTCCCTATCATGGTACTACTATTGGTGGGGTTACATCATTTTATATGTCATTAGCATGCTGTAATTAACAAGGTTTTTAAACAGTAATAATATTAATCATGGTTTAAGAAATCATTTAAGATGGAAATAAACAAAATTGCACCTACAGTTAATCAATTCTCATGAAATTTTAATCACAAGTTACTTACTATTCACCCATAACACAGACGAATTTCCACATTTTTCTGATGATTTCACTATTTTCTAAAATTAAAACAGTGATCAAATTTCTGATTAAAACAATCAAGTTCACAGTATTGTTAACATTCGGTCTCACAATTTATTATTCACATGCATACTAACAATACCAATCTTGTGTACATTTTCAGGAATTTATCTACTTTGTAGAATTAGATAGATTTTCTACACAATCTAATCATGCTCACTATTTCTATTTTCATAAAACATATTAATTCACACAGATAGCATAAAATTCCCAAAATTTGATAATATGTTCTACTAATTGTGTACACATCACATAAATTTTCTGATATTGATCTCTTACAGATTGACACAGTAACAATTTAATCATGCTCAAGTACTAAACTTCAGAAATTTTCCACAATTCTACAGTAAATGAAAAATCACCAAAATTACATAGCATATTCCATATTGTTTACTTTATATTACACACAGATTACTTTATATCCTCATGCGGAAAATCTCGGAAACTAGGTTATATAAGTGAGACTAGCACATTGCTGCAGTCTGGCGAACTTAACGGCAAGGGTATGCCGTTTAGCAGGTTAACGGCATCAAAGACTGCCGCCAACTCAGGATCTTAACGGCAAAATATTTCGCCGTTAATCTCATGTCTGTGCAAAACACAGACTGCTTACAGAAAATCGCTTGAATGGGGGTTCCAGGACACGAGGAAAAACCCATAAAATTCCTGGGACATACTAAATACATGTAGGGACTGTGTGGGAAGGTTACTTGCCTTAGATAAATTCCTCGATCGTCGATTTGAGTCGGAGAAGCTCTCCTCGGCCTGTGCCAAAAAGCTTTCGATTCCTCCTCTCACCGAGTCCTTTGTTGATGTAGCACGTTGTTCGGTGATGGGGAACCCTTCTCCGATGTATAGACTCTCCTCCAGTCGTGGAAGATCGTCGGAAGGAGTCGCCGGTTGCAGGATCAGAGGTTGCAAAGATCAGGTTTTCGCACAAGGTTCTAGGGTTTTGACAAGAGAGTCAAAAGGGACTCATCCATGCCAAATCTCGGTTCTTATAAAGGGCTAGGGTCAGACACGATTTCAGGGTAAGGGATAGAGCCGTTGGGGGACGATTTCTAAAACAGATGGCGAAGTTTCCGTAGGCGTTTTCGGATCTGGAAACTTAACTGGCCTGGGATATTGACGTCCACATCTATGGTCGCCTAATCAGAGTGGGTGTCCATCGATATTGCCGCCTAATCCTAGTCAATGTCAGCTGATGCTGACGCCTACTGGCCGACAAAATACACTTAAAATATGCAGAATCTATAAACACTACGCACATGATATATATATATATACTTGTATACAATATGTACATTACAATAATACTAACTCATACAATTCGTATAAATAAATAATATGCACAATAATTTATACATCAATAGTATACACTTATATATATATATACTTAAGCAAACAAGGTGAAAATGAAGGGCCTTACATTAAGTCTCATAACGACTTGATCCTTGCAATGATTCGATATGTTTTACAACGACTCTGTCACTGTAACGATTCATTTAGTTACATAACGACTTAGTCGCCGTAACGATTCGATACAACAAACAATGATTTGCTCACATCGTTTTGTCTCTGATAACTTGCTCATAACGATTTGCTTATTGAGTCATAACAATTTGTCTACATAATGATTCGTATGTGCATCGGTTTGCTTATAAGTGCACAACGATTTACATGGATATCAACTCATTTGCATAACGATTTCATAAGCATGCATGTAACGATTTCATGGAATATAACGATTTGATATTTGAACTCATTTTTGAGTACGTTGAAAAGTCAAAGTCTTCATGTATATCTTTCTGACAACCATGCATTTATTATGACTGAACGTATCACTGCAGTGCATGCAAACGATATCTTCTATTTCCATGTTTATACTGTGACCATCTTTTTAGAAGAACAGAATGGAACTTTCTCTTTGATATAAAATCAATCTAACATTGACTGACAACAAGAGACAGCCTAGCTGTCTATTGTTTTAGCATTTAATGCGTGCAGGTCTCTGACAGCGCATCTCAATACAATGTTGGACAATATGGAAGATAATGGATATCAGAGAAGATCCTTTCTCTTGTTGCGTGCATGGAAAGCTAAAGACTGCTGAACAAGCAGCTCTACAGTGACATGCAGTCTAACGTAAACAAAAGCTTAGAGACAAAGGACACTTCAACGTTCAATTTTCAAATGGATGACATATATAGAAGACTGAAGCTCCAGAAGTAGAACAACACTTATGACAATCTTTTACAACCTTTTCTGCAAGCATCTGAAATAGCAAAAAGCCTCACTCCTCTGATTGTCTAGCTCTTAGCTCTCTGCATTCATTCTGTTAGTCTTGAGAGCTTCTGTAAACTGAGAGTGTTCCTCATTGTAGAACTCTTCCTCTCAGCCGTTGCTTCAGATCGAGCGTTGATCCATAAGCTTGATCTAGGGGCTTGTTTTCGTTTCCACATTCTTGTGTTTATTCCCTTCGTGTTGAAGGAAGACCTGGGGGTTCCAGGGTGGTTGTTTCCCTTCGTGTAGAAGGAAGACCTGGTGGGATCCAGGGTGCTGTAATTCCTCTTCGGGTGGAGAAGAGAAGACCAGCTGCGGCTGGGTGTGTAAGTGTCCTTGAGGGGGACTGTACCCTTGGGTAGTGAAATCCTGAGTTGTTGCTCAGGGACTGGACGTAGGACTCCTGTGGAGAGGAGGTCCGAACCAGGATAAATTTTGTGTGTCGTGTGCTTGATTGCATTCTGTTTGCTATCCTTTTTACTAACACTAACAATCACCGAAGTGTGTTGTGTGATTGTTTTTCTGGATAGGTTTTGAAGTGATCAAAATTTTAAGAATCCCATTCACCCCCCCTCTAGGCTTGCTAGCTGGGCAACAAGTGGGATCAGAGCTAGTCTCTTTGACAAAGAAGAAGATCCAACGATCTGAAGAGAAAAGATCAAATGGCAGCCCAAAGTCACTTCGAAGGTCAGTTAGTAAACATGCCACCTCTGTTCGATGGTGATGATTATACTTACTGGAAAACAAGAATGGAATACTTCCTACAAGGATTCGATTTTCAAATATGGTCCATAGTAGAAGAAGGCGATCTAGTCGTCCTAAACAATAGAGACAACTGGACAGAAGATGATAGAAAGAAGATTTCTCTCAACTGCAAAGCTAAGAGCATATTATGCTGTGCACTTAGCAAGAAAGAATTTAATAGAGTTTCAGCCTGCAAATCAGCGATGGAGATGTGGGAGAAGCTAAGAATCACTACGAAGGTACTGACAAAGTAAAGGAAACCAGAATAGACATTCTGGTGACACAGTAGGAGAGATTTCAGATGCAGTCGGGAGAAACCATTACACAAATGTTCAGCAGATTTACAGACATCACCAACGGATTAGCAGGATTAGGAAAAAACTATGAGATGGGAGACATGGTAAGGAAAATCCTTAGATCTCTACCATCTTCTTGGACTCCCAAGGTAATAGCTATAGAAGAAGCCAATTACTTGAAAAGGATGTCATTGGAGAAACTCATTGGGTCCCTCATGGCCCATGAGATAAACATGGAAAGATTGGGAGAATCATCAAGTAGAAAGAAGCACATGAATGCCCTCAAAGCAGCAGAAGATAGCTATGAGGAAGAATCTGAGAACGAAGACAGTAGTGAAAATAGTGAAGATGAAGAAGCATTGTTATCAAGAAGACTACAACGCATCTTAGCCAAGAAGAAAAAGTATCAATCTGGAAGACGTTACTTCAAAAAGGGCAACGATTTCGAGAAAACTGAAGCAAAGGACATCAAGAATGGTGAGCCAATTTTCTATGAATGTAAGAAGCCCGGAGATATCAAGGTAGAGTGTCCAAAGCTCAAGAAATCTGAGTTCAGAAAGAAGGATAGTTTAAGAAAACCTAGAAGATATAAAAAGAAAGCCATGACAGCAGCATGGGATAACAGCAGCGACTCTGACAGTGAGTCGAGCTCAAGTGAAGAAGAAGAAGAAGCCAACCTGGCATTCATGGCCAACACAGAAGACAAGGTAACACCTGACTCATCCTTCTCTTCTTGTAATGATACTGATTCAGATAACTTAGAAGAAGCGTTTAATGAACTATACTATAAATATAGAGAAGTATGTAAATCACTAAGAGCCAGTAAGAAAAATCTCACATGCCTAGAAAATACTAATTCAGATTTAAAATCAGAAAATTAGCAAATGGAAAAACAAATTAATGAACTAAAAAGGAGAAACGAATTACTGTGCGACGATTTGAAAAATAAAAATGAACAATTAGAAAATTTAGAAAATCAAGAAAATGTAAATAATTTAAAACAAGAAGTCAACACGTTAACCACAGAAAATGAAAAATTATCAAGCCCTCTAGAAAAATTTACAAACGGTAAAACTGGATTAATATTGAAACGTGCTAGACGGTCAGGTAAAAAGAAACATGGATTAGGTTATACTTCCCCTGATAACGAAGAAACTAAAGTTTATCCTAAAATATATCCTACACCTAAATTTGTACCTGAACAAGACACAACATACAAGGCAAACCTTAAATACATACCAACTGAAAAAGTAACTAAGATGTCTTGCTGTAGTCATTGCAATAAGCTAGGTCATATTAAAGTATCATGTCCTACTAAACATAAAATATGGGTAATCAAAAGGAAAAGTGATGACACTAACCAACCAGGACCCAAAAGAACTTGGGTACCTAAAGCCTAGTGTCTTTATTTTAGGGAAATCTTCGAGCATCCAAGTGGTACTTGGATAGTGGATGCTCAAGGCACATGTCAGGGAACAGAAGACTATTTTCCCACCTAGAAGTTGAAGATGGCACAGTCACCTATGGAGATAATGGAAAAGGGACTGTAATAGGCAGTGGTTCAGTAGGCAGCAAAGGCAAGACAGTCATTGAGGATGTACTATGTGTTAAAGGACTGAAGCACAACCTCATCAGTATCAGTCAGCTGTGCGATAAAGGTCATCAAATCAGATTTCAAGAGTCAAAGTGCAGCATTATGAAGGATGGAGTAGTCATCTTTGAAGCCAACAGAGAAAAGAACTTGTACGTACTTTACCTAGAAGAACTAAAAGATTAGGATATCTGTCTGGTCGCAAGCAAAGAGCAGTCAACTGAGCTGTGGCACATAAGATTGGGCCACTGCAGTCTGGATGGCATGAGAAAGCTGATCAAGAGAAGCTTGGTGGAAGGTCTACCTAAAGTCTGCACAAGGTTCGATGGTGTCTGCGGACCCTGTGCAAAAGGAAAGCACACCAAGTCATCCTTCAAGTCAAAAACTATGGTAACAACCTCTAAACCCTTAGAACTCCTTCATATGGACTTATTTGGACCAATGAGGACCACAAGTCTTGGAGAAAGGAATTTTGGATTTGTCATTGTAGACGATTTCTCCAGATTCACTTGGGTATCCTTCTTATAGCATAAAGATGATACATTTGACAGTTTTGTAAGCTTTAGCAAAAAGGTTTAGAAAGATAAGAAGTATAGCATTATCAGCATTTGATCGGATAATGGAGGAGAATTCCAAAATGAGAAATTTGCCAAGTTCTATGATGACCAAGGGATAGAGCACAATTTCTCAACACCAAGGACACCACAGCAAAATGGAGTTACTGAGAGGAAGAACAGAACCCTGTTGGATATGGCAAGGACAATGTTATCAGAATATGATTTGCCAAGGTATTTTTGGGCTGAAGCAATCAACACGGCATGTTACAATATCAACAGAGTGATGATCAGGCCCATCTTGAAGAAGACAGCATATGAACTGTACAACGGAAAGAAGCCAAAGATCAGTCACTTCAGGACATTCGGATGTCCATGTTTCATCCACAACAACGACAAAAGAGACATTGGTAAGTTAGATGCAAAATCAGATGAAGGTATATTCATGGGGTATGCTTCTAAACCTAAATGCTATAGAGTATTTAATAAGCGTACTTTATTAATTGAATAATCAGTACACATCATTTTTGATGAAACTAACCTTTCCTTGAGAGAGGAAGAAGATAGTGATATTGATGATGCAGAAGAATTATCCAAGAAATTAAAGAATACATCTATCGAGGACAAGGAAGATCCACCTCTAGAAGACCTGCAACAAAAGGACATTTTACATGAAAATCTTCCAAAGGAATGGAGATATAAGAAAGATCACCCACCAGAAAACATCATTAGTGATCCATCTGTAGGGGTAAGGACAAGAGGTAATGTAATTCCATGTGATTATTTAGCTTTTGTTTCACAGATAGAGCCTAGGACATTCAATGAACCTCTCTCTGATGAATCTTGGATTTTAGCCATGCAAGATGAATTAAATCAGTTCAAGAGAAACCAAGTATGGTCACTTGTTCCGAGACCATCAGATCATCCTGTTATTAGCACTAAATGGGTGTTCAGAAACAAATTGGATGAAGCTGGTGTGATCATAAGAAACAAGGCTAGACTGGTAGCTCAAGGCTATTCCCAAGAGGAAGGCATAGATTTCGATGAAACCTATGCATCTGTAGCTAGGCTTGAGGCTATTAGGATTCTACTTACATATGCATCCGCATTAGACTTGAAATTATTTCAAATGGATGTTAAATTTGCTTTTCTAAATGCTTTTATTAAGGAGGAAGTTTATGTAGAACAACCTCCAGGTTTTGATGACATTGATTTTCTGAATCATGTATTTAAATTGCACAAAGCATTATATGGTTTGAAACAAGCATCAAGAGCATGATATGAGCGTTTAAGTGCATTTCTATTAAACCATGGTTTCATTAGAGATCAAGTAGATAGTACATTATTTATTAAGTCTAAAGTCAAACATATACTGCTTGTTCAAATATATGTTGATGATATAATATTTGGTTCTACTGATGACTCCCTTTGCAAGTATTTTGAAAAGCTCATGCAGGGAGAATTCGAGATGAGCATGATGGGGGAGCTCAACTACTTCCTTGGATTGCAAATCAAACAAGGAAAGGAAGGGACTCATATCTGTCAAACCAAGTACACCAAGGAGTTGCTAAAGAAGTTTGGATTCGAAAATAGCAAGCCACTGTCAACGCCTATGAGCACATCAACAAGAATGGATAGTGATAAGGATGGTAAGAAAGTAGACCAAAAGGTCTACAGAGGTATGATAGGTTCACTACTATATTTAACTGCCAGTAGACCTAACATACTGTTCAGTGTATGCATGTGTGCTAGGTATCAGGTAGATCCTAAATAATCTCATTTAATTAGTGTCAAAAGAATTTTTAGATATTTAGCTAAAACCCATGATTTAGGTTTATGGTACCCAAAGTCATGTGAAATCAACTTAGTAGGTTATTCTGATGCTGATTACGCTGGATGCAAGGTAGATAGAAAAAGCACCAGTGGTGGTTGTCAATTTCTTGCAAGATGTCTGATCTCGTGTTCCTCAAAGAAACAAAATTCAGTGGCATTATCTACAGCAGAAGCTGAGTACGTAGCTGCTGGAAGTTGTTGTACACAACTCCTATAGATTAAGCAACAACTTGAGGATTATGGACTCCAGATCAAGATAATTCCCCTATTATGCGACAACACCAGTGCTATAAATCTAACCAAGAATCCAGTACAGCATTCAAGGACTAAACACATTGAGGTTAGATATCATTTCATTCGTGATCATGTAGCAAATGGTAACATAGATATTTCTTTCATTGATACTAATAATCAGTTAGCAGATATCTTCACAAAGGCCTTACCTGAAGAGAGATTTACTTCTCTTAGGAGGGAATTAGACATGTGTAAATTATGAAAGAATCATCTGTATAAAACTGAGATATTAATATTCAGAATATCAATTATTTTTCCTCCTTGAATTTAAGCAAAATTCCTAATGTTGCCTGCTTGTTTAAATATCCTTGACGGTTCGTAATTTTTTAAAAGAATTTATTTCCATCGAACTGGTCATTTTGTCCTTTTCTGCCATCATACCGCCTTCGTTTTGAAAAGTTACTTTACTCTTTTGATATATTCCGATATCTATGTGGCAACGATTCACATCCCGCCTTCATCTCCTTCTACCTGCCTGAGGCGATACCCTATCGACTTCGGCATCGACTCACTGAGATTTCAAGCTTTCAACTGCTTCCCGCCAAAAATTTCTTGAGGGTTTCTGTTCTAATCCTCTTTCCAATCCTCCAGAAACCTTTCCCGTTCGACTTCATCGCCTCTTCTGGTGTTTCCGGGAGCGTCGGGGGCTACGAAACTGAGTTCCTATCAGCAGAGCAGCAGGAAAGATTTACCTCCGTGAAGACGAAGCTCTGTTGAAATAAAGATGTGGATATTGCAGATTTGGAGGAATATGGGATGCACAGCATTGTGGCAGCCATGGATAGGATGAAATGGACAGAAATCGCAACTTTCATTTGGTGAAGGCTTTCTTCGTTTGTTTGAGGACAGAGGAGGATGGATCCTTGACTTCGTCTGTCAAAGGAACCCCAATAAGAATTACTTATGATTTTTTGAAGTCCTTATTTGGAGTTTGCACCACCGGTCACAGTGGGGTACACACTGTTGACACCCAGGCAAAGGGGCTAGGTACTATTGGTCCCGAGTTCAAGCTGAAGGATGGGAAGTTGGATATTAACCAGATGAATGCGTTCAACCGCTTACTGCACTTTATTGTTTGTCAAATCTTGGTTTCGAGGAGTGCTACCTTCTCAACCTGCACCAAAGCAGATTCGGACATGATGTTCTGGGCCATCCAGAATCGGGAGATAAACATGGCTGAGGTTATCTTGGAGCGAATGAGGTTTGCCCATGCTCAGATTTGGGACACAAAGAGAAAATTAAATGTGTCCTTGCCTTATGCCCATCTGCTCACCAAGATCTTTAAACATTTTGGCATTAATCTATCTGGAGCAGTTGTAGAGAAAATGGGGCAGAAAATCGGTAGTAGAAATTTAAGGAAGAGCGGATTTTCAGTTGTAAATGGTGTATGGACAAAGACTTCTGTGGAGGAAGGCGAAGCCATTATTGGCGAAGCCCAAGAAGTCCAGGACGAAGCAGCAGCAACAGCACCAGCAGAAGAAGCAGCAGCAGGAGCAGTTCCTTTGGTTCAAGAAGCACCAGCAGCAGCAACGGCAATAGAAGAATAAGGTCCAGCAGTAGAAGTAGAAGTACCAGCAGAAGCAGCAACAGTCCTAGTAGCTCAAGAGGAGCCAACAGCAACAGATTTCAGCAGCAGGATAGAGGACATTCCCCAAGAATTGATTGAGCCCTTTGGGCAATGTTCAAAAATTGTTCCTCCTTCTTCCCGAGTAGTCTCAGTACTCAGGGATGTACTGGACTCCATCCAGAGCACTCTAGGGGAGCCAATAATTAGTGATGATCAAGTAGCAGAAGCTGTGGCATCAGGCCACACTGCAGAAATGGTGATGGAGGAAGCTCCCAGTCAGGGGGAGCAAGTAGTTGCTCATGAAAATGTAACAGTGGAAGATGCTCCTATTGAGGGGGAGCAATCTATTGATGAGGAGGCAGCTCCTCAGGGGGAGCACACTGAAAGTGTCCCTATGAATAGTGAAGAGCATGTTGAATTCGAGGAGCCCATTGCAAGGGCACATAGCAAAAGGAAAAGAGTAGCTCATAGGAGGCCCAAGGAGAAGCAGCTGAAGATTCAGTTGAAGCCCATTATTAAAAGGCTGGATGATCAAGGCAAGACTCTCACCTCTCTGTAGTCTGATATTCAGTCTATCCTTATCAGCCAGACCTCAGGAGCAAACGAGATTGGAGCCTTGTCCACTGAGGTACATAACTTGAAACATGATTTTAAAATGTTCAAGCAATTATGTAGATGGATGAAAGGTGAGTTTGACAGTGTCAAGAAGCTTATTTCTTCTACTGTGCAATCGACCTCTGCCCCTCCAGCTCACTCTCCTACTGAACCAGTTAGTAGTTCAGGGCCATCAGGGCCAAGGCCAGCAGAAGAAAATCCAGGGCCATGTGAGGTTTTGGTTGGGCCACCAGGGCCAATGATCTCCGAGGGTGTGAATCCAAGAGTAGAAGAGCCTGCAGTTGCTCCCAAAGCCCCTGAGTCTTCATCTCTTGCAACACCAGCCCCTCCTTCACCACCTTCTTCATCCACAGCACCTCCAACACCCATCACCTTCAAACAATCTATGCCTTGCACCATCTCTTCCCCAACTCCTTTTCCATCTCAATCCACTTCATCTCCTACCTCCTCTACATCCATTCCTCCACCTCCTCCTGTTCTTGAAGACCCTCTAGCCTCATGAGCAGCTGGAGCATCATCTTCTTCTGGCCCCTCATCAGCCAGATCATCCACCAATTTTTCTACAAGTTCCTTCCTTCATCCTCCTGCTCCACCTTCCTCTATCACATTCATTCCTGAAAATCCACAACTTGCCAGTGCTTTTCTAAACAACTGTGAGGATGAGTTGGAGCGCACCACACTCATCTCAGTCCTGGCAGTTGCCACTCATGTTCACAGGACTGATTCCTCTAGTCATGATCAGGAAAAGAGGAAACACTCATCCACCCTAGCTCTTCCTTCCGAATCTAAGTTTCCTCCTCTTTGGTACTCCCTCACTGTTGAAAATCAAAGGAGACCAATTTATTGTGAATATCTCCAAAAGTGCATTCTTTCTACCACTTTTGGCATCCCCTTTCTCAACCTAACTGATCACCTCAACATTGTCCTTCCTTATTGCCATATTTCCAAAGCCGACCAATCAAAAATCTTCTAAATGGCTGAGTGCAAGACTGAAGATCAGTAGGCCAAAGGGCACAAGGCTCTCTACAGCAAATATCTTCTTGCCAAGTCAGATAGAACTCCTCCCCGGGATCACCCACTCACCCTCTCTGAGTGGTTTGTGTTTCACCATCAAGCACTCTCGGCTCCTTTCATTCTCAAAGAAATAAGGATCGCAAGGTACTTCCAGCTATACAATGATTTTCGATATCTCAACTCGCTACCTGAAGTACAGTTTGGCCAATTCCATGGAGCTATTACTTCTCTTCGAATTGAAAATCCAGTTAATTGCTCCTTCCCAGTGGACTTCACAGCCCTGAAAATGCCTGAAATAGTTTTTCTTCCCAAGCTACACTCCTTGGTTTTGGATTCCTCTGTTGGCTCTCATGTTTTTGAGCGATTTGCTCGAGTAATGAGAAGAATATCAGCTCAGCAGGGTCGCCTCCCCTCCTTTCAAAGATTTATTTTCAGAGAATTTCATCTGGGCCACATCTCTTCTGAACTTCTTGCTCCACTCATTTCTGAATGTGAACTTCTTTCTACCACAGATTGGGAAAAGCATTACAATCAATCTGCTCTTCAGTTGGAATCGTTAAATTCTTCATTGGTCAGGTCAGGCAAGCCACCTCTGTCAGCTGAAGCTTTCTTGGACCTAAATTCTATCAATTTAGTTCAGGACCCTTACCTTCAGTGGGTCGAGCGGTACAAGCCATTTTTGGCCTTGAAGAAAGATCTTCTGCAGCATCAGTTACACTATCCAATCAAGATCAACCAATTTCTTTGGTTCGCCAGCTTTGGTTCATTCAGCACCTACAAACTTTCTCTTGGCACTAATGAATATGGCATTTTTCTGCATACTCAGCAGCAGCTTCATATTCAAAGGATGTTACCTGACATGGGACCATCTTACTCTATATCTTCTGGGGCTTTTCAGGCTTATTTTGAGGAGCAGGAATGCCAGGCCTTGCCAATTGTTCGACAGCACACCTCTCTCTTGTCTCCTACTTTCTACATCGATGTACCTCCTCAGGGCACCTAAATCTATCTCTCTTGTTTTCTCACTATCTTTTCTCTCTATCTTTATCACCTTGTGGTATCTTTTTGCTTAATGACAAAAAGGGGGAGGAATATAGTACTTCTGAAATATATCTCTTAGATTTCAGCAATTTCGTTTAGATTCATTTCAGATCATCTATGCTTATTGTTAAGTTTTGTCATCACCAAAAAGGGGAGATTGATGATTAGTTTATCCCTATGTAATTTAAATTAATTACATATTTATTTTGGTGATTAACAAAACTATAATAAAGTTTAATCTAACATATTTTCTATGAGATTTGAGTACAGGAAATGAATCAAGGAATAACAAGCTAAATGGGTAAGTATTATTTACTCTATAGCAATGTAAGTTCAAGCATGAAATTTCTCTAAGTACACATCGATTTTCTGTATGCTGTAACGACTTCCCTCTCTCGCATGACGATTTGCTTCCATAACGATTCGCTAAGTGATCGCATCGATCTCACAACGATTCACTAAGAAAGCATAACGATTTGCTTCCATAACGATTCGCTAAGTGATCGCATCGATCTCACAACGATTTGATAAGTGAGAACAATAATTTGCTCTCACAACGACTTGGTCTTCAAATCAATTTGATAAGTGAGAACAACGATTTGCTCTCACAACGATTTCTTAAGTGAGAATAACGATGTGCTCTCACAACGACTTGGTCTTCGCATCAATTTCTTAAGTGAGAATAACGATTTGCTCTCACAACGACTTGGTCTTCGCATCAATTTCTTAAGTGAGAACAACGATTTGCTCTCACAACGATTTGGTCTTCGCATCGATTTGACAAGTGAGAACAACGATTTGCTCTCACAATGACTTGGTCTTCGCATCGATTTCTTAAGTGAGAATAACGATTTGCTCTCACAACGATTTGGTCATCGCATCGATTTGATAAGTGAGAACAACAATTTGCTCTCACAACGATTTCTTAAGTGAGCACAACGATTTGCACTCACAACGATTTCAGTTTCACAACGATTCTTTAAGTCTCATAATGACTTGATCCTTGCAACGATTCGATATGTTACACAACGACTCTGTCACTGTAACGATTCATTTAGTTACATAATGACTTAGTCGCCATAACAATTCGATACAACAAACAACGATTTGCTGACATCATTTTGTCTCTGACAACTTGCTCATAACGATTTGCTTATAGAGTCATAACGATTCGTATGTGCATCGGTTTGCTTATAAGTGCACAACGATTTACATGGATATCAACTCATTTGCATAACGATTTCATCGAATATAACGATTTGATATTTGAATTCGTTTCTGAGTACGTTGAAAAGTCAAAGTCTTCATATATATCTTTCTGACAACCATGCATTTATTATGACTGAACGTATCACTGCAGTGCATGCAAACGATATTTCTATTTCCATGTTTATACTGTGAACATCTTTTTAGAAGAACAGAATGGAACTTTCTCTTTGATATAAAATCAATCTAACGTTGACTGACAACAAGAGACAGCCTAGCTGTCTATTATTTTAGCGTTTAATGCGTGCACGTCTCTGACAGCGCATCTCAATACAACGTTGGACAATATGGAAGATAACGGATATCAGAGAAGATCCTTTCTCTTGTTGCGTGCATGGAAAGTTAAAGACTGCTGAACAAGAAGCTCTACAGTGACATGCAGTCTAGCGTACACAAAAGCTTAGAGACAACGGACACTTCAACTTTCAATTTTCAAATGGATGATATATATAGAAGACTAAAGCTCCAGAAGTAGAACAACACTTACGACAATTTTTTACAACCTTTTCTGCGAGCTTCTGAAAGGGCAAAAAGCCTCACTCCTCTGATTGTCTAGCTCTTAGCTCTCTGCATTCATTGTGTTAGTCTTGAGAGCTTCTGTAAATTGAGAGTGTTCCTCATTGTAGAACTCTTCCTCTCAGTCGTTGCTTCAGATCGAGCATTGATCCATAAGCTTGATCTAGGGGCTTGTTTATGTTTCCACATTCTTGTGTTTTCTTCCCTTCGTGTTGAAGGAAGACTTGGGGGTTCCAGGGTGGTTGTTTCCCTTTGTGTAGAAGGAAGACCTGGTGGGATCCAGGGTGTTGTAATTCCTCTTCGGGTGGAGAAGAGAAGACCAGCTGCAGCTGAGTGTGTAAGTGTCCTTGAGGGGGACTGTACCCTTGGGTAGTGAAATCTTGAGTTGTTGCTCAAGGATTGGACGTAGGACTCCTGTGGAGAGGATGTCCGAACCAGGATAAATTCCATGTGTCGTGTGCTTGATTGCCTTCTGTTTGCTATCCTTTTTACTAACACTAACAGTCATCGAAGTGTGTTGTGTGATTATTTTTCTGCACAGGTTTTAAAGTGATCAAAATTTTAAGAATCCCATTCACCCCCCCTCTGGGCTTGCTAGCTGGGCAACAGGTGTTGTGGACAGCACCTCAGATGAGGAAGATGATGAATTTGTGGAGCCCGCTGTTGGGGCTACTAATAAAGGCAAGGGTGTAGCTCTTGATGTTTCTCTCCTCACAAGGAAGCCACATAGGAGGCTAAGGCAGAAGAAGCTGAAAATCAACATGAAACTGATTATTGATAGATTGGATGCTCAAGGTCAGATTCTCTGCTCTGTTCAATCTGATATAGCTTCAATTTTCATCAGTCAGAGCACTGTAGCAAAGGAATTGGGAATGGTCCGAAATGCATTCAGATGGGTGTGAAGTGAGCTGAGTAGCATCAAGGATTCAGTGGCTACTCTTTCAGATCTTTTGAGAGCGCAATCTACTCCTACTCCACCTACTCCCGCTCCCCTAGCTCCAAAGGAAATCCGACCATCAGGGCCAGTTGTTGATGAGGATTCAGGGCCAAAGGTTGTTGAAAATGTGATGCAGTCTGAGTTTGCACAGGATATTGGGCCATCAGGGCTAGTTTGTATGGAGGCATCAGTGCCATCAGGGCCATCAGATGAGCAGTCAAAGTCACCAAGGCCAGTAGTGGATGAGTCTGGGCCACCAGGGCTGGTGGAATCAGAAGCTGAGCCTGTAAGAGCTGAAGAACAGGCTGTAGCCCCAGAGCCCCTTTCTTCCCCTCTTCAAACACCAGCTCCTCCTTCTCCACCATCATCCTCCACTGCTCCTCCTGCTCCTGCCACCTTCAAACAACCTCTTCCTAAACACATTTCTTCACCTACTCCATTTCCTGCCACCTCATCATCATCTCCTGCGTCCTCCACCCATATTCCTCCTCCTCCTTCCTATGAGGCATCTCCAGCCTCCTCCTCAGTTGGAGCCTCCTCCTCTGGTCCCTCCTCAGTTAAACCCTCCATACCCTCTCCTTCCCCTTCTCATTCATTTCTTCATCCTCCTACTCCTCCCTCCTTCGTAACTATCATTCTAGAGAATGCTCAACTTGATGGTCCCTTCCTCCAGGACATCAAAGATGACTTTGAAGAAGCAATTCTTTGCTCAGTTCTGAAAGTTAGCACTCATTCTCATAGAACAGGTTCTTCTAGCCCTACTCCTAAGAAAACAAAATTTTCCTCCACTCAAACTCTCTCTTCTGAGACTCGTTTTCCACCTCTTTGGTTTTCCCTCACAGTTGAAAACCGCAACAAGCCCCTCTATTGAGAATTCCTTCAAAAATACACCTTCGCCACCATTTTTGGACTTCCACAGCTCAACCTTACTGACCATCTCACTATCATTTCCCCTTTTTCTTCTCTCTCCAAGGCTGAAAAGTCAAATTTTTTTTCCATGACTGAAGCCAAAACTGAAGAGCAATGGGCTCGGGGCCACAAGTCCCTGTATAATAAGTTTTTGCTTGCAAGGTCAGCTAGGTTTCCACCCAGAGATCATTCCTTGACTCTCTCTGTGTAGTTTGTGTTCCATCACAAGGATATCTGGGCTCCCTTCATTCAAAAGGAGATAAAATTGATCAGATACTTTAAGATGTTGAACGATTATCGATATCTCAATAATCTGCCCAAAGTTCAGCTTGGCCAATTTAGGCAAGCTATCTCCAATCTTGGGTCAGATGTGGCTGTCACCTCCTCAATTCTAGTAGATTTTGCCACCTTGCAGATGCCTCCGGTAGTTTTTCTACCTCCTCTTCATTATCTAGTTATGGATTCAGAAGTTGGCCCTATCATCTTTGAACGTTATGCCAGAGTCATGGCAAGAATTCATGTGCATAAGGGAAATTTGGTTGCATTCCATCGCTTTTTGTTCCGAGAGTATCATCTGGGGCACATCAATTTAGATGTTCTGGCCCCTCTGTTGTCAGAATGCGAGAGGTTGTCTCCAGCTGAATGGGCCAAATTCTGTTGGGTTTCCATGTGCTTTAATGTTTTTGATGATGTGACTTTCATGAACGTTGCAATTGATGATGATACAATGACTTGTTTGTTACAAACATAAAAGACATGACCAAGGGACAAGATAAGACAATGTGTATTCATGAATTCTCATTTATAATGTTATCAAATGTAGGTTGAATACATACAAGACAAGATACTTAAGACCACTTCAAAAAGCCTTGAAAAAGACTTCAAGCCAGCACCTGTCGACAGCAGGACAAACACTTGTCGACAGATAGCCAATCCAGGAACTTCAAATGCACTGGAATATAAAGTAGGACAGTAGCTGTCGACAGGCACTGTCATCCAGTAGACTTCATCTTCTGGAAAAATAAGTTGCAGCAGTAGCTGTCGACAGAAGCCCAGTGGCTATCGACAGACCCAGTGTTCCAGCAAACATCAAAAACTAACTTCAACAGTAGCTGTCGACAGCAGCGAATCGTCTGTCGACAGATGCAGTTTTGGAAAGCTCCGATGTCCAACATATGATCCATGTTTTGGGTGATTCTGTCAAGCACATCTCTCCATATTTGGACACCCATATATATAGGACATATGGGGTTATTTTCGCAGCAAGAGGCCATACCATCAAACCCTAAGAAAATCCCAAGACAAAAAGCCTCCACCTGCTGCTCTACTTCAACCTACCGCCCAGGGAAAGGAAGATCCATCATCCAAGCAGAGGTGAAGCCAGTCGCCTGTGATTCAAGCTTCTCCATCAATCTATACTTGCCAAGACGAAGTTTGAAGTTCATCTAGATGAGCATCTTGGAGAGTTCCACATCAAGATTTGTTCTTTCAACTCAGAACTCTTCTCTGTCTCTGTTTTCTCATACTTTTGTGTGTGTGGTGGTGTTTCAAGCGTTCTTGTGCTTGATTCACATGGTTTGTGTTGTTCTGATCATGGTTGCACATTAGAAAACTCGTGTGTGTGAGTTGTAGTCGTGAACCAGCTTATAAGCAGTTGTTTCTGCGTGTGTGTGTGGACGGTGGACATAGGATACACAAGTTGTGTACTCCGAACCACCGTAAAACTTCGTGTCCTGTGGTTTGCACGTCTTTACGATAGATGTTTGGTAGGCACGTAGTTTTTACACACGCTAAATGAGTTGCTACTCCATCTACCTACAACTAACACACATCTAAGTTTAGCTTAAATTTTGTTATAGTTTCTAAAGTCTGTGTTTTCATTATAAGAAGGTCGTAGTAATTTTTTAATTGATAGTAATCTATTCAACCCCCCCTTCTAGATTACCATATTGGATAATTCTGCAACCTTTCAATTGGCATCAGAGCGAGGTTTCTCCGATTTACTGTTGTGGTTATTTGATCTTATGATCAGGAGAGTCTTGATCTCATAGAATCTAATAAGGGGTACATGGCCGAAGGACACTCAGTGACCAGACCACCCTTCTTTGATGGTACTGATTATTCCTATTGGAAAAACCGCATGCAGGTATTTCTAAGAGCACAAAACTACGAGCTGTGGAAGATCGTCAGTAAAAGAGCGCACACCCTTCCTGAGGACGAAGATACCTGGATGAAGGACCAGATTGCGAAGGGAACTCTCAATTGGAGCGCCCTCAACATGATGCAATGCACAGTGCACCCCAAGGAATATTCAAGAGTCTCCACGTGCACCTCAGCAAAAGAGATGTGTGACAAGCTTGAATTGATATACGAAGGTACATCCGAGGTAAGGGAATCCAAAGCAAGCATGTTAATTTCTGAGTATGAAATGTTTGATGAGCAATGAAGAAACCATATCTGACATGTTTGCAAGGTTCATGCTAATCATAAATGGATTAAAGGGTCTTAAAAATGAATACTCAGAAAGTGACTTAGTGAGGAAGATACTTCGATCTCTTCCATCCTCATGGAACACTAAGGCCACTGTCATTGCGGATTCAAAAGATCTCTCAAAGATGAAATTAGATGAACTAATTGGCTCCCTAATAACTTATGAAATAAATGTGAAAAGAAAGGAAACTGAAGAAAATCCTAGGAAGTTGATTGCTTTAAAGGCTTCCAAGAAAAACTCTTCAGGTTCCAAAAAGGATGCTCTTCAGGAAAGTGATGATCTTGAAACATCTAGTGATAGTGAGAATGATGAAATGGCCATGCTCACTAGACAATTCAAGAAATTCCTGAAATTCACAACGATTTGCTTATGTTCAAACAACGATTCGCTCTCACAACGATTTGTTTATGTTTGAACAATGATTTGGTAAAACAACGATTTGTTTATGTTTGAACAACGATTTGGTCAAACAATGATTTGTTTATGTTTGAACAACGATTTGATCAAACAACGATTTGCTTATGTTTGAACAATGATTTGTTCAAACAACGATTTGTTTGTCTCTATACAATGATTTGACTATAATTGTATAACAGTTGGTGTCCACAATGATTTGCCTCTACTTATATAAAGATTTGTTTGAACAACGATTTGCTCAAACAACAATTTATTTATATCTGTACAATGATTTGACTATAATTGTATAACAGTTGGTGTTCACAACGATTTGCCTCTACTTATATAAAGATTTGATTGAACAATGATTTGCTCATATAGCGATTTCATAAGTAGAACAACGACTTCATGGAACACATCAACTTCATGATATTCAAATATAATTTTAAATATCATAAAAGTCAAAGTCTTCCCGCGTGCTTCTCCAATATCCATGCATTTAATGTGACTATACATTTCACTACACGATGTATAACTGGATATCTTCTATTCCCATGCTTCTATAAGAAACGCTTTTCAAATAGCAGAATGGTATTTCTATTTGATGTATATATTCTTTCTAACGATTGACTAACAAGCATGGAGACAATCTAGCTGTCTACGCTTTAGCATTTAATGTGTGCATGTCTCTACCAGTACCATGTCATACAACGTTGGACAAAATAGAAGCTGAAGGATATCAAGATGGATCTTCTCCTTGCGTGCATAGGTTGTAAAGCATTAAATGACTGCAAGCACACCTGTTGTACTTGATAAACCATGCAGTCTAACGAGTATCCAACCTAGAGACAACAGACACTTCAATGGATACATTTTTCAAAGAGAAGGATATATAGAAGACGGATGACTATGTAAAGAACAACTTTTCAATTTTCATCTTACAATTTGCGAGCATCAGAAAGAAGAGCCCTGAGCTTCACTCCCTAGCTTGCTGTAGCTCTTGCTCTCCGCTTTTCATTATCCTTAGCCTTTGGAGAGCTAGTGTGTTCTGAGATATTTTCTTATTGTAGATCTTTCTCTCTCAGTCACTACCTCAGATTGAGCAGTTGTTGTAAGCTTGGTCTAGGGGAATTTTGCCTTCATTCACATTTGTTGTGAAGTACCTCTTCGGGCTGTGAAGAGAAGACCTGTTGTGAACAGGCGGTGTTTATTCCCTTCAGTAAGGAAGGAAGACCTATGTATCAGGGTGTTTGTATTCCTCTTTGGGGTTAGAAGAGAAGGCCAGTTGCGGCTGGATGTGTAAGGGTCCTTAAGGGGGACAATACCCTTGGTAATGAAAGACCAGGTTGTTGCTTGGGGACTGGACGTAGGACTTCTTGGTATAGGAGGGCCGAACCAGGATAAAAATCTCGTGTTGCATGTGTGATTGCTTTTGTGCGTTTGTTTGTCTTCATTCATCAAACACTAATGAAGGATGTGCGGAATTGCCTATTATGGTAATCTAGAAGGGGGGTTAAATAGAATACTCCCAATTAAAAATATTATAGCCTTCTTTTCGATGGAGACACAGATTCTTCGATATCTTAAACAGAGCTAAAATTGAATCAAGATGTGCGTTAATTATAGATAGAAAGAATAGCAAGTTATCTAGCATGTGAGAGATCAACGTGCCTACCAATCATCTAACGTAAAATGTTCAAACCACAGACACGATGATTTAAGGTGGTTTGGAGTACACAACTTGTGTATCCTACCTCCACCGTCCACACACACATGCAGAAACAACTGCTTATGAGCGAGTTCAACACTACAACTCACACACACACGTTGTTTGATGTGAACACACAATCAAAACAACATAAACCACGTGAATCAAGCACAAGGAACGCTTGAAACACAACCACACACACAAAAGTATAGAAGGAATGAAAACAGAGAAGAGTTCTAAGTTGAAAGAACAAATCCTGATGAAGAACTCTTCTTGTTGGTAGTCCAGAACAACTTCAGGCTTCGTTTAGATGTAGATCAACTGATGGAGAAGCTTGAGTTGTGGACAACCTGACTTCAACTCCGCTCGGAAGATGTCTCTTCTTCGTTCTGAACGGAAGCTTGAAGCAGAACAGCAGATGGGAGCTTTCTCTTTTGAGTCTTGCTTAGGGTTTTGGAGTTGTGGTCTCTCACTGCGAAAATAGACCTATATTATCTATATATAGGAGTGTCCAAACATGGAGAGTCATGCTTGAAAGAATCACCCAAATATGGATCATATCTTGACCATCGGATCTTTCTAAAACTACGTCTTTCGACAGGCGACATGTTGCTGTCGACAGCTACTGCTCAATTCTGGTTTTCATGTTTCTGGAAGACTAGGTCTGTCGACAGATATTATCTAGCTGTCGATAGGCACACTTCATCTGTCGACAGGCACATCTTGGCTGTCGACAGGTACTGCTTTCTGAGTGCTTCCAGAACCTTGTTTTGTTCTGTCATGTCCATTTGTCGACAGGTGATTTCTTGGCTGTCGACAGGTGATCACTTGAAGTTTCTTTCTTGTTCTTTTTCACCTGAATCCTGTTGCTTGGCTTATATGCATTCATACCTACATTAAAAGACATTCTAAGTGAAATGTAATGAATACATAGGTGATCATTTTGACACTTAATCATGTCATTCATGTCCTTAATAAATATGTCATTGTATCATCATTAATTGCAATGTTCATTAAATTCACATCATCAAAAAATTAAAGCACATGTAAACCCGACATTCTCCCCCTTTTTGATGATGACAAAATTTCAATTTATGCATATTGATGATTCTCCCCCTTTTGACAACATTCAAAAAGACACATTATGCACACATGGATTAGATGTAAGCAAAGGAACTGAGGTTTTCATTTATAAACATGCAATACACTCAGTTACAAAAGATTACAACTACAGTACATAGAGTAAAAGCAAAAGAAGGAAAGTGACAGAGCTGACTCAAAATACTAAGTGACCTACTACCCAAATCTAGTCACTAAGACCTAGATAACCCAAAGACTCTCTAAACATCATCATTTCCTGCAACATCAGATTGACGAAAGCTATGAAATTCTGTAGAGAGCCGAGTAAGCTGATGTTGAAGCTGCACTTGAGTGTCGGCCAGTGCTTCCATCCTTGTATCAACATGATAGAGACGGGTGTTGAGATGTTCAAAACCCGTGGTGAATTGGAGTTGCAACTGAGCCATCTGACCAGCCATGAAATCCCGAAGAGAGGGAACTGATTCATAGTGTTCAGCATCAGCAGGATCATCTCCCTAAGCATCCATTGGCTCTGCCTAGGAGTCTTCATCATCACCTTCATCATCACCTTCATCATCACCTTCCTCAACGTTTGGTGTTGTACCCTTGAGGGTCCTAGTTACTATCCCATCCACAAACTTGTATCCCATACGATGAACGGCAGTGAGATCAAATGCACTACGGGACTTGACAGTGACAAGTTCATGATCGTGGATAGGAATGCCAATGAATAGAAGAAGTGAGGTGATTGGACAAGCATATGGCATTGACCTCTTAGAATTGCGAAAGCATTGATTGAGAAGATCAAGCATTAGCAAGGGGAGATTAATGTGCTCAGTCTGAAGAAAATAATAGAAGAGGGATTTGTGACTATGGTGACAAGTTCCCTACGTCATCTTTTGGAACTACAAGTGTGGTGAAGATATGATGAATAAGGAGATTCAATGGAGGGAATGTATTAGCATTGAGTTTTAGATGATCCACACTAGGATGGTAGAGTTGATGGGTGATGAGGGTATAGTAGTCAGAGGCAGAAGGAGAATTGACAAGAATGTTTGCCCCTGAGTTGGGAATTTGGAAGGCACGGCAAAGGAGATTTGCAGAGATTTGAAAGGTTGTACCTTTGACCATGGTGAAGAATACTTCATCAATAACCGACTTCTCTAGGTTGTCAAAAAACTCGATCACAGTGGGAGGAGAGTACCGCTTGTAATAGTATAGAAACTCGGTCCAACCCTGGGTGTCGAACATGGGCTGGAGACCTGGAAACATGTTCTCTAGGGACATAAAGTCCACGTAACGTGGCTGGACAAAGTTTGAAAAGGAACCCCGGACCATAGCCGTTTGGCGGTTGGGAGGAACAACAAGCTCCGGTAGACAGTCATCCCGGTGCTTGCTCCGTCGCTCTGCAGGAGCTCTGGAACCTTCGCCAGCTTCAGACGAGAGAGGCTGCCGACGGGAGGCAACACGTTTGCCCTTGGAAGCCATGGAGGAGGAGTGGTTGGGGCGAGAGAGGTCTCTGAGAAGAGGATGGGAACCGGAGGAAGGAGAAGCGAAGAGAACAAGACTCTGGGGTCCGGTGCCCTGGATTGAGGAGATTAGGGTAAGAGACGGAAGAAAGGTGTTGTAGAGAGGGAGAAAGGGGGAAGGAGTCATGGGTGCCCTTTTAAAGAAGGTGGATGAGAGTTTGAAATAGAAAGGGCCCCACAAAATCCGGCCATATAGCACGCCGTTTAGGCTTCTGAACCGCCCTTGGTTGTCGGCTGTCGACAGCAGCCTTGTGGCTGTCGACAGCTGCTTAGCAATTTTGTGCCAGAACTTAGTTTTCAAGGAATTTGAATGGAAGTGAGCATGCACTTATGATTCTAAGGATGAGAAACAATTTTATACTCAATACCAAGTGTCATAGCCAATAGTATGAAGACACAAAAATATTCGACAATGGTTGAGAGAGAATACTCCGGGAATCTTAAGTTATGGCATTTAGAGAACTATGCTCAAACATTGAAGTGAAATAAAGAGAATCCCGTTGAATAAAACCATTGAAGAAAATCATATGACTCAGTGGTAATGTTCATTTGGTAAATGAAGACAATGGCTACATGACCCATGGACGATAGACAACCTGTTTCCCTTGAGTTGAGATGATGGAGGCTTCACACTATTTCTTGCAATATGGGATTTTTATTTTATGTAAGTAATATTTGAAAAGTGATAATTAGGTTCACGTACACCTTTTAACGTGAAGGTAGACATTTGTGATGCCCATACCCCCAGTAACTCAGTGTGAGTGACCATCATATCATTGAACATAGATAATGAAATAACTTTTTGACGCGAAGACAGACATTGGTGATGCCCATGTCCCCGGTTACTCAGTAAGAATCATCATTGCTCTGCCTTTATCCCATTTGAATTTGTATCTTGCATATATTTTTGTGTGTGAAATAGGTAGCTTTTCTCCAATTTTTTTTATTTAATAGCAGGTGACTGGTTATGTAAGGTCAAAGGGCAATGTAAAACATTAAATGCAAATATCATCTTACTTATCAAGCCATTTGAGAGACATGATCATCCCCAAAAGAAATATTCAATGGAATTAAGTTGAAGTCACTTGAGTTTCTCAAAGTTTTCTAGATGACACAACCTAGATCCAAGCCCAAAATATTATGTCAAAATCATTGAGAGTAAATTAATATCTTGGATACTATATGAGTATGATAAATGATAATGAGCATAAAGTCCTTATTCTCCCCTTGTACAAGGATGTGTACATACTTAATGAGAAAGGGTGAGAAGATTGAAGAGTTAACAATAAGAGGGTAGTTGTCGACAACAAGAAGGTGTTTGTCGACAGGTACTGAATGCCAGTGAAATGGAGTTTCTGGGAAGGCTTTGCTGTCGACAGTTAGGTTGGTGGCTGTCGACAGGCACTTGGAAAATCAGTGTTGAGACTTGATTAAAGATAGATTTTCAACCAATGAGAGAGGGATTAAAATACATGAAATAGGAAGGGTATCCCTTAAGGAACTCACTCAATTAGCCTTACCTGGCTCCCCCATAATGTGTGCAGGTGTTGACTCAACATTTGAGCAAAACAACATGAGATTCATAATCAAGGCAAACATTTACACACAAAGCAACATCCATAAACATGTGAGCATGTGAAATTCAGTAATTGAAGGAAATGTATTTGACAAAATTGAAGAAAACCAAGTACCCTATTGGGAAGTGTATAACCTTTATGAAGAAGGAGACTATGGATACTTGGCGGAGGATTTTTCCTCACGCATAATGATAGTTTCCGAACAAGTTGAACTTGTTCTTTAACTTATCACCATTTAATATACCTCATAGTCACTACTCACAAGGTTTGATTACCTCTCAATTTGGTATTGGTTTCATTGAATTTTGAATAAACCCAATTCTCTTCTTAGGGATGTGAACCTATCTTCTGACAAAGGTTTGGTGAATATGTCAGCCAGTTGCTTTTCAGTGGGTATGAAGCTAAGCTCTAAGGACTTGTTGGCTACCTCATCTCTTAAGAAGTGATGTCTGATTTCTCTGTGTTTAGTCCTTGAGTGTTGGATTGGGTTCTTTGAAAGGTTGATAGCACTAGTGTTGTCACATAGGATTGGTGTGCATCCAATATCAGTATTATAGTCACACAATTGACTCTTAATCCACAATACTTGCGTTGCACAACTCCCTGCAGCAACATATTTTGCCTCTGCAGTGGAGAGTGCAACCGAGTGTTGCTTCTTGGATGCCCACGAAACCATGCAACCACCAAGAAATTGTCAGTACCCACTAGTGCTTTTTCTATCAATTTTGCATCTAGCATAGTCAGCATCAGAATATGAAATCAAGTTAAAGTCACTACCTGCTGGAAACCATAAACCCAATTCTTGTGTACCTGAGAGATATCTGAAAATCCCTTTCACTGCAACCAAGTGGCTTTCCTTCAGACTAAATTGGTATCTAGCACAAAGGCAAACACTGAACTATATATCTGGCCTACTTGTAGTAAGGTAAAGGAGTGAGCCAATCATACCTCGGAATTGCTTTGCATCTACCGGTTTACCTTTCTCATCATTTTCCAGTTTAATGCTTGTGCTCATTGGGGTTGAGGCAGGTTTGGCTTGTTCAAAATGAAATTTTTTGAGAATCTCCTTAACATATTTTTCTTGATTAATGAAGAAGCCGTCTTCATATTGCTTAACCTGCAAACCAAGAAAAAATTGTAGCTCCTCCATTAAACTCATCTCAAATTCACTGTGCATATGTTTTGAAAACTCTTCACACAGTGATGGGTTAGTGGAACCGAAAATGATGTCGTCCACATAAACTTGAACAACTATAATGTGATTACGAACTTTCTTAGTAAAAGGAGTTTGGTCCACTTTACCTCTTGAGTAGTTTTTACTCACCAGAAAGTTGCTTAGTCTGTCGTACCAAGCTCGGGGTGCCTATTTCAAACCATAGAGAGCTTTGTGCAATTTATAAACATGATTAGGCTTGTCATTATCCTCAAATCCCGGTGGTTGAGAGACATAGACTTCCTCTTTGATGTAGCCATTCAAGAAGGCAGTTTTAACATCCATTTGAAAGAGTTTGAATTTATTTGAGCATGCATATGCCAACAAAATTCTTACTGCTTCTAGTCTAGCTATAGGTGCAAAGGATTCTTCGAAGTCTACACCAAATTCTTGATTATACCATTTTGCTACCAGTCTAGCCTTATTTCTCACCACTTTACCCTCTTCATTTAGTTTATTCCTAAACACCCATCTAGTGCCTATGACAGAGATCTCAGGGGTTCTAGGAACTAGACTTCAGACATTGTTTCTTTGAAACTGACCAAGTTCCTCATGCATAGCATCAATCCATGAATTTTCTTTTAAGGCTTCTTCAACATTTTTGGGTTCCACTTGAGAGACAAAAGCTAGATGATCTTGTTCAACTATTTGTCTAACCTGAGACCTATTTTGAACTGAATCATTTAAATCTCCTATCACATTATCAAGTGGGTGATCTTTGGAATACCTCACATTTGTGATTGTTGAAGTACCGGATTGATCTTGGACTTGAGGAAGGTGATCTTGTGGAGGTTGTTCTTGAGGAGGGTGAGCTTGAGGAGTTTCATCTTGAGGCT
This sequence comes from Colocasia esculenta, assembly GCA_014218235.1. Classification (NCBI taxonomy): domain Eukaryota; kingdom Viridiplantae; phylum Streptophyta; class Magnoliopsida; order Alismatales; family Araceae; genus Colocasia; species Colocasia esculenta. The sequence goes on along the minus strand of CM024765.1, from coordinate 24,119,299 downwards.
CTTCCTCTTGTGGATCTTCTTCAGATTCATCATCTTGATTTCTGAACATATTTTCGTCATCTTCATCATTGTACTTGTGAAGATATCCACTTTTAGTCTTGGAAACTACTTTCAAATTTTCTTTTGCTTTTATTTGTAGTTCCCCAAGAGTTGTTCCTTCATCTCCATCTTCAATCCTGTGAACATTTGAGTTGTTAGGCTTCGCATGATACTCATCAAAAACAACATGTGGAGTTTGTTCCACTGTTCGTGTGTTATTGTTAAACACCCTATATGCTCTAGAGTGTTCTGAGTATCTCAGAAAAATACCTTGATCACTTTTGGCTTCAAACTTGTCTAAGTCAACTTTATCATTATTATGTATAAACACTTTTGAGCCAAAAACTCTGAAATACCCAATACTGGGTTTCTTACCTTTTAACAGTTCATAGGGGGTTTTCATCATCACAGGACTTACCATGGCTCTGTTGAGAATATAGCATGAGGTATTCACTACTTCTGCCCAAAAACTCCTTGAGAGTTGGCTTTCGACCAGAAGAGTGCAAGCCATTTCCATCAACGTTCTGTTCTTTCTCTCCACGACACCATTTTGTTCCGGAGTCCTTGGAGAGGAGAACATGTGTTCTATACCTTGGTGCCTGCAAAAATCAGAAAACAAGTTGTTGTCAAACTCTCCCCCGTGATGAGTGCAGATTGAGCATATCTTATTAACATTTCCATGCTCAATCTTATTAAAGAATTCTTCAAAATGTTTCAGTGCTTCATTCTTATGAGCCAGAAACTTGACCCATGTGAACCTAGAAAAATCATCCACAATGACAAAACCGAACCGTTTTCCATTAAGACTTAGAGTTCTTGTAGGTCCAAACAGGTCCATGTGCAAAAGTTCATAAGGTTTAGAGGTGCTTACCGGTGCTTTGGATTTGAAAGATTTCCTGGTTTGTTTTCCCTGTGCACATGAATCACAAAAACTTTCATTCTTATTGAAAGAAATTTCAGGAAGTCCATTTACCAATTTTAGCCTCATGATCTTGTGCAAGACATTGTAGCTTGCATGGCCAAGCCTACGATGCCACAAGGTAAGCTCATCTTGTTTATTTGCAACAAGACACAGGTTTTCATTTTCTGGATCAACCAAATCAACTAGATAAATGTTGTTTACCCTTTTTCCAGAAAACTTAATACTTCATGTTTCCTTATCAACAATTTGACATGAGTTTGATTCAAAAACTACTTTATGACCTTTATCACACAGTTGGCTTATGCCAAGCAAATTGTGATTAAGACCATCAACTAGCAATATATGGTCTATAGAGTTAGAGGCATACTTACCAACCTTACCTGAGCCAATGATTTGGCCTTTATTGTTACCTCCAAAGACAACTTGACCTCCGTCTTTTTCCACCAGCAAACAAAATTTATCTTTGTCGCTTGTCATGTGCCTCGAGCAACCTGTAACGACCCGACCTCCCGGACCCCCACCAGGGGCCCGAAATTCGCGTCGCCAGCCCACGGATCCAGAGATCCGAAAGGGTTAGAAGTAAAAGTCTAGTGAGATATATACTGAATTCTAATAATTATAACAATCTGTACATTATACAAAAGGGTTGTACAACGCGTCCCAAGCAAAAGCACAGGTACAAGAAGAAAGGTGCAGTCCTTAAGGGGCATACCCCGAGGACTTGCAAAACACATCTCTCAGCTCACTCGGCTACAAGAGCTATCAACGCTCGCTCTCACTACTGCTGACAAGACACGGTGCCACGAACGCCTCCGCAACCCGTCCAACACCGAGCTCCCGCGACGACGAGCCCCTAGCTGAAGGAAGTAGGGGGGTGAGCCTCGCGAACAAGGCCCAGTAGGGATTACCAGTCCCTCACCGACCAGAGCAGCAGGAACTCCGAAAATAGGAAACTACCCTAGAAAGCTGTAAAGCGAGTAACACCTACAGTAGGGTACTACCAAGCAGCGGAACAGAATAGCGCAACGCCACGACCACCAATGAGGTCGGGCCACACACACGACTCCCGCAGAAACCAATGGAGTCAGACACACAGCGTAAGCAACGCTCGGCACACCAGCTGAGACTACGCAACAACCAAGTGAGAACGACGTCCCACCACAAGCACGACCACCTCAGACCTCCACAGGGTCAAGGGCCCATACGCAGAACCACTCCAGACCCTGGACACGCCAAGAGGTCGGGAGACCACACACGCCGGTGCCACCACGGACTGGCACCCGGGAACGGAACTGCGAAGCCAAGAGGACACCAAAGCGAGAACAACTAAAAGCACTGGTCTGCACAAGGCCAGACCAACGACGCCCATAGAAACGAGGCACGGCCAGGCTATGACCACCGTGCAAGCTAGGGCAACAGGTAAAACTTAGAAACGTCGTGAGGAAATGCCGTCACAACAACAGCAACCAAGCCACCGCCGCTAGCAGCTAAGAGGGGGACGCGCCGTCCGAGCCCTCTACTCGCTAGCGTAGCTCCTGCCTCCGCCCCCGCGAAGGGCAAGACAGAGCCGCCAAGGACACGCAACACCGCAGCCTAGCCAAGCTGTGGCCTCACGCCTAGCACCACTACGTGGCTCCGGATCCAATGCAGAGAGAGGTAGTGAGACAAGGACTGTCTGGTCGGCATCAGGAACTCCAAACACCTCAACGTCTCAGACCCAGACAAGAGAGCTCTACAAATGACTCATCGCCGCTGCCCAAACCTCGTTTTCCCCTCAGCTCAGAGTCCGCTCACGTGGGCTGCCAACTCGAGCACACTCGTAGCTCGGAGTACTCCCTCAACAGGCTCCCGAGGATGGGGGTCCCAGGAAACGGAGACAACCTCTAAATGGGACAATCCCTCAAGTGCAGAGCACCAGGCGAAAAGAGAACTGGCGGGGCAACCACCACAGAAACTACGCCGAACTGCTGGCTCGTAGCACACGATGAGCCCAGCAAGCGAGAGGCACGCACAGACCCTCAAAGGGTCGTCGGCCAAGCAAACACGCACGAGCGAGCCAAAACCTCGGAGCACTACCAGAAGTACAGAAAGCCCGTCGCTCTACTAACAATCGATTGTTAGACAGACGCGACCCTCCTGGCGCCATTGCCAGGACACGGCCACGAAGGTGTCACCTTTGGTCACTGAACGTAGGGAGGCAACCTGCCGCGTTCCCTACTAGAAGGTCCTAAGGGCAAAGCCTGCCCTGGGGCACACGCCGACACACAACCGGACCACTGAAGCACCCGAGGCGCCCTCAGGCACTGTCGCGACCCCCAAGGGCACCGCGACAGCCTAATGCGACGGGGCGGCGCGTCGCGACAGCAACCCTATTGCGACGGGAAACCAGGTCGCGACAGTGATCCTTATCGCGGTTGCCCAGCGCGCCGCGATAAGGTCGCGCCCGACCGGGGCGACGCCTCTGCTGATGTCGCGGCGCGTCGCACGGTCGCGACATCAGCCGGGAGGTAGACCGCGGGATCCTCAATCCCGGGCCGCCCACAAACCATACAACATGCACACACGGGGGAGGGGAGCATGGGGAAAGCTGTAAGACTATCTACAAACCCCCGAGGACTCCCGATCCACCTGGATTGGGAAGGGCACAAGAAATCCCTACCTTAAACGAAGAACCGAACCCCGTAGGGCCCTTTTCGTTGGAAAGAACACCTCCTCCTCGCTCCACGCACGCTCCACGACGCCGAGACACCACGCACGACCCTCCTCCTCGCCTAAAACACACAAAGGGGAGAAGAGGGGAGGAAGAGGTTGCCGGAGGGAGAGGGAGAAGGGAAGAAGAAGAGAAAGGGGGAAGGGGTAGCGGGCCTACGCCTTAGGCGCCCGGCACCTAGAACGCGTCGGCTCGCCCCACCGCGTTACAGACCTTAACGCGACGGGCCTACCGACCACGACACTAACGCGCCCCCCATGGGCGCCACGACAACCCGACAAGCCGTACTGACACGCCTGCCACTTCTGACAGGCGTCAGACGACCGGTCATCGCAATACGACAAAACACTGTCGCGGTCCGTTGACCGGTCGCGACCAGAACGCGATGGACAACCAGGGCGCGACATGAACGCGGCGCATAGACTCACCGCGACAAGGATGACTATCGCGTCGGGCACCTCCGACATGACACCAACGCATCACCCAGCCTGGGCGCGTCAGTGGCCAGTCATCCCACGACACCGGATGGAAGCCGGGACACCGGGTCTTACATTCTACCCCCCTTAAAACAATTTCGTCCTCGAAATTGGGACAATCCCAAAAGATCCTGAGGCACGAAATGAACACAGGGAGCAAATGTTAGACCAATGCGAAAACGCCACTAAGTCTCAACACGACTTCCTCGTGGCAGCAATCGCATAGCAAAACATGCGCGGCACACGAAGCCGGTAAACCAACGGCTCAGACAACGGGCTCCAAACACGGGTGGAGCACCAAGCTGGGAAACCAACAGCTCTCTCAAGACACACGTGGGGAGCCTAGACGGAACGACAACCCCAACGGTGCCGAGGGACGCCAAAATAGACCCGAACAGCGGAAAAACACCAGCCGAAAACCACACGGCTGCAGCCACAAACAGACTCCGCCGTTGGGACCAACTGGTCGGCAACCCACTCTGTCCCGACGGAGGACGCAGTTGCCGACAGCAACAGAAGAAACACCTGAGAACCAACCACAAGTCTCAGGGGAACGGCCTCACGCTACTAGCAGCAGCTAGTACCGGTCACCAGCTCAACCAAGAGGTCACGTGAGAGACAGAACCACAGCGACAACACGCTTGCGGAGGACCCGCAACATATAGAGCAACGTCCACCGTCACCACTAGGTCTCGCCCAGACCTTCCTCGTGGTCCGACAAGGACACCAGACTCACGCGGAGCCACAACACTGGGAGACCACACGCTCCACAACGGGGCACACCGTGACGAAAACACGGAAGACGTCCGACGTCAAGCCAAAACTTAGCACCTCACAACGTTGACAAACCACGTGGTTGAGTACTAGCAAGCCAATAGGCCTCACGGTCAACAGACGGACCGACAGGAGACTCCGCCAACGGCTTCCAGACTCACCAACACCACGCATAAATGAAAAACCAATGAAGAGTTGGCAATACTCCGGCCACGCACACAGAGCTTAGTGCGGGCACCAGCATGCCAACCACCAGAAAGGCACACAACCACACGGAAACCGAAACGACTACAGAGGTCGAGGACAGCACGTCGACCTCAGAGGGACCCAGACCGAGGCAGGGACCACAACCGAACACACTCGCTCCCAAAGCGAGAGGGAAAACCGGGACACTGGCCACAATCAGAGCATGGTGTACCACCGATAGGGCTACCTAGACAAGGCAAAGCAGCCACCCCACAGCGGTAACGGTACAACCACAAGGCATATGCCAGCACAAGGTGTCCTAGAGGCGGAAAGCTCAACGCCTCTGACACCGAGCAAACTCGAGAGACGACGCACGAATTTCGCAAACAGGCACACGGCACAACACGAGGTGCTATCACAAGCACCGGGAGCCACCCAAGGTACAACACGATGCACCAGGGCTCCCGACGGCACAAACCGGAACGCTCGAGCACAAGCACACGGTGCTACCACAAGCACCAAAAGCTAAACAAAGTGCAACACAGGTGCACCCGCGGCCGAAACAACACCACGGCTAACGGGAAGGACTCTCCGCAAGAGACCTGCCGAAGCCACACACAAAGAACTGCAAACCTAAAAGGGCACAACAGGCCACGATGGCCCCAGCCCTTGAGGCACAAAACACACAAAGCATCGCAAAAACGGTCAAAGTGCAGCACACGCGACTGCACCACCGGCCCAAGACGACACGGGGCCCACCGAAGGGGACTCTCTACCAGAGACCCACAACAGAAGCATGCGGAAAACAGACAACTTCTTCAAGAGCACGACTACCGCGTCTGCTCCAAGAAGCACACCAAAACACGGAGCATCGACTCTGCCACACAGAGAGCGAAAACCGCAGCAACTCCCTGGTGCGCATGAGCAGGAAGGCACCACCTCTATCATGACCCGATAGAGGGGCCAAACACTAATACGGCGACGCAAACTGCCTCCAAGGCACAAGCCGAGGCACCATCGAGCGCACACCGGAACAACGCTTGCACAAGCAAGCCAACCACGAAAACCCAATGCACAGCGGAACAATACTCACAGAAGCAATCCAACAGGAACAAACACCACCTCGCACTAAACCGACAGGGACCCAAGGCCCCAACTGTTCAGGCCGGTAGCAAAACCCATCTCGACAACAAACGCCACGAACAAGTCCACCGACCCATGGTGCCACACGGAAATGACGACACGAGGGGAGCAAGCAGCTCAACCCAAAACAACTCAAGGGAAGATAACTCCACCGAAAGGTCGCAACGATGCGCACCCTAGCAACACGCCACAGTGGAGCATCACCACCTCGAGCAGCCAATGGAAAACAGAGGAAGGAGACATGCACCGCAACGAGTCTCTTCCACGCGCGAGAGGCAAACCACAACGCAAGACTGGTGCTTCCACAAGAAGCACAGCCAGCCGAGCACCTACGACACTCACTAGACCACCATCTGCGAGAGCACGCCATGCACCGAAAACGAAGCCGACCGCTCGCACCCCGGGGACACACAGAGCCCACCGGCACGGCCGAGAACACTTGGAAATGACTAACAAGACCAGCTGGCCAACACAGTGGCCAGACGCACGGCCAAGCGCACAACACTTTGACTGACAATGCCCAAGCAGACTGTAACACAGACAGTCCAACCGGCAACAGCGACAGCTCATCTCCACCGAGAGAGCAGCGACAACCGAAACCACGCGAAGCAGCCCTGGGGAGAACCTCCACCCAAAAGCACCAAGAGCCATCCTGGGAGAACCTCACCAGGACACAGCTCAACCAAATGGCACACTTCAAACCGCAGGGGCAACACAACGGTGGCCCGAAACAATCACAAAGCACTCTGGGAAGAACTTCCACCAGAAGCGACAAAGGGCGATCCTGGGAAGAGCCTTCACCAGGATGCACAACCCAACGACACGGACCATCAGAGAGAACACTGCAGCAAGCAGAACTGCAGAAGTAACACAAGCCGCTCCTGGGAGAACCTCCACCAGAACCACCAAGGCACCGCTCTGGGAACACCCTCCAGAACGCACCAGCCAAACCAACAGAAGCAGCATACCTCAGACTCTGAGGTAGCACAGCAACAACAGAAACGAGCGCGAAACGGTCCTGAGAGAAACCCTCATCAGGACAACAGCAAACAGTTCTGGGAAACCTCACCAGAACACAGGGCAACCAGCGATGCACCTCAGCCTAGAGGGCAACGCAACAACAACCAGAAACGCGCACAGCACAGCTCTGGGGAAACCTCATTACCACCAGAACCAACAGAGAAGAACTCTAGGAGCACCTCACTAGAGTTCACAACTAGCCAGCGCCAGGCTGACAACAACAACAGACAAGTGTCACAGGGCTCAACTAGTAGTGCAACACGGCACACAAAGCACCTACTCAGCTCGGCGTCCCGAGCACAGAGCACAACGGCGCACAGGCACACGAGGCCAAATACACAACAACGACAACACACACCCCAACAACAAAGGGGCAGCCAACAAGGCAGAGACACCTTCCACCGATTCCACAGACCACAACTCTGCACCGGTGAAGGCCCAACAACACGCAGGCTCTCTCAGCCTCAGCAGCACGCACACACCCAAATGCCGAAGACGACCAGGAGCACTGCACCTGGACTTTCCTGCAAGTGTCCTCCATACGGAAAACACCACTACCGCGAGTCCAGCGCCAACCGCGCCACTACGGCACGAACACGTCGAGCGACCACACTAATCACGCACGCGGCACAGCAACAACTGCAACTTATAGCATGCGCATGAACTTGCAGGAAAGCCGCACACCTGCAAAACAATCAAAGGCACAAGCCTAACACTAGTCGGACGGTGTCAGCAGCGCACTAGTACCTTTCTTTGGGACAGCTATAGTTATCAATTCCTTACAAACCTCAGTAGACTCCTCTCTCTGATACCAACTGTATTGACCTGACCTCCCGGACCCCCACCAGGGGCCCGAAATTCGCGTCGCCACCCACGGATCTGGAGATCCGGAAGGGTTAGAAGTAAAAGTCTAGTGAGATATGTACTGAATTCCAATAACTATAACAATCTATACATTATACAAAAGGGTTGTACAACGCGTCCCAAGCAAAAGCAAAGGAACAAGAAGAAAGGTGCAGTCCTTAAGGGGCATACCTCGAGGACTTGCAAAACACAGCTCTCAGCTCACTCGGCTACAAGAGCTCTCAACGCTCGCTCTCATTGCTGCTGACAACACACGGTGCCACGAACGCCTCCGCAACCCGTCTGACACCGAGCTCCCGCGACGACGAGCCCCTAGCTAAAGGAAGTTGGGGGGTGAGCCTCGCGAACAAGGCCCAGTAGGGATTACCAGTCCCTTACCGACTAGAGCAGCAGGAACTCCGAAAATAGGAAACTACCCTAGAAAGCTGTAAAGCGAGTAACACCTACAGCAGGGTACTACCAAGCAGCGGAACAGAATAGTGCAACGCCACGACCACCAACGAGGTTGGGCCACACACACGACTCCCGCAGAAACCAACGGAGTCGGACACACAACATAAGCAACGCTCGGCACACCAGTCGAGACTACGCAACAACCAAGTGAGAACGACGTCTCACCACAAGCACAGCCACCTCAGACCTCCACAGGGTCGAGGGCCCACACGCAGAACCACTCCGGACCGTGGACACGCCACGAGGTCGGGAGACCACACACGCCGGTGCCACCACGGACTGGCACCCGGGAATGGAACTGCGAAGCGAAGAGGACACCAAAGCGAGAATAACTAAAAGCACTGGTCTGCACAAGGCCAGACCAATGACGCCCACGAAAACTAGGCACGGCCAGACTATGACCACCGTGCAAGCTAGGGCAACGGGTAACACTTAGAAACGTCATGAGGAAACGCCGTCACAACAACAACAACCAAGCCACCGCCGCTAGCAGCTAAGAGGGGGACGCGCCGTCCGAGCCCTCTACTCCCTAGCCTAGCTCCTGCCTCCGCCCCCGTGAAGGGCGAGACAGAGCCGCCAAGAACACGCAACACACGCAACACTGCAGCCTGGCCAAGCTGCGGCCGCACGCCTAGCACCACTACGTGGCTCCGGAACCAACGCAGAGAGAGGCAGTGAGACAAGGACTGTCTGGTCTGCGTCAGGAACTCAAAACACCTCGACGTCTCAGACCCAGACATGAGAGCTCTACAAACGACTCATCGCCGCTGCCCAAACCTCGTTTTCCCCTCAGCTCAGAGTCCGCTCACGTGGGCTACCAACTCGAGCACACTCGTAGCCCGGAGTACTCCCTCAACAGGCTCCCGAGGATGGGGGTCTCAGGAAACAGAGACAACCTCTAAATGGGACAAACCCTCAAGTGCAGAGCACCAGGCGAAAAGAGAACTAGCGGGGCAACCACCACAGAAACTACGTCGAACTGCTGGCTCATAGCACACGATGAGCCCAGCAAGCGAGAGGCATGCACAGACCATCAAAGGGTCGTCGGCCAAGCAAACACGCACGAGCGAGACAAAACCTCGGAGCACTACCAGAAGTACAGAAAGCCCGTCTCTCAGCTAACAATCGATTGTCCAGACAATCGATTGTTAGACAGACGCGACCCTCGGGGTGCCATTGCCAGGACACGGCCACGAAGGTGTCACCTTCGGTCACTGAACGCAGGGAGGCAACCTGCCGCGTTCCCTACCAGAAGGTCCTAAGGGCAAAGCCTGCCCTGGGGCACACGCCGACACACAACCGGATCACTGAAGCACCCAAGGCGCCCTCAGGCACTGTCATGACCCCCAAGGGCACCGCGACAGCCTAACGCGACGGGGCGGCGCGTCGCGACAGCAACCCTTTTGCGACGGGAAACCAGGTCACGACAGCGATCCTTATCGTGGTTGCCCAGCGCGCCACGATAAGGTCTTGCCCGACCGAAGCGACGCCTCTGCTGATGTCGCGGCGCGTCGCACGGCCGCGACATCAGCCGGGAGGCAGACCGCGGGATCCTCAATCTCGGGCCGCCCACAAACCATACAACATGCACACATAGGGGAGGGGAGCATGGGGAAAGCTGTAAGACTATCTACAAACCCCCGAGGACTCCCGATCCACCCGGATTGGGAAGGGCACAAGAAATCCCTACCTTAAACGCAGAACCGAACCCCGTAGGGCCCTTCTCGTAGGAAAGACCACCTCCTCCTCGCTCCACGCACGCTCCACGACGCCGAGACACCACGCACGGCCCTCCTCCTCGCCTGAAACACACAAAGGGGAGAAGAGGGGAGGAAGAGGTCGCCGGAGGGAGAGGGAGAAGGGAAGAAGAAGAGAAAGGGGGAAGGGGTAGCCGGCCTACGCCTTAGGCACCCGGCACCCAGAACGCGTCGGCCTGCCCCGCCGCGTTACAGAACTTAACGCGATGGGCCTACCGACCGCGACACTAACGCGCCCCCCACGGGCGGCGCGACAACCCGACAAGCCGTACTGACACGCCTGCCACTTCTGACAGGCGTCAGACGACCGGTCATCGCAACACGACAAAACACTGTCGCGGTCCGTTGACCGGTCACGACCAGAACGCGACGGACAACCAGGGCGCGACAAGAACGCGGCGCACAGACTCACTGCGACAAGGATGACTGTCGCGTCGGGCACCCCCGACGCGACACCAATGCATCACCCAGCCTGGGCGCATCAGTGGCCAGTCATCCCACGACACCGGACGAAAGCCGGGACACCGGGTCTTACACAGCCACTATCCAGGTACTATTTGTTTTGATTTTGGGCTGCTAGGCATTCCTGCATAGATGGATCAGACAAGAGGTTTTGGTACCTAAATTACTTTGGGTCCCATTGTATCATTCATGCCAAAAAGTAAATGCTTTGGAATCCATATTTGCTTGCATTTCTGTTTATTTGGATTATTCCAACATTGTTTTTCATTGTGCCCAAGTTTCTTACAAAAATTACATGATGAAGATTTTCTCAGGACAGTTGGTTTATTATTCTAAGGAACATGTATGGGCATTTTACTCTTTTGTTACCTGGTTAGCTTTTCTTTGGAAGCATGTTTCCTACCCTTGGCTTGAGTTTTATTGTTCTTTGAAGGGATTTGCTTGCTTGTGCTTGGGCTAGAATCAACAAAAGAAGTTAACAAGTTTTGTCCTATTTTCTTTTGTTTTACAGGTTGAAATCCAATCCCATGCTTGGCAACAAAGACATTTGATCCTAGAATAGCATCAAGATTTTACTTTCCCTTTACAAACCTTGTTAGATCTTCAGATTTTCCTTTAAGGTCCTCTTCAGCTTTTTCTAATTTTTTCTTTATCTCATCATGTTCCCTTTGGAGAGATTCAAGGGAATTAATTAGACTTGGTTTCTCCTTTTCACTCTCTTGCAGTTTAATTTTTAGACTGTCCATTTTCTCATTGTGAGCTTCTTCATCAATTTTCATCATTTCATTCTCTTTGTTTAAGTTTGCAATTTGTTCATCACTGTTTGTGCTATGAACAAAAGAGTTGATTTTCTTTTTCAGTGCTTTGTTTTCAGATTTGAATTCACAAAATTTTTTAAATAACACAATGTATGCTTCTTCCCATTCATCAACAGTATAAGTTTCAAAGGAAGAGTTTACCTCATGGGAGTCGTCACTTCTTGCCATTAAACATTGGATCTCTTCATCTCCAGAGGTTTCTTGTGCATCCTTATCTTCATCTTCATCACTCCAAGTCGTCAGCATTGCCTTGGATTTCTTGAAGGATAATTTTTCTTTCTTCAGCTTTTTCTTGAGCTTAGGGCACTCTCCTCTCATGTGCCCTTGTTTTTTGCACTCATAGCATACAATGTCAGATTTTTTGTTAGAATCAAATCTATTTGAAACATCTTTCTTTTGAGAGGGTTTAGAGTTACCTGACCCTCTTCTTTTGTACTTCAAAAATTTCTTGAATTGTCTAGTAAGCATGGCCATTTCATCATTGTCACTCTCACTAGAAATCTCAAGTTCATCACTTTCCTGTTGAACATCCTTTTTGGAATTTGAAGAATTTTTCTTGGATGCTTTTAAAGCAATTGTTTTTCGTGGGTTTTCTTCAGTTTCTTTTCTTTTCACATTTATTTCATATGTCATCAGGGAACCAATTAATTCATCTAGTTTCATTTTTGAAAGATCTTTTGAGTCCTCAATAACAGTGGCCTAAGTATTCCATGAGGATGGAAGAGACTGAAGTATCTTCCTAACTAAGTCACTCTCTGAGTATTCTTTCTTAAGTCCTATCAGCCCATTAATTATTAACATGAATCTAGCAAACATATCTGAGATAGTTTCTTCATTATTCATCTTAAACATTCATACTCAGAAACTAGCATGCTTGCTTTGGTTTCCCTTACCTCGGACGTACCTTCATACATGAGTTCAAGCTTGTCCAACATCTCTTTTGCTGAGGTGCATGTGGAGACCCTTGAATATTCATTCGGGTGAACAGTGCACTACATCATGTTCAGCGCACTCCAGTTGAGAGTTCCCTTTGCAATCTGGTCCTTTGTCCATGTATCTTCATCTTCTGGCAGTGTATATGCTCCTTTGGAGACGATCTTCCATAGCTCACAATTTTGAGCTCTTAGGAACACCTACATACGGTTTTTCCAGTAAGGATAATTAGTACCATCGAAGAAGGTTGGCCTGGTCACTGAGTGTCCCTCGGCCATATACCCCTTGTTAGATTCCATGAGATCGGGAATCTCCTGATCGTATGATCAAATAATTAAAATAGAAAATCGGAGAAACCCTTCTCTGATACCAATTGAAGGATGTGTGGAATTGCCTATTATGGTAATCTAGAAGGGGGGTTGAATAGATTACTCCCAATTAAAAATATTATAGCCTTCTTTTCGATGGAGACACAGATTCTTCGATATCTTAAACAGAGCTAAAATTGAATCAAGATGTGTGTTAATTATAGATAGAAAGAATAGCAAGTTATCTAGCGTGTGAGAGATCAACGTGCCTACCAATCATCTAACGTAGAACGTTCAAACCACAGACACGATGATTTAAGGTGGTTCGGAGTACACAACTTGTGTATCCTACGTACACCGTCCACACACACACGTAGAAACAACTGCTTATGAGCGAGTTCAACACTACAACTCACACACACACGTTGTTTGATGTGAACACACAATCAAAACAACATAAACCACGTGAATCAAGCACAAGGAACGCTTGAAACACAACCACACACACAAAAGTATAGAAGGAACGAAAACAGAGAAGAGTTCTGAGTTGAAAGAACAAATCCTGATGAAGAACTCTTCTTGTTGGTAGTCCAGAACAACTTCAGGCTTCATTTGGATGTAGATCAACTGATGGAGAACCTTGAGTTGTGGACAACCTGAGTTCAACTCTGCTCGGAAGATGTCTCTTCTTCGTTCTGAACGGAAGCTTGAAGCAGAGCAGCATATGGGAGCTTTCTCTCTTGAGTCTTGCTTAGGGTTTTGGAGTTGTGGTCTCTCACTGCGAAAATAGACCTATATGATCTATATATAGGGGTGTACAAACATGGAGAGTCGTACTTGAAAAAATCACCCAAATATGGATCATATCTCGACCATCGGATCTTTCCAAAGCTACGTCTATCGATAGGCGACATGCTGCTGTCGAAAGCTACTGCTCAGTTCTGGTTTTCACGTTTTGGAAGATTGGGTCTGTCGACAAATATTGTCTTACTGTCGACAGGCACACTTCATCTGTCGACAGGCACATCTTGGCTGTCGACAGGTACTGCTTTCTGAGTGCTTCCAGAACCTTGTCTTGTTCTGTCATATCCATCTGTCGACAGGTGATTTCTTGGCTGTCGACCGGTGATCACTTGAAGTTTCTTTCTTGTTCTTTTTCACCTGAATCATGTTGCTTGGCTTATATGCATTCATACCTACATTAAAAGACATTCTAAATGAAATGTAATGAATACATAGGTGATCATTTTGACACTTGATCATGCCATTCATGCCCTTAACAAATATGTCATTGTATCATCATCAATTGCAATGTACATTAAAATCACATCATCAAAAACATTAAAGCACATGTAAACCCAAGAACTAACTATTCTTTTTAGTGTTTTCTGTTAAGCATTTTTGTTAACAGGTTTTAATCTAAAAATTTTAGAATCCCATTCACCCCCCCTCTGGGCTTGCTAGCTGGGCAACAATACCCTGTGAGTTATCTCCAGGAATGAAGATTGATGTGTACGTTCAGCCTCTAATTAAAGAATTGCAATTATTATGGGGTGATGGTGTGAGCACTTATGATGCTGCAAGAAAAAGGACATTTACATTCCACGCTGCCATATTTTGGATAATTAGTGACTTTCCTGGATATGCATATTTGTCTGGGTGGAGTACCAAAGGAGAGAAGGCTTGTCCAATTTGTAATGAAGAGACTAAATGTAACAACCCAGAATCCGCATTACCAGTAAGCAACCAGTAACCCGAATTCTGACCCACTAACCCACGAGACAAGCTCGGAAGGGTAGGAAGTAAGAGTCTGAGGAGACTATATATAAGAAGATATACACCATGCAAAGCTGTAAAATTCCACTATATAAACATAATATATACAACTCAGAGTCTGAGCAAGGTACAGAGTACAGAAGTACAACAAAAAGTACTACTCACTGCAGCTAAGGAGCACCAACACCGGAGTGGCTAGACTCGCCTGGAACGGGAGTCGATGAAGACCCACCTGAAAGGGAGGGGAGTGAGTCTTAAGAAAGAGACCCAGTAGGGAAAAGTAACCCCACCGGTAACAGTCTAAAGTGCGGGAAGTAAAAACAGAAAGTAAGTACACGTCGCACCACACACAAAACTGTAAACCTCGCAGCTCAGTAACACACACTCACACACACACAGTAAGTAGGACTCAGCTAGGGTCTGTGGCTCGACGTCCCGTCACCACAGAGGCTCTCAACCCCAGCCACGTGTGCACACTACAGACGCTCTCTCTCGCGTCTGGTCCACGACCGGTTTTTCCCCTATGCTTGACCTTAGCGGTAGAGAAGGGGCTCCACGGAGACCGGCTCAAAACCACCACAAGGAGTACGCACAGGACAGAGTCGCACTCGGCGTCCTGGCTCCCTAGCGGAGGACAACCACATGCTAGTCGTCTAGACGGAGTCGCACCCACGCCTAGGTAACACAACAGAAACGGGCACGCGGTAACGCAATGCGCACAACAGACGGAACACACTCAACGTTTGAAACTCCGTACAGTAAGTGAACACTCATGTCACAACTAACTACTCACATGCACAGGCGGAGTCACACTCTAAGCCTGGCCCACATGTGTAAACAGGGCGGACATCACATGTCAATCGCCTTGAAACTCAACACTTAAGTCTGCTGGGACACAGGAGATTAACGGCCATATCGATTGCCGCCAATATGAGGTAAATGGCACTCATCATGTCGTTTATCCTAACTCAACGGCAGTCGACCTTGTCGTTTACATCATCCCTGAAGATCTCAACGTCAACAGATGTGGACGTTAAGCTCTTCAGTCCCCTAAACCCAGAACTGCACCGAATCAGTTCAATTGGGCAGAATTACCCAACAGAACTCCGACTGATGGAGGGAAATACATCCTCTCATCACATTACACTACCAGAACTTTAAAAACAAGTGATTAAGCTCTTGAATCACTCAAAACATCCAAAATCCCGGCATGCTACAACCCAACCCTAAACCATGATTTGCACACTGATTCACACAATTTAGCATGCTGGTTTGATAAGGAGGGTTACAGGTGTTAAGTCCCTACCTCAGAACGCTTAAACAATCCCTAAACAGCCACTAATCGCGCCGGATCCCCCCGAAGACTCCGCGCGAATCTCACCAAATCCTCGCGTTTCCCGCCCGATCAAGCACCGCCACACGATCCAGGGCCTTCCCACGAGCTCCCATCAACCATCAGAAGCTGTGGAAATCAAGAAAAGCAAAGGTGGAGGGAAGGAGAGGAAATGAGAAGGAGAAACTCTGCTCTCGGGCTGCCCTATTTCAACAGGTCCGACCAGTAGACGTCCACCTCTCTAGCCGCCTACTGAACCGCCAAAGTCTTGACGTCCAGATCACTGGTCGCTGAGTTCAACCTCAAACGTCCACATCGCTGGACACTGACCCCAAGTCAACGGCTAGCCCCTGGCCGTCAACCCCAAGTCAACGACAATGGTCTTGTCGCCAACCACACAGGACCTCTAACAGACCCAATAAGGATCCATTAAGACCCTAGACCTTATAGCCCTCCCCCCTTAAGGAATTTTGCCCTCAAAATTTAAACAACATAAAGAAAGGAAAGAAAACTCACCAAAGAGGTACGGAAACTGCTCACGCATTTCGTCCTCTCGCTCCCATGTTGACTCACCACCTGAGTGCCGCTGCCACGCAACACGAACTAACGGGATAGCCTTGTTCCTCAACCTTTGAACTCGGCGATCCACAATGTGCAACGGAAACTCGGGTACAGTCAACACTGGAGTCACCTCAGACCACTCTGCACTCTGAAGAACGTGAGACTCGTCAGAAATGTACCTCCGAAGCATCGACACATGGAACACATCGTGGACTGCTGCCAACTCTGACGGAAGCTCAAGTCTGTACGCCAAACCTCCGACACGCTCAGAAATGGTGAAAGGCCCAATAAAGTGAGGACTCAACTTTCCACGCTTACAGAACCTCACCACTCCCTTCATAGGAGACACACGAACAAACACCTGGTCTCCTACCTGAAACTCGAGCGGTCGTCTGCGCTGATCTGCATAACTCTTCTGTTGACTCTGAGCTGATTGAAGCCTCTATCTCACAAGCTGAACAACTTCAACTGCCTGCTGTACCAACTCTGGCCCTGTGACAACTCGTTCGCCAACCTCGAACCAGTCAAGAGGAGTGCGACACGGTCGTCCATACAAAGCCTCATATTAGTTTCTGCTATTACCCTTGACCAGGTTGCCACGGAGTGGGGGACATTCCCGTAGTGTGTGAGTTTTCAGATGTTTTTCCGGAAGAGTTGCCTGGTTTACCGCCAGAGAGGGAGATTGAGTTTACTGTTGAGTTGGTTCCTGGCACTGTACCTTTTGCACAGGCACCGTACCGTATGGCACCAGCAGAGTTGAGGGAGTTGAAGAGGCAGCTTGAGGAGTTGTTGGAGAAGGGCTATATTCGTCCTAGCTTTTCTCCTTGGGGGTCACCTATTCTGTTTGTCAGAAAGAAGGATGGTAGCCTGAGATTGTGTATTGATTATAGGAAGCTGAACCAAGTGACCATCAAGAATAGGTATCCTTTGCCTAGGATTGACGATCTCTTTGATCAGCTTCAGTCTGCTCGTGTTTTCTCGAAGATTGATTTGAGGTCGGGCTACTATCAGTTGCAGATTAGAGATTCTGACATTGAGAGGACTGCTTTTCGGACCAGATATGGACACTTTGAGTTTTTGGTGATGCCGTTTGGGCTCACCAATGCTCCAGCAGCCTTCATGGATCTGATGCACGGGTGTTCCACCAGTTCTTGGACCGGTTTGTCGTAGTGTTTGTTGACGACATTCTGGTGTACTCCGTTTCGGAGGAGGAGCACGCCGAGCACCTGAGGATCGTGTTGCAGACTTTGCGAGAGCACCAGTTGTATGACAACCTTAGTAAGTGTGAGTTTTGGCTACAACAGGTTCACTTTTTGGGGCACGTGATCTCAGGTGAGGGAGTTTCTGTAGATCCAGCGAAGGTTGAGGCAGTTTTGCAGTGGGAGAGTCCCAGATCTGTGTCCGAAATTCATAGCTTTCTGGGTTTGGCAGGTTACTACCGCAGATTTGTTCGAGACTTTTCTCAGGTTGCTGCACCCTTGACTCGGTTGACGAGAAAGGGAGTTCCGTTTGTGTGGTCGGAGCAGTGTGAGCAGAGTTTCATAGAGTTGAAACGACTGCTTACGTCGGTGCCAGTTCTTGCCTTACCTTCAGGTGAGGAGGGTTTTGAGGTTTGTACAGACGCTTCAGGTGTTGGTTTGGGTGCGGTTCTGATGCAGCAGGGCCGAGTGGTGGCTTATGCGTCTCGCCAGCTTAAGCCCCACGAGGAGAGTTACCCGACCCATGACCTAGAGCTTGCAGCGGTGGTGTTTGCTTTGAGGATTTGGCGTCTTTACCTGTACGGAGTGAGTTTTGTTGTCCGTACCGACCACCAGAGTTTGAGGTATGTGTTTTCTCAGAGGGATCTGAATATGAGGCAGCGTTGATGGATGGAATATTTGAAAGACTATGATTTTAGCATTGAGTATATGCCTGGAAAGGCGAATGTAGTTGCAGATGCCTAGAGTAGGAAAGAACAGATGAGTCATCTGATGCTTAGAGAGTGGCAGTTGTGGCAGTCTGCGACAGAGGGGTCTTTCAGAGTTTCGTCCAGTCATCGACAGTGTGTGTTGGGCAGTTTGTTGGCGGCTCCCGCCGTTGTGAGACAGGTTGCTGAGGCTCAGCAGGCAGATCCCGAGTTGTGCAGTGTGTTGCTTCTTCCAGAGGTTGAGCTTTGCGAGGACGGGACTGTTAGGTTCCGAGATAGACTCTATGTTCCTGTTGAGGAGTCTATCAGGAGAGCTGTGTTGCAGGAGGCTCATGGTTCCAGGTACTCGATTCATCCAGGGTCTACCAAGATGTATCACAGGTTGAGACGTCAGTTTTGGTGGCCTGGGATGAAGAGAGACATAGCGGCTTTTGTTGCTAGGTGTTTGGTCTGTCAGCAGGTGAAGGCCGAACATCAGCATCCAGGAGGACTTGTGCAGCCGTTAGAGATTCCGATGTGGAGGTGGGACTATGTGACGACTGACTTTGTTTGTGGTTTGCTGAGGACAGCTGGAGGTTTTGACAGTATTTGGGTTCTTGTGGACAGATTGACGAAGACAGCCAGATTCTTGCCTGTCAGGACTAGTTGGGGTGTGAGTAGGTTGGCCGCGTTGTACGTAGAGCAGATTGTTCCTTTGCACGGAGTGCCGATCTCTATTGTGTCAGACAGGGATCCTCGGTTCACTTCTGGGTTCTGGCGCAGTTTCCAGAGAGCTTTGGGGACAGAGTTAGCTTTTAGTTCCGCCTACCACCCTCAGTCAGACGGTCAGTCAGAGCGGACTATTCAGACTTTGGAGGACATGCTTAGAGCTTGTTGTCTGGAGTGGCAGGGGTCGTGGACAGCTCACTTACCGTTGGTTGAGTTCGCATATAATAATAGTTATCACTCCAGTATCGGTTTGGCACAAAAACCTTGACAACCAGAGGAAAGCAACCTCCCTGCCCTCAAAGCAGAAACTAAAAAGCGAGAAGTAAGAGGTACGATACCCTGGAAGTAGAACGCCGCTTCCCCAGGTATCCGCAAGTGCACCCTCTTCTTCTGGCAATCCATCACTGCACCATACCGCTCTAACCAGTCCATACCCAAAATCACATCATAGTCCTGCAACTGCAAGGCAAACAAACGAGCTGACAACCACTGATCCTGCAACTGCACAGGTACCTCCTCGAGACAGTAGGACGTAAGGACAAAGTCCCCTGTCGGCAACTCCACTGCTAACTCAACAGACTCTCCCGAACTCAACTCTCCAAGGGAGTCTAAAAACTCCTCAGACACAAAAGAGTGAGAGGCACCAGAATCAAACAAGACTCTAGCAGTATAACCAAAAACTGTAACAGTACCTTCCACTAGCTGAGCTGCCTCCGCGTTTGCACGGGTCAAGTGAGTAACACGACCTCTACCTCTCGACCCACCAGAACCTCCGGTCTGCTGACGCTACTGCACAGGTGTCTGCTACTGCTGTTGCTGCTGCTGCACTCGGGGCTGTGACTGAGTCTGCTGCTGCGGCAGACGAGGTAACAAAGGACAATCTCGCGCCATGTGACCCATCTGGTCACACCGGTACCACTGACCAGCAAAAGTACATTGTACCTGCTGCGAAGGCTGTCCTACAGGCTGCTGAACACTCCCAACAGACTGTTGTCTCTGCTCTGCTTGCCTCCTATCACGCCGAAACTTCCTCCGAGATCCTGACTTCGCCGTCGTCCCAGTAGAAGTAGACGCGTAAGAAGTCGCAGTCCTCGGAGCCGTCTGCACAGTACCCTGCTGTTGTCGAGGCTGAGTCGGAGCTACCTGCGTCTGAACCTCTGCGCTCCGAGCATGAGTCAGCAAAGTATCTGCCTCCAACGCTGCCGCTGTCTGATAGGCCGCGTCCAAGTCTGTAACGCGTGCAACTATCAGTGCCTGCCTGAGCTCTGGCCTCAAGCCTCTCACAAACTGCTGAGTCCTCAGACCCTCGTCTGCCTTAATCTGCGGAGCATAACGCCCTAGCTCTACAAATCTGGCCCTGTACTGCACTACGGTAAAGTCCCTCTGTTGCAAGTCCAGAAACTGGTACAACCTCTCCGTCCGGACGTAAGTAGGACAGAAGGCTCTCTCAAAAGAAACGACAAACTCCTGCCACAGAATCTGTCTAAGTGGGCGAGACTGAAAAGTAGTCTCCCACTTTGAGGACCACCAAGTCAACGCCTGCGCCTGCAACTGGTAACTGGCTAACAGCACTCGCTCCTCGGGAACACACTCCATGGAACGAAAGGTCCGCTCCACTGCATCTAACCATGCGCGTGCTGCATCTGGATCAGGCTGGCCCAAAAACTGAGGAGGTTGAAACTGCAAGAACTCCCTCAACACCCTCCCAGTACCACCCTGAGGTACCGGCGCATCTCGGTGCTGAGCTACAAATTGAGCCATCCCCTCAAGAAAATGAGTCATATCTAATCCCTGAGCTACCTGAGGTGGAGGTGGCGGCGGCGGAACAATACCACTGTGTGCGTCCTGTGGCAAAGGCTGCGTCTGCTGAGGTGGCGGAGCATCTCCAACCTCCTGACGAGTCACCTGCTCGGCTACTCCCTCTCTAGGACGTCGCCTAGGCGCCATAGTACTATACACAGAGCAAAAATATATACATATATACACTAACTAACTCCGGATTAATTAGCTGCAACTGTACTCTTTATACTCTGAGTCTACATGATAGGTATTTCCTGGTATATATCTCATCAGACCAGGCTCTGATACCAAACTGTAACGACCCAGAATCCGCATTACCAGTAAGCAACCAGTAACCCGAATTCTGACCCGCTAACCCACGAGACAAGCTCGGAAGGGTAGGAAGTAAGAGTCCGAGGAGACTATATATAAGAAGATATACACCATGCAAAGCTGTAAAATTCCACTATATAAACATAATATATACAACTCAGAGTCTGAGCAAGGTACAGAGTACAGAAGTACAACAAAAAGTACTACTCACTGCAGCTAAGGAGCACCAACACCGGAGTGGCTAGACTCGCCTGGAACGGGAGTCGACGAAGACCCACCTGAAAGGGAGGGGAGTGAGTCTCAAGAAAGAGACCCAGTAGGGAAAAGTAACCCCACCGGTAACAGTCTAAAGTGCGGGAAGTAAAAACAGAAAGTAAGTACACGTCGCACCACACACAAAACTGTAAACCTCGCGGCTCAGTATCATACACTCACACACACACAGTAAGTAGGACTCAGCTAGGGTCTGTGGCTCGGCGTCCCGTCACCATAGAGGCTCTCAACCCCAGCCACTTGTGCACACTACAGACGCTCTCTCTCGCGTCTGGTCCACGACCGGTTTTTCCCCTACGCTTGACCCTAGCGGTAGAGAAGGGGCTCCACGGAGACCGGCTCAAAACCACCACAAGGAGTACGCACAGGACAGAGTCGCACTCGGCGTCCTGGCTCACTAGCGGAGGACAACCACACGCTAGTCGTCTAGACGGAGTCGCACCCACGCCTAGGTAACACAACAGAAACGGGCACGCGGTAACGCAACGTGCACAACAGACGGAACACACTCAACGTTTGAAACTCCGTACAGTAAGTGAACACTCATGTCACAACTAACTACTCACATGCACAGGCGGAGTCACACTCTAAGCCTGGCCCACATGTGTAATCAGGGCGGACATCACATGTCAATCGCCTTGAAACTCAACACTTAAGTCTGCTGGGACACAGGAGATTAACGGCCATATCGATTGCTGCCAATATGAGGTAAACGGCACTCATCATGTCGTTTATCCTAACTCAACGGCAGTCGACCTTGTCGTTTACATCATCCCTGAAGATCTCAACGTCAACAGATGTGGACGTTAAGCTCTTCAGTCCCCTAAACCCAGAACTGCACCGAATCAGTTCAATTGGGTAGAATTACCCAACAGAACTCCGACTGATGGAGGGAAATACATCCTCTCATCACATTACACTACCAGAACTTTAAAAACAAGTGATTAAGCTCTTGAATCACTCAAAACATCCAAAATCCCGGCATGCTACAACCCAACCCTAAACCATGATTTGCACACTGATTCACACAATTTAACATGCTGGTTTGATAAGGAGGGTTACAGGAGTTAAGTCCCTACCTCAGAACGCTTAAACAATCCCTAAACAGCCACTAATCGCGCCGGATCCCCCCGAAGACTACACGCGAATCGCACCAAATCCTCGCGTTTCCCGCCCGATCAAGCACCACCACACGATCCAGGGCCTTCCCACGAGCTCCCATCAACCATCAGAAGCTGTGGAAATCAAGAAAAGCAAAGGTGGAGGGAAGGAGTGGAAATGAGAAGGAGAAACTCTGCTCTCGGGCTGCCCTATTTCAACAGGTCCGACCAGTAGACGTCCACCTCTCTAGCCGCCTACTGAACCGCCAAAGTCTTGACGTCCAGATCACTGGTCGCTGAGTTCAACCTCAAACGTCCACATCGCTGGACGCTCACCCCAAGTCAACGGCTAGCCCCTGGCCGTCAACCCCAAGTCAACGACAATGGTCTTGTCGCCAACCACACAGGACCTCTAATAGACCCAATAAGGATCCATTAAGACCCGAGACCTTACACTAAAGGTCTATGGTTGAAACATTCTGGAAAACATTGTTATATTAATCAACGTCGCTTTCTTAAGCCAAATCATAAAATTCGCACTCAATGTTCTGCTTTTAATGGAAAGGTTGAAGTTAGAGAGCGACCTAAAAGGCCATATGGTCATGATGTGATAGATCAATTGAATATTTTTGAGCAGGTAGTTGGAATGTCTGATTAGCAGAAGAAGACTGGATGGAGAAAAAGACGAAATTTTTTTGAGTTACCATATTGGAAAACCTTGCTGCTGGGACATAATTTAGATGTAATGCACATAGAAAAAAATATATGTGAGAGTTTGTTGTATACTTTGTTGCTTACAGATGGAAGATCAAAAGATCATTTGAATGCTCGACTAGATCTACAAGCAATGAACATAAGGGTGTCACTTCATCCATATCAAAAAGACACATCTACAAAAAAAATTTCTACAACCTGCATGTTTTACATTGGCAAAAGAAGAGATGCGAGACATTCTCAAGGTGTTGAAATGTGTGAAAGTCCCAAGAGGATATGCTTCTAATATCTCACAGTGTGTGCAAGTTGAGGCAAGGAAAGTAATTGGGTTGAAAAGTCATGATTGTCATATTTTGATGCAACAATTGTTACCAATAGCCTTAAGAAAAGTACTGCCAACACAAGCTCTTTCTGTTTTGACTGGTTTATCTTCATACTTTTGAAATTTGTGCTCAAAGGAATTGGATGTGGAGATGTTATCAAGAATGTATTCTGATATTGCTGAAATACTGAATAACATGGAGAAAATTTTTCCACCATCATTTTTTGATGTTATGGAACATTTGCCAATTCATTTAGCTGAAGAGGCTAAGGTGGCGAGACCTGTTCATTGTAGATGGATGTATTTTGTTGAGAGGTATGTGTTTCACTTTAATATGTTATCATGTGTTTCAATTTTGTTATTATAAATTATATTTAATAAATAAACTTCACACATGTTATGTTGGTTTCTTATGACATTGCAATCCAATGTTCGTAATAGAAGATATGTGGAAGCATCAATTGCTGGGGGATATTTAGCAAAGGAGTGTATGAATTTTTGCTCAAGATATCGCATTGACAATGTTGAAAAAGAGCAACAAATTGAAGGAAAAGAATCTTCTCTAGTTGTTCCTGGGTTTGAGATATTCACATGTGGTGGTCGTCCACTTAAAGGAGGAAAATGGAAAGAACTAAATGACAAGACTTTACAACAAGCTAGTAGATATGTTCTATTTAATTGTGATGCTCTTAAGCCATATATGGAGTAAGTAATTGTATCATTTTTTATATTCTATTTTTTGTTATTTTATAATATTAATATCATGACGATTTCAATTATATAGGAAACACATTAATGAGCCTAAAGCTAGAAATGTTGATGCCAGACCCAAAGATATTGATGATCTTCATTTTAAACAGTTTCCTCTATGGTTTAAGAATCATGTAAGTACTTTATGCATATATATATATGAACTATATTATTTCATGTTACAAATGGTAATGCACTTAATATTTCGTCTATATGTATAGGTCCATGAATTATCTGATACTTTGGATGGACAAGTATCAAAACTACTTAGATGGCTGGCTAAAGGTCCACTTCGTAGAGTTCGATGCTACAATAACTTTGATATTAATGGAAACATATTTTGTACTCTACAACGGGATAAGAAAGGAAAATGCCAAAATAGTGGTGTCCTTGTAGCAGCATAAACTCCAAATCATGGGATATTGTCTTATTATGGAGTTCTCATGGATATTCTACGTTTATACTATCATGGTCAATTACAAATATTTTTGTTCAAGTGTGATTGGATAAATATTTTCAATAAAGAGAATGGAATGAAAATGGATAAACATGGGTTCACCCTTGTGAATCTTAATTGTCTTTTACATACTGAAGAGCCTTTTGTTTTTGCTTCCCAAACACAACAAGTTTTTTACATAGAAAATCCACGTGAAAAACCTTAGCATGTGGTTGTAATGACAAAACCACGAGATACATATGTCATGGGAGAGAAAGTACAAGATGAAGTTTTTGAAACATTACTTTCAAGCTCCACACATGATGAGAATATTGCTGAAAGTCTTTTAGATGAAATTAGGGAGGTAGATATGTCAAGAAGTGACATTGCTCCAACAGAGATTTGGTATGTTTTCAGTTCTACATATTCTTGTTATTTATTATTTTTAAAAATGTCATGTTGTTTTAATATATCATTTTGTTGAATTGTATGTTTGAATGATTATTATTTTAATGGTATCTTTATGTGCAGATCTTGAAAATGGCGGAAAGATATAGACTAATTCGTAGGAAAGTGAGGCAAATTCTTGAACAAGAGGAGCATATGCATTCTCATGTTGTTAATGACCTGAATCCTCCAATACAAGGTTTAGAACCTCATGTAGGAAATGCAACTGATCACGACCAAAAGCATGAACTTCGGATATGACGAAGTTAGCTTCAGATATGACGAAGTAGGACTTCAACTGATCACGACCAAAAGCATGCATGATGAAGTGCCAGCTTCGGATATGACGAAGTGGACTTCGGATATGACGAAGCTAGTTTCGTATAGTAAGCTTCGACTGAACATGATAAAAATATGCATGACGATGTGAAGCTTCGGATAAAACATGTTATTACTTATGCATAGATAAACTTGAAAAATGGTAATAAATAAATACATGTTATTTATGATAATCATGAGGTTTTGTTGTCACCAAAATAAAAGGATAGAATATAAGAGTGATTTAGCAATCTCCCCCTTTTTGGTGATGACAAAATTCTTGTGAATTTTCAACAAATATTCAATACAACTAATGAACAAAAAATTAATAACATAAAATACTTTCCCCCTTTTTGTCAATAGCCAAAAAAGAAGGATCTTACCATTTTGCTTTCACCTCTTTTGTAGATGTTGTGTCCTGGGTTTTGATGATGTTATGAGCCAATCAAAATTGTCATAAACATCGAAGAATTCTCTAACACAGGTTTTATATGACATGAAAGTTCTCAAAGTCAAAAGATCTTGTGTGTGTTCACTTGTTGCTTTAAAGGTCGACACACATATCTCAGTGGGTGACTTAATGGAGTTTAGTAAACCACTTGAGTCGACACTACCCAAAGGATAGGTCGACACTTGCCAATTTTCCAGTAAGCACAAAAAACTAAAGAATCGCATGAGGTCGACTCTAGATGAAGATTAGGTTGACACTATTGGGTTCTCATGTGTGATGTTTGTGATTAAATGTTTTTGATGATGAACAATGTTAATTGATGTTGTGTGAATGGTTGAAACATGATGACAGTGACAAAGTCAAGCAAGATATAATCATGAAAGTACATGCTTCTATTGATCATCTATACAATCATTGTATCTCACTTAGAATGCCTTTCAATGTAGGTGTGAATGCATACAAGACAAACACTAAAATGCAAGAGCAAAAGAACAAGAAAAAGACATCAAGTAAGCACCTGTCGACAGCCTTGAAGGTCCCTGTCAACAGATAAGCACAAGGAAGACAAACAAGCCTCAGGAAACACAAGTGAACTACGCTTGTCGACAGCAAGAAATCGCCTGTCGACAGCCACACATAGAGAAGACCTTTCCCGCAAGACCATGCTTCTGGAAACTGGAAATCTGTCAGCATCTGTCGACAGACACAATACTGGCTGTCGACCGACGAAGAGAAAACTCAGTTACGAGATTTGGATATGTTTTATATTTGGGTGTTTCCTTTTACCACGTCTCTTCAAACTTGGACACCCATATATATAGAACATATTGAGGTATTTTCGCAGTAAGAAGACACCATACCAAAACCCTAAGCAAAACCCAAGAGAGAAAGCTTCTTCCTGCTGCTCTGCTTCAAACCTCCATCCAGAGCGAGGAAGATCCATCTTCCGAACGGAGTTGAAGTCGGCTCATCCACGGTTCAAGCTACTACGACATCTGAGGATCATCAAAGTGAAGCTTGGAGTTCTTCTGAACAACCAACGATAAGAGTTCTTCATCTGGATTTGTTATTTCATCTCAAAACTCCTGTCCTTTCATATTTCTCATACATCTGTGTGTGTGGTTGTGATTCAAGCATTCCGTTTGCTTAATTCACATGTGGCTAGTTGTTCTGAATGCATGTTTTCTTCAGACAACGTGGGTGAGTGTGCTGTAAGAGTCGAACTCGCTCATAAGCAGTTGTTCTACGTGTGTGTGTGGACGGTGGACGTAGGATACACGAGTTGTGTACTCCGAACCACCTTAAATCAACGTGTCTGTGGTTTGAACGTTTTACAGTAGATGTTTGGTAGCCACGTTGGTTTCTCACACGTCAGATAAATTGTGATTTGTTCTACTCATAATCAACACATACATCTCAGCTCAAATTCAATACAGTTTTGTTTGAGATTTCGATAAGTCAGTGTTACGGTTGAAAAGAAGGTCATAGTGTTTCAAATTGGCAGTAATCTATTCAACCCCCCCTTCTAGATTAACGTCATAGATAATTCCGCATATCTTTCAATTGGTATCAAAGCCTGGTTTCTCCGATTTAGTGCTTGTAAAGCTTGATCTTACAATCAGGAGACTCTCGATCTCATGGAATCTAACAAGGGGTTTATGGCTGAAGGACAATCAGTGTCCAGGCCACCCTTCTTTGATGGCACTGACTATCCGTATTGGAAAAATCGTATGCAGGTCTTTTTGAGAGCTCAAGACTTTGAGCTATGAAAGATTTTCAGGAAAGGAGCATATGTGCTGCTCGAGGATGAAGATACTTGGACAAAGGAACAGATTAAGAAAGGCACCTTGAATTGGAGTGCATTGAACATGATGCAGTGCGCCGTACATCCCAAGGAGTTTTCAAGAGTCTCCACATGCAACTCAGCAAAAGAAATATGGGACAAGCTTGAACTCATTTACAAAGGTACGTCTGAGGTAAGGGAAACTAAGGCTAGCATGCTCATATCTGAATATGAAATGTTTAGAATGAAAAATGAAGAAACAATTTTAGATATATTTGCTAGATTCATGCTAATAATCAATGGATTTAAAGGTCTTAAAAAGGAGTACACTGAAAGTGACTTAGTGAGGAAGATACTTCGGTCTCTTCCATCCTCTTGGCACACTAAGGCCACTGTCATTGAGGACTCTAAGAATCTTTCAACAATGAAATTAGATGAGTTAATTAGATCCTTGATGACCTATGAGATAAACATAAAAAGAAAAGAAACTGAAGAAAATCCCAAAAAATCAATTGCTCTAAAAGCCCTCAACAAAAATTCCTCAAGCTCTAAGAAAGAGATCCAACAGGAAAGTGATGAGAATGGAACGTCTAGTGATAGTGAGAATGATGAAATGGCCATGCTCACTAGACAGTTCAAAAAGTTCTTACTGTTCAAAAAGAAAGGCTCAGGTAATCTCAAGTCTTTTTAAAAGAAGGATTTTTCTAATAAATTTGATACTAACAAAAAATCTGACATGATTGTGTGCTATGAGTGTAAGAAACCAGGGCACATGAGAGGAGAATGCCCGGAGCTCAAGAAGAAGTTGAAGAAGAACAAATTCACCTTCAAGAAAGCCAAGGCAATGATGGCGACTTGGAGTGATGAAGACGAAGACGAGGACGCACAAGCATCCTCTGGAGATGAAGAGATTCACTGCTTAATGGCAAGGAGTGAGGACTCCACTGAGGTAAATTCTTCCTTCGAGATCTATACTGTTGATGAATGGGAAGAAGCATGCACTATATTGTTTGAAAAATTTTGTGAGTATAAGTCTGAAAATAAAGCACTCAAGAAAAGGATCAATTCACTTGTTCACAACAAATCCAATGATGAACAAATTGCAATCCTAAATAAAGAAATTGAAATGATGAAAATTGATGAGGAAGCTCAAAGTGAGGAAATGGATTGCGTGAAAGAAAAACTGTAGGAAAATGAGAAAGAAAAACAAAGCCTAATTAATTCTCTTGAAAATCTTCAAAATGAACATCAAGAGATTAAGAAAAAATTGGAACAATCTGAAAAAGAGTTAAAATAAAAGATTGAAGATCTTACAAGATTTGTAAAAGGAAAGCAAAATCTTGATGCTGTTTTAGGTGCAAGAATTAATGTAATAAGGCATGGGCTTGGATACCAACCAGTAAAACAAAAGAAAATTGGGGAGACATTGCTCACATCCTTTGTTGATTGTAGTCCAAGCACAAGTAAGCAAGATCCTCTCAAGAGCAAGAAAACTCAAGCAAAGGGTAAGCAACAACAACCCAAACAAAAGATTTCAGCTGTTCAACAAACTAAGAAGTCTGTCGACAGACCCAATGAGAGCTGTCGACAGGCCTGGAAATATGCTGCCAAGGGATAGCCATCCAGGCATCAAAAGGGAAAAATGCTAATGAATGTTCATCAAAATAACAAAACAACTGCTTTGAGAAAATCTCTTTCATGCAATGTTTGTAAGAAACTTAGCCATAATGAAAAATAATGCTAGAATAATTCAAACAAACTGAAACTCAAACAAGTTTGGATTCCAAAGCATTTACTTTTTTGCGTGAATGAAAAATTGGGACCCAAAGTAATTTGGGTACAAAAACCTCTTGTCTGATCCATCTCTGTAGGAATGCCTAGCAGCCCAAAATCAAAACAAATGGTACTTGGATAGTGGCTACTCGAGGCACATGACGGGCAACAAAGAAAAATTCTATCTGCTAGTGGAAAAAAGATGGAGGTCAAGTTGTCTTTGGAGGTAATAATAAGGGCCAAATCATTGGCACAGGTAAAGTAGGTAAGTATGCCTCTAACTCAATAGACAACGTGTTGTTGGTTGATGGTCTTAAACACAATTTGCTTAGCATAAGCCAACTGTGTGATAAAGGCCATAAAGTAATTTTTGAATCAAATGCATGCAAAATTGTTGATAAAGAAATAGGAAGTCTCAAGTTTTCTGGGAAAAGGGTGAATAACATTTATTTAGTTGATTTAGATGAACCAGAACCAGAAAACAAAAATTTGTGTCTTGTTGCAAGTAAACATGATGAGTTGACTTTGTGGCATCATAGGCTTGGCCATGCGAGCTACAATGTTTTGTACAAGATCATGAGGACAAAATTGGTAAGTGGACATCCTGAAATTTCTTTCAATAAAAATGATGACAAAGGTAAATTGGTAGATGCAAAGCAATACCGAGGTATGATTGGCTCCCTCCTTTACCTTACTGCAAGCAGGCTTGACATATAGTTTAGTATTTATCTTTGTGCTAGATATCAATCTTGTTCAAAGGAAAGCCACTTTATTGCAGTTAAGAGAATTTTCAGATATTTCTCAGGAACACATGATTTGGGTTTATGGTATCCAGTAGGTAGTAGACTTGATTTCATTTCTTATTCTGATGCTGACTATGCTGGGTGGAAAATTGATAGAAAAAGTACTAGTGGGTACTGTCAATTTTTGGATGGTTGCATGGTTTCGTGGGCATCCAAGAAGCAACACTCAGTTGCACTTTCCACTGCAGAGGCAGAATATGTTGCTGCAGGGAGTTGTGCGGCTCAAGTATTGTGGATAAAAAATCAGTTGTGTGACTACAACATTGACATTGGATGCACACCTATCTTATGTGACAATACTAGTGCTATCAACCTTTCCAAAAACTCAATTCAACACTAAAGGACCAAACACATTGAGATTAAACATCATTTCTTGAGATATGAGGTAGCCAACAAATCCTTGGAGCTTAGGTTCATACCCACTGAAAAGCAACTGGCTGATATCTCACAAAACCCTTGTCTGAAGATAGGTTCACTTCATTGAGGAGAGAATTGGGCTTGTGTAAAATGCAATGAAACTTATACCCAATCTTGGAGTATATTCTGTTTGTGTGTAATGATTATGTGGTATATCAAATGGTCACATGTGGAAGAACAAGTTATGCTTGTTCGGAAACTATCATTATGTGTGAGAAAATATTCTCCGCCACGTATCCATAGTCAATTTGCATATAAAGGTCGTCTACTTCAAATGGGGTATATAGTTTCTTTTAGGTTGGCCCATTTACATTTGAAACCAAATGAAAATCTGTGCTCATATGCTTATGAATGCTCTCTTGTGTGCAAATGCTTCCCATGCATATGAATATCATGTTTGAATTGCTTGAATGTTGAGTCATCACATGCACACACTATGAGGGAGTGAGTTCAGGTTTGGTGAGTGAAATTCATGAGGGAAAATCTCCATTCTTTATATGTCATAATTTCTCAAGCATGAAGTTCAAAGTTCTCTCTATTCTCAGCCTTAAACCTGATTTGTCAAGCACCTGTCGACAACCCCAAAAACATCTGTCGACAGCTATGCCTTCACAGACACCAGGCTTTGAAGCTTGTGTGCATCTGTCGACAGCCAGCATCCCAGCTGTCGATAGCCAGACACAGTAATTGTCCTCCCTGAACTCCCTTCTTTCAGTCTATGTGCATCTGTCGACAGCCAGCATCCCAGTGTTGACAGCCATGATCTAGCTGCCTGAATCTAGTATTTCAAAACTGTCTGCATCTGTCGACAGGCTCAAATTTGCTGTCGACAGATACTCATTTCAAATGAAATCCTTCATCTTTTCTCAACATCCTTCATGGCAATGTTCATACAATTAATGCAAGGTGAAAATTGAGTACTTACTTGTGTTATACTCTATCGTACTCACATCGTATCAAAGATATTGTCTGAGTCACAATGATTTTGACATACTATTCTTGTATAAGTCTAGGTTGTATCATTTAGAATACATTGAACAAATCTAATGGCTTTAACCTAACTCAATTGAATGACTCCCTTATGGATAATCATTTTTCCCATGTGCCTTGATACGTCCGGAGTTCATTGAACTTTATGTCTTGCATTGACTTTTAACCTTAAATATTCTTTGACCTTGATTTACAAAACAAAAAAAAGGGGAGAAAAGCTACCTATTTCTAACACTCAAAAGTTTATCAACAAGATAATGTATCGGGGCAAAGGCAGAGCAATGATGAGTATCACTGAGTAACCGGGGACATGGGCATCCCAAATGTCTGTCTTCGCATCAAAAAGCTTATTCATTATCTTTGTATAATGGTATGATGGTCACTCCCACTGAGTAACTGGGAGTATGGGCATTCCCCATGTCTATCCTCACGTCAAAAGGTGATCGTGATCCTAATTACCACTTTTCCCATTAAATTCAACAATAATTCAAAGTAGAAATAGAGTGAAGCCTCCATGCTTTTAAATCAAGGGCAATATGATGTTTATGGTTGATTGCTCATGTAGACATCACTTTCATATACCAACTGACCATCACCTACTAAGAAATCTGTTTTTCTACAATGGTTTCATTCACAGGGGTTATCTTATTTTCATATGTGTTTGTACGATGTCTTCTTAATGCTATAACTTGAGACTACTAGAGTATTATTTCATAATCATTGTAGACTTTTGACGCATCTTAATATCAGTGGGTATGACATTTTATAATGTGTATGTACCAACTTTCAACCTTAAATACCATTCGCATGCTCATTGCCCAGCAAATTCTGTCAAAATGCAAAACTGGCTAAAACCTGTTTGTGCCTGTCGACAGCTGCACAGTCACCTGTCGACAGCCGGCGGTCAGGGCGGTTTAGAAGCCCAACCAGCGTGCCTTTTTGGCCGGATTTTGTGGGTCCCTTTCCGTTTCAAATTCTTTCCAAAAGTCTTTAAAAGGGAACCCACGCCTCCTCATCCCTTCCCCACTTCCAAAAAACCCTCTCCTTCCTCTCTAAACCCCAACCTCCCTTCTCCAGGGCGCTAGACCTAGCTTTTTGCTTTTCCTGGTTCTTCTACTCTTCCTGTCCCTTTCTCTCTTCAGAAATTTTCCTGGCCCAAATGCAGCAACAGATAACCACCGGCTTTGCACAGCTCAATGCTCGGTTTGATCATGTTGACACAAGGATGGATGCACTGGCTGACAATCATGTGCAAATTAAGCATAGGCTTACGAGGCTTTCTACATAGTTTCATGAGTTCCGTCATCCCTCTGCTCCTGGGAATGACAATGTCTAGAGGGTCTAGGAGTCAGTATGAGTTATCTAGTTTTTCTTCTCACTAGGTTTGGGTCATGTGATTGGTGTCTTAGTTTACTGTGTCAGCCCTGTCATTTCCCTTCTTTTGCATTTCTTTATGTTCTGTCATGCAAATCTTTTGTAACTGTGTGTACTGACTGATTGTTGAATGAAATTCACAGTTATTTGCCTATTTCCTATTCATGAGTGCATGATCTGTCTTTTTGGATGTAGCAAAATGGGGGAGAAACATCAATTGTGCATAAATTGAAAATTTTGTCATCATCAAAAAGGGGGAGAATGTTGGGTTCTCATGTGTGATGTTTGTGATTAAATGTTTTTGATGATGAACAATGTTAATTGATGTTGTGTGAATGGTTGAAACATGATGATAGTGACAAAGTCAAGCAAGATATAATCATGAAAGTACATGCTTCTATTGATCATCTATACAATCATTGTATCTCACTTAGAATGTCTTTCAATGTAGGTGTGAATGCATACAAGACAAACACTAAAATGCAAGAGCAAAAGAACAAGAAAAAGACATCAAGTAAGCACCTCTCGACAGCCCTGAAGGTCCCTGTCGATAGATAAGCACAGGGAAGACAAACAAGCTTCAGGAAACACAAGTGAACTGTGCCTGTCGACAACAAGAAATCGCCTGTCGACAGCCACACACAGAGAAGACCTTTCCCGCAATACCATGCTTCTGGAAACTAGAAATCTGCCAACATCTGTCGACAGACACAACACTAGCTATCGATCGACGAAGAGAAAACTCAGTTACGAGATTTGGATATGTTTTATATTTGGGTGTTTCCTTTTACCACGTCTCTCCAAACTTGGACACCCATATATATAGAACATATTGAGATATTTTCGCAGTAAGAAGCCACCATACCAAAACCCTAAGCAAAACCCAAGAGAGAAAGCTTCTTCCTGCTGCTCTGCTTCAACCCTCCGTCCAGAGTGAGGAAGATCCATCTTTCGAATGGAGTTGAAGTCGGCTCGTCCACGGTTCAAGCTACTATGTCATCTGAGGATCATCAAAGTGAAGCTTGGAGTTCTTCTGGATGACCAGCGACAAGAGTTCTTCATCTGGATTTGTTCTTACATCTCAGACCTCCTGTCCTTTCATATTTCTCATAGATCTGTGTGTGTGGTTGTGATTCAAGCGTTCCTTGTGCTTGATTCACGTGTGGCTAGTTGTTCTGAATGCGTGTTTGCTTCAGACAACGTGGGTGAGTGTGTTGTAAGAGTCAAACTCCCTCATAAGCAGTTGTTCTACGTGTGTGTGTGGACGGTGGACATAGGATACACGAGTTGTATACTCCGAACCACCTTAAATCAACGTGTCTATGGTTTGAACATTTTACGGTAGATGTTTGGTAGACACGTTGGTTTCTTACACGTCAGATAAATTGTGATTTGTTCTGCTCATAATCAACACATACATCTTAGCTCGAATTCAATACAGTTCTATTCGAGATTTCGATAAGTTATTGTTACGGTTAAAAAGAAGGTCATAGTGTTTAAAATTGGTAGTAATCTATTCAACCCCCCCTTCTAGATTACCGTCATAGATAATTCCGCATATCTTTGTTTTTTCTTGTTAGCGCTGAAGGGAAAGAATTGCATAAGGTCGACTCTAGATGGGGATCAGGTCGACATCAGTTGCGTTTCCTGTTAGCGCTAAAAGGATAGAATTGCATGAGGTCGACTCCAGATGAAGATTAGGTCAACTCTACCATTCAAAGAGGTCGACACTTGGCTGCCATAAGGTCAACACTAAACTTATTAACATTGAATCTCTACAACAGTCTAATGGATAAGGTCGACGTATGAAGGCCTGGAGTTGACTCTACTGAAGCATCTGCACTGATCTAAGTCAAGTTCTGTGTGCGCCGACACTGTGCACAAGATGTGTCGACACTCCAACCTTCTTCTTCCAATAAGGAAAAGAGATTGTCAGCGTGCTTGTACTGGGCATCTGACCAAAGGCCCAATGATTGGGGATTCTAGGCACACTTTACAAGGTTTTGGAAGATAACTTTTTTGGTGGCAAAGCATCTCCCAACGAATTGGGGATTTTGTTGGGGCCCACCAAAAAGATTCTGATACGTCGATCAAAAAGGTGCGCGGCATCTTCTTCGAAAGAGAGAGAACACACAAAAAAAAAGTGACATAGCTGAGAAGAGAAAAAGAGAAGAGAGGGAGAGAGCTGAAGAGGACAGACTTTAGAACAGTTTGCTTATCAAGAAGAAAAGATGTTGGATCATTTCTTCATCCTATGTGAAGTCCTGTTGCTGATCAATTGAAGTAGAGCTTCGGAATTCATTCCAATCAGAGGCAATTGATCCTTAAGCAACGGCCAGAAGAAGAGCCTGATGAATTCAAGCTTAAAGAAGACATAATTGGGAGTTTCAGTAGAAATCTAATCAGATCACAACTCTAGTGAAACAACACAAAGAGTGTTTGCTAAATTTCTGCATACCTTTAGCGATTTCTCTTGTGTGATCTTTTCTATTTCTTCTGAATACCATATCACTTGGTTGTCTACTCTAGATGGAGTAGAAGGACTGATCCTACACTTTATGTGTGAGGATTTTGAGATTGTTACAATCTCGAAGCTGTGAATCAGATGTGTTGAAGCTGTGTATCAGCAGGTTGTATGAAGCTGTGAATCAGCGAATGTGTGAGTGTTTCACACTCTTGGATTGTTGAGTGAAGCCTCACTTAGTTTAGTGAGGGGTGGATGTAGGTCTCCACACTGAAGCCGAACCACCTTAAAATTCTGTATGCAATGTGTGGTGTTTTGTCCATTTGCCCAATTGCTCTGTCTTGTTGATATTGCTAGCTCTTTTATATCTTAAGGTCTATTTCGGGTTCTTAAATATTTTTAAGTGGTCAATATCTATTCACCCCCCCACTAGATATACATTCCATACCCAACACGTGGTATCAACTAGAAGAGATCTATGTGGAATGGATTCATAAGGATATATTGCAGAAGGTTATTTTGTAAACTTGGCCCCTTATTTTGACGGAACTAACTATGCATATTGGAAAACTCGCATGCATGTGTTCCTACGAGCACAGGATCATCAAATTTGGAGGGTAGTCAGTAATGGATCCTATGAGCTACTAGAAGATGAAGAAAAGTGGACTTTAGAAGAAATCAAGAAGTCAAATGCAAATTGGAGCACTATGAACATTATGCAAAGTTCACTTCATCCTACATAATTTTCAAGAGTCTCCTCATGTGCTTGTGCGTAGGAGATATGAAATCGCTTAATGATCATCTATGAAGGTACGTTTGAAGTGAAAGAAAGAAAAGCTAATATGTTAGTCTCTAAGTATGAAGCATTTAAAATGAAACATGATGAAACCATCTCAGAGATGTACAACAGACTGACCTTGTTGACAAATGGATTAAAGAATCTAGGAAAAATCTATACTGAACAAGAACTTGTTAGGAAGATTCTTAGATCCTTGACCCCTGTATGGCATAGAAAGGCCACTGTAGTGGAAGAATTAAGAAATTTTTCAACTACGTTTGTTGATGAACTAATTGGCTCTTTGATGACATGTGACTTGGGCTTAAAGAGAACAAAAGAAGATGTCAAGAAAAAGAAGCCACTAGCTCTCAAGGCAAGTCCAAGCATCAAGGAAGCAACTAATGAAAGTAAGTCATCCACTTTAGAAAATGACTTAGGTGAGTTTGCTCTTATCATAAGGAAGTTCAGAAAATTTCTGAGAAAGGAAGGTAAGGGATTTCTAAAAAAGAAACCACAAGTGAATAATTTTTCAAAGCCTAAACAATATTTGAATAAAAGATCTGATAGAGTTATATGCTACAACTGTAGAAAACCAGGGCATGTTAAATTAGAATGTCCTGAGCCCGTGAAGAAGACTCAACCCAAATGGACGAAGAACAAGCAAAGGGCAATGGTTGGAACTTGGAGCGAAGAGGAAGATGATGATGAAGAAGAAAGCTTAGAAGCTGATGAAACAAATATCAAAATCTGTCTGATGGTTAGAGGAGAAGAAGAAGATAAAGAAGAGGTAGTATCTCCATTTAAAGATTTTTCATTCAGTGATTGGGAACATGTCTATTTTGAATTACTTGATCAATATGATGAAATCAAAACGGAAAACAAAGTGCTCAAAAAAAAAAGAATCATATTGTTCATGACACTTCAATGGAAGAGAAAGAAAAAGAGCTTGTTCAAGAAATTTCTATGTTAAAAGAAAATGTTAGTGAATTGAAAGTTAAGAAGATTGAGTTTGTCAAAGAAATGAAACTGGTTGCTAAAAAATATGATGCCATCAAAAGTGTAAATACTGAAAAGAAAAAGGAAAGTGAAAATCTTCAGAAAGAAGTAACCAAGAGACAAGAAGTTCTAGAAAGGTTTGTGAGTGGAAAAAATAATCTAGACGCCTTGTTGGGAACAAAAGTGAACTTCAACAAAGAAGGTTTGAGCTTCAATCCCTCAAAGAAAAAAGAAATAGGGTTGAAGACAATAACATTTATTTCGTCAACAAACTCAGAAGTCTCCTCATCCAGAATTCAACTCAATGGGAGAAAAATTTAGAGAAATGACGAAAGGAAAAATGTTAAAAATTATAAAATTGGAAAATTCAATGAAAAGGGCAAGGTAAGTGCTGGATTTAGATCAACAAAAATGTCTCAATGAAATAAATCTTGGTAACCACATGACTGGGTAGGTCGATGCACTACATATGGCAGGTCAACACTTTCGTTCACTGGACCACAGAAAATGCGTAGATGGACTCAAATAGATCGACACTATCCCTATAGAGTGTCGACACACTCTCACAGTTTTGCTAGATATGGTCATTCAGGATATCCCAAGAGGTCTAGTTATAATAACTATTCATGGTTCCCTCAAAAGAGTACTAGAGGCAAATCTGAAGGTAATTTCATGAATATGAAAAGGAATAGTGATCCAAAAATTCTTGGAAACAACAAGAAGAATCATAGACAAAATGAAACCAAAAATACCATTCAACCCACAATAAAAGGGCAAGCATGGATTCCAAAAAGTTTGTTATCATATGTTCTTGAATAAGATGATTTTAAGGGACCCAAATGTACTTGGATTCCAAAGATTTTTCTTTGAATGTGTTGCAGGTATGTCTTACAGCCAAAAACAACAAGTGGTATCTAGACAGTGGCTATTCAAGACATATCACAGTGGACAAAGACAAATTTTGCTTACTGTCTGAAAAGAAAGCTAGACATGTGACTTTTGGAGGAAACAAAAAAGGTAAATTTGTTGGTTCAGGTAAAGTGGGTAAAAGTCCTTCAAACTCAATTGATGATGTGCTTCTAGTGGAAGGGCTGGAATACAACCTATTGAGCATAAGTCAACTCTGTGACAAGGGTCACAAGGTAATTTTTTATTCTCTTGGATGTACAATTTTTGAGCCAAATTCAGACTGTGTAAAATTCTTTAGTAAGAGAATCAATAATGTTTACATGGTTGACTTGGATGAACCTGAAAATAACAATCTTTGTCTTGCTGCTAATAAAAATGATCTTGCATGTTTGTGGCATCGTAGACTAGGACATGCTACCTACAATGTGCTACATAAACTAGTTAAACTCAACATGGTAAAAAGATTACCAGAAATTTCTTTCAAGCAAAATTTCAAAATCTGTGAAGCATGTAATCAAGCTAAGCAAACAAGAAAATCCTTCAAAAGTAGAACTGAAAGTCAATCCTCTAAACCTTTCGAACTTATTCACATGGATCTGTTTGGACCTACAAGGACAAACAGTCTCAATGGGAAAATGTTTGGATGTCTAGTTGTTGGTGACTTTTCAAGATTTACTTGGGTATTCTTTCTTGCTCACAAAAGTGATGCTTTCATGGAATTTCAAGAATTCTACAAGTAAATTCTTTAGGAAGGAAAATTCAAGATAATCTCAATTATGTCTGACCATGGTGGTGAATTCAAGAACATTGATTTCGAAAATCTTTGTAGGGAAGAAGGAATATCTCACAAATTTTCATCACCCAGAACTCCTGAACAAAATGGAGTGGTAGAAAGGCGCAATCGAACATTAGTTTAAATGGCAAGAACTATGTTGATTGCGAGTGGTTTGCCAAGAAAATTCTAGGCAGAAGTAGTAAACACTTCTTGTTACATCATAAATCGTGCAATGGTAAGGCCTCTAAGCAAAAAGACTCCTTATGAACTTCTGAAAGGTAAGAAACCTTCCATTGCTCACTTCAAAGTGTTTGGAGCAAAATGATTTATTTTGAACAAAAAAAAAATGATTTGGATAAATTTGAACCCAAGAGTGAGTTGGGAATTTTTCTTGGTTATTCAAATCATTCTAGAGCATATAGAGTTTACAATGTCAAAGATCAAATTGTAAGGCCCAACAAGTTTTCTACAGGTTTGCACTTTTAGAAATTCGTTTGGTTGGCATTTGAGACCCTAGATGACATGTTTCAGCTGAATCATGGGTTTACTGCCAGGGAGCTCTTGACGTCAAGATGTGGTTGACGTCAATCGATGTTAACGTGAACCTGCTACTTGATCTGATGACAAGTTCGATTGCTGTCTATTTTGTGTTGAAGTCAACATGTTTTGACGTCAAGTTTTCTTGGAATCTTAACGTCAACGACGATTGACGTTAAGATTTCTGTTGGCGATAACATTTGTTGACGTCAACTTTTGCGTGTTCCAGTCTGAGTTTTTCTCTGAAACTTGTGGTTTTCTTTGGATAGGTTTGAAGGGGTAGAGTCGTGTTAGGGCAAGGATCTTACCCCAATCACGACCTTGGCTCTCTATATATAGAGCGGGTTCGTTTTGGGGAGAAAACTTTTACTCTCTTGCTTGGGTTTGGGGTTGTGAGAGAGGAGAGAGAGAGGGCAATCCCGAGGGTAGATCGGCCATGTTGCTGCTTGTTCGAGGTTGCTACTATGAAGATAAAGCTTCCACGACCTGAGAGGAAGACTCTAGATGAGGTGATCGTGGCCGGATCATGCTCAAGATGAAGGATTTGATCGTGCTTGGTGGATACCTCTTTTGGGTGAGAAAGAGGGCTTCATCAGTTAAATTCTCTTGTTGTAGAATTTTCTTGAGGCAAGTAACTTAGGGTTTTTCTCCGTGAACTTGTCCCCTAGGGTTTTCTTATTTTTCTACATTCATGTTTTCTTACCCTCGATCTGCACTTTGTGCAATCTGGGATCTTGACTACAACAAGTTGGTTGTTAACCTGAACTTGACTACAACAAGCTGGCAGTCAAGTAAATCTTGTCCAGAAATTTATAGTTTCACCATTTATGATGGTTTTGTGAGATTCTATGATGGTTTTTAAGTTCTTTTCATCCTGTCTTGACTTGTTAATCATCATGATGAGTTTGGGTAAGCTTGGATTAATTTTTGTTAATTATGGTAATTATTTGTATTTCTATTATAAAAATTGTTAAAATCTATATTTTAGTTTGTTAGAATACTAAAAGCATGATTTTGGGCTTGTTAACCTCATTTTATTTCTGTTCATGAATAGTTAGTGTTTTTGTGAATATTAACCTGATTTCATTTTTAATTATGAAAACTAGTTTTACTATTCCAAAAATTCTGAAACATTACATATATGTTCCATGTGCTATATTCACCCCGTGGTTAAAATTTGATCTTAATCTGATTACTGTATAATTAGTTATGAATTTCTGAAGCTTTCAGTACCATGTTCTTATAATAACTCTCAAATATGTTTTAAAATATGATTAGCATCAAGATTAGGTTATGTTAATTGCTGTTTATGATTAATTTGGGTATCTAAAAGTGATTAATACATGTTTTATATCATATGTGTGTATGTGCATGGAAAGAGAGAGAATTGTGACATGTGTGCATGAATAACATGATAATGTGAAAGATAAAACTTGTGCCAATGAGACACTGCCACCATAGATTACGTGGAGCCGTACTGTAGTAGTGCCCCTACGGGAAGGCTCAATTGTGTTACGTGATACCCAGGGCAACAGGTCGTGTGAAATCCTGGAGGTGGACAAGTTCCACTAGTAATGGTGGGGAGGGCTTCCCCCGGTTCTACACAGTATCCAAGACTTGATCGTTTTGCCTGGCGATTAAGTATGTATATGTGAATGTGTGATCTTTCTAGTGGTGATTTGGGCTGTGTCTCGGCTTGTGTAAAAAAAAATGAATATGTGAATAATCTGTAAAGTGATATGTGAACGTGGCACGAGGTATGTGCAAGTGATGTGATATGTGATCGTGAATGTGCAAAGTGAAAAGTATGTGAAAGCTATGTGAAACCAAGGGTAAGTGAATGTGAATATGATAAATGTGAGAATAAGTGCATGTGGAAGAAAAGGTAAAAGTGTATGCAAATATGCCATGATAAAATAATGCATGTGATATCATGTTTAGTACCATGTGTAGAAGTATGTTAATTATGTCCATGTGTTAGTAATTACTTGATGGGCATGTTAGTAGTATCATGTTATAAGTTTTAATATAAGCCATGTGTTAATGTTATGTGAAAGTAAGAATTGCAAGCATGTGATTATATGAATGCTCTCATGTTAGTGACACCATGTTATTAGTGACCATGTTTAGAATTCTTGTTGTACATGAGTTAGTATAGCCTTGTTTAATAGATTCCATGTTTAATCATCCATGTTATAGCATGATCATGTGATAGGTTAATTGTTAATTACTAGTAAGTTAATGATAATGTAATAGTTAGTAAAGTGTTAATCTGTTGGAAGCATGTGAGGTAAGTGCGTGGTTTGCGATTCTAAGTTGCTTGCTGAGTCTATTGCGTAGACTCACCTTGCTAACATTTCAGAAGATTTAGAAGCTAAAGAGTTAGCGAGATCTGACGTGGAGCGTGAAGAGTAGATTGAACATTTACAGTTTATTTCTTAGTATGTGATGTAATTGTAATATGGACTTTGATTTATTGTATCCGGAAACTGGCTATGCTTAGTGGATGTTGTGGTTTATGTTATTTTGCTTGGACTATGGAGATAGTGGTATGTGGATTATAAAGTTGATGGAATAAGAGTTATTTTTTTTCTACTGCAATATTCCTTTCTATTTGTGCATATCTCAGCCCATGTGACTATCGTTAGGGTTTTCTCCCCTGTGGTGACTTGCTCTCATCCGATG
This sequence comes from Colocasia esculenta, assembly GCA_014218235.1. Classification (NCBI taxonomy): domain Eukaryota; kingdom Viridiplantae; phylum Streptophyta; class Magnoliopsida; order Alismatales; family Araceae; genus Colocasia; species Colocasia esculenta. The sequence continues at coordinate 24,076,943 of CM024765.1, read as the reverse complement.
TGGGTTGGTATAACCGTATCGGGTGGAAGTTGGCCGTTACACAAATTGTTGAAGAATCCCCTCACATAACCTTTGATGAACTGCATGATGATGTGTGAAGGGAAAAGGATGATGGAGAATTCTTGGAAAAGGAAGATTCAAACGACAAGCAGGGAAAGGAATCAACAACAAGCAAAAATTCAGGTGATGAAGATGGGCAAGAAACAACAACTGTCAATGAGAACAAAGATCAATTGAATATCAGAATGCTAAGAGATCACCCTCAAGACAGTATTATTGGTAATCTGCTTGATCCACCCAGAACAAGATCTCATATCAAACTTATTTTTGAATTAGATCAAATGGCTCTTGTTTCACAAACTGAACCCAAAAATGTTGAAGATGCTCTAAAAGATGTTTTTTGGATAAATGTCATGCAAGAAAAGCTAAATCAATTTGAGAAAAATAAGGTATGACATTTAGTTCCAAGACCTTCCTCCCATAGTGTTATTCAGACTAAATGGGTTTTCAGAAATAAAACTAGTGAAGAAGGTAAGATAATAAGAAATAAGGCTAGGCTAATTGCAAAATGTTATAATCAGGAATTTGGAATAGACTTCGAAGAATCTTTTGCTCCTGTAGCTAGGCTAGAAGCAATCAGAATTTTGCTCTCATTTGCATGTGCTCATTGTATTAAACTACAACAAATGGATGTTAAGAGTGCCTTCTTAAATGGTTTAATACTAGAGGAAGTTTTCGTTGAACAACCTCCTGGATTTGAAGGCACAGATTTTCCTAACCATGTGTTCAAGGTTGACAAGGCTCTGTATGGATTAAAGTAAGCTCACAGGGCTTGGTATGATAGATTAAGTTCATTTCTTACAAGTAAAGGGTATTCCAGAGGTAAAGTAGATCAAACCCTTTCCACTAAAGTCCAGAAAAAGGGATATTTTGGTTGTCCAAATTTATGTTGATGACATTATATTTGGATCAACAAAATCATCTTTGTGTAAGAAATTTGTTGATTTAATGACAAGTGAATTTGAAATGAGCTTAATGGGAGAACTGAAATGTTTCCTTGGACTGTAGGTTGTTCAAACTAAGGAAGGAACTTTCATCAATCAGTCAAAGTACATACAAGAATTGCTGAAGAAGTACAAAGTGGAAAACACTAAAGCCATGGCAACACCAATGAGCACAACATTGAGTTTGGATGTTGATCTGAAAGGTAACTTGGTAGATCCAAAGAGTTACAGAGGTAAGATCAGATCCTTGCTTTATCTTACAGCATCTAGACCTGATATACAGTTCTCTGTGTGTATGTGTGCTAGATTTCAGGCTAGTCCTAAAGAATCCCACATGAGTGCTGCAAAAAGAATTTTCAGATATCTGGCAAGAACACATGAATTTGGATTATGGTATCCAACATCTAGTGAGTATAAGTTGATATCTTATTCAAATGCGGATTATGCTGGCTATAAATTGTATAGAAAGAGTACTAGTGGTCATTGCCAATTTCTGGGAGGGTGCTTCGTCTCTTGGGCTTCCAAGAAACAATACTCGGTTGCTCTCTCTACTGCAGAAGTAGAATATGTAGCTGCAGGGAGTTGTGACAAGTGTTATGGATTAAACACCAACTCCAAGACTACCAAGTAGATCTTGGATGTGTCCCAATAATGCGTGATAACACTAGTGCAATAAATTTGGCTAAAAATTGAATTCAACACTCTAGCACTAACCACATAGAAATCAGGCATCATTTTCTAAGAGATGAGGTTAGCAAGAACTTTTTTAAGCTGCACTTTATTGAAACAACTAAGCAAATTGCTGATATTTTTACAAAACCTTTGTGTAATGAAAGATTTTCATCTCTAAGAAGAGAACTTGGACTGTGCTTGTTTGATTCATGAATGATTGTTTGGTAAATTGCTTGCAAATGTTTACTTAGATGATTTCTTGTCATATGACTTGATAATGCTTGTTGATTGATCACTTCACATCAATGTTTGGTGCACTTGGTGAGGGAGAGGCTGGTTCAAGAATTCATTGTTTGGAAAGAGAAGGTTTAGTGATTCAAAATGATCAGAAAAGCTGGGAATATTGGATCCACAGTAAGTGCTATCTCAGAAGAAAGATTCCTTCAGAAAGATTGTGAGTTGGCTTGAATAAGGTTGACACTAATGGCAAGTGAGTCGACACTAATTCCATTGATTCTGAATTCTCTTCAATCTTCCAACTTTTGATCACTTTTCTTCTTCTCACATAGATTCGCTTTTTGAGGGGGAGCAATTAAACTGTGAAGATTTTTATCTTTGGGCAACTCTTCAGGGGGAGTTAAATTTCTTATACTCGAATCTCCATTATCTCTGAGAGTAAAAGAAATGGTTTGTTATTTATAAACTACTAAGTTTAACCTTGAAATTTACTGAAAACACTAAAAAGAGGTTAAATAACAGTTTTTGAAAACATTGTATCAAGTGAAAACTTGTAGCACCCCAGAAATTTGGTAAATAGAAAATTAGAAATAAATAGAGAATGATAAATTCAATATCTTCAAAATAGTAAAAAACGTATGTATCACTATCGTATGTACAAGAACACATCGGAAAATTTCATAAAAATTATAGTTCAACTCTAAATAATATCCCCAAATGACCCATGAAGAAATTCGTGCAACAAAAATTCGATTGGCTAAGTTTATGTTGTGTTGTGACTAATTATCATAATTAAGAAATAAAGCCGGAAATCCATTATCATGGGTATACAATGAGATCATAAACTAAATAAAAATGATGGGCAGACTTCAAACAACATGTATTGATAACCCATTATTAAATTTGGGCCAATGGACAACTTCTGGCCCAAGAATAAAAGCAAGTAGGAAAATACTATAGAAATTCATAACCCTAATTGAGCAAAAAATAAGAAGAGGCAATTAGGGCAAATCCAAAGGCAATTAGCCTTACATGGCACCCCAAATTCATGCCTAACCATGGTATGAAGTTTCCTAAAGCCACACGCACTCTACATGGGAAGAGAATCCTCAAAACATGGAAGGGCTAAACCCAAAACCACAACCCTTCTTTCCTATACACATTAGGACTCCTAAACAACCCTAAACCCTTAAATACTCTTCCTTAGACTCTTGGGGATGAGTTTACCATTGGTTGGGGTCATGAGGAGGACTGCTAGAGCACCAGAGGAGGAGGAGATCGCCTCTAACCAGAGCCATCTTCCCCTACTGTGGTTCTGCCTCGCCCTACAGGAGACCTTGTTTAGCATCGACCAAAGGTAGGTTATCTCAAGCCAAACATGAATGAATCCTCTACCGAGTTAAATATCATCGAGTCTACTTTCATATGCACCTATTTTCTCTAATTTTCATCGAGCATGCATAGTGTATTAAGCATTTTCCAAGAGTCATGCATGATTAGGGCTTTTTACGTTCAAGTCGGTTCTCATGCATTCCGAGGCCAAATCATGTGAAACCAAAACCATAGTTCTCTTTTACTCCTTGTACCCAGCAAGTTTCAAGTTCATACTTTTATCGCAGAAGCCCTAGATCTTGAGTCATAAGTGTTGCATGCATGGCTTACTCGTTTTCACTATTTTCGGGTGAAACCATAAAATGCGACCATCCCAGACGTCACGTTCTTCAATGCATGAACGCGATGTACTAGACCGTCACGTTTACCTGAAAGGCGATCGACCATTCTGTCGTGATTTAGTCATTGACCCGACTGTTCTGACACATAAAACTATGTGTCATATGGGTTTCAGTGCCAGTCACGAACGCGACAGAGGATACCATCGCGATTAGGACCATTTTCCCGCTCATGGTTTATGCACTATTTTTATATTGTTACTTTGAAATGGCCTCTTGAACGCGATGTGTCAAACCGTCGTGATTCCAAGGTGGTAGCGACATGTTTCTTGTCGTGTCAAGAAGGCGACCGACAAGGCCGTCGCATTTTAAAGACTGTCGCGACATGTCGACCTGTCGCGACATGAAGGCGATGGTCACAAAGTGTTCATATTTCAAAACCGTGTACGGTCTTCTTAAATAACGATGACTGAACCCGTCGCGTATTTGAATGCCTACCCGAGACCTATCTTTTGATAGTATTTAGTGTTAGTCTTGCATGTTATGTCTTAGTATACATTGTACAGTCTGTCCAGTGGATTAAAACCTGTTAACCCATGAGAAAGACATAACAACATGAAAGCTTATTCTATTTGTTCTTAAATGGCTTGATCTATACTTGCAAGGATTGATTGATCATCTTGTTGCTCTAGCTTGTTAAAGTGAACGAATGACATCTTAAAACATTATAAATCATGTTGAGTTAAGTGCATGTTTCAATATTATGTCATCATGTTACTTGCTTTCCGCATGTTTAAAATCGATGGATTGTGGATTGAGATACGTGCTACACTACACACTTGTACATAAAGGCAACCCTTTTTTGGGGGATTGGAAACTCTCAGCTGGTCATTCCGTATCGACAGACTAGTGACCTTTCTCTTAAGACCTCCGTAATTCTTCGTACTTTGTGGATTCCCTCATGGAGACCGAGTTGGTTGTACCATTGAAGTTCCCTAGAGATAGAATGCACTTCCTCTCTCATCTTGCTCTCGTGAGTGTGGATTTATAATCTTGACTTAAGCCATTAATGTAAAGAGTTAACTAAAGTATAAATTGCACCGTTGTGCTACCGAAATTATATCTCTACTATTGTTATCATGAAATCATGTTCACATGACTTGCTATTTCTTGACATCATCATCATGAACGTGATATTACCATTGCTTACATCTTGAAACTCTTATTACTGGCCATTAATGACTGTGGGTATCTACATTTGAAATTAAGTGAGATGTTGATCGGGCACGACGAGTGTCCAAGGGCTATAGTCTAGCCCCAATGATGGAGAGTCATAAATGTACTGTTAACCATGTGGTATAATGATTACTGGCATTGAATCTGTGTTGGGAAATAGTGTCGTGTTGAATGCTAGATAATAACCACATACATGTGTCCTAGTTTGCATTCCAAGGTGGCATAGATCCTTAGTGCACATTAGTGTCTTCGTGCCTGATTAAGTGTTAAGTGATAAAAGTTCGTGCTCGTACGTGCTTGCTTGCGTGATATGGACATTCTGCATTTATTGCAAATAAGTGATATCTTACGTTCTTGCAAGTTATTGACATCTCGTGTTCTTACAAATAGTGATATCTTGTGTGCTTGTACAAAGTGATCTACTGCTAGTCCTATCTTGTTACTTCATTCTAAATCTTGTTAAATTACTATCGTCCAACCTATCTTGTTCTTGTATCATGTACATGTGGATTTATCGTTCATGCATATCTAGTTAATCGTTCTTGCCTAGTTCTAAATTGCTAATCACTTATATCATTCCCCGCACATTGAGATATAAATCCTACTGGGCTTGTTTACTCATTCTCTACTTTTCCACATTATACGTGATATTGAGGATAAAGCGGAAGATCAAGGCTATGAAGGGAATGCGTCAGAGTGATGAGTGTTCAAATCTTAGTTTTTATTATCAGTACTTGAGTGTTAGATCAATGTAGTATGTAGTGAGGATATATATAATTTTCCTTTTATTCAACCATGAAAGAGTTGTGTTAGTTCCATTTTAAAATAAGACAAATTGTTGAGATTTGAATACAAGTTTAGTTGAGTTCATTATTTGGGCCCTATTATTATGTTTGTGTTGATACACAATTAGTACTCGATAGCTAGAGGCTTATTTTCCGACTGCTCACGTCTCGGAATATCGACTTTAATTCTTCAAATATTTCCGTTGTGTAATTCTTGGGACGTGACAGTTTAGTGGTATTAGAGCCTACGAAAAACAAAATAGGATATATGTCTCACGATTAAGAGATACCTGTGAAAGCTAGGTCATGGAAATTACATACAGTACGTGGTAAGAATGGGTAGAGACTGAGAATATATTAGTTGAAGGAACTAACCACTCCTACCCATTTACCCTTATGACGTATCTAGAGAAATTAATTGGTTTCTATCCTATTCATAGAAACCTCATAACTGTACCAACCTTGATTTTTAAAAGCCTAAATAAATAAAAATTTTAATTAATAATTGTGAGAAATAGAATTAAATTAGAATAAATGAAGAATAAGAGGAATAAAAGGAAATCAAATTAAAACCCATTAAGTTAAATTAAGAATGGGTTGTATTAATGGTCCAATCTTAATAGAATCGGCCCAAATGTGAAGAGCCCATCATGGGATGGGAGCTAATTAAGTGAAATTCATACTAAAAATAAAAATAATTAGTAAAAGGGTTAAGATAAATATTAAATAACCCATATATATCCTAAAAATGAGTCCTAGACTTACCCTAACCCTTTACCCACGAAATTGGATCTCTTCCCAATCCTAATTAGGAGATAAAGGCAAGAAATATGATGATAAATGAGGAAATTCGGAGATTTAGGGAAAGGAAGGAGTTTTAGGATGTATGGACTCTTAAATAAGCTATACATCCCCCAAATTGACCCTATCACCCCATAGATCGTTGATGGAGCTCTGGGAGACGAAGGGAAAGGCTGGAGGACGAAGGAGCAAGGACAAGAAGGCTTGGATCAAAGGAGGATTTCTTCTTCTTTTTCACCAATCCTAGGTTTTCATTACACCACGAAAAGGTAGATAATCTCTCAAGCACGAACTAATCAAATTTTACCCTAGGTAGACCATGATCCCCTCTTTGAAAGCCCCATGATTTTCCTATTTTTCGTTACTCCATGAAGGAGTATTAAATACTTCAATCTCTATCATCTCCATGTTCCTAAACCTACATGTTTGTTTTCAATCCATGCGGGTACTTGATCCCGTGCTATGAAATAAATCTCATAAATACTACATGCTGTTAGCTTTTAAACGCCCCTAGTTTCCACAATTTTCATCATGTATTCATTGCCAATTAATTCTCTGATCCATGACTGTGCATGTTTAGGTCACTGAAAAGTAACCTAATCAAAGAATACCCTATTCATGTCTATTTTCTAATTGCTCACGCCTAGTGATAGATCTTCATGTTTAGTTTCGTTTAGAAGTGGTTTCATCATTTTTGGATTGTCGTGTGATTTTATATCGATTTTAGAAGTACCCTGTATCATGTATGGGAGTGAAGGACCCAACCTGAAAAAGGGCTAAACCCCATTTCTGGGTCGGGCCGCCTCTCTGAAATCACGACGGCCCGACCCGTCGCGATATCAGAGAGGTCGCAGCCACCCGGTCCGTCGCGTTCTAAACGCGACGGCCCGCGCCGTCGCGATTTGCTACCGAACCACGCCAGCCCGGCCGATTCAGCTGACGCGCCCGGACCGCCCGTCGCGACTTGAATCGCGACGGGTAGCCCCATCACGATTTCAAGATTTTGGCCAGAACAATAAATTATGCTTGTGCCCCTGCTGTTTATGCTATTTAACCATTGTTTAGCCTTAATTGACATACTGTTATATACATTTCGACCTGATTAATTAATAATGGGCAATAATTATATAAATCTAATTAATTAAAAGCCAAGTGCACAATCTTTCATGCTCTCATGATTATTTACACATGCACACACGTAACATAAATCTTTGCTATTAAACCTTATTAAATTACTCAATAATATATCTGGTAATTATTAAGTGTGATTATTTCACTTAAATTTCCCTATTATTTAAATAACACTTGTCTTCGTTTTATTTGCGTGCTTTGTACACCGATATCGCGTCCCCTCGCCTTCGAGCACTCGAGGCAAGACGGACAAAGTTTCTTTACACACTTTCTCTTGGCATGGACCACCTCTCCATTGGGAATACTCCTGACTGGCCCAGGGACTCCTTGTCAAGGCCTCCGTAAGTCTCCTTGGCTTTGGCGCACGTCCTTAGCCGACGAGCTAGTTGTACCCTTAAATCCTGTTACACCCTTAGGGATCAGTACGATCCAACGGCCTTAGTGTATTTCCTTCATATCTTGTGATCACGCCGGACCATCTAGTATGTATCCATAGCACGGCTAGTGGGCGGATGTGACTTCTACCTAACTGCCGGTACCCGACCTAGTGCCGTGCAACTGTGACTATCGTCGGTTTAACGTTGTTTTACGATTATACCCCTATCTCATCTATTATCTTTATACTCTCATCTGTTCACGTTCTCTCCACCCTCTCGTCTATTCATCTACTATTCTCATCTATTCTTGGTACTCTCTTGGCCATTTATGTGATTGTCTAAGATAAGAAAATGACTTATGCCAGCGCAATAGGGCCCGATCTGGTCCTGGGAGGAGTGCCCGTAAAGTGCTATTTTCCCATGGGAGTTAAAATGATCAAGGGTGTGTACGACATGCACTCAGTGCCATTATACTATCAAACTTAATCTATGACAATCAAAGTGCAATCTATTCAAGTTCTATCTATACAAGTGCTATAATTACTAGTGCACCGTTGTGGAACTTTACGTGCTATATCGTTACATGGCCAATCCTTTATTGTACTTGCTGTGCTATTTTCCATGTACTAGTACTATCATTCTCTTGCTATCGTTACCTTGCTCTACATGACTATGCTCTCTAGTTACCTTGCCTTCTAAGACATTAATCATTTAAAGCATGCTTGTTTCTCACGAGATATTAAGTCCTAGTAGGCATTATTCGCTCATCCTGCGTTATTATTTCATGTGTTTCAGGTAAGTCGGATGGTGATTACCACACTCATGATCAAGGGAACGAGGATGACGTTCAGGAGTGACCTGTTCAGCAACCACTGCTTAGTAGTTAGTGAGTCGTCAGTTAGTCATTATGTAATAGTTTAGATTTGAATAAAGTACTCTGGGCCCTAGTTTTGGCTCGAATTAGAGAATGGAATGGAGTTTGATGAATTATTAAAGAAGTTGGAGTTTATATTATATTATTCTGATTGTGCAATGGTTTGTCATTTATTTATCGCTCTGTACTATTTAATAACTGTAATTCCGCTCCGATATTCCGCGTCAGGGCGTTACAGTTTTGTGGTATCAGAGCCTAGGTTAATCTTAAGTATAGGATGATCTAGGTTAACTTGCCTTGACTTAGGGTCTAATTCCATACCTATGTGAGATGGGTAGAACCAAGGGTAATAAGTTAAAATAAATTCACACACGCACAAACTTAGTGCAATCTCAAATATCTTACATTAAAATTCTCTTTTGAAGGAACTTAAACCATAACAATGGCAACAGAGCGTGCTCAACTCCGTGATACGCAACACACTATTCAGCAGCTCATGCAGGCATTACTTCAGGCTACTGGAGCCAATAATAATCGAGGAGCTGGAGATTTACATAGAAATTTTCGCAATCTGAATCCCTCGCATTTCAGCGGGACCACTGATCCTGATGAGGCAGAGAATTGGCTTAAGGAGATAGAACACATTTTCCACGTAATGCAATGCGCGCATGGAGACAAGATACTACTTGCAACATTTCAGCTCGAAAGGGACGCCCGTGCATGGTGGGAGTCCATTGAGGCCACCAGGGCCGATGCATAGTTTACATGGAATGAATTCAAGGAGCACTTCAACTCCAAGTACTTTTCGGAAAGGGTCCAAGAGAGGAAGTCATCCGAGTTTGCTGCATTGAAACAAAGGAACCTTACCGTTGCTGAGTATGAGGCTCAGTTCTCTCAGTTGGCACGATATGGCAATCATCTTGTCGGCATAGAATGAATGAAGGCGAAACGCTTTCTTAATGGGCTCAGGCCCACATACATTACTCAACTTGCACATTTGGACATTCAGAGTTATCCGGAGATGGTCAAGAAAGCACAACTGCTGGAGGATGCGATCGATCTCACTGATCGCATCAAGGGAAGAATGGTTAAGAAGGAACAGACCTCAGGAGCACCAAGTAGGCCCACTAACAGCAAGAAAAGGCCGTTAAGCATCACTGATGGGCCAAGCCAAGAGCGGAAGCCCAAGGTCATCGCCCCCACTGCACCCAAAAAGCCTAGATGTGAGCACTATGACAAGATGGGTCACACTGCAGAAGAATGTTGGAGAAAGGTAGGTGCTTGCCTACGCTGCGGTAGTCGAGAGCACCGTATTCCCGACTTCCCTCTGCTTAAGAAAAATGAGAAGCATCCGATGGGACAGAAGAAGCCTGGCCGACTGCAGGCCCTGCAAGAAGTAGAAACCACCGAGGAGGGTGGAGTTGTTGAAGGTACTCTACAAGTCTTCTCTCAATCAGCATTTGTTTTGTTTGATACTAGCGCAACACATTCGTTCATATTACAAGCATTTGCTGATACATTAAATGTTAAACCTGCATCCATGGAATTTGTATTGCCTGTCACTACACCTTTAGGGGAGAAAGCTCAATTAAACAAATACTTTCCATTAGCTGATGTAAAGATTGGTGAACTCAATCTTAGAGCTGACTTGATTTGTATGCCCATGGAGGGCTACGATGTCATTCTGGGAGCCAATTAGCTATCCACCTATGGGTCTTGCGTTGACTGTAGAAGAGGAAAGATAACATTTAGTGAATTTCCTAAACTGACCTTTACGGGACGTAGACACAAGAGGCACTTGTCTCTCGTCTCTGCCATTAAGTCGCAGAACATGATAAGAAAAGGCTATGTGGCATTTCTTGCCGCAATAGTAGTTGAAAAGAAAGTATCTAAGATATCAGACATCCATATAGTGCAAGAATATCCCGATGTGTTTCCTGACGAGCTACCAGGCATTCCACCTGAAAGAGATGTGAATTTTTCAATTGATTTAACACCTGGAGCTGCACCGGTGTCACGCCAACTCTACAGAATGTCCCCTACTGAATTAAAGGAGTTGAAGGAGCAATTGATGGAACTACTGGAAAAGGGTTTTATCAGACCAAGTACTTCTCCCTGTGGAGCACCAGTACTATTTGTCAAGATGAAGGACGGATCACTGAAGATATGCATCGACTACAGGCAGTTGAATCATCTGACTATCAAGAACAAATACCCTCTCCCTCGTGTTGATGAACTGTTTGATCAAATATTAGGAGCCAAAATATTTCTCTAAGATTGACCTTAGATCGGGATATCATCAGATGAGAATAAAGGATGCAGACATTTACAAGACAGCTTTCACGAGTAGGTACGGTCATTATGAATTTGTAGTCATGCCTTTTGGACTAACCAATGCTCCTGTAGCTTTTATGCAATTGATGAACAACATTTATCGGCCCTACCTCGAAAACTTTTTCGTGGTATTTATTGATGATGTTCTTATATACTCCAAGACCAAGGAAGAGCATGAGGAGCATCTAAGGATTGCTCTGCAGATCTTGCGGGACAACAAACTCTACGCCAAATTGAGCAAGTGTGAATTCTGGCTTGGGGAGGTGTCATTTTTAGGACATGTTATATCAAAGGACGGTATAGCTGTCGATACTTCCAAGGTAGAATCTATACTCAACTGGGAGAGACCGACCAATGTCACAGAGATCAGAAGCTTTCTTGGACTGGCTGGATACTATAGACGGATCATAAAAGACTTCTTCAATATAGCTGTACCTCTTACTCACCTTACGCGAAAAGAGAACCCCTATGTTTGGAGCAAGGAGTGCGAGAAGAGCTTTCAAACACTGAAGCAATGTTTGACATCTGCACCTGTCCTCGCATTTCCAGTCGAGGGCGAAGGATTCTCAGTCTACACTGATGCATCTAGAATCGGTGTAGGCTGCGTGTTAATGCAGAATGAGAATGTGATAGCTTATTCTTCAAGGTAGTTGAAACCACATGAAGTTAATTATCTTGTCCATGACTTAGAATTGACTACCGTGGTATTTGCACTTAAGATATGGAGGCATTATCTGTATGGGGAGCAATTCATTGTCTACTCTGACCACAAGAGTTTGAAGTACTTATTTTCTCAGAAGGAGTTCAATATGAGACAAAGGAGATGACTGGAGTACCTAAAAGACTTTGACTTCAATATCCAATATCACCCAGGCAAAGGTAATGCAGTAGTTGATGCACTCAGTAGGAAGCCAGTAGCATCCTTATCTTGTTTAGTCATGGGCTAGATGCAACTATTAGAGAAATTTGCCAGTCTAGATCTGAACATTGAGCAGAGAAGTGATCAAGTGTTAGTGGCTAACCTTAGGGCACAACCCGACATTTTTACCGAGATTAGGGAGCAGCAGGATAACGACCCATTCTTGATCCGAGTCAGGGAGACCATAGCAGACAAACCTGATTTCTCCATCACTGAGGATGGGATAATATTATTCCAAGCCAGGACATGCATGCCTAATAATGAAGAGTTGAAGAGAAAGTTGATGGATGAAGCCCACAAGACTAAATACACCATACACCCAGGAGCAACCAAGATGTACCAAGACATGAAAAGGTCATTTTGGTGGCCAAATATGAAGCGTGTGGTGACTGAGCATGCCGCGCACTACCTCACATGTCAGCAGGTAAAAGCAGAACACCGACGTCCTGCGGGTGTACTTAGACCCCAGGACATACCTGAATGGAAGTGGGAGAGTATCGGCATGGATTTCATCATGGGTTTACCCCAAACTCGTGGTGGACTTGATGCTATCTGGGTCATTGTGGACCGATTGACTAAGCCCACACATTTTCTAGCAATCAAAAGTACCTGGAGTGTGGATGTATTAACAGCTCTATATGTAAAGGAGATAGTGAGATTACATGGAATTCCTGTGTCCATAGTCTAAGATCATGACCCTCGATTCACATCCAGATTCTGGAAGGGACTTCAGACTGCTTTAGGCACGAAACTCAACTTTAGCATAGCATTCCACCCACAGACAGATGGACAGACCGAAAGAACTAATCAGATCGTGGAAGATATGCTGCGAGCCTATACTATTGATTTTGAAGGGTATTGGAATGAACAACTATCCTTGATAGAATTCGCCTACAACAATAGCTACCAGGCCAGCATCAAGATGGCACCGTTTGAGGCACTGTACGGAAGAAGTTGTAGATCGCCTGTGTGTTAGAATGAAGTTGGTGAGCAACAATGGCTGGGACCAGACATGGTACAGAACACCAGTAGAGACATACAGATCATCAGGGACAGGATTAAGATAGCTCAGTCCAGGCAGAAGAGCTATGCAGACAAGAGAAGAAGAGACTTAGAATTTCAGAACGGAGATCATGTGATGCTTAAAGTATCCCCGACCAGAGGATTCCAAAGGTTTGGGATGAAAGGCAAGTTGAGACCTAGATTCATAGGTCCATTTGAAGTGTTGGAGAGAGTTGGCGAAGTGGTGTATCGTCTGGCATTACCTCCTTAGTTTTCTACAGTACACAATGTTTTTTATGTGTCAATGCTAAGGAAGTACGTGCATGATCCGTCACACGTAATTAGCTATGATGATATCATTTTAAATAAAGATATGAACTATGAAGAAAGGCCGGTGAGAATATTAGACAAAAAGATGCAACAGCTTCAGAATCGATCTATGCCCGTGGTCAAGATACTACGGAGGAATCACGAAGTCGAAGAAGCAACGTGGGAGCCAGAGGCAACAATGCGACAGAATTATCCAGAGTTATTCAGTAAGTAACTCTTCATCTCACGATCATATGAATTTGGGGACCAAATTCTTTTTAAGAGGGGGAGGATGTAGCAATCTTGATTTTTAAAATCCTAAATAAATAAAAACTTTAATTAATAATTGTGAGAAATGGAATTAAATTAGAATGAATGAAGAATAAGAGGAATAAAAGGAAATTAAATTAAAATCCATTAAGTTAAATTAAGAATGGGTTGTATTAATGGTCCAAACTTAATAGAATGGGCCCAAATGTGAAGAGCCCATCATGGGATGGGAGCTAATTACGTGAAATTCGTACTAAAAATAGAAATAATTAGTAAAAAGGTTAAGATAAATATTAAATAACCCATATATATCCTAAAAAGGAGTCCTAGACCTACCCTAACCCTTTACCCATGAAATCGGATCTCTTCCCAATCCTAATTAGGAGATAAAGGCAAGAAATAGGATGATAAATGAGGAAATTCAGAGTTTTAGGGAAAGGAAGGAGTTTTAGGAAGTATGGACTCTTAAACAAGCTATACACCACCCAAATCGACCCTATCACCCCATAGATCGTTGCTGGAGCTCTGGGAGATGAAGGGAAAGGCTGGAGGACGAAGGAGCAACGAGGAGAAGGCTTGGATCAAAGGGGGATTTCTTCTTCTTCGTCACCAAACCTAGGTTTTCATTACACCACGAAAATGTAGGCAATCTCTCAAGCACAAACTAATCAAATTTTACCCTAGGTAGATCATGATCCCATCTTTGAAAGCCCCATGATTTTTTTATTTTTCGTTACTCCATGAAGGAGTATTAAATACTTCAATCTCTGTCATCTCCATGTTCCTGAACGTACATGTTTGTTTTCAATCCATGCGAGTACTTGATCCCGTACTATGAAATAAATCTCATAAATACTACATGTTGTTAGCTTTCAAACGCTCCTAGTTTCCCCAATTTTCATCATGTATCCATTGCCAATTAATTCGCTGATCCATGACTGTGCATGTTTAGGTCACCAAAAAGTAACATAATCAAAGCATGCCCTATTTATGTCTATTTTCGAATTGCTCATGCCTAGGGATAGATCATCATGTCTAGTTTCGTTTAGAAATGGTTTCATCATTTTTGGATCGTCGTACGATTTTATATCGATTTTATAAGTACCCTATATCATGTATGGGAAGGAAGGATGCAACCTGAAAAAGGGCTGAACCCCTTTTCTGGGTCGGGCCGCCTCTCTGAAATTGCAGCCACCCGATCCGTTGCGTTCTAACGCGACGGTCCGCGCCATCGCGGTTTCCTCCCGAACCGCGCCAGCCTGGCCGGTTCAGCTGACGTGCCTGAACCGCCCGTCGCGATTTCAAGATTTTGGCCAGAACAATAAATTACGCTTGTGCCCCTGCTGTTTATGCTATTTAACCATTGTTTAGCCTCAATTGACATACTGTTATATACATTTCGACCTGATTAATTATAATGGGCAATAATTATATAAATCTAATTAACTAAAAGCCAAGTGCACAATATTTCATGCTCTCATGATTATTTACACATGCACACACTTAACACAAATGTTTGCCATTAAACCTTATTAAATTACTCAATAATATATCTGGTAATTATTAAGTGTAATTATTTCACTTAAATTTTCCTATTATTTAAATAACACTTGTCTTCGTTTTATTCGCGTGCTTTGTACATTGATATCGCGTCCCTCTGCCTTCGAGCACTCGAGGCAAGATGGGCAACGTTTCTTTACACACTTTCTCTTGGCATGGACCACCTCTCCATTGGGAATACTCCTGACTGGACCAGGGACTCCTTGTCAAGGCCTCTTGTGATGACCCTCCTCATACCGGTACGATTATACCAATCCCCATCGGTACAAATCTTCACTATTCTCTCATAGTAACCCAACACTAAGCGTTAAGGTTGATATGTCCATGAATACTAAAAGAGTACAGCGGAATTAAAATAAATGCTTTACTTTATTCCATCATCATCACACGTTCCATAGTCTATATAGTAAAAGGAATTACTAGAGTCCACATTATTACAACTTGAAAAGAACTACATTGTCCATACATTGTCCATATGAATAACATTATTCAAACTATAAATTAAAGCAACTACCAAAAATGAAATCTCCTCAAGTGCTACTCCTTGTATGCGGTATCATTCTTCACTATTCTCTCATCAGCTACTGGATAACCTGTCACACCTGTGCGCCGAAGCAAGTATGAGTCTTACAAGACTCAGCAAGTAATCTAAAACATCAAACTAATACATATCATATGCACATTAAACTACCAACAATAATGAAACACATGCTATCATACTAATCCCGTTAATTCACATAGCACAAGCTTTTTATGGTTAACAACACCTATGTTTCCTAAACACATTCCAGATTAATACATGCTCATATTAAATCATAAAAATAACATACATCTACACAAGTTCTCTACACATTTTATATATTCCATGATACATGGTTCAAATCTTTATCATATCATTGCATAATTTAATCAAATTTAAATACAAGGTTATGTACAAGATGATGCATACTTTTAGCATAGTATTTGGTCAAATTCTCATGTATTCATGTCACTTTATCATACAACTAACTTGCTGTTTTAATATACAATTTATCATACACTCATGACACTTGCACATGTTTTCTAGTAAACTACATAATATGATATTAATCTTTCTATCATAGTTAAGCATAATCCAATTAATACATACATGACATGAACATATGCAATCTTAAACACCTATCATGTAACATGATATATTAATCTAAACATCTTTCCTTATTGTGTAACAGCTCTACCAAGTAGAACATGCAATTATACATAACGTAGATAACAACCTAACATGATCTCTATTTATTTTTCACATGCACTTTTCTCATTTATTTACACATTTCATTTGCTGTTTTAATATGAATAATTCACCATGATATCACCTTTATTAAACATGGAATGAAGATTTAATACACATTCAAATCGGATGGCAATCATCTACAAATTAAGCATGAAACTACATACTAAATGAATAGCAATTCTATCATGGAACTTAGACATTATTTCGTGTGTTTATCAAAAACAAAATCTCATTTAGCTTGCTGTTTTGACATGAATTAAACTTAATTACATGGATTTACACTTATTTTCATGCCATCTTATTCATTTGTCAATTCTACATACTCAATTGTCTACATTGCGTTTCTTTACATATTTACATGCACATATTCATACACACCACCATATGGAGATGGTTAAACTATATCACACAATACTAAACATGATATTACAATTATGCTGGTGACACATGAATGACATAAGTAATTTCACATGTATTAATATATTGGTTTTCACATGAAATTATACTTTTATTATCTTTTACTCTTCCCTTTCATATCAATTCACACTCCTTCCATTTCCTCTACTCTTACATTCACATTTATCACTTTACACTATATTCACATTTAAACTCTTAAGTTGCCATGACACATAGTCCTAACTAACAAGTAGAGGAAAACAATCACTTTAGCACTTAGCGCTTATCACTTAGCACTTAGCACTCACTTTCACATATTTGTCACCTAGGCAATGCGGTGGCAAATCTAGGTAACTGCGCAGAACTGGGAGAAGCCCTCTCCACCCTAACCAGCGGTACTTGTCCACCTCCAGGATTTTATCCTAATGCCCTTAGGATTTATTTCATAATGTTGATCCTTCCATAGGGACTTTCATATGGTACAGCTCTCAGACCCCTATGGTAGCAGTGCCATACATGGCTAAATATTTCATTAATCACCCTATCATTCTTATCACCTTTTACTCATCCTCATACACATATTTTTCATCCCATTTCACATACACTTTACATAATATTCACATTTCCATTTATAGAAAAATCACCTTACTGTTAAACAGTGATAAATAACTTAAGATAAGATATTACATGCTGCTAACTCTTAAATTATACAAAATTAACTCTAACATGCACAACATGGCTGTTTTCACATTTAAAACCATAAAAATACCTACTGTCATCAAAACTTCATGAAATTTTTATCAGAGGTTAAGAAAAGCAACCATAACATGTACTCAAATTTTTAGATTTTTATGAACAGAAAATATAATTATAACAGTTAAACCAAATCACAGGTGCATTTCTCACTAATTTCTCTAAAGCAGAAATTCTAGGAAGACAGTCTAATATGCCAGTGTCAATGCATATATACGATAAACATATCATTACAGAAAATTCATCGAACTCTAACTCACAACTATCCCTTTTACACAGATTAAACATGGTTATTTTATTATCATAATTCAATTTACAGAATTTTAATAATTAACATAAATCATGAAAATTCATGAAAACCTCATGACATGACCTACTGATCACCCTTGACCCCACATAAAAGTTACAGCATGAACACATACCCAGAAATCATTTAAAGATATTAAAGAAGATCAAATAGCATTTTTTAGAACACTGAAGAACTTAACTGCACAGTTCTGGCCGCCAACTGGGTAAACTGTGACATCGCTTGCCGTCAATTGATGAACTTGATGGCAGGGGATGTTTCCGTCAACTTCCAGACAACAACTGCACAGTCACACTCACATGTACGGGGAAATTGGAGGGTCCAAGACTCGAGGAAAAATCCGTAAAAATTCTAGGACCTAGGGGACATGTATAGGGATGATGTACATAGGTTACTTGCCTCTAATAAAATCCTAGAAGATCAAATATTGCTGTTGAATCCCTCCTCAGCCAAAGCAAGAGGGTGCTCAGAAACTCCTTGAATCTTGTTCTCCTGTCGATGTAGATCGTTCTTCGGGGTTGGGGATGCCTCCTTGATAGTTAGACTACGCTCCAGTCGTCAAAGATCTCCTAGAAAATCCTCCAGTCGCCAGATCAGAGCTTGGGAAGCCTAGCTTTTCTCACAGAAAATACTAGGGTTTCACAATGACCAAAAGGGCTTTGTGCGGCCAGAAAATGGGTTTTTATAAAGTTGGATAGGTTGGGTACGCACTGGGGTAGGTTACCCAAGGTTTAGGAAGGGTTTCCTAAACTGGAACCGGCCATAAAGCGAGCATTAACAAATCTGGAACTGTTACACAGGAGGATATTGACGTCAACATCGGTTGTAGTCAACTGCACAGTTGACGTCAAGGGGTGGCCGCCAACAGGGAGTTGGCATCCAGGGGGTGGCCGCCCACTGTGGGTTGGCGTCAAGGGATGTGGACGCCAACCACACTGGCGTCCAGGTCTTGGCCGCCAACTGCACAGTGCAGTCAAGACCCTACCAAACCCCAAAATAAATGCGTAAATATATCTAAACAATTTAGTATATGTAAAATAATTACATATATCCTTACCACATGAAATACATGCATTACATGATATTGAATTAAATACAACTTACACTAATCATGATTAAGGATAATATGCATCAATAACATGCATATATGCACATGCACATTCACATTACATAGTCACATACATTGTGCAGGTATTTATAATGAAATGTGTTCATTATTAGTTAAATTCTGCCTGTACATTATCATTCAAGCACCTTACTCATCATAATAATTTAACATGCTTAAAGTAGATAAGTATCATTTAAACAAGATTGGCTTTTATATATATATTCCTATACACACCAAGGTTACTTACAACATGCATAAAATAACTAAATGCAATAGGCACATCAATAATTAAATAATTGCATGCCCATTTAAATATGTATATTGCATGTACAGAAATAAACTCATAATTATTTACAAAATGTATGACAATAATTTCTTACTATGAGCACATATAATATGCATGAGGTTTATAGATTTATCACATACTTTGATAGCTAAATAATGCATGCACACTTATATTTATATTTATACCCGTACGAAAATAGCTCTCATACACTCACATGGTCCATAGCATTACTTACCTATCACATGCACAATATTACTTAACTATTTTATGCCTCAGATTTTTTTATATACACATTATACATAAATTTAATTAATTGCCTATTCTTACCTAACTATCCTGTATATACATGCATGAACTAATGAGAAGTATAGAAATGATAATATGCACAATTGAATACACACGCTACTCACGCGACAAGTAAAGACATATGCACCATATAAAAGAAAGAAAATTTCAGGGTATCACACCTCCGTAAGTCTCCTTGGCTTTCGCACACGTCCTTAGCCGATGAGCTGATTTTGCCGTTAAATTCCGTTACACCCTTAGGGATCAGTACGATCCAACGACCTTAGTGTATTTCCTTCTTATTTTGTGATCATGCCGGACCATCTAGTATGTGTCCATAGCACGGCTAGTGGGCGGATGTGACTTCTACCTAACTGCCGGTAGCTGACCTAGTGCCATGCAACTGTGACTGTCATCGGTTTAATGTTGTTTTACGATTATACCCCTATCTCATCTATTATCTTTATACTCTCATCTGTTCACGTTCTCTCCACTCTCTCATCTATTCATCTACTATTCTTGGTACTCTCTTGGCCATTTATGTGATTGTCTAAGATAAGAAAATGACTTATGCTAGTGCAATAGGGCCCGATCTGGTCCTGGGAGAAGCGCCCGAAAAGTGCTATTTGCCCATGGGAGTTAAAATGATCAAGGGTGTTTACGGAATGCACTCAGTGCCATTAAACTATCAAGATTTAATCTATGACAATCAAAGTACAATCTATTCAAGTGCTATCTATACAAGTGCTATCGTTACTAGTGCACCGTTGTGCAACTTTACGTGCTATATCGTTACATGGCCAATCCTTTATCGTAATTGCTGTGCTATTTTCCATGTACTAGTGCTATCGTTCTTTTGCTATCATTACCTTGATCTACATGACTATGCTCTCTAGTTACCCTGCCTTCTAAGACGTTAATCATTTAAAGCATGCTTGTTTCTCATGAGATATTAAGTCCTACTAGGCGTTATTCGCTCATCCTGTGTTATTATTTCATGTGTTTCAGATGAGCTGGATGATGATTACCACACTCATGAGGAAGGGAACGAGGATGACGTTCAGGAGTGACCTGTTCAGCAACCACTGCTTAGTACTTAGTGAGTCGTCAGCTAGTCATTATGTAATAGTTTAGATTTGAATAAAGTACTTTGGACCCTAGTTTTGGCTCGAATTAGAGAATGTAATGGAGTTTGATGAACTATTAATGACGTTGGAGTTTCTTTTATATTATTCCGATTGTGGAATAGTTTGTCATTTATTTATCGCTCTGTACTATTTAATAACTGTAATTCCACTCTGATATTCTGCGTCGGGGCGTTACAATAACTCTTTCACTCAATTGCAATGGCTTCCAAACAATGTCAGTCTATGCAAGAAACTGTGGTAGGACTTACACAAGCCCTGCAAAATGTACTTCAAGCTAGGGCTTAAGCTGGAGCCCGGAACGGTGCTGGCGATCTTCATTGCAATTTTAGGAGTCTGAACCGTTCTTGTTTCTTTGGATCCCTTGATCCAGATGAGGTGGAGAATTGGCAAGAAGAAATAGAAAGGATTTTCCAAATTATGCAGTCTATGAATCGGGAGAAAGTACTACTAGCTACCTTTCAATTCAGTAAGTATGCTAGGGCATGGTGGAAGGCCACATCGGCTCACCTGCCTAATGTGGCAGAGCTTGAATGGGCAGGTTTCCTGGAGATTTTTAGGAGAAAATACTTCTCTGAGAGACTCAAAGATAAAAAAGTTGTGGAATTTGCCGCACTTAGGCAGAAAGGGATGTCCGTGGCAGAGTACGAGGACCAGTTCTCTCGCCTGGCTGTATATGCCCCACACCTGGTGGGCACGGAAAGGCTGAAGGCGAATAGGTTCATAGATGGGCTTAGGCCCATGTTCATTGAAAAGTTCAGACCACATAACATCGGCACTTATACCGAGATGGTCTAGAGAGCCCAGTTAGTGGAGGATACAATGGAAAAAGTTGAAAGTATGAAGGGAAAGGAACCCGCAAGGCTGGTCTTCGTAAAGAAAGGAGCGGCCAATACGACAACAACCTTTCGAAACAACAACATCACCTATAACCACAACAACAATAACAATAAAAGGCTAAATGCTGGAAGGGATTACGCTATGGACAAGGAAGTCAAAGTGGAAGGGAGATAGTTAGCAGAGAACTGTCGATTCTGTGATAAGCCAAGGCACCGAGCTGAGGATTGTTGGAAGAAGCTCGAGGCATGCTTAAAATGTGGTGGTCGTGACCACCATATTCTTGACTGTCCGATGCTGAAGAATCAACCAGGAAGAGCACAGATTGTACCTCCGACGTCAGGGATGTCTCAATGCCGTGGTAGAAGCTGACCTACCCAAGGAAGGGGGTATGGTGGAAAGTATCATTCATATCCATTCTCAACCTGCTTTCGTTCTCATTTATACTGGAGCTGCATATTCATTCGTTTCTACCGCATTGCTGCAACTCTACCTGTTAAACCAGTCCCCATGAAATCCAAACTCACTATGGCTTCTCCACTTGGCTCTGAATCGGAGCTCACACACTACCTACCAAAATGTGAAACCGTGATTGAAGGGCATAATCTCTCTGCCAATCTCATCTGTCTAGATATGAAGGGGTATGACGCTATATTAGGAGTCAACTGGTTGATTAAGTATGACGCCAATGTTAATTGCCGACAAAGGAGGGTTACCTTTGCAAAACCAGACCTTCCAAAACTATCATTTCTTGGCGTCCGTTACCGTACACACCTTGTCATCATCTCTTCCCTAAAAGCTTCCAAGTTGATTAATCAGGGTTGTGATGCCTTTCTAGTTTTGGTCATGGTGACTGAAAAGAAGAAACCCACTCTAGAAGACATTCCCATATCCAGAGACTACCTCGATGTCTTTCCAGAAGACTTACCCGGAATACCACCCGAACAGGAGGTAAACTTCACCATCGAGTTACTCCCTGGGGCAGCACTTGTTTCCAAAGCTATGTATCACATGTCCCCTATTGAATTGCAGGAGCTAAAAAGGTAGATCTAGGAACTATTAGATCAAGGTTTCATCAGGCCAAGCACATTTTCGTGGGGAGCACATGTACTGTTTTTCAGAAAGAAGGACGGAACAATGAGGCTCTGCATTGATTATCGTCAGCTAAATCAATTGACAATAAAGAATAAGTATCCACTGCCCCGCATCGAAGAGCTGTTTGATCAGATCTCCAGTGCACAATACTTCTCCAAGATTGATCTAAGATCAGGCTACCATTAACTAAGGATCAAAGAAGAAGATATACACAAGTCAGCATTTCAGAGTAGATATGGACACTACGAGTTCATGGTTATGCCTTTTGGATTAACAAATGCTCCAGAAGCCTTTATGCAACTTATGAACAATATATATAGGGCATACTTAGACCAGTTCATAGTGGTATTCGTTGATGATATCCTCATTTACTCTAAGTCTAAGGAAGAGCATGAAGAACACTTAAAGGTGGCTCCACAAGTGCTTAGAGACAATCAACTCTACGCAAAACTTAGAAAGTGTGAATTCTGGATGGAGGAAGTGTCTTTCCTTGGTCACATCATATCCAAGGAAGGCATCTATGTAGATCCTTCTAAAGTAGAAGCTGTGAAGAATTGGGAAAGGCCGACGACTGTGTCGGAAATTAGAAGCTTTCTGGGTCTAGTTGGTTACTATCGTCCCTTTATTAAAGACTTTTCAAAGATAGTTGTACCATTGACTAGACTTACTAGGAAGGAGAATCTGTTCACATGGACTGCCGAGTTTGAAGACAGTTTCATGACATTAAAGAGGCACCTAACTTCAGCACCTGTACTGATGTTGCCAGTAGCTGGAGGAATCTTCGAAGTATATATGGACGCATCAGGTATCAACCTTGGCTGCGTGTTGATGCAAAACGGGAAGGTTATATGCTATGCGTCCATACAACTGAAGAAGCATGAAGATAATTACCCTGTGCATGACCTGGAACTAGCAACAATAATCTTCGCCCTAAAGATATGGAGACATTACTTATATGGTGAGAAGTTCATTGTGTTTTTTGGCTATAAAAGTTTGAAATATCTATTTTCTCAGCAGGAATTGAATATGAGACAACGGAGGTGGTTACAGTATCTCAAAGACTTCGATTTCACTATCCAATATCATATAGGAAAAGTAAATGTCGTGGCAGGTGCTCTTAGTAGGAAGCCAATGGCTACCTTATCAAGTCTCATGGTAGGGGTGTTCATGATTTGGTTTGGTTTAGTTTATAGAAGATTTTTAAGAAACCAAAGCAAACCAAATTCAGACCCAACCCAAACCAAACCGAAGTCTCTTGAAACCAAACCAAACCAAACCGAAATAAATTCGGATTGGTTCGGTTTGGTTTGGTTTAACTTGAAAATAAATGGGTCTTTAGATTCTCTTAATCTTAAATAAGATTTTAATCACTTGTTTCTCTAATAAATTATTATTAATAAGATTTGAAATGAAATATTAAATGTTGATGACCATATTACCCTCCATAATATATATTTTTACGTAAATATATTGAATAAACTTGATAAATGTATATAAATTAAAACCTATTATTATAATTCGGTTTAATCGGTTTGGTTTGGTTTATAGAACTTTGAAACCAAACCAAACCAAATTTTCTTTTTCGGTTTGGTTTGGAACCAAACCAAAAAAATTTCATGTTCAAACCGAACCAAACCAAACTGAATCGCTCGGTTCGGCTTGGTTTTTTAGTTTGAACCGAATAGTGAACACCCCTATCTCATGGTGGGAGAATGGAGATTATTAGAAGACTTTGCCTAGCTGAATATCGATGCAGACACCAAAAGAAAGGGGTGTTGATTGCTATTGTTAGAGCACAACCCACTCTACTTGAAGACATCATAGTAATTGAAGACAATGATCCCATGCTCGTAGAAATAAAGGTTAATCTGGACCAGAGGCCAGACTTCATCTTAGCAGAAGATGGAAGATTATTGTTCCGTGGCTGAGTTTGTCTACCCGACCATGCGGAGACGAATAAAACAATCATGGATGAAGCACATAAGACCAGGTATATTATTTATCCTGGAACTACTAAAATTTACCAAGACTTGAAAAGAAGTTTTTGGTGGCCAAACATGAAGAGGGAGGTGGCGGAATATGTCGCCAGATGCTTAACCTGCCAGAAAATCATAGCAGAATACTTGTGACCTGCAGGTAAACTTAAACCCCTAGAAATCCCGGCATGGAAATGGGAAGATGTAGGGATGGATTTCACCTTCAGACTACCTAAATCTAGAAGTGGATTCGATGGTATATGGGTGATTATCGACCGCTTAACCAAGTCCGCGGACTTCTTGCCAGTTAATAACAAGTGGACAGTTGATGTTCTGGCCGCTTTGTATGTGAAGGAAATTGTTAGGCTACATGGAGTGCCTGTATCTATTGTGTATGATAGAGACCCAAGGTTTACATCCCATTTTTGGAAAGGACTACACTATTCCTTAGGATCTAAACTGAATTTCAGCTCGACTTTCCATCCGTAAACTGTTGGTCAGACGGAGAGAACAAATTAGGTAATTGAAGATATGCTTAGAGCCTGCGTTCTGGACTTTGGAGGTAGTTGGCACGAACATTTACCTCTTGTGAAATTCGCCTACAACAATAGCTATCAGGCTAGTATTCAAATGGCACCATTTGAAGCACTTTATGGCAAGAGTTGTCGATCTCCAATCTACTGGTATGAGATCGGCGAAAAACAATTGTTAGGACCAGAGATGGTAAGGGAAACTACTGAAAAGGTTAAGCTTATTAAAGAAAGGATGGAAGTGGCGCAACAGAGGCAGAAAGCATATGCAGGCACCAGAAAGAGGGATCTAGAATTTCAAGTTGGCGACCATGTGTTTCTTAAAGTGTCTCCAGACCGTGGAATTAGGAGGTTCAGAATCAAAGGCAAGCCATCGCCAAGATTCATTGGCCCTTTCGAAATCCTCGAAAGAGTAGGTGAAGTTGCATACCGTTTGGCGTTACCACCACAACTTGATGGAATGCTGAAAAAGTATGTACGCGACCCTTATCACGTCATAGAATATGAACCTCTGGAGTTCAACAAATATGAGACTTATGAAGAAAGATGAATTGAGATCATAGACCGTGAACTGCGCCAATTGAGAAATAAGGTTATCCCCTTAGTGAGGGTTAGATGGAATCAACGTATGGAGGAAGACGATACATTGGAAACAGAAGAAGCTATGTGCAAAAGGTTTCCAGAACTATTCACAAGTAAGTAACAATTTTTCCCATCTCGTATATCCTATCTATGAATTTTGGGACAAAATTCTCTTAAGTGGGGGAGGGTGTAGCACCCCGAAAATTTGGTAATTAGAAATAAATAGAGAATGATAAATTCAATATCTTTGAAATAGTAAAAAACGTACGTATCACTATCGTATGCACAAAAACACATCAAACAATTCCATAAAAATCATAGTTGAACTCTAAACAATATTCCCAAATGACCCACGTAGAAACTCGTGCAACGAAAAATCTGATTGGCCAAGTTTATGTTGTGTTATTACTAATTATCGAAATTAGGAAATAAAGCTGGAAATCCATTATCATGGGTATACAATGTGATCATAAATTAAATAAAAATGATGGGGAGACTTCAAACAACATGTATTGATAACCCATTATCAAAGTTGGGCAAATGGACAACTTCTAGCCCAAGAATAAAAGCAAGCAGGAAAATACTATAGAAATTCGTAACCCTAATTGAGCAGAAAATAGGAAGAGGCAATTAGGGCAAATACAAAGGCAATTAGCCTTACATGGCAACCCAAATTCGTGCCTAACCATGGTATGAAGTTTCCCAAATCCACACACACTCAACATGGGAGGAGAATCCTCAAAACATGGAAGGGCTAAACCCAAAACCGCAACCCTTCTTTCCTATACACATTAGGACTCCTAAACAACCCTAAACCCTTAAATACTCTTCCTTAGACTCTTGGAGACGAGTTTACCATTAGTTGGGGTCTTGAGGAGTACTGCTAGAGCACCAGAGGAGGAGGAGATCGCCCCCAACCGGAGCCATCTTCCCCTGCTGTCGTTGTTCTGCATCGCTCTGCAGAAGACCTTGTTTAGCATCGACCAAAGGTAGGTGATCTCAAGCCAAATATGAATGAATCCTCTACCAGGTTAAATATCATTGAGTCTACTTTCATATGCACCTATTTTCCCCAATGTTCATCGAGCATGGATGGTGTATTAAGCATTTTCCAAGAGTCATGCATAATTAGGGCTTTTTACATTCAAGTCAGTTCTCATGCATCCCAAGGCCAAATCATGTGAAATTAAAACCATAGTTCTCTTCTACTTCTTGTACATAGAAAGTTTCATGTTGATACTTTTGTCCCAAGAGCCCTAGATCTTGAGTTATAAGCGTTGCATGCATGGCTTACCCGTTTCACTATTCTTGGGTGAAACCCTAAAACGCGACCATTCTAGACGTCGTGTTCTTCAGTGCATGAACATGACGTACTAGACCATCGTGTTTACCTGAAAGGCGACCGACTATTCTGTAGCTATTTAGTCATTGACCTGACGTTTTAACACATAAAACTGTATGTCACATGGGTTTCAGTGCCAGTCATGAATGCGACGAAGGATATCGTCGCGATTAGGACCGTTTTCCCGCTCATGGTTTTTGCACTGTTTTTATATTATTATTTTGAAAACACCTCTTGGACGCGACGTATCGAACCATCCCAATTCAAAGGTGATGGCGACATGTTTCCTGTCGAATCAAGAAGGCGACCGACAAGGCTGTCGCGTTTTAAAGACCGTCATGACATGTCGACCTGTCGTGACATGAAGGCGATGGTCAGGCCCGTCACGATTTGATGTTTCATAGAGTGCTGGTGTTTCAGAACCATGTACAGTCTTCCTAAATAACGACGATTGAACCCGTCACGTATTTGAAAGCCTACCCGAGACCTAATTTTTGACAATATTTAGTGTTAGTCATGCATGTTATGTCTTAGTATACATTGTACAGTCAGGAATACGGTGGTCCTTCATCATTGGACAGTCAGGAATATGGTGGTCATGACCACCACATCTCAAGCATGCCCCGAGCTTCTTCCAGCATTCTTCAACTCGGTGCCCCGGTTTATCACAGAATTTGCAGTTTTCAGCCAACTGCCTACCTACCACTTTGACTATCTTTTCTCCGGCAACATCTCTTCCGATATTCGGCCTCTTGTTGTTGTTGTTGACGTTGTTGTTACGAAAAGTTGGACCGATATTGGGTGCTCCCCTCTTGACGAAGACCGGCTTGGAGTTGTCCTTTCCCCTCATGCCCTCTAATTGGCCATGGTGTCTTCTACCAGCTGAGCTCTTTGGACCATCTCAGTGTAAGTTTGAATGTTGTGTGGTCCCAGCCTTTCAATGAACATGGGCTTGAGCCCATCCATGAACCGATTTGCCTTAAGTCTTTCAGTTCCCACCAGGTGTGGGGCATACACAGCAAGACGCGCGAACTGAGCCTCATACACAACCACGGACATCCCTTTCTGTCTTAGTGCGGCAAACACCTCTGCCTTCTTCTCCTTGACTCTCTCAGAGAATTACTTTCCACGGAATATCTCCAGGAATCTGGCCCACTCTAGTTCAGCTACATTCGGCAGGTGGGCCGAGGTGGCCTTCCACCATGCTCGAGCATCTTTAGTAAATTGGAAAGTGTCCAGTACCACTTTTTCCCTATTAGTGCATTGCATCACTTGGAAAATCCTTTCTATCTCCTCTTGCCAATTCTCTGCTTCACCTGGGTCAGGGGATCCATAGAAACGAGGAGGGTTTAAACTCCTAAAATTCTGGTGCAGATCACCGGCTCCATTCCTTGCAACTGCAGCCTGATTTTCAGCCTGAACTACATTTTGCAGGGCCTGAGTAAGTCCAGCCACAGTGTCTTGCATAGCTTGCCACTGGTTGCGAGCCATTTCAGTTGAGTGAGAGTGTTATGAGGGTTCCTGAGAAAAGGATGGAAACCAATTAATGTCTGTAGATACATTATCAGAGTCAATGGGTAGGAGTGTTTAATTCTTTCTAACATATACCCAGTTTCTACCCATTCTCACCAGGTACTGTATTTAATTTCCATGACCTAGGTTCCTTAGGTAACTCCTAATCCTGAGACATATCCTATTTGGTATTCCTAGGCTCTGTTACCACTTATCTGTCACGTCCCGAGAATTACGCAACGGATATTAGTTCGAATAATTCGAGTCGATATTCCGAGACGTGAACAGTCAGCAAATAAGCCTCTAGCTAGCACACACTAAATGTGTATCAACACAACATCATAATAGGGCCCAAATGTTGAACTCAATATTAATTGTATTCAATGGTATTCAAAATGGAAACTAGTACAAGACTAAGACTCAATAAAAAGGAAAAGTACAATGTATTCCTCACTTCCTACTACATGAATCTACCGCTCAAAAGCAACCTAACTATAGCTAGACACATAGTTGGAACGCTCATCACTCAGACGCATTCCCATCCTCGACTTGCTCTTCCTCTTGGACTTCATAGTCACCTAGATTGGATAAAAGTAGGGGATGAGCAAACTAGCCCAGTAGGATTTATATCTCAATGTGCGGGCAATGATATAAGTGATTAGCAATTTAGAACTAGGTAAGCACGATGTATGTCATGATATGCATGTACGAATGAAACAGATTAAAACATGATACATGAAACAAGCTAGATAGAGAGTGATCGTGATAGAGCAAGAATATAACGAGCAATAGGTTGTCAAGAGTGAGGCATGTAACAAGCACGCAAGATATCATGTAAATTGCAATAAATGCAGGATGGCCATATCACGCAAGCAAGCAAGCATGAATGTACGAGCACGATCAAGTAACACTAATCCGGCACGTAGACACTAATGTACACCAAGAAAAGATCCATCAAGAATGTACACCAGGACACGTGTATGTGGTTTGTTGTATCTATCATTCAACAAGCAAGCAAGACTCCCAGCGTAGATGCAACGCCAGTAATCATTATACCCCATGGTTAACAGTATATTTATGACTCTCCGTCATTGGGGCTAGACTGGAGCCCTTGGACACACGCCGTGCCCTGTCAGCAATCTCATGTAAAATTTAAATGTAGATACCCACAGTCATTAATAATGGCCAATGAGAGTTTCAATAAGTAAGCATGTGTAATGTCATGTTCATGATGATGATGGGAACAAGTAATTAGTAATTGAACATGATTTTCACCTGATAACAATGGTCAAGAGATAAATTTGGCAGCATAACGGTACAATTTATACTTTAGTTCAATATTTACATTAATGGCTTTGGTCTAGATTGTAAATCACACTCACGAGAACAAGAAGACAAAGGAAGTGCACGCTATCTCCAGGGAACTTCAATGGTATAACCAACTCGTCGGCCATGTGGGAATCCATGGTCAGAGGAGATTTACGGAGGCCTTGGTGAAAAGGTCGCTAGTCTACCGATTCGGAATGACCGGTAGAGAGTTTCCAATTTCCCAAGAAAGGGCTACCTAGACGTGTAACTGTGTGTGGTGATGTACGCGTGTCTCAATTCACAATCCATCGGTCTCAAACTCGCGGAAAACACTTTAACATGATAGCATGCAATGAAACTTTTCACTTACTAAACATGGATTGCGAGATTTTTAAGATAATCGATTTATCATTTTAAGAAGCTAGAACAGTTCAAAGAGTTAATCAAAAGTCACCTGAATAGTCACATCATTTAAGAGAGCAGTTAGAATAATGTTCATGTACTTAAAGCTTTTTAAATCGGTTTAACACTTTTAAGCCATTAAAATAACCACCATGCATTGATCAGACCCAAAACATGCGAATTACACAATAAATATCACATTAACCAAACCTCGGGTATAGCGGTTAGGTTTGCAAGTAGGTAAGTGGGGGTTTAATGCAAAATCCTGAGATCGCGATAGGTACATATAAGGAAAGCGACAGGGCTGTCAGGCCCGGGGTCAGGTCGCGACACTCCCCAGTAAGGGTCGCGACGGGTCGGGACCAAAACGCGACAGGGTGATGTGAAGAATGCGACGGGGCGGTCAGATCAGGCAGCAAGGTCGCGACGGAGCGCTTCGTCACTTTCAGAACGCGACGGTCGTGCTGTCGTGACAAGACCTTAGAAAGCGGCCTATCGGGCCGTCGCCTTCACAGGGTCTGCGCCTGACGTCGACAGAGAAAGGACATGTTCTTGGATTGCGGTCCAGAACTGCCTTATATTGACACAAGGTGGTTCTAAAATAGAGAACAATTTGTATAGTGTATGAAAAATAACGAAACTAGTTTTAAACTAACCTAGACATGCAAAGGTGCTTCCAGTAAATCGGAATTAGAAAATAATGAGGGTTTTGACAGGTTTTGATCAAGTCAAACTCAATGTAGAAGACAAGTGTAACATGAAGACGTAGTTTCATGCAGCAACCCTCTTACCATGCTTATAACTCTCTAACTATTGAGATTTAGACAAAATGTTCAACACAAAACCTGACCAGGACAACTAGTAGAATAACTTTCATGTTATGAGTTTACTCTAATTAGCTCTGGAATCCCATGCAACATACAAGGAACGGGATAAGCCCTAACAGTGCATGACTTTGGCAAAATGCTTATAATTCAAAATCTACTAAATGAAATTCGATGAAACCAGTGGGAAATGAAAGTTAACTTGATGCTCTACACATTGGTATAGGATATGTTAAGGTTTGGCCCGAGAAAACCTACATTTTGGGTTGATGAAGACCCGTTCTTTAGAAATTCTATGTTCATACCATTGTTTGTAGAACGCTTAATACTCCATGTATATGTCATGGAATTTGGGCATTCCACTTGGGTTAGGAAGTAGACTCGACCCTCTTTCTAGGGGTATAAGCCTTGCATGATGGGATTTAGGTTTGGCCTACCTTAGCTCGACTCCAAGAAGGTGGTTTGTGCAGGTCGCAGCAGACGAACAGGGAAGAAGATGAGCTTCTTGTGGTCGTTCCACAGCTCCTCAACCACCAAGAGTTCCTCCACACGACCCTAGCAAGTTCTAAAACTCGTCCCTAAGGTTTGGTGAAGAGTATTTAAGCAACCACGGTATTTAGGAGTCCTATTATGACTAGGAAAGCCAAGTTGCGGTTTTGACAGGTTAGTTTCCTATTTTTGAGGATTTTTTCCTCCCTTAGAGTGTGTGAGGCTTTAGGAAACCTCCCACCATAGTTAGGCATGAATTTGGGTTGCCAAGAATGCATGATTGCATCCCAATTCAACTCAAATTACCTCTTTCTAATTTCAGCCTATTTCGAGTTACGAATTTCCATGCATTTTCTAGCATTATTTGATTTTTGGGCCGTATGTGGTCCATTGGCCCAATTATGATATTGGGTCATTAATATATAATGTTAGAAGTCTCTCCAACATTTTTATTTAAATTATGGTTGCGTCGTATTTCCGTGTTAACGGTTTTCCGACTTGTTTCCTAATTTGGATAATCAGTCACAATAACTCTTAAACCAAGCCCATATGATTTTTATTAACCCACATTTCTTGATGGGTCATTAGAGGATATTATTTGAAGTCCGTATTTAATTTTCTGACTCATTCGAGTACGAGTGATAATAATTTTTCGACTTATTCATGAATTACGATAATAAGTCGCAAAACACTTTAAACTTGACTAATATGATTTTTCTTGGCTCAAATTTCTTTGTGAAACCTTTAGTAATAATGTTTGGAGTTGATTTATAATTTTTACGGAATTTTTCGATGTGTTTTAGCACATACGATAATGATACGTATGTTTTAAATATTCTGATATTATGGAAATTATTTATTTCCATTTACTTTGAATTAAAATTTCCGGGGTGCTACACCCTCCCCCATTTAAGAGAATTTGGTACCCAAATTCATGTATAGAAAATTATTGTACAAGTGAGGCGTACTTACTTGTGAATAACTCCGGGTATCTTTTGCGCATTGCTTCCTCGGTTTCCCACGTGTCGTCCTCATCCATGCGTTGATTCCATCTAACCCTTACTAGTGGAATAACCTTGTTCCTTAGTTGGCGCAGTTCCCGGTCCACGATCTTAATTAGCTTCTCTTGATATGTTCCGTCTTTGTTGAATTCTATAAGCTCGTATTCTATGACATGCCATGGATCTCGTACATACTTTTTCAACATGGATATGTGGAACACATTGTGTATTCCGTCCATTTGTGGTGGTAAAGTGAGACGATATGCCACCTCGCCGACTCTTTCAAGGATTTCGAAAGGCCAGACAAACCTTGGTGACAACTTTCCTTTAATGCCAAAACGCCTGATCCCACGGCCTGGAGACACCTTTAAGAATACATGTTCACCCACCTGAAACTCCAGGTCTCTCCTTCTGTTATCTGCATATGCCTTTTGTCTTTGCTGCGCCACTGCCATTCTTTCTTTAATAAGCTTTACTTTCTCTGTGGTTTCCCTTATCATCTCTGGTCCTAACATTTGTTTTTCGCCAACTTCATACCAGTATATTGGAGATCGGCAACTCCTGCCATAGAGTGCTTCAAATGGTGCCATTTGAATGCTAGCTTGATAGCTGTTATTGTAGGCGAACTCCACAAGAGGTAAGTGTTCGTGCCAGTTACCTCCAAAATCTAGGACACATGCTCTAAGCATATCTTCAATCACCTGGTTGGTCCTCTCCATCTGACCATCTGTCTGTGGATGGAAAGTCGTGCTAAAGTTTAGTTTAGATCCCAAGGAGTAATGCAGTCCCTTCCAAAAATGGGATGTAAACCTAGGGTCTCTATCAGACATGATAGACACCGGTACTCCATGTAATCTGACAATTTCCTTCACATACAATGCGGCTAGAACGTCTACTGACCACTTATTCTTCACTGGCAAGAAGTGAGCCGACTTAGTTAAGCGGTCGACTATAACCCAGATACCATCGAATCCACCTCTAGTTTTGGGTAGTCCGAAAATAAAGTCCATCCCTATACCTTCCCATTTCCATGCCAGAATTTCTAGGGGTTTGAGTTTACCTACGGGTCACAAGTGTTCCGCCTTGACCCTTTGACATGTTAAACAATGGGCGACATATTCCGCCACCTCTCTCTTCATATTAGGCCACCAAAAGCTTCTTTTCAAATCTTGATATATTTTGGTAGTTCCAAGATGAATGGTATACCTGGTCTTGTGAGCCTCATCCATGATCATTTTCTTTGTCTCTGCATGGTCGGGTACACAGACTCGATCCCGGAACAATAGTCTTCCATCTTCAGTTAATGAGAAATCCGGCCTCTGGTCTAGATTAGCCTTAATCTCGACAAGTACAGGGTCATTATCTTGGAGTGTTGTGATGTCCTCCAATAGTGTAGGTTGTGCTCTAACACTAGCAACAAGGCATCCCTTCTCTTTGATGTCAGCATCAATAACTAACTTGGAGAAGTCCTCTAATAACTTCCATTCGTCCACCATTAAACTTGACAATGTGATCATTGGCTTTCTACTTAGAGCATCCGCCACAGCATTTGCTTTTCCTGGATGGTATTGGATCGTGAAGTCGAAGTCTTTGAGATACTCCAACCACCTCCGCTGTCTCATATTCAAGTCCTGCTGAGAAAACAAATACTTCAAGCTTTTATGGTCAGAAAACACAATGAATTTCTCACCATATAGATAATGACGCCATATCTTCAAGGCGAAGACTACAGTAGCTAGCACCAGATCATGTACAGGATAATTGTCCTCGTGCTTCTTCAATTGTCTGGACGCGTAGCATATAACTTTCCGATTTTGCATCAGCACACAGCCTAGGCCGATCCCAGATGCATCAGTGTATACTTCAAAACTACCCTCAGCAACTGGCAGTGTCAGTACGGGTGCTGAGGTAAGGTGCCCTTTCAATGCCTGGAAACTTTCTTCACAATCATCAGTCCATGCAAATGGATTCTCCTTCCTGGTAAGCCTGGTTAATGGTACAGCTATCTTTGAGAAATCTTTAATGAAGTGACGATAATAACCGGCTAACCGCAGAAAGCTCCTGATCTCCGACACAGTTGTCGGCCTTTCCCAGTTCTTTACCGCCTCCACCTTAGATGGATCCACAGAGATTCCCTCCTTGGATATGATGTGCCCAAGGAAAGACACTTCCTCCATCCAGAATTCACACTTACTAAGTTTAGCATAGAGTTGATTATCTCTGAGCACTTGCAGAGCAACCTTCAAGTGTTCCTCATGTTCTTCTCTAGATTTGGAGTAAATAAGGATGTCATCAATAAAAAACACTATAAACTGGTCCAAGTATGGCCTATAAATATTGTTCATAAGTTGCATGAAATCCGCTGGGGCATTTGTTAAACCAAACGCATGACCACGAACTCATAGTGACCATATCTACTCCGGAACGCAGACTTGTGAATATCCTCCTCCTTTATTCTTAGTTGATGGTAGCCTGATCTTAGATCTATCTTGGAGAAATATTGTGCACCGGAGATCTGGTCAAACAGTTCGTCAATGCGGGGCAGTGGGTACTTATTCTTTATTGTCAACTGGTTTAACTGACGGTAATCAATGTATAGCCTCATTGTCCCATCCTTCTTTCTGACAAATAGCACTGGCGCTTCCCACGGGGATGTGCTAGGCCTGATAAAACCTTGATCTAGCAATTCTTGGATCTGTCTTTTCAACTCCTGCAATTCAACAGGGGACATGCGATACGGAGCTTTTGAAATAGGGGCTACCCCAGGGAGTAACTCAATGGTGAAGTTTACCTACCGCTCAGGTGGTATGCCAGTTAATTCCTCTGGAAATACATCAAGATAGTCCCTGGCTATCGGAATGTCTTCTAGGGATGGTTTCTTCTTTTCAGTTGCCAATACTGAAACTAGGAAAGCATCACAACCCTGGTTGATCAACTTAGAAGCCTTTAAGGAGGATATCAAGACATGGTGTTTGTGATAACGGATGCCAAGTAGCGATAGGGTTGGAAGGTTTGGACTTTTAAAAGTGACCCGCCTATGACGACAGTTTACATCGGCATCATATTCGATTAGCCAATCGACACCCAAAATGGCATCATAACCCGTCATGTCTAAACAGATTAGGTCGGCAGGGAGATTGTGCCCTCCGATTATAGTCTCACATTTCGGCAAGTAGTGAATGAGTTCAGATTCTGAGCCTAGTGGAGAGGCTACAGTGATCTTGGATTTCAAGGGTACAGGTTTGACAGGTAGAGTTGCAGCAAATGTGATGGAAATAAATGAATAAGCAACACAAGTATCAATAAGCACAAATGCAGGTTGCGAGTGTATGGAAATGGTACCTTCGACCATACCCCCTTCCTCGGGTAGGTTAGCTTCTAAAACAGCATTAAGGCGTCCCTCACACCGTGGTACATTCTGAGCTCTACCTGGTTGGTCCTTCATCATTGGACAGTCAGGAATACGGTGGTCATGACCACCACATCTCAAGCATGCCCCGAGCTTCTTCCAGCATTCTTCAGCTCGGTGTCCCGGTTTATCACAGAATTTGTAGTTTTCAGCCAACTACCTACCTACCACTTTGACTCTCTTGTCTCCGGCAACATCTCTTCCGATATTCGGCCTCTTGTTGTTGTTGTTGACGTTGTTGTTACGAAAATTTGGAGTGATATTGGGTGCTCCCTTCTTGACGAAGACTGGCTTGGAGTTGTCCTTGCCCCTCATGCCCTCTACTTTGGCTATGGTGTCTTCTACCAGCTGAGCTCTTTGGACCATCTCAGTGTAAGTTTGAATGTTGTGTGGTCCCAGCCTTTCAATGAACATGGGCCTGAGCCCATCCATGAACCGATTTGCCTTAAGTCTTTCAGTTCCCACCAGGTGTAGGGCATACACAGCAAGATGCGCGAATTGAGCCTCATACTCAGCCACGGACATCCCTTTCTGTTCTAGTGCGGCAAACTCCGCTGCCTTCTTCTCCTTGACTCTCTCAGAGAATTACTTTCCCCGGAATATCTCCAGGAATCCGGCCCACTCTAGTTCAGCTACATTCGGCAGGTGGGCCGAGGTGGCCTTCCACTATGCACGAGCATCTTTAGTAAATTGGAAAGTGGCCAGTACCACTTTTTCCCTATTAGTGCATTGCATCACTTGGAAAATCCTTTCTATCTCCTCTTGCCAATTCTCTGCTTCATCTGGGTCAGGGGATCCAGAGAAACGAGGAGGATTTAAACTCCTAAAATTCCGGTGCAGATCACCGGCTCCATTCCTTGCAGCTGCAGCCTGATTTCCTGCCTGAACGACATTTTGCAGGGCCTGAGTAAGTCCAGCCACAGTGTCTTGCATAGCTTGCCACTGGTTGCGAGCCATTTCAGTTGAGTGAGAGTGTTATGAGGGTTCCTGAGAAAAGGATGGAAACCAATTAATGTCTGTAGATACATTATCAGAGTCAATGGGTAGGAGTGTTTAATTCTTTCTAACATATACCCAGTTTCTACCCATTCTCACTAGGTACTGTATTTAATTTCCATGACCTAGGTTCCATAGGTATCTCCTAATCCTGAGACATATCCTATTTGGTATTCCTAGTCTCTGATACCACTTATCTGTCATGTCCCGAGAATTACGCAGTGGATATTAGTTCGAATAATTCGAGTCGATATTCCGAGACGTGAACAGTCGGCAAATAAGCCTCTAGCTAGCAGGCACTAAATTTGTATCAACACAACATCATAATAGGGCCCAAATGTTGAACTTAATATAAATTGTATTCAATGGTATTCAAAATGGAAACTAGTACAAGACTAAGACTCAATAAAAAGGAAAAGTACAATGTATTCCTCACTTCCTACTACATGAATCTAACGCTCAAAAGCAACCTAACTATAGCTAGACACATAGTTGGAACGCTCATCACTCGGACGCATTCCTATCCTCGACTTGCTCTTCCTCTTGGACTTCATAGTCACCTAGATTGGATAAAAGTAGGGGATGAGCAAACTAGCCCAGTAGGATTTATATCTCAATGTGCGGGCAATGATATAAGTGATTAGCAATTTAGAACTAGGTAAGCACGATGTATGTCATGATATACATGTACGAATGAAACAGATTAAAACATGATACATGAAACAAGCTAGATAGAGAGTGATCGTGATAGAGCAAGAGTATAACGAGCAATAGGTTGTCAAGAGCAAGGCATGTAACAAGCACGCAAGATATCATGTAAATTGCAATAAATGCAGGATGGCCATTTCACACAAGCAAGCAAGCAAGAATGTACGAGCACGATCAAGTAACACTAATCCGGCACGTAGACACTAATGTACACCAAGAAAAGATCCATCAAGAATGTACACCAGGACATGTGTATATGGATTGTTGTATCTATCATTCAACAAGCAAGCAAGACTCCCAGCGCAGATGCAACGCCAGTAATCATTATACCCCATGGTTAACAGTATATTTATGACTCTCCATCATTAGGGCTAGACTGGAGCCCTTGGACACACGCCATGCCCTGTCAGCAATCTCATGTAGAATTTAAATGTAGATACCCACAGTCATTAATAATGGCCAATGAGAGTTTCAATAAGTAAGCATGTGTAATGTCATGTTCATGATGATGATGGGAACAAGTAATTAGTAATTGAACATGATTTTCACTTGATAACAATGGTCAAGAGATAAATTTGGCAGCATAACGGTACGATTTATACTTTAGTTCGATCTTTACATTGATGGCTTTAGTCTAGATTGTAAATCACACTCACGAGAACAAGAAGAGAAAAGGAAGTACACGCTATCTCCAGGGAACTTCAATGGTACAACCAACTCGTCGGCCATGTGGGAATCCATGGTCAGAGGAGATTTACAGAGGCCTTGGTGAAAAGGTCGCTAGTCTACCGATTCGGAATGACCGGTAGAGAGTTTCCAATTTCCCAAGAAAGGGCTGCCTAGACGTGTATGTGTGTGTAGTGATGTACGGGTGTCTCAATTCACAATCCATCGGTCTCAAACTCGCGGAAAACAGTTTAACATGATAGCATGC
The DNA here is from genome assembly GCA_014218235.1 of Colocasia esculenta. NCBI lineage: Eukaryota > Viridiplantae > Streptophyta > Magnoliopsida > Alismatales > Araceae > Colocasia > Colocasia esculenta. The sequence continues at coordinate 24,038,267 of CM024765.1, read as the reverse complement.
AATGAAACTATTCACTTACTAAACATGGATTGCGAGATTTTTAAGATAATTGATTTATCATTTTAAGAAGCTAGAACAGTTCAAAGAGTTAATCAAAAGTCACCTGAATAGTCACGTCATTTAAGAGAGCAGTTAGAATAATGTTCGTGTACTTAAAGCTTTTTAAATGGGTTTAACACTTTTAAGCCATTAAAATAACCACCATGCATTGATCAAACCCAAAACATGCGAATTACAAAATAAATATCACATTAACCAGACCTCGGGTATAGCGGTTAGGTTTGCAAGAAGGTAAGTGGGGGTTTAATGCAAAATCCTGAGATCGCGACAGGTACATATAAGGAAAGCGATAGGGCTGTCAGGCCCGGGGTCAAGTCGCGACAGACCCCAGTAAGGGTCGCGACGGGTCGGGACCAGAACGCGATAGGGTGATGTGAAGAACGCGACGGGGCGGTCAAATCAGGCAGCAAGGTCGCGACGGAGCGCTTCGTCGCTTTCAGAATGCGATGGTCGTGCTGTCGCGACAAGACCTCAGAAAGCGGCCTATCGGGCCGTCGCCTTCACAGGGTCTGCGCCTGACGTCGACAGAGAAAGGACATGTTCTTGGATTACGGTCCAGAACTGCCTTATATTGACACAAGGTTCTTCTAAAATAGAGAATAATTTGTACAGGGTATGAAAAATAACGAAACTAGTTTTAAACTAACCTAGACATGTAAAGGTGCTTCCAGTAAATCGGAATTAGAAAATAATGAGGGTTTTGACAGGCTTTGATCAAGTCAAACTCAACGTAAAGACAAGTGTAACCTGAAGACGTAGTTTCATGCAGCAACCCTCTTACCATGCTTATAACTCTCTAACTAATGAGATTTAGACAAAATGTTCAACACAAAACCTGACGAGGACAACTAGTAGAATAACTTTCATGTTATGAGTTTACTCTAATACAGTCTGGAATCACATGCAACATACAAGGAATGGAATAAGCACTAACAGTGCACGACTTTGGCAAAACGCTTATAATTCAAAATCTCCTAAATGAAATTCGATGAAACCAGTGGGAAATGAAAGTTAGCTTGATGCTCTACACATTGGTATAGGATATGTTAAGGGTTGGCCCGAGAAAACCTACCTTTTGGGTTGATGAAGACTCATTCTTTAGAAATCCCGTGTTCAGACCACTGTTTGTAGAACGCTTAATACTCCGTGTATAATGCATGGAATTTGGGCATTCCACTTGGGTTAGGAAGTAGACTCGACCCTCTTTCCAGGGGTATAAGCCTTGCATGATGGGATTTAGGTTTGGCCTACCTTAGCTCGACTCCAATAAGGTGGTTTGTGCAGGTCGCAGCAGATGAACGGGGAAGAAGATGAGCTTCTTGTGGTCGTTCCACAGCTCCTCAGCAACCAAGAGCTTCTCCACATGACCCTAGCAAGTTCTAAAACTCGTCCCTAAGGTTTGGTGAAGATTATTTAAGCAACCATGGTGTTTAGGAGTCCTATTATGACTAGGAAAGCCAAGTTGCGGTTTTGACAGGTTAGTTTCCTATTTTTGAGGATTTCTTCCTCCCTTAAAGTGTGTGAGGCTTTAGGAAACCTTCCACCATAGTTAGGCACAAATTTGGGTTGCCAAGAATGCATGATTGCATCCCAATTCAACTCAAATTACCTCTTTCTAATTTCAGCCTATTTAGAGTTACGAATTTCCATGCATTTTCTAGCTTTATTTGATTTTTAGGCCGTATGTGGTCTATTGGCCCAATTATGATATTGAGTCATTAATATATAATGTTTGAAGTCTCTCCAACATTTTTATTTAATTTATGGTTGCGTCGTATTTCCGTGTTAACGGTTTTCCGAATTGTTTCCTAATTTGGATAATCAGTCACAATAACTCTTAAACCAAGCCCAGATGATTTTTATTGACCCAAATTTCTTGATGGGTCATTAGAGGATATTATTTGAAGTCCGTATTTAATTTTCTGACTCATTCGAGTACGAGTGATAATAAATTTTCGACTTATTCATGAATTACGATAATAAGTCGCAAAACACTTTAAACTTGACTAATATGATTTTTCTTGGCTCAAATTTCTTTGTGAAACCTTTAGTAATAATCTTTGGGGTTGATTTATAATTTTTATGGAATTTTCCGATGTGTTTTAGCGCATACGATAATGATACGTATGTTTTAAATATTCTGAGATTATGGAAATTATTTATTTCCATTTACTTTGAATTAAAATTTCCGGGGTGCTACATAAATGTACTGTTAACCATGGGGTATAATGATTACAGGCATTGTATCTGTGCTGGGAAATAGTGTCGTGTTGAATGCTAGATACAATAACCACATACACGTGTCCTAGTGTGCATTCCAAGGTTGCATAGATCCTTAGTGCACATTAGTGTCTTCGTGCCTGATTAAGTGTTAAGTGATAAACGTTCGTGCTTGTGCATGTTTGCTTGCGTGATATGGCCATCCTGCATTTATTTCAAATAAGTGATATCTTGCATTCTTGCAAATTATTGACATCTCGTGTTCTTACAAATAGTGATATCTTGCGTGCTTGTATAAAGTGATCTACTGCTAGTCCTATCTTGTTACCTCATTCTAAATCTTGTTAAATTACTATCGTCCAACCTATCTTCTTCATGTATCATGTACATGTGGATTTATCGTTCATGCATATCTAGTTAATCGTACTTGCCTAGTTCTAAATTGCTAATCACATATATCATTGCCCGCACATTGAGATATAAATCCTACTGGGCTAGTTTGCTCATTCCCTAATTTTCCACATCATAGGTGATATTGAGGGTGAAGCGGAAGTTCAAAACTATAAAGGGAATGCGTCAGAGTGATGAGAGTTCAAATCTTAATTTCTATTGTCAGTACTTGAGTGTTAGATCAATGTAGTAGGTAGTGATGATATCTGTATTTTCCTTTTATTCAACAATGAAAGAGTTGTATTAGTTCCATTTTGAAATAAGACAAAGTGTTGAGATTTGAATACAAGTTTAATTGAGTTCATTATTTGGGCCTTATTATTAGGTTTGTGTTGATACACAATTAGTACTCGCTAGATAGAGGCTTATTTGTTGGATCGAGATGGCACTAATGATGTCCTAGAGGGGGGTGAATAGGACTTCTACCTTTTAAAATTTTATCTGAAATTAGTCAACACTAAATAGAATTGTTAGAATTTAGTGTGGTGTGTGATTCAAGTGTAAATTGGCGGAAACAATCACAAAAATTCATAAGGAATTTTATCCTGGTTTGGCCCTTCCCACATGGAAGTCCTACGTCCAGTCCTCAAGTAAACCACTTGAGATTTCACTAAACTGCCAAGAAAACTTGGCCTTCTCTCACTCTTGAGAGGTATGACAAGCCCACTTGCTCCCAAGCAAGTCTTCCCTCAACAGGGGTACAACAACTACCTTAAACAAGGTCTTCCCTTCACAAGAGAGGCAATGCAGGAACAAACCTCTTGCAGGTTTACACAGACAGAATTTAAAGAACACTTGTTGGTCTGCTCCAAAGAATGAGCAAACACAGCAAATTCAGAACGGAGTAAAAATAAGAACTACAGCTGTGATCCTTTCTAAATCAGGAAGGGTGGACTAAAAGATATCTAATTACAAATTCCACCCAACACACAACAAGACTTCTGTGAGTAAGAGAGCTTGGAGATTTTCTGATTGAAGAGGCTCTCAATTGTTGCAGCTCAGAAGAAGGCTTGTAGAAGCTCTTGCTAGCAGAAGGCAGGAGAGAGTTGAATGAATTGTTAGCTGGTTGCACACACACTTGGTTGTTGTATGTCTCCTCTTGTTCAAACTTCGGCTTCTATATATGCTTCAGAGGATGTGTCCATTTGAAACTATCGGTTGGAGATCTAGCCATTTGAGAGTGGTCTTTGATCGTTTGGGTGCAGATGAGAGTTTTATTATCCATAGTCTTTAGCTTTTTAGCTTTCCAACGGCTTCATACCATGCTTGTAGCTTCTCAACTTAGAGATCAGTCTTCAATTAATGTTCTGTGAAAGCTCCATGCTGAAAACGTGCCTAATAAATGATCTGCAACAAGGACAAGACAAAAGCAAAGATGCCTCCATACATTCTGAGGTAGGTGAGTTAGAGATATATATAAAAGTATGGAAACCTCGGACAGACACAAGTTCAGAGTAAAATAAATATAGACAGACAGTTGCATCAGAAGGTAAGGTGAGGTTCTGACAGTGGTAGGTGAGCCTCTATTAGATACCTCATGCTCCTGAAGGCATTAATTTGCAAGACATCTGCTAAACGAAAAGAAACTCTGAACTTTTGACATAAAGCAAGAGACCAATTTGAATAAATGTTTCAGACATCTTTACAGACAAATGTTTGTGGTTGTTTTGAGTATAATGTATCCTATCTGTCAGAATACATTAAACAATAATAACATGACAAGATATAATTTTGAATGATATATAAGTGCTATGTGTTATACATAAGATATCATTAAGTAAATGTAATACTAAACACTCAACATTTCATGAAACTATAAAATAATATTTGCATGGAAAAAGTGAAGTATAGAAGTTGTCAGGGAAGTCGGAGACAAAAGAGATGTACTTCGAGTCTCTGAAGTCACAGTCTAAGACATAAGAAATAGACTACAAAATTCGACTCTATAGAAGTCCCAGAAGGAATTCGACTTTATAAAGTCGGAGTGAACTCATTCGACTTCCTGGAGTTGGAGTGAGGACTTCGAATTCGATACCCTACTTCGAATTTTCAAAGTCGTAGTCTAGGATTCGACTTCACAGGAGATAGAGTCCATACTTCAATTTTCACAGAGAGTCCACTTCGATTTTTTAGAGTCGGAGTCCACAGTCGGAGACAGTATGATACATAGATTATTCTGTGGACTTAGAAAATTTTCAAGATAGAGTTGATACAGTATTGTTCAAAATATGTTTTCTGTGATATATTCTAGTAGATTGATATGTAGAAAGTCATTAAAAGGTTTTGTCATAGCAAAATCACCATGTTAAAATAATTTAAAGTCTTAAATAATTTTCTTAGGGGATAGTTGCTCAACAATTCTCCCCTTTTTGTTAGTGACAAAAACTTTTAAATAGACAGTCAAAAAAAAAATTTAAGATTGCACTACTACATTCTCCTGTAGATTTAGTAATTTGTTTCTTACTTTCTTTCTCCCCCTTTGTGGCATTAACAGAAAAGGTAAGATACTAAGAGAGAGAGAGAGATCCATAGACATGAGGAACATAACTATCATTCATATAACTGAAACGTTCAAATACAAGACAAGTCTATGAAGCTGATAATGAACTTGGTAAATACAGAGAAGGAGGGATCTAAGCAAGAAAAGGTTGGAGAAGAGCCCAAAGCTTCTTCTCATTGTCAGAAAAGAAGTTCATAAACTTACCATATTCTATCCTATAGGTAGGACCTATGGAGGGGATTTTTCTATAGGACTTTACATGCCTCTTATGGAACCAGGTAAGTTTCTTCTGAAAATGACTAGGGCGTAGAAGGACTTTGAGAGGGACAAACTTCTTAGAGGCCGCTAAATGTAGAAAATCATGAACAGTAATGTTCCAATGCAGACCCTGATGAATTGCAGCTTCCTTGGCTTGGTAGTAGACTAGGTACCTCTGCTTCCACTTATGAGCAATAGATTTCCAAAGAGTCATATCCTTTGCAGAGATACTCATTAACAGACATCTTCAACTTCTCACAATCTGTATGATCTTCGGGGTATGCAGCTACCCATTGATCTTCAGAGAACCTCTCAGACTCAGCAAAACAGATCTGAAAATCTAACATCTGCTGGGAGTTCTGAGGAGCTTGCATAAGGGCAAACCTTTGAAATGATAAGTTCATGTTATACTTGATTCTGAACCTGGTGGCTAAGTGGATGTGTCTGTTGAAAACTAACTGAGCAAAATCTTTTCTTACAGAAATGACACCAACCAGGTTGGGGTACAATCCAAAGGATAGTCCAATGGACATGGAAGGGGAAATCTGCCTCTGACCTTTGATAATATTCTCCCATTGGCCCTTGTTAACATCAGGCAATCCCAATCTGAACCTGGCTGCATTGAATTCCTTCATCTTTGTGTACTTGGCCTACGACTCTCTAAGGAGGGTACCAAACAGGTCATAAAATCTAAGGTTCTGGTGAAGGGTAATATCCAAAAACTGGTTTCTAGCCAGAGTTTGTTGGAATTTGGTGGCTTCACCAGGATAGAGTTCAATAAAGGCTTTGGGAGAGAGACTGTGGCTTATCTGAGTAATTAAATTCAGATCAGTCAACTGGACTTGAGATGTATGGAGGAGAGAGGGAAGCTAGTCCTCAAAGGTGAAACCTGGCATTTCATGGACTTCAAGGAATGCCTTGATAGATAAGAATTCCTTGAACAAGTTCATATGATGTTCAAAATGGTAGATAAAAGTATACCAAAAAGGAGGGAGGAGTTTGCTTTGATTCTCTTTTAATTGGCGTCCACTTGTAGAAGAAAGTACCACACTAGGTACAATCTCTCGAAGGGAAAGAGTGGATCTGCCAGCCAATGGTGTGGAGGTTATAGGAAGACAAGAAAAGAAATGAGGAGGTGAAGTATGGAGAGTGGGTATGCTTGCCTTGGAGGGTTTGAAATAGTATTTCAAAGGATATATGGAAAAATTAACTTTGTCAAAGGCAAGGGGGTGATCCTCTGGTAAAGGGGTTGAGGGAGGAGGATTAGATGAGGTAGAAGGAGTAGGTGGAGGTTGTTGTTGTTGCTCATCAGCAGAGGGAGCAGGAGGTGTAGGAGCAGTGGAGGGAGTAGGATGAGATAAGGATGCAGGTTGTTCCAATTCCGGAGGGGCAGGAGCAGTGGAAGTAGTAGGAGCAAGAGGTGTTGGTCCAGTGGGAGGAGAGGAAGTAGTCAAAGGTGAAGGAGGGAAAATAGACTGACCATTTCTATGGAGATTCCTTCTAACCTTCCTCTTAAATGTTTTAACCTTAGACCTGGTATCTTCCTCCAAATCCTGAGACTCTAGAGGTTGCTTAGATCTAGACTCCTGAGGGGGCTCCTGCTGCTGCTGCTCAGGCTCAACTGCCACTGATAATAGTTGCTGCTACTCTTGCTTCTGTTGATCTTCCTCAACTACTGCTGAAGACTGCTCTGGCTCTGGTTGCTGCTCTTCTTGCTGGTGCTCAGGCTGCTGCTCTGGTTGCTGAACATGTTCTTCTTGTTCTTTATGCCGCTGCTATTGTAGTTGTTGTTCTTCTTGAAGAGTAGAGGGAGGAGCAGATGGCTGACTAGTGCCCTTTTGGCACACTAATTAAAGCAAAAGATCCTTCATCTTCTGGACCTCCTCAGCCAAGAAATCAAACTTAACATCCACTTGCTGAACTTGCTTCTGAAGAACTCACAAGCCCTCTTGCTGTTGCATCAAAATATCCAACATCATGCTGGTACTGCTACTACTCTCCCCCTGAGTCCCTGGCCTGGTCTCAAAGTGAGGAGGGGAGGAGTGATGCTCTACTTCTTCAAATTCTTGTACAAGTGGAGTAGTCCTTGGAATGTCTTCTTCTTGTACTACTCCCTTGCCCCTTAAATCTTTGAGTACTGAACTGATAGTCTCTTCTGGTGCATTATGCTCAGGAGATGGGGTAGGAACTTGTTCTTGCTGCAGTGGCTCTTGCTCTTGCTGAATACTTGGTTGCTCTTCTTCTTGCTATTGTTCTTGTTGGTCTTGAGCAGGAACTTCTACTCTTTCTTCTCTAACTTCTTCATGCTGAACAACTGGAATATAGGAGGAACTCTATGCCTCATCAAGGAAAATTTCATGAGTTCACTGGGGCACAGAATCTTTAATCCACAAGTTCTGAGCTTTATTTTCCAAATTGTAGTGGCTTCTTCTCAAAGTAGATAAGCCAATCTTTTCCTTCACGCCCACTAAAATTTCTCCACTCAGATCTACTAAGAATCTTTTGAAAATCAGGGTCAGCAAAGGTCCATAAGGGAGGGACTCCTGCAGATTCCTGGATGCTACCATCCTTTCCAAGATGATGGAGGGCAGGTTGACCCTATGTCTTTGGATAGCCCAAAATAACAGGCTACCATCTCTGGCAGTTATGGAGGAGTGGGTCTCAGCCCTGGGTGTGATGATGTTTGTGATGATTGAGTGGATGATCCTCTTTTCAGTAGACAACTCATTAACAAGTAAACCCTTCTTGCTAACTGTCCCTAGGCTGCCAATGATACCCATCTTCTGCCTATCCATGGGCACAATCTCACTGATTCTATGGCTGGAGTTTGGACAATCCAATAGTTCTACCAATAGATCTTCTGAAACTTTTACCTTGATGCCTTTTAGAAACATTGTCACTGAACCTTCTACAGAAACTTGAAGGGATACAAAGAAAGCCTTAAGGGCGCTTTCAAAAGTTGGTTCTGATATCTGACACATTCCGGACCAGCCCATAACCGCTAGGGTTTCTTCTACCCAACCTAGACTACCATGCAACTGGTTGAAATCTACAACCTTTTCCCGAACAGATGGAAAACTTGGCAGAGGAAAGGCGTTGGAGCTGTTCAGGGGTGAGCATAGTTCCTTCAGGAACCCTAGAGGAGGCCATCTAGACAGAAAGGGATGGAGAAGATTTAGAGAACTATCAAAGGAGTTAAAAAAATGAAGTTTAGAGATCAAGGAACCTACCTTTATTCAGAGGAGATGAGAGGTCTGCAGTTGCTCTGAAAGCGGTTCCGGAGGAGATGAATAGTACACGCGGGAAGAGGAAGAAGACGACAGGAGAGTCGAAGAGAGAGTTCAAATGGGTGCTTTGGGAAAAGGAAGGGGTGGTCGTAATATAGTATATGAAAAAGTAATGGACCAAAGATGAGGAGATGAACGGCTGTGATTAAACGAATGAACCGTTATTGTAATAAATACCTCTTTAAATTTAAAAATTATTATCATTTATTATTTTAAATTAATGTGAATTCCTTCTCCACAAACTCCGACTCTACAGAGTCAAAGTGCCTTCTCCGACTTCTAAGAGTAGCAGAGCACACTTCCTTCTTCATGAGTCGTGGAAGACTCCGACTTTGAGAAGTCGCAGTATGAACTCCGACTTCCAACAGTCGCAGTACTGGGACTTAGAGAAATTTGCAATGAGTTTTCAACATACACTTGCAGAAATTCAAACATGGATTTATCATAGTGATTTAATCAGGGTTACACATACCTATATCTCTTCGAATAGATGTGAATCTATCTTCAGGAAGAGGTCTAGTAAAAATATCAGCCAGTTGATTTTCTGTAGAGACAAAATCAAGTAAACTATCTCCATTACTTACATGGTCCCTGATGAAATGATGTCTGACCTCAATATGTTTTGTTCTTGAATGTTGAATGGGATTTTGGTCAAGTTGATTGCGCTTGTGTTGTCATACAGCATTGGAATCTCTTAAAGTTCTTGACCATAGTCTTCCAGTTGATGTTTGATCCACAGTAGTTGAGTGCAGCAACTTCCAGCTGCAATGTATTCTACTTCTATTGTGGACAATGCTACTGAATTCTGCTTTGTGGAAGACCAAGAAATCGAGCATCTTGCAAGAATTTGACATGTACCACTAGTACTTTTTCTATCTATTTTGCATCCAGCATAGTCAGCATCACTATATCCAATTAATTTGAAATCAGAACATCTGGGATACCATAAACCCAATTTACTTATGCTTATAAGATATCTAAAAATTCTTTTAATACCATTAACATGTGATTCCTTAGGATCAGCTTGAAATCTTGCATAGAAACATACACTGAACATTATATCTAGTCTACTGGCAGTAGGATAGAGTAATGATTCAATCATACCTCTATAGATCTTTTGATCTATATGTTGGGATCGGATAGGTGACTGAATTCAAGTTAATTACTAATGTGTGTGTATGGCAACGGATTTAAAATGAGTAACACACACAATTCGATTAGATCCAAGAGTGGTGTGTGAGTATAGTGAATATAGACAGCAAACCACACCCAAACCACTATGAACAGAAGATTTTAAGGTGGTTCGGAGAACACAACTTGTGTCTCCTACGTCCACGTCCTCACGATGGAGGAAACACTAAAACTAGTGAGTACAACCAGGAGCACGGCGACTCTAATGTTGCCCAGCTAGCAAGCCCAGAGGGGGGGTGAATGGGATTTTTAAAAATAATGAATACCATAAACCTGTTCACAAAACAGTCACACAGAACACACTTCGATTGGTGTTAGAGTTAGTAAAGAAAGATAGTAAACGCAAAGCAAGCACACAGACAACACAGGAAATTATCCTGGTTCGGACCTCCTCTCCACAGGAGTCCTACGTCCAGTCCCTGAGCAACAACTCAAGCTTCCACTACCTAAGGGTACAGTCCCCCTTATGGACCTTTACACACCCAGTCACAGCTGATCTTCTCTTCACAACCCGAAGAGGACATACACCACCCTGGCTACCACCAGGTCTTCCTTCTACTCGAAGGGAACACATAACCTGGAAACCCCCAGGTCTTCCTTCTACTCGAAGGGAACAAACACAAGAAAAGTGTAAATGAAAACAAGCCCCTAGATCAAGCTTAAACAATGCTGGATCTAAAGCTAAAAATGAGAGGAAAAGATCTACAGTGAGGGACACTCTCAGTTTCCAGAAGCTCTCAAGACTAACACAATGAATGTAAAGATCTAAGAGCTAGACAATCAGAGGAGTGAGGCTTTGCTCTATTAGAAGCTCGCAGAAAAGCTTGTTAAAGATCGTTGTTGCCAATGTCTCCTATCTGGAGCTTCAGCCTTCTTTATATATATGTCTTCTATTTGAAATTTGAACGTTGAAATGACCGTTGTCTCTAGGCTCTCGTTTACGTTAGACTGCATGGTTCTGTAGAGCTTCTTGTTCAGTAGTCCTTAGCTTTCCATGCACGCAACAATAGAGAGGATCTTCGATTATGTTCGTTATCTTTCGTACTATCCAACATTGTATTGAGATGCGCTGTCAGAGACCTGCACGAATTAAATACTAAACAATGGACAGCTAAGCTGTCTCTTGTTGTCAGTCAACGTTAGATTGATTTTATACAGAAGTAGAAATTCCATCCTGTTCTTTTAAAAAGATGTTTACAGAATAAGCATGAGAATATAACATATCGTTTGCATGCACTGCAGTGATACATTCAGTCATAATAAATGCATAGTTGTCAGAAGGATATACGTGGAGTCTTTGACTTTTCAACGTACTAAAAATGAGTTCGAATATTAAATAGTTATATTCCATGAAATCGTTACCTGCGTGACTTATGAAATCGTTATGCAAATTAGTGGTTTTCCATGTAAATCGTTGTACACCTATAAGCAAGTCGATGCACATATAAATTGTTATATAGATAAATCGTTATGACATAAACAAATCGTTATGAGCCAGTTGTCAGAGACAAAATGATGTAAGCAAATCGTTGTGAATACTTAACGAATCGTTATGAAAGCAAATCAATGTGAGAGCAAATCGTTGTTCTCACTTATCAAATCGATGTGAGAGGAAATCGTTGTGAATACATAACGAATCGTTATGAAAGCAAATCGTTGTGAGAGCAAATCGTTGTTCTCACTTATCAAATCGATGTGAGAGCAAATCGTTATGAATACTTAACGAATCGTTATGAAAGTAAATCGTTGTGAGAGCAAATCGTTGTTCTCACTTATCAAATCAATGTGAGAGCAAATCGTTGTGAATACTTAACGAATCATTATGAAAGCAAATCGTTGTGAGAGCAAATCGTTGTTCTCACTTATCAAATCGATGTGAGAGCAAATCGTTGTGAATACTTAACGAATCGTTATGAAAGCAAATCATTGTTCTCTCTTATCAAATCGTTGTGAATACTTAACGAATCGTTATGAAAGCAAATCATTGTTCTCACTTATCAAATCGATGTGTACTTAGATAAATGTCATTCTTTGAACTTGCATTGCTACAGAGTAAATAATACTTACCCATTTGTCTTGTTATTCCTTGATTCATTCATTTCCTGTACTCAAATCTCATAGAAAATATGTTTGATTTAAATAATATCTTAGTTTTGTTAATCACCAAAATAAATATGTAATTAATTTAAATTACATGGGGAAAAATTGATCATCAATCTCCCCATTTTTGGTGATGACAAAACTTAACAATGAGCATAGATGATCTGAAATGAATCTAAACGAAATTGCGGAAATATAAGAAAAATATTTCATAAGTGCTATATTTTCTCCCCCTTTTTGTCATTAAGCAAAAAATATCACAAGGTGATAAAGACAGAGAGAAAAGATAGTGAGAAAATAAGAGAGATATATTTAATTGTCCTGAGGAGTTATAGGGATGAAAAAAGTAGGAGACAAAAGAGAGGCGTGCCGACGAATAATGGGCAATGCTTGTCGTTCTTACTCCTCAAAATAAGCCTGAAACGCCCCAGAAGAAATAGCGTAAGATGGGCCCATATCAGGCAACATCCTTTGAATATGAAGATGTCGCTGGTACTCAGAAAATTGCCATATTCATCGGTGCCAAGGGAAAGTTTGTAGGTACTGAATGAACCAAAACTGGCGAACTGATGAAATTGGTTTATCTTGATAGGATAGAATAACTTATTCTGCAGAAGATCTTGCTTCAATGCCACAAACAGCTTGTACCGCTCGAGCCACTGAAGATAAGAGTCCTTAACTAAATTGATAGAATTCAGGTCCAGGAATGCTTCAGCTGTGAGAGTAGGCTTGCCAGCCTTAAATAAGGAGCTGTTCAAGGCTTCCAATTGAAGAGCTGACTGATTATAGTGATTTTCCCAGTCAGTGGGAGAAAGCCTTTCACATTTTGACAGCAGAGGAGCAAGAACTTCAGAGGAAATATGGCCTAGGTGAAATTCTCTGAAGATAAACCTTTGGAAGGATGGAAGTCGACCCTGTTGAGCTGATATCCTTCCCATGATGCGAGCGAATCTATCAAAGATAACAGGACCTACTGAGGTGTCCATGACCTAGGAATGCAGCTTAGGATGGAATACAGAGTCTGGAATTTGTAAGGTGGCGAAATCCACTTTGAAAGAGCAGTTGACTGGATTTTCAATTTTTAATGAAGCAACTGCTCCCTGGAACTGACCCAAATGGACTTCAGGTAACTTGTGAAGATATCGGTAATCATTGAATAACTGAAAGTACCTGATGAGCTTCACTTCCTTTTGAATGAAAGAGGCCCAGAGGGATTTGTGATGAATGACAAAACACTCAGAGAGAGTGAGTGGAGAGTCCCTGGGGGGAAACCTTTCAGACTTTGTAAGAAGATATTTCCTATAGAGAGCTGAGTGCACTTTGGCCCACTGATCTTCAGATTTGCATTCAGGCATTTTGAAGATTTTAGATTGATCAGCTTTAGAGAAGTGGTTATAGGGAAGGACAACATTTAGGTGATTAGTTAGATTCAGAAAAGGAACACCAAAAATGGTGGCAAGAACATATTTTTGAAGATATTCTCGATAAAGTGGTTTCCTCCGATTTTCAATAGTGAGGGAAAACCAAAGAGGAGGAAATTTAGGTTCGGGGGGAAGAGCAAGAGTACTGAAGAGTTTCATCTTTTTAGACACAGGACTAGAGGTGTCAGTCCTGTGGACATGAGAGGCAACTAACAGAACATACTGGATGGTGGAGATTTCTAACTCATCCTCGAATTTTTCTAGAAATGGACCTTCGAGTTGAGCACCTTCTCGAATGAAGGTGACAAAGGAAGGAGGAGTAGGAGGATGGAGAAATGTTTGATGAGTAGAAGAAGGTGAGATGGATGGTCCATCTAAAGAAGGAACAGAGGAAGAGGAGGCTCCAACAGATGATGAGGCTGGAGGGTCTTCAGAAATGAAAGTAGGTGGTGGAATGGATGTAGAGGAGGCAGGAGGAGAGGTGGATTGAGATAGAAAAGGAGCTGGGGAAGAGATGGTGCGAGGCATGGGTTGTTTGAAGGTGATGGGTGCTGGAGGTGCTGTGGATGAAGAGGGGCTGGTGTTGCAAGAGATGAAGACTCATGGGCCTTGGGGGCAGCTGCATGCTCTTCTTCTCTTGGGGACACATCCTCGGAGATCAATGGCCCTGGTGGCCCTGCACTTTCTTCTGCTGGCCTTGGCCCTGATGGCCCTGCATTTCCTTATGCTGACCTTGGCCCTGATGGCCCTGCACTTTCTTCTGCTGGCCTTGGCCCTGATGGCCCTGCATTGCTAACTGGTTCAGCAAGTGAGTGAGCTGGAGGGGCAAAGGTGGATTGCTCCTGAACGCGCGACATTCTTGACTGTGCATTTTCGTTGTCCAGAGTTCCTCGCACAAGTCAATATGCGCACTTCCTCTAAACTGTCTCACAAAATCTAAAACAACAAAGATGAACTAGCATGGTGGTGAGAACAGGTCATATCCACAGAGAGGCTGAATGGAATTTGAATTAAACTTCTTTGAATTGAAACCATTCTAACGGGCACATTTTCACCAAAATAACGTTGTAATAGAGTCACTTCTATGAACAACACCAATCTAACAACACTACGAACTATAAGATGAAGAACAAAATGAGAACACGATGTAATAAACTCTAGATTAAGAAACGATAAAAGACATTAAACTGTAACGCCAGAAATCCGGATCTGATCCCCTAACAAATGTCGAATTATCTATCAATGCTCAACCATTAGAGCAAGAACAAAAGAATTAAACAAATGCAATGGATCGAACTCTAAGCACAACAGAATTGAAAAGTAACTGCAACACATTGGATCTATCTATTCTAAATATAGAGAAAATGAAAATTAAATGCAAACAACATCACTGGACCGAACTATCTAACAAAACATGAATGAACAACTAATTGCAGAAATAAGAAATTAAAATATCTGGATCCTCTACACCAACCTCACAACTCTCACAGCAGCCGAACTCCCATAACAGAAGAACAAACACAACAAGACTCCAACCCCTTACAGAAGAATGGAAAAACTCAAAAGAAACTTATAAAGTTCTTCTCCCCTGCAACCATCTGAACAGAAGTAATCCCCAGAAGCACAGAAAAACAGTAGAAAAAAAACTTCAAGCCATCACAGAGCAGCGAAAGCAGAAGGAATCGCCCCTGGCAAATCCACATAACCTAACCAAATTATCTCATCCATTAACAAGGCAAAAGGAACCCTGCAGCTCTCAAACAACACAACAGAAATGGAAGAAGACATCTCGATTCAGAAGAAAGAAACACCATAAAATTCCAACAGTCGAACCCTTCTCCCACAGTCGAGCTCCTAAGAATTGGAAGAACAGAAAAGTAAAAATCCTAAGAATTCCGAACTCTCTCACTGCCCTGCTTGAAAGAAAAACTACAGTGAAAATGGCAAGAAATTGTAAAAATTCCACCCGTCCAGCCCCTCTCCTAAGAACTGGAAGAACTGGAAATACAGGAGAAAAATAAACTAAAAATTCCCTCCAATTCGAACTGCTCTGCTAAACAGAAAATACAAAAAAGAAAAGGAAACTAAAAATAAAAGTAAAATCCCTACCTGCGAACCCCCCCAGAAGAGGACCGTGGGGTCCCTTTTATAGGGGCTATGGCCCTTGCAGTCGCCTCTGCTCCCTCTTCCATCGCATCCGGTTGGGGCGCTACACCGGGATCTCCAGCGCAGTAGGATCTCGCTCGGCCTCTGCACGCCTCTGCATCAAACCGCCATGCCAGACTCCTTCCCGCCATCACTCCATCTGCGCGCGCCGGATCCACACGAACCAGCCCCAGCCAGTCGCATGGCCCCGCATACCTGGCCACAGCCCTGGACGCCTCCCTGCACAAGCCCTTCACAGCACACACCCGCCATGCCACAAGACCTAGCCAGCCATCGCAGCTGCCGCGCAGGCCCAGCAGCCCAGCCGCTCCCACACGGGATCTGCTCCCGCCGTGCACAGCTCCTCACCTGGGCGCCATCCACTGCGCACTGGCCCGCCATTTGCCAGATCCGGCCTCAGCCGCCATCAAATAGCTAGCTCCACTCCACCAGTGCTCCAGCCGAACACCAGCAGAAGCCAGCATTGCCTCCAGTTACTTCACAAAGTTTCTTCTGCTTCCAGCTGGGAAAGACAAGTAATGGGTTAAAAGTGGGTTAAGTGGGGTACGTGGAGATGTTGCTGGGGTGGGATATAAAAATGATTTTTTTTGTTTTATTTAATGGGATTGGGTTGAGGTATGTGGTATGATCGTAGTGGGTGGGTATTTAAGTATTTACAAACTTTATGTACTTACAAACTAATACCTATTTACTAAAAAGTATTTACAACAAATATTATTGTAGCAAGAATGTATTTATTTAGAAATATTTTTTAAATTTTCAAAGTGTATTTGTGAACAGAAAATAAATCTGTTTAGTCAACTTGACATGAAATCAGTGACTTATTAAATGAAAATCTATCATGTATATTCTAACCAAAAAATTTAACTAAAGTGCTCAAAATTTTATTTTTGGATGACATGAAAATTAAAATCAAATTATACGTTATTTATGGACAAAGACTGTCTAAAATCAACTATATGTATGAAATTTAACACGAAAAATTTAGTAATTATCACTCCCCCCTACTTAAACATTGCTAGTCCCTTAGTAATGAAAATTACTCCAAATATAGGACTAGAAGATATAATGTCTCATGCTAACTAGCCATCATGTAAAAGATTCATGTAAAGACATGTCTTTCCTAATTGTAAAGGCTTATGGCAAGAAATTAGTGCACAAATGGTAGCTCACTTAAGAGTTCACATCAGCCCTTCTGAAACTCCTCTGCTTTAGCTAGTATTTGTGATTAGATTGATTTGAGGGAGAAGAAAAGAATTGTGGAGTAAGATCCTTGTTCAGTCAGATCGGGTTGTTTCTCTTAGTTCCATTCTGCTCATCTTCCTTGAGGATTATTTCTCTGAGTTTGGAGACTTTTGTCACTTTATTTGCACTTTGTGCACTCAGAATTTTTTTCTTTTTCATCCACAATGCTGCATAACCCATCACTTTTCAAGAGTAGCGAGTCCAACTTTACTCAGATCCGGGGCATTTTTCATGGATATATTTTTCTTTAGCTTTTGCTTTTTCTTTTTCTTTTCCTCTTAAAGGAAGGATGAACAGTCAGGTTCCTTGATCACATGCCTTCACCTCCTTCACAATTCACTTAAGGGGAAGGGAGAAAATCAATCACCTCTCTCCTACTAGCTTTAACAGATTTGCTACATTCGGGTTTAGCTAATCTAAGTGGCTGTGTAGTGTGTGTATGAAAACTTCTTGCCATAAATCCTTACATAAGGTAGACAAGAAGTGCATGTAATCCTTTATTAGAGGCTACCTAACATGGATTTTTGCAAGGGAATGTGACAACCACAAAATTTTAATGGTTAAAGATCAGACACATAGTCTGAGTCTCGCAATGCCAGACATTTTTATTCAAAGATGAAACATTGTGAAATTTTGTTTTTATTTGCATATGTACAAGCTAAAAGAAAGAAAATGAAGCAATGGTTAGGGTGGGGACTATGAATGCATGCTTATTCTACCTCTCCCCCCCTACTTATTCACAGGAAAAGAAAATAAGATAGAGAATTACCTAATAAAAAAAAATCTGTACACATGGGTTGCCTCCCAAGAAGCGCTAAGTTTATTTCGTCTTCAGTCGGACGCAATTAGGCTTCGTTTGGCTCAGCTAGCTTGGTAGAATCCTTTTTTTAAAAAAGTGGGCTTTCAAAGAAATGTTTTAACCTTTGCCCATTGACATTGAATGATTGTCCAGTTTTAGGATCAAGATTAATGACAACACCATTGTCGTAAGATCTGACAACACTGTAAGGACCATCCCATCGGGACTTCAATTTTCCATGAAGCCTAGAATTGAATAACCCGACCTTATCATGCACTTCAAAAAAATTTCTGTGAATTTTCAAGACTTCAATTAGTTTCTTCTCATGCCCTTCATCAAGATCGCTAGCAATTATGATGGGCCAAGTCTCGTTCTCTCCTAGAAAGATGTATTTTAAATTAGCAGGGAGTGGTTTTAGCTCAACCTTAGGAGAACATTCTAATGGAAATGATAGATCATTATTCTGAAACATGGAACTAAGTTGTCCTTCCTCTCCCTTAAACCCTAGAGCACAGGGTTGGTCTACTGCTTTTTCCTCACAAGATTCTTCCAAGAGTTCTTCATTACCAGTTGGTTTTCTTTTAGATTTTGGCTTTAAAGCATCAGAAAAAGAGACTCTTGGAATGTAATCACTTGGGTCTTCATTTATTTGGATTGTGTCTAGAGACTCTTCAGTTATTTTCTTTTTTCCCTTAACATTTTCAACATTCTCTTCAATTTCAGTTTCATTTTCATTTTCTTTATCCTCATGCAATGTTGACATGTATGGGTGAGGATTTATCAAGATTTTTTCATTTCTTAATGTTGACACTATTTCCACAGTTTCCACTTGGGGGCCCCTAGCTTAGGCAGGAGAATGGTCCTGTTGTATAAATTGATTTTGAATTTGTGGTGCTAGAATGTTCTAGACAAAAGTTTGTTGTGTGTTTGATGGTGGAGGTGCATGTGGTATGTACCCCTGGATTTGATGGTTTTGCTGGTTCTGATAAAATCCAGAAGAGTTGTTCCTTGGGTTTGCTATAGTTTGACTTGATAACTGACCCAATTCCCTCCTACACACATCAGCAATCTGATACTCTATCCTATCCAAATTTTGTTGAATATTTTGGTTCTAATTTTGTTGTTCTTGCATAGTTTGGCAAAGAGTCATCATCATGTTTTGAAGTTGATTCATTTTATCTTCCCAATTGGGCTGAGAAGATGGTGGTTGATTGTATGAAGATTGCTGAAAATTGGTATGAGCAAATTGATTGAAATTTTGATTTCCTTGGATCTGTGGAGGTTTAGAGTAAGAAGATTGGCCAAATCCTGGATTTTAATTGGGATAAAATTGACCGTACATGGATTCTTTGAAAGAAGGTTGAGAAATTTGTTCTGATTGATTTTTCCAAGAAAAATTTGGGTGACTTCTCCAACCAGGGTTGTATGTGTTAGAGTATGGCTCATAGGAGGGTTTGTAGAAACCTTGGGCAGCTTGGATTTGTTCTTGATAGGCCATGATATGAGAGAATCTCTCAATCTATGCGATAGGTTGAGCTAAATCTAACTTGAATGATCGTCTACCAAACATACACAGTGGAAAAGCCCTCTATTTATGATTTTTTTGAATTTTTTAGATTTTTATTGATTTTTGATGAATTTTTAAACAAATACAAACAAACAAACACTTTCAAATCAAATTAACCTACCACTAAGTGTTCCTTGGACTTATGTTATTTTTCTCAAAATCAGATTTATGCTTGCTTAAATCCAATTCTAACTCTTCTTGTACTGGCCAGGTAAAAGGTGGAGTAGAGGGAGGCCCCCCTTGCTTTCGCAAGGACCCAATTAAATAACCTCTGACTCACTTAAGCGTAAGCTTTTTAACCTCTAATCCTAGACACCAGACTTAAAGAGAAGTTTGAATTTAAGAATGAATAAATCTAATTATGAACCCTAGGGCCAAGTCTACTGATTTTTATTGAAAGTTTAGGCAAATGCAAGAATGTGGAAATTTTTGTGATTTTTGGTCAAAGGAAAGGGTGATGAAATCCCTCACCTTATCTTTTTATTCTAATGGGTGAAGCCCTTAAGCAGTCCCATTTAAAAATGTGAAGTGCAACAAACAAGTTTGAACAATGGATTTTCTAATGCTAAGTCTAATGCATGAAACAAGAGTTAGAAACCTTACATTTCCCCTGCACTCTTCAATGCAAGAAAAGAGATGACAATTAAAATGACAATTAAGATGATGAATGTCCTAAAACATGAGCTTCTAATATTGAGAAATGAAATTTTTATTTACAAACAAATGGCTAATATGAAAGAGCGATTTGGAAATTTTTTAGACTTTAGATTTTTTAATTTTTATTTGGTTTTTGAATTAAATGAAATGAAACTAAGAAAATATAAGGTGGTACTATATAAACTAAATCCAAACAATTCAAACCACCAAAAGGACAATTATTACATGCCAACACTACAGGAGAACCAACATTTGGCAACGAATATATGTCCGCGGCTGAAAATTCAAGGACAAAGAGATATAAGGCAGCGGCTATTGTAGACCGCTGCCATACAACCGTTGTGTCCGCGGTTAATTGTAGGCGCTGATAAAGTTAAGCATACATCAGCGGCTAAAATTTCACCGCGGACAAATGTTGCCTTAAGGCCGCGGCTTTATTTAACCGCGGACATATATTCTGCAGCGGCTTCGTCCACCGCTGATATATATATGTTATGTCTGCAATTCTACAAACCGCTGACATTTAAATAATTTAAAAATATTACTTTATTCATTTTTAAATTAAAAAATTTTTAATCAGTCATAAGTAGAACATATACATTTTTTAATAATAAATTATTTGAGTTTAGCGATTGATATATACATATGTTATTTATATTTGAAATATATATGTATATTTGTGCTAGGAGAGACTTTGTGCACTTGTGCAAAGTGCATAAGTGTCACATGGACATTTTGCCCATGTGGCACCATGCACATGTGTTTTTTGCCCATGTGGCATCATGCACATGTGTTTTTTGTACATGTGGCACCAAAAAAAACCCATGTGGATTGTAGCAGCGGTATACGAATATGGCCGCGGCTATATAGCCGCTGCCATATTTTTAATCGGTCGACCGATGATGCACATTCGGTCGACCGACGTTTACACTGCTAAAATTATAATCTGCACTGGGTAGGTCGGTCGACCGATATATTAGAATCGGTCGACCGATTCCGGTCGCGATTTCGTCCGGTTCGGTTCGGTCGCGACCGGCCCACTTTGTATCAACCCAAACCCCCTCCTATATATGTTAGGGTGGGTGGGAAACATCCCACATAAGTTCTCCTCCATCTCTCCAGCCCCTAAGGTGGTTTTCTTGCCCTAGAACTCTTCCCTCCTTCTCCATTGCCTCCTTCTTGCCCTAGAACTCTTCCCCCCTTTTCCATCTTTCCCTTCTTACCCTAGAACTCTTCTCATCTTCTCCTCTTCTCCATCTTCATCTACTTGCCCTAGAACTCTTCTCCCCTTCTCCATCTTCCTTCTCATTTCCCTCACCCCTTCTCCATTTTCCTTCTCATTTCCCTCACCCCTTCTCCATTTTCCTTCTCATTTCCCTCACCCCTTGTCCATCTCCGATGCCTCCACGGATGCGCCATCGTCGTTCGGTCCCGAGTCGTCGCCGCCACGTTGGTGAAGGATCAGGGGCGGCTACACAAGTTCCCTTGGCTCCTGGAGAGTTGTTGGTTGAAACAAGAAGGAAAATTCTGCCCCCTCGGTATGTGGACTTCGACAATCTAGACAATACGGAGCCCATGGTCAGTCTTCTATTTGCAACACAAGGGTGGGTTCACTTCATGTCTAGCCATAGAGTCTATTATCCAGATTTGGTTCAACAATTCTATGCAAATTTATATACAAGCAACAACAGACTATTTACTGCTGTTAATGGAGTTGAGATTCACGTGAGTGATACAGTTCTTAGTCATGCATTAGAGATTCGAAATGCTGGTTATTTAGTGGAACATGTCCAGTATTATGATAGTGATATGTGCCAAGTTTTGTTGGGAAAAGATCCGGCACCTTGGATGGCACATCATGCTTTGATCAATGCAAATCATTTTCCACCACTACAGAGGATCATTCACCACATGATCACCACTATACTTTTTCCAAAAGGTGGATCTCGGATGAAGTCACTCGAGTGCACAAATGTATTTTTCACTGCTTATTTCACAATGTACCACTGTGTTTACCTGAGATGATGGTAACGCTGATCAAGTTAGTAAAGAATCAGAGAAGAAGATCTCTACCTTATGCAGCCCAACTTACGGCTGTGTTTGAGCATGCTGGCATTGACCTCACTAATGAGCGAGCAGAAAATATTTCTGTCTCCATGGTCTACAATGAAACCAACATCATGAGGTTCATGAATTACAGGAATGTTAATGGACAATTCATGAGGAATGTCACTGATGACCCTGGTGAAGACAGTCAAGAAGAAACGGAAGATGAAGGCGAAGGTGAAGCACAAGGTGAAGACGATAGACATGAAGAAGAAGAGCATTTGGCTCCTATGGAACAAGATTTGCCTCCTTCGGCTGCCGGAGGTGATGACTTCCAACTGCGGATCCAAGGTAGCTTGACCAGGCTTGAGGGGGAGATGGAATCTATTCGGGGAGAAGTTCGGCAAGTGGGCGACACAGTCGGGAATCTCTCTAGAGAACTTGCTGAGTTGAGAGTTAGCCACCAGGGCCACATGGACTCCCAGTCTCAAATGTTACGGGAAATCATGGGTTATTTGCGACCTTCTCAGAATCAGCCTCCTTCTGAGTGATTCCTTAGCTGTTCTATGATGTCTACCTTTTGCTTTTCGTATCCTACTCTCGCCTCTTTGCTGTGACAAAAGGGTGCTCTTTATGTAATAGCTACAATATGTCTATCATATTTTCTGCTTCATCTGGTATGTGATTGCTTGATGTACTTTATGGTATATTGCTTGATGACAAAACGAGGCTCAACACAAAACTGCTTAGCTTAGCATGAACTTAATCTCTACCTTAGTTTAGTGATTCATATATACATATGTTATTAATTTATATTACAAATAATCAAGTATATTTGTGCTAGATATGCATGTATATACTTGTAATATTCTCAAATATAAATATTTTATACACAAATTAAGTGAACATATCCGTCAGGCAAGAGGATAGCGTAGGCGTTGCAAACAATAGATTGCCTTGATCGGTCGACCGACCAATAGAAATCGGTCGACCGCCTGTCTCACCTCTGCGTTTCAAAATGCACTGAATCGATCGGTCGACCGACAATTAGAAATCGGTCGACCGATTAACTCACTTCTGCCAGCCAAAATGCACTGAGTAGATCGGTCGACCGACCAATAGAAATCGGTCGACCGCCTGTCTCACCTCTGCGTTTCAAAATGCACTGAATCGATCGGTCGACCGACAATTAGAAATCGGTCGACCGATTAACTCACTTCTGCCAGCCAAAATGCACTGAGTAGATCGGTCGACCGAACACTAGAAATAGGTCGACCGACTAACTCACTCAAAATGCACTGAGTAGATCGGTCGACCGAACACTAGAAATTGGTCGACCGACTTTCTCACTGCTGGCAGCCTAAATGCACTGAGAAGATCGGTCGTCCTACCACGAGATATCGGTCGACCGACTTTCTCACTGATGCGTGGCAACAACTTTTTTTTAAGTTTAATTACATATGGCAGCGGTGGTTAGCCGCCGCCATAAATATAAATAGTAGTGGCTTTTTTTAGCCGCTGCTAAATACTAATATGGCAGCGGCTGTACAGCCGCTGCCATATTTTCGCCTATCCCGCCAAACAAAACACCACTGCGCGCCATATCGCTCGCTCTCTCTCTCTCTCGCTCGCTCTCTCTCTCTCTCTTCCCGAAGACTGGCGACGCACCGACGCCTTCCTCTCCCTCCGGCGACGCACCGACGACGGACGGCAGGCGGTGGCTCCGGCGACGCCCTCATCTCCGGCGGCTGTCCCCACCCCCTACGGTGAGCCTCCGGCGCCCCCACCCCTCCCTCCCCCACCCCCTTCTCTCCGGCGGCCCCCTCCCCTTCGGTGGCCCCTCGCCCCCACGAAGCAGGAAGGGCTGCAGCGTGTGTAGCGGTAGATCCTCTCGAGGTACCTCCCCACGCCGATACTTGGTGCCCTCACCCCCCGGAAGCCGTCCAGGGGGCCCCCGAGGGGGCGCCATCGCCTCCACTTCCTCCCCATCCTCCCCCTGCTCCTCCGCCGCGACAACAATATGTCCTTTACATCGACAACAAGTATGTTTTGAAGGATCTTTTTTGTTTCAAGTCTCTCAAATCCTTTAGAATCAGCTTTTAATAATCCGCAAGTTATCGATATTAGAGGTTTACACTCAAATATTACAAGAATAAGACTGGGGGTAAATAATAAATAAAAAAACAATCATCTTATGTTTCTGTGGGGGAGGTGTTAAAATCTTGCTCCTAATTTTCTATGTGCAAGAACAACTATATATTAATTTCCTCCTCTCACACAGTGATATGGGATTATTATGTCCAACATCGACCAACAAACTCCTCTTCTAGGAAGATGATGGAGAAGCATTAACACGTCATAGAGTACACATCTAACCCTACCGCCCATTGCTCCCCTGCCGCAACTTGGAAGACCAAACGCCCTCCCTTCGCCCACGCTGCTACCTTCTCCCCTGTAAAATCCAATCGATGTAGACTCCTTCTCGCAATTGAGTGAGTTTTCTGTTGGCTCAAGACGACTCCTCAAAGCCCTACCCGAACGAAGTAAGGTTTGAGCTTTATTGGACGCTAGAATTAAGGTGGAACCGCTGTCGGGAGAGGGCTTTGATGTTTCAATAAGTTATTGCCAGCCACGTGACAAGGAAACAGGGGGGTCTTTAGTATTCTTCTTTCCCCTTTGTTCCTGCCTACTCTTGCTGTTTTATAGTGCTTGGCTACCTTACAGGGCTTTTGTTGATCACTACCGGTCATTAATATTGGCAAATGGAGGGGAAACCATGCAAGTGGGCCAAATTGTTGGCTGATGTTCCTCTTTTCTCTTTTTTAATATTGCACAACTGTAAAGTGACCTCATTAATTTCGATCATATTTGACTAAATCATATATTAGTCAATACCATTGTTCAAGTAATTGGGAGGATACATCTCAAACCAATGTATTATTGACTTCTTGGTCCTCCTCATAAAAGGAACATGAAATAAAGTAATGTATTAGGGGAAACTATCTCAAAATTTAGCCTTCTCTTAGCATCAAGACAATCCAATTGAAGAACAAGAGCAAGGTTCACAATTAAATTTTTTCTCTCTGTTTTATAGACTATTAAGTTACTTTGATATTTTTAAACTAATCCAGCGAGCCTGGGTGGTGGCTCATGTTTAAACTAATCCAGCGAGCCTGGGTGGTGGCTCATATTTTTTGCAGGATGTGATTGTATGTGTGAGCACATTAGAATTATGTATACATTGTGCTTTACAGGATGTATGAATGAGAAGACGGAGAAAGCATGAATGGAAATGAGTGAGTTTGAGTGGACCTTTTTTTCCATTTTTGCCCGTTCAAGACTTGTGTTAGGATATATGCTTTTACTGTCTTTTGATAGTAATGTCATATATCGAGCATAAAGTCTTGAATTGTGAATGTGGAATGTATATGGACATGTATATGTGTGTGGAAGGTATGTGTGAAAATGCTCCCGGTATAGGGGAGGTGCTGTCGAATATTTTTTTGAATTGTCGGTTAATTCATATTTATTCGATACAACATAGACATCGTTTGGGTACAAGTTAGGCTGATGGGTTATTGTCAATGCAGAACTATTGCATCCAAAAATGGCAGGACTCGATAAGAGTTGGATACAACTTAGAGATCGTTTGGATCCTAGATATGAGAAAGGAGTAGATGAGTTCTTGGAATTTGCTTTTGATGAGCAAAGACAATGTTTTAGACATGGACAGAATTATGAGTTCATACAATGTCCGTGTCGTAACTGTGTTAACGGAGTGAAGTTATCCCGGATGGATGTTGAAATTCATCTTAAAGTAGATGGATTTTGGACACGGTATACCAATTGGGTATGTCATGGAGAGGCACCGATAGTTCATGTTCAGCAAGTTAGCCCGTCTGCTAATGAAGCACAAATGGAAGTGCAGATTGATACAACAATAGAAATGTTGCAGGAGTTACAAGAGGCTGAAATAGAGGGAAGAGCAGAGGAACATGAACCAAATGAGAAAGCAAGAGATTTTTATCAATTATTAGAAGATGCTCAAACACCATTATATCCTAGTTGTGTCAAATTTTCAAAATTGACATTTCTGTTGAAACTATTACACATTAAGACTATGAACAAAGTGACAGCTTCTTGTATGGAAATGTTTCTTGAGTTGCTTAGAGAAGTATTACCAGAAGGAGCTAATTTACCTCGAACATGGTATGAATTGAAGAAGACTATGAAAGATTTGGGGTTAGGTCATGAGAAGATAGATGCTTGTCAGAATGATTGTGTCTTGTTTCGAAATGAACATGAACATAGGGATCGATGTCCAGCATGTAATGCTCCTAGGTACAAAGAAAATACGCAACAAGGTAGCCTGAAGAAGAGACGTCGCAAACAGATGCCATATAAAATATTGCGTTATTTTCCATTGAAAGATAGATTGCAAAGAATGTTCATGTCTTCTAAGATTGCCAAGTGGATGACATGGCACAAAGATGGCCGATTGGACTCGAAAAATGGAACTATGCGACATCCTGCTGACTCTGAAGCTTGGCGACATTTCGATGCTCAATATCCAGATTTTGCGGCAGAGGTTCGCGACGTGAGACTCGGCTTAGCGACTGATGGGTTCAATCCATTTGGGATGATGAGTAGCAGATACAGTGTATGGCCTGTGATGATAGTAGTTTATAATTTGCCGCCATGGATGTGTATGAAGCAGACGTTTATGATGATGTCATTACTTATTCCAGGTCCTAAAAGTCCTGGAAATGATATCGATGTCTATTTACAACCGTTGATAGAAGAATTGAAAGATTTGTGGGACAACGGTGTTGAAACATATGATGCTTCAAAGAAACAGAATTTTAAAATGAGAGCTGCCCTGCTGTGGACGATCAATGATTTTCCTGCATATGCCAATTTATCAGGATGGAGTACCAAAGGAAAGCGTGCATGTCCATCATGTCATTATGATACAACTTCAAAATGGCTGCAAAATTGTCGGAAATTTTGTTTTCTAGGGCACCGACGATTTTTGCCAATCAGTCATAGATGGAGAAGGCGTGAATATCGACACAAATTTGATGGCGTGACTGAACGTCGTAACCGTCCAGAAGTGTTAACGGGTGCTGCAATGTGGAGTCAACAACTTCAACTTCCTCATATCAGATTTGGAAAGAAATTTAAGAATGATATCAAGAATTTAGAGGGATGGAAGAAACACAGTATATTTTTTAGAGAGCTGCCGTACTGGTCAAATCTACTCATTCGGCACAACCTGGATGTAATGCACATTGAGAAGAATGTATGTGACAATTTGTTGGGAACTTTGAATCTTCTTGGTGGGGAAAAGAGCAAAGACAGTCTGAATGCACGGTTAGATATGGCACAGTGGGGAATAAGACCAGAATTCCATCCACAAACAGACAGTCAAAATAAGACCAGGTTACCAGCGGCAGAATATACATTGAACAGATTGCAGACAACGGCTGTGTGCAACTTTCTGCGTAATATAAAAGTTCCAGATGGATATTCCTCCAACTTGATGAAATGTGTAGATATTGGAAGTCGAAAATTGGTAGGGCTAAAGAGTCATGATTGCCATATATACATGCAAGTATTATTGCCTTTGGCGATTCGTGGTATTGTGAATCAAGATGTCACAGACCCAATTACAGAGTTGAGCATATATTTTAGAGATGTCTGTTCCAAAGTTCTTCAATCTGATCGTTTGCTTACATTGGAAGGTGATATTGCAGTAACATTATGTAAGCTGGAGCAAATTTTTCCACCGTCTTTTTTTGATGTCATGGTTCATTTGGTTGTACATCTTGCATATGAAGCGAGAATTGCGGGACCAGTTCAATACCGATGGATGTATCCTATAGAGAGATTTTTGAAGAAATTGAAAGAATATGTTTTAAATAGGGCACATCCAGAAGGTTCAATTGTTGAAGGCTACCTTATGGAGGAAACAATCTCATTTTGTTCTATGTATATGGAGGGTATTGACACTCGCTTTAATCGAAGGGAAAGAAACTTTGATGTCCCATCTGAAGACAATAATGAAGGCGGTTGTTCGATATTCAAGTCTTCAGGACGTTTCTTAGGAGGAGCAGGTAATAGTCGTATATTGTCTGAAGAAGAAGTTGAGAAGGCACATCTGTACATTCTTAAACAGATTGAAGATATCGATGAATATTTTTTTGAACACAAGAGATGTGTAGAGAGTTCAAGCCACACAGAAAGGAATTTCTTGAAGTGGTTCCAAATTTATGTGAAAGATTTGTACGATGCAAATGATCCTCGGTGTACTCCTGATATATACTGTCTGGCACGAACACCTTCAAGGTTTGTGCGTTCACACTCGGGCTATATTGTCAATGGATTCAGGTTTCGTGCATCATCTATTGATGCAACAAAGGTCACTCAGTTGTGTGGAGTTATAGTGAATGCGGAACTTGAATCCGGATGTGATGGATATTATGGACGTCTAAATGATGTATTGGAAATATATTTTGATAATCAAAGACGTGTTGTTTTATTTGAGTGTGACTGGTGGGATGTTTATAGAAAAGACAGAGGATTTAAAATAGATAAATATGGAACTATCAGTCTGAACACTCGTCAAAGACTCAATACAGATGAACCATTTGCCCTGGCAAGTCAAGTGGAACAGGTGTTCTATGTCAATGATAACACAACAGAAGGATGGATCATCCCTGTCAAAGCACGTCCGCGTGATTACTACGACTTGCAAGATGATGCTCCTGAGAATGATATAGAACCAAGTGACGAAGCGTTTCAGGACAATCTGATTGATGTTCCCATTAGAGGAGAAATTCAAGATGTGGATCTATGTCAAGAAAGTAGCGTAAGAGTGGACGATTATATTGACATTTAGGTGATTTATTTACATTAGTATTTATATTGTGCATGCTTCAAATAAATTTTTTAACTTGTTATGTTTACATGTTTACTAACAATTTTTTGTAACAGATGACTTCCACTGGTGAGCGCTCTTCTCGTGATGGCTCACGCCCACGGAGGCTTCGGACTCTATCGGTCCCTCTCCCTCCCACCTTTCAGGCGATGCCTCCCCCTCCCACATTTCAGGGGCTCTCTCCCGCTCCCACCTCTCAGCAGCTTCCTCTACCTCTCACTGTACAGCAGATACCTCCCTCTTCCAGCCCTCAGGACTCTTCGGCGGCATCTGCATCTTCTGTAGCAGGTTCATATTTTAATTTCATGTAACTTTTATATTCATTGTTTAATAGATATTCTCTAATGATGTTTAATGTTTATATTTCAACAGGTCCATCTGCACGACCTTGGGGGAGGGGTCATGGCCGTCGAGGGCCGACTAGGGGAGTTACGGAGAGGAGATGCCCTGATGGACAACAATGGAATGTCTCTCTTGTCCGAGGCTATGGCGTCGGCCCTACTGCAGATCACTTTACTAGTCGCATGGGCGTTGTATCAAAGATATATTGTAAGATTTGGCAAAAAGACTTTGCGAAGCTGCCTGCTGCGACTAAGGAGTTTATATTCAGAGATCTGCAGGTAATTATTATTTAAATTGAATAATATATATGCATATGCTTTTGTTATAATTCAGTGACTTTGTTTTGCAGTTGACATATCAGTGGGATCGCACAGACCAAACAGATAGGGAGATGCTTGCTCACATGAGCGCCATGCATCGCAGCTGGCGTAGCAAGCAAAAAAAAAGAGTAAGTTAATATACTATTTCATTTCATATGTACTTTATTTTATATACTTGTTTATATATTGACAAAAATTTTATTTTTCATGTCAGCATTTTAATGGGAAGCCTTTAGATGATGCGATTGCATCCGTCCCAGCAGGTGTTGACCCCTCCGATTGGCAAACAATGTGCGAGTTGTGGACTACTGGGGATGAGAGGGTAATATTTTAAAATGCTTAGAATATAATTGTTTATGATTATTTTGTTTCTATAAATGGAACAATAACTGTCTATTCTTGTCTTTTTAGAGGATTGCTGATCGAAATAAGCAAAATCGTGCCACTCAATCTATGTCATATAGACGGGGCAGGACTTCTCATTATCAGTTGATGAGTGATTTTGTGAGTTATGCTTTATGAATTATGTTATCCCTTTTATTCATTACTTACTTATATGTCTTTAATTTAAACAGTCTCTAATGCATGGACGTACTCCGCATCGACTTGAGGTATTCAAGATGGGTCGATGTAAAAATTTACCTGACGGCACTGAGAGTTGGGTAGATGAGGAGAGCAGGAGACGATATGTAAGAAACTTTATTTCTATTTATTTTATGTGAATATGTTTTCATTACAATAGTTGTATAATTAATATTTTTTTCTCTACCTTTTGTTGTAGGAGGCTATGAGTGAAATGATTGCTCCGTCTGACATTGATGCCGAGAGCCAGACTCCCGAGGACGCCTTCATTTCAGTCATGGGAAAAGATCGACCTGGGCGTGTTCGCTGCGCAGGGAGTGGAGAGACGTTGAGGACATGGTATGGATCTACATCTGCAGGACCGTCTGCCTATTCAGAGCGAGAAAGGCAAATGCAAGAACAATTAAAAGTACAAGAAGACAAATTGAAAGCACAGGCAGATAAGATGAATGAAATGCAAGAACAGATTTCTCAATTGCAGAGTGTAGCCTCGAAGGTGGACGAGATGAGCGTACTCCTCTCCCAGATACAGGCGTCACAGGCACGTACCCAGCCTGTACCTGTACCTCCTCCAGTTCAGAGCGAGAGCGACACTGAGACAGATGAGGCGGCAGATGATTATTTAGATCATGATGTTCCTGTCTCTTGATTTCCCCCTTATTTTATTACACATTCATATTTTCTATTGTTCTGGATATTTGTATAACAATTTTTACACATTATATTATATGTGTGTGATTGAATGATCCAGCGAGCCTGGGTGGTGGCTCAATGATGTGTGATTGAATGATCCAGCGAGCCTGGGTGGTGGCTCAATGATATGTGATTGAATGATCCAGCGAGCCTGGGTGGTGGCTCAATGATAATATATGTAATTGAATGATTCAGGTGGTTCACATGTGAGTATAGAGTGTTGTATGTATTTAAATAATTTTTTTTTTCTTTCTGATCATATGTCAGCGGCTCAATAGCCGCTGCCAAAAGAACATATATCCGCGGCTACAACATGCTGACAAAAATGGACATATGGCCGCTGCCCTAAGACCGCTGACAAAAATTATATGGCCGCGGCTGTAAGCCGCGGCCATAACATTTATTGGCCGCGGCTTCCAGCCGTTGCTGTATAATCTATTGCCGCGGTGGTCCCAACCGCTGCCAATAGTACTTTATGGCCGCGGCCGCAGTAGGCGCGGATAAATATTTATATGGCAGCGGCTACATGTAAAGCGCTGACATAAGTTATGTCCGCGGGGTTTTTGTCAGCGGCTTTGGCAGCGCCTGGAGAGGCGCGGACATAACAATATGTCAGCGTTTTCTGGACATTTGGCAGCGGCTCCAAACCGCTGACATATGCTCTTCTTTTTGTAGTGCAACAAGAAGGAAATCTCTGTACATGCACAGAGAGTACATGAAAACCTCACTACAAGCTTCTCTCACACTCCCCTATCTAAAAGACTGAATTAAAAACAAGAGGGAAAAGAAATCAGCAAGCTCCTCCAATGGGCTTCAAATGTCAAGCCCCATCTCCAAGTTCCTCTCCTTGTGCAAATCTGAAATGAAAGCCCAATAACAAGTCAATGTAAAACCAATAGAAATGAAATCAAATCAAAATAGATCTAAATCAAACTCTAATGCCTCCCCGACAACGGCGCCAAGATGAACGCGCGACATTCTTGACTGTGCATTTTCGTTGTCCAGAGTTCCTCGCACAAGTCAATATGCACACTTCCTCTAAACTGTCTCACAAAATCTAAAACAACAAAGATGAACTAGCATGGTGGTGAGAACAGGTCATATCCACAGAGAGGCTGAATGGAATTTGAATTAAACTTCTTTGAATTAAAACCATTCTAACGGGCACATTTTCACCAAAATAACATTGTAATAGAGTCACTTCTATGAACAACACCAATCTAACAACACTACGAACTATAAGATGAAGAACAAAATGAGAACACGATGTAATAAACTCTAGATTAAGAAACGATAAAAGACATTAAACTGTAACGCCAGAAATCCGGATCTGATCCCCTTACAAATGTCGAATTATCTATCAATGCTCAACCATTAGAGCAAGAACAGAAGAATTAAACAAATGCAATGGATTGAACTCTAAGCACAACAGAATTGAAAAGTAAATGCAACACATTGGATCTATCTATTCTAAATATAGAGAGAATGAAAATTAAATGCAAACAACATCACTGGACCGAACTATCTAACAAAACACGAATGAACAACTAATTGCAGAAATAAGAAATTAAAATATCTGGATCCTCTACACCAACCTCACAACTCTCACAGCAGCCGAACCCCCATAACAGAAGAACAAACACAACAAGACTCCAACCCCTTACAGAAGAATGGAAAAACTCAAAAGAAACTTATAAAGTTCTTCTCCCCTGCAACCATCTGAACAGAAGTAATCCCCGGAAGCACAGAAAAACAGTAGAAAAAAAACTTCAAGCCATCACAGAGCAGCGAAAGCAGAAGGAATCGCCCATGGCAAATCCACATAACCTAACCAAATTATCTCATCCATTAACAAGGCAAAAGGAACCCTGCATCTCTCGAACAACACAACAGAAATGGAAGAAGACATCTCGATTCAGAAGAAAGAAACACCATAAAATTCCAACAGTCGAACCCTTCTCCCACAGTCGAGCTCCTAAGAACTGGAAGAATAGAAAAGTAAAAATCCTAAGAATTCCGAACACTCTCACTGCTCTGCTTGAAAGAAAAACTACAGAGAAAATAGCAAGAAATTCTAAAAATTCCACCCGTCCAGCCCCTCTCCTAAGAACTGGAAGAACATGAAATACAGGAGAAAAATAAACTAAAAATTCCCTCCAATTCGAACTGCTCTGCTAAACAGAAAATACAGAAAAGAAAAGGAAACTAAAAATAAAAGAAAAATCCCTACTTGTGGGGTCCCTTTTATAGGGGCTATGGCCCTTGCAGTCGCCTCTGCTCCCTCTTCCATCGCATCCGGTTGGGGCGCTGCACCGGGATCGCCAGCGCAGCAGGATCTCGCTCGGCCTCTGCACGCTTCTGCATCAAACCGCCATGCCAGACTCCTTCCCGCCATCACTCCATCTGCGCGCGCCGGATCCACACGAACCAGCCCCAGCCAGTCGCATGGCCCCGCATACCTGGCCACAGCCCTGGTCGCCTCCCTGCACAAGCCCTTCACAGCACACACCCGCCCCATCCGATCTAGCCGCCATGCCACAAGACCCAGCCGACCATCGCCAGCTGCCACGTAGGCCCAGCAGCCCAGCCGCTCCCACACGGGATCTGCTCCCGCCGTGCACAGCTCATCACCTGGGCGCCATCCGCTGCGCACTAGCCCACCATCTGCCAGATCCGGCCTCAGCCGCCATCAAATAGCCAGCTCCACTCCACCAGAGCTCCAGCCGAACACCAGCAGAAGCCAGCATTGCCTCCAGTTGCTTCACGAAGTTTCTTCTGCTTCCAGCTGACAAAGACAAGTTATGGGTTAAAAATGGGTTAAGTGGGGTACGTGGAGATGTTGCTGGGGTGGGATATAAAAATGATTTTTTTTTGTTTTATTTAATGGGATTGGGTTGAGGTATGTGGTATGATCGTAGTGGGTGGGTATTTAAGTATTTACAAACTTTATGTACTTACAAACTAATACTTATTTACTAAAAAGTATTTACAACAAATATTATTGTAGCAAGAATGTATTTATTTACAAATATTTTTTAAATTTTCAAAGTGTATTTGTGAATAGAAAATAAATCTGATTAGTCAACTTGACACGAAATCTGTGACTTATTAAATGAAAATCTATCATGTATATTCTAACCAAAAAAATTAACTAAAGTGCTCAAAATTTTATTTTTGGATGACATGAAAATTAAAATCAAATTGTACGTTATTTATGGACAAAGACTGTCTAAAATCAACTACATGTATGAAATTTAACACGAAAAATTTAGTAATTATCAGCTCCCTCGAAGAGATAAGCTCTTTGACATTGTCGAACTCACCTTTCATCCATCTGCACAATTGCTTGAACATTTTAAAATCATCTCTCAAGTTGTGTACCTCAGTGGACAAGGCTCCAATCTCGTTAGCTGCTGAGGCTTGGTTACTGATAATAGACTGAATATCAGATTGAATAGAAGAAAGAGATGCGCTTTGCTCATTCAGTCTTTTAACAATGGGCTTCAGATTAACCTTCAGCTGATTCTTCTTAGACCTCTTATGTGCAATTCTTTTCCTTTTGCCACTTGGCCTTTCACTGGGCTCCACGAAACTATCATGCTCTTCATTGATTAAGAGAACACTTCCAGTGTCCTCCCCCTGAGGAGCTGTTTGCTCATCAACTCCTTGCTCCTCCTGAATGGGAGCATCATCCACGACTATATCATCATGAGTCACTTCTTGCTCCCCCTGACTAGGAGCTTCCTCCATAACTATCTCATCAGTGTGGCCTGATGCCACAGCTTCTTATGCTGCTGGTTTACTTGATTGCTCAGGCTCCCCCTGAGTGCTAGGGATGGATTCTAGCACATCTCTGAGAATAGATGCTACAACAGTTGTGAGATAGACTACTCCAAAGTTTTCTGCAGCTAGCACAATGTTTTCTAAGGGAATTTCTTCAATTAAGCTGCCAGAAACCAAGGATTCTTCAACTTTGACTTCTGCTGCTGCTGCTTCTTCCGCTGGTGCTGGTGCGGCTGCTGATTCTGCTGCTGTTGCTGGCTCTTCTTGGGCATCTTGGGCTTCGCCAATGATGGCCTCACCTTCAGTCACAGAAGTTTTGGTCCAAATACCATTAACCAAAGAGAATCCGCTCTTCTTAAGATTTTTGCTGCGGATAGTTTGTCCCATTTTTTCTAACACTTCACCAACAAACTAATGCCAAAATGTTGAAAAACTTTGGTGAGTAGATGTGCATATGGTAGGGACACATTCAACTTGTTTTTCTTGTCCCAAAGCTGAGCAGATGCGAACTTCATCCTTTCCAAAATAACTTCTGCCATATTTATTTCTTGATTCTGGATGGTCCAATACATCATGTCTGAATCTGCCCTGGTACAAGTTGAGAACGTGGCACTCCTAGGGACCAATATTTGACAGGTAATAAAATGCAGTAAATGGTTGAAGTCATTCATTTGGTTGATATCCAACTTCCCATCCTTAAGCTTGAACTCAGGACCAACAATCCCTAACCCCTTTGCCTGGGGGTCCACAGTGTGCACCTCACTGTGACCGGATGTGCAAACTCCAAATAAGGACTCCAAGAGTCCATGAGTGATCGTAATCTGAGTACCTTTGACAGATGATGTCAAGGACCCATCTTCTTCAGTCTTCAAGCATACGTAAAAGGCCTTCACAAGATTAGGGTAGCTTACCTCTGATAGAGTAGCAATCTTGGACCATTTCATCCTTTCCATTGCTGCAATCACACTGCCCATTCTATTTTTCTATAAATCTGCAACGTCCACTGCTTTGTTTCCACAATCCTTGATCTTCACCGAGGTGAATCTTTCTTGCTGCTCTTCTATAAGAAACTCAGCCCTATAGCCCCCGATGCCGCCGGAAACACCAGAAGTAGCCATGGATTTGAACGAGGAAAGTTTATGGAGGGTTGAGATGAAGAAAGGAACAGAAACCCTCAAGAGATTTTTTGCGGGAAGGAGATGGAGGCTTGAAATTTTTGGAGAGTCGTTAGGTTATCGCCTCAGGCTGAAGGAAGGAGACGAAGGCGGGAGACGAATCGATGCCACACAGATTTCGATATAAAAGCAACAAAAATAAAGTAACTTTTTGAAGCTGGAGACGCCATAGTGGCGGAAAATGAGAGAATGACCAGTTCAATAGAAATAAACTTTTATAAGATACCGAACAGTCAAGAATATTTGAATAGAGGGGCAATAGTTGGAATTTTGCTCAAATTTGAGGAGAAAAAAAATAGACGTTCTGAGAATTAATATTTCAGTTTTAACCAGATAATTCTTTCACAATTTACACATGCCTAATTCCCTTCTAAGAGAAGCAAATCTCCCTTCAGGTAGGGCCTTTGTGAAGATATCTGCTAACTGATTATTGGTATCAATAAAGAAAATATCTATGTTGCCATTAGCTACATGATCACGAATGAAATGATATCCAACCTCAATATGCTTCGTTCTCGAATGCTGGACTAGATTCTTGGTTAAATTTATGGCACTGGTGTTGTCGCATAACAATGGAATTGTCTTGATATGTAGCCCATAATCCTCAAGTTGTTGCTTGATCCATAGGAGTTGTGTACAGCAGCTTCCAGCAACTACGTACTCAGTTCAGTTGTAGATAGTGCTACTGAATTTTGCTTCTTTGAGGACCAT
This sequence comes from Colocasia esculenta, assembly GCA_014218235.1. NCBI lineage: Eukaryota > Viridiplantae > Streptophyta > Magnoliopsida > Alismatales > Araceae > Colocasia > Colocasia esculenta. Next base: position 24,001,754 of record CM024765.1, on the reverse strand, counting down.
GATATCAGACATCCTACAAGAAATTGACAACAACCACTGGTGTAGTTAGCATTAGAGTATCCTACCAAATTGATTTAACATGATTTTGGATACCAAAGACCTAAGTCAATTGTTCTAGTTAAATATCTAAAGATTCTTTTAACTGAAATTAAATGACATTCTCTTGGGTCTGCCTGATACCTAGCACACATGCATACGCTAAACAATATATCAGGTCTACTGGCAGTTAAATAAAGTAGGGAGCCTGTCATACCTCTGTAGATCTTTTGATCTACTTTCTTACCATCCTTGTCACTATCCATCCTTGTTGATGTGCTCAGAGGGGCTGACAGTGGTTTGGTATTTTCGAATCCAAACTTCTTTAAGAGTTCTTTGGTGTATTCGGCTTGACAGATGTGGGTGCCATCTTTTCCTTGCTTGGTTTGCAATCCAAGAAAGTAGTTGAGCTCCCCCATCATACTCATCTCAAATTCTCCCTGCATAAGCTTCTCAAAGTACTTGCAAAGAGATTTATCAGTAGAACCAAATATTATATCGACTACATAAATTTGTACAAGCAATATATGTTTGACTTTAGATTTGATAAACAGTGTACTATCTACTTGACCTCTAGTAAAGCCAGGATTCAATAAAAATGAGCTAAGCCTTTCATATCAGGCCCTAGGTGCTTGTTTCAAACCATATAAAGCTTTGTGTAATTTAAATACATGATTCGAAAATTCAATATCATCAAAACCCGGAGGTTGTTCTACATAGACTTCCTCCTTGATAAAGACATTTAGAAAAGTGGATTTGACATCCATTTGAAATAATTTCAAATCTAATGCAGATACATATGCAAGTAGAATTCTAATAGCCTTAAGTCTAGCTACAGGTGCATAGGTTTCATCGAAATCTATGCCTTCCTCTTGGGAATAGCCTTGAGCTACCAATCTGGCCTTGTTTTTTAAGATCACACCAGTTTCATCCAATTTATTTCTGAACACCCATTTGGTGTCAATCACTGGATGATTTGATGGTCTAGGAACAAGTGACCATACATGGTTTCTCTTGAACTGATTCAGCTCATCTTGCATGGCTAAAATCCAAGATTCATCAGTAAGAGTTTCATTGACTATCTTAGGCTCTATTTGAGAAACAAAAGCTAGATAATCACAAGGGATTACATTACCTCTTGTTCTTACCCCTACAGATAGATCACCAATAATATTTTTAGGTGGGTCATCTTTCTTGTATCTCCATTCCTTTGGAAGATTTTCATGAGAGATATCCCTTTGTTGCAGGTCTTCTAGAGGTGGATCTTCCTTGTCCTCAATAGATGTGTTCTTTAATGTTTTGGACAACTCATCTGTTTCATCAATGTCACTATCGACTTCCTTTCTCAAGGAAGGGTTAGTTTCATCAAAGATAATGTGTACTGATTGTTCAATTAATAAAGTACGTTTATTAAATACTCTATAACCATTAGGTTTAGAAGCATACCCCATGAAGATGCCTTCATCTGATTTGGCATCTAACTTACCAATATCTCTTTTGCCGTTGTTGTGGATGAAACATAGACATCCGAATGTCCTGAAGTGACTGATTTTCAGCTTCTTTCCCTTGTACAACTCATATGTTGTTTTCTTCAAAATTTGCCTGATCATTACTCTATTTATGATGTAGCTTGCTGTGTTGACTGCTTCAGCCCAAAAGTATCTTGGCAGATTATATTCTGATAACATTGTTCTTGCCATGTCCAATAAAGTCTTGTTCTTTCTCTCAGCAACTCCATTCTGCTGTGGTGTCCTTGGTGCTGAGAAATTATGTTCAATTCCTTGGTCATCATAGAACTTGGCAAACTTTTCATTCTGGAACTCTCATCCATGATCTGACCGAATTCCAACAATGCAGTACTTCTTATTTTTCTGAACCTTTTTGCTGAAGCTCACAAAACTATCAAACGAATCATCCTTGTGTTCCAAAAAGGATACCCATGTGAATCTTGAATAATCATCTACTATAACGAATCCAAAATTCCTTCCTCCAAGACTTGTGGTCCTCATTAGCCCAAATAAATCCATATGAAGGAGTTCTAAGGGTTTAGAGGTTGTTACCACAGTCTTTGACTTGAAAGATGACTTGGTGTGTTTCCCTTTTGCACATGGTCCACAGACACCGTCCATCCTTGTGCTGACCTTTGGTAGACCTTCCACTAGGCTTCTCTTGATCAGCTTTCTCATGCCATCCAAACTGTAGTGGCCCATTCTTCTGTGCCACAGCTCAGTTGACTGCTCCTTACTTACTGCTAAACACATATCCTGATCCTTTAATTTTTCCAGGTAAAGTACGTATAGTTTCTTTTCTCTGTTAGCTTCAAAGATGAATGCTCCATCCTTCACGATACTGCACTTGGATTCTTGAAACTTTATCTGATGTCCCTTATCACATAACTGGCTGATGCTGATGAGGTTGTGCTTCAGACCTTTGACACAGAGAACATCTCCAATGACTGTTTTTCCTTTGCTGCCTATTGAACCACTGCCAATCACAGTCCCCTTTCCATTGTCTCCATAGGTGACTGTGCCTTCTTCAGCTTCTAGATGGGAAAACAATCTTCTGTTTCCTAACATATGCCTTGAGCATCCACTATCCAAATACCATTTGGATGCCCGAAGGTTTCCTTGAAATGAAAACATCAAGCTTTAGGTACCCAAGTTCTTTTGGGTCCTAGTTGGTTAGTGTCGTTATTTTTCTTTTTGATTATCCATATTTTATATTTAGTTGTGCATGATATTTTGGTGTGACCCAGCTTGTTGCAGTGACTGCAACATGTTGTTCTAGTTACCTTTTCATATGGAACATATTTAAAGTTTGATTTATATGTTACGTCTTGTTTCGGTATGAATTTTGGAGTTGGATATGTTTTAGGGTATACTGTTGTGTCTTCATTATCTGGGGGTGTATAGCCTACTCCATGTTTCTTCTTTCCTGACCGTCTAACGCCTTTTAGTATTAGAGAATTTTTCCCATTTGTGAATTTTTCTAAAGTATTAGATAGTTTTTCATTTTCTTCTATTAGTCTTTTAATTTCGTTTTCATTTTATCTTAACTTTCTTGTTTTTCTAGTTTGATTATTTGTTTATTTTTATCTTTTAGATTTTCGCATAACAACTCATTTCTTCTCTTGAGTTCAGTGATTTGTTTCTCCATTTGTTCATTTTTTGATTTTAAATTAGAATTTGTATTTTCTAGACATGCACATTTTTCTTACTAGTTTTAGTAATTTAGATGCTTCTCTATATTTGCTGTAAAGTTCGTTAAAAGCTTCTTCCAAATTATCTGAATCTGAATCATTACGGGAAGAGAAAGATGAGTCTGATGTTACCTTTTCTTCAGTGTTGGCCATGAGTGCCAAGTTGGCTTCTTCTTCTTTACTGCTTGAGCTTGACTCACTGTCTGAGTCACTACTGTTGTCCCAAGCTGCTGCCATAGCTTTCTTCTTGAATCTTCTTGGTTTTCTTGAACTTTCCTTCTTTCTGAATTCACTTTTCTTCAGCTTCGGACATTCTGCTCTCATATGTCCGGGCTTCTTACACTCATAGCATGTAGGCTCTGCTTTCTTTTGATCCTTTCCTTCTGTCTTCTTAAAGTCTTTGTTTTTCTTGAAATATCTTCTACTGGACTGATACTTTTTCTTCTTTGCTAGTATTCTTTGTAGCCTTCTTGATAACATCGCTTCTTCGTCTTCGTCGTCTTCATTGCTTTCATTATTGTCTGAAAATTCTTCTGATAAGTCTTCTTCAGCTTTGAGTGCGTTAGAGTGTTTTTTTCTACTAGAAGATTCCCCTAACCTTTCCATGTTAATCTCATGGGCCATAAGGGATCCAATGAGTTTCTCTAAAGACATTCTTTTCAAATCATTTGCTTCCTCTATTGCTGTCACCTTGGGAGTTCAAGAGGATGGTAGGGATCTAAGGATTTTCCTTACCATGTCTCCCATCTCATAGCTTTTTCCTAATCCAGCTAACCCGTTGGTGATGTCTGTAAATCTACTGAGCATCTGTGTAATAGTTTCTCCTGACTACATCTGAAACCTCTCGTACTGTGTCACCAGAATGTCTATTCTGGTTTCTTTTACTTTGTCAATACCTTCGTATGTGATTCTTAGCTTCTCCCTCATTTCCATCGCTGATTTGCAGGCTGAAACTCTATTAAATTCTTTCTTGCTAAGTGCATAGCATAATATGCTCTTAGCTTTGCAGTTGAGAGATATCTTCTTTTTATCATCTTCTGTCTAGTTGTCTCTGTTGTTTAGAACAATTAGATCTCCTTCTTCCACTATGGACCATATTTTAAAATTGAATCCTTGTAGGAAGTATTCCATTCTTGTTTTCCAGTAGGTGTAATCTTCTCCGTCGAACAGTGGTGGCCTGTTGACTGACTGACCTTTGGAGTGACCTTGGGCTGCCATTTGATCTTTTCTCATCAGATCGTTGGATCTTCTTCTTTATCGAAGAGACTAGCTCTGATACCACTTGTTGCCCAGCTAGCAAGCCCAAAGGGGGGGGGGGTGAATGGGATTTTTAAAATAATGAGTACCTTAAACCTGTTCACAAAATAGTCACACAGAACACACTTTGATGGGTGTTAGTGTTAGTAAAGAAAGATAGTAAACGCAAAGTAAGCACACAGACAACAGAGGGAATTATCCTGGTTCGGACCTCCTCTCCACAGGAGTCCTACGTCCAGTCCCTAAGCAATAACTCAGGCTTCCACTACCTAAGGGTACAGTCCCCCTTATGGACCTTTACACACCCAGTCACAGCTGGTCTTCTCTTCACAACCCGAAGAGGACATACACCACCCTGGCTACCACCAAGTCTTCCTTCTACTCGAAGGGAACATAGACCCTGGAAACCCCCAGGTCTTCCTTCTACTCGAAGGGAACAAACACAAGAAAAGTGTAAATGAAAACAAGCCCCTAGATCAAGCTTAAACAATGCTGGATCTGAAGCTAAAAATGAGAGGAAAAGATCTACAGTGAGGGACACTCTCAGTTTCCTGAAGCTCTCAAGAGTAACACAATGAACGAAGAGAGCTAAGAGCTAGACAATCAGAGGAGTGAGGCTTTGCTCTATTAGAAGCTCACAGAAAAGCTTGTTAAAGATCGTTGTTGCCAATGTCTCCTATCTGGAGCTTCAGTCTTCTTTATATATATGTCTTCTATTTGAAATTCGAACGTTGAAATGACCGTTGTCTCTAGGCTCTCGTTTACGTTAGACTGCATGGTTCTGTAGAGCTTCTTGTTCAGCAGTCCTTAGCTTTCCATGCACGCAACAAGGAGAGGATCTTCGATGATGTTCGTTATCTTCCGTACTATCCAACGTTGTATTGAGATGCGCTGTCCAAGACCTGCATGAATTAAATGCTAAACAATAGACAGCTAAGCTGTCTCTTGTTGTCAGTCAACGTTGGATTGATTTTATACAGAAGTAGAAGTTCCATTCTGTTCTTCTAAAAAGATGTTTACAGAATAAGCATGAGAATAGAAGATATCGTTTGCATGCACTGCAGTGATACGTTCAGTCATAATAAATGCATAGTTGTCAGAAGGATATACGTGGAGACTTTGACTTTTCAATGTACTGAAAATGAGTTTAAATATTAAATCGTTATATTCCATGAAATCGTTACCTGCATGACTTATGAAATCATTATGCAAATAAGTCGTTTCCCATGTAAATTGTTGTACACTTATAAGCAAGTCGATGTACATACAAATCGTTATATAGACAAATCGTTATGACTCTATAAGCAAATCGTTATGAGCCAGTTGGCAGAGACAAAATGATGTGAGCAAATCGTTGTGAATACTTAACGAATCGTTATGAAAGCAAATCGATGTGAGAGCAAATCGTTGTTCTCACTTATCAAATCGATGTGAGAGCAAATCGTTGTGAATACTTAACGAATCGTTATGAAAGCAAATCGTTATGAGAGAAAATCATTGTTCTCACTTATCAAATCGATGTGAGAACAAATCGTTGTGAATACTTAACGAATCGTTATGAAAGTAAATCGTTGTGAGAGCAAATCATTGTTCCCACTTATCAAATCGATGTGAGAGAAAATTGTTGGGAATACTTAACGAATCGTTATGAAAGTAAATCGTTTTGTGAGCAAATCATTGTTCCCACTTATCAAATCGATGTGAGAGCAAATCGTTGTGAATACTTAACGAATCGTTATGAAAGCAAATCGTTGTGAGAGCAAATCGTTGTTCTCACTTATCAAATCGATGTGAGAGAAAATCGTTGTGAATACTTAACGAATCGTTATGAAAGCAAATCGTTGTTCTCACTTATCAAATCGATGTGAGAGCAAATCGTTATGAATACTTAACGAATCGTTATGAAAGTAAATTGTTGTTCTCACTTATCAAATCGATGTGTACTTAGATAAATGTCATTCTTTGAACTTGCATTGCTACAGAGTAAATAATACTTACCTATTTGTCTTGTTATTCCTTGATTCATTCATTTCCTGTACTCAAATCTCATAGAAAATATGTTAGATTTAAATAATATCTTAGTTTTGTTAATCACCAAAATAAATATGTAATTAACTTAAATTACATAGGGAAAAACTGATCATCATCCAACCCCTTTGAGTACGACGACTCAAAGAAACCCAGGAGATAGGCACGACTACCTACTCCACAGACCGCTTGTGAATTCAGCAATTCACAAGCACTTGAGCACGACGGCTCAAGCACCAGAGCACTACGACTCCAACCCAGAGCACTACGGCTTCAAACCTGAGTACACTGTACTCATAACCTATGGACCACGAAGGATCCAAGTTCTGCTAGAACAAGCACAATTAGAGAGTAGATCCTCTAGCACAATCTATCTCAGTACAAGAGAAAAGGTCGAACAACAGAGAATTAGGCGATCTGTGTAGAACACATACACAGATCACACACAGAGAAATTGACACTCAAATGAATTACAGACTCAGATGGATCTCCTTCTGATCAGAAATGCTTCAATTAGGAACTCCTCCTCTTCTTTCCTTCTTCTTCTTCCCTTGGCGACGCTCCTCTGCTCCCCTTCTGGACGCAAGAGTTTTTTCCCGCTCTTCTCCTCTTCTTCTGGAAAAGTCCCAGCTCCCTTACTTTTGGAGTACGACGATCATGGGTATATATAGTCCCATGTATCCATGTGGACCTTTGGAGTGCGTGGGCACAAATATCTAGGTCAATTTCCTTAATTCCTAAGTAGCCACGCGTCCAGAAAAATTCACGTACTGAATCGTCATCCGATGTGTGTCGACACAATCAAGTTGTGTGTTGACACATGATTCTGTTTTGCTGCTTGGCAGATAACCTGTGTCAACACACATCTGACCTGTGTCGACACAACTGGCTTCTTCTTTTCTAACTGTTACTAGATAGCACTGGATGTGTCAACACACACTGGACTTGTGTGGACACGACTGGCTTCCTTCTTCTGACTATTTTCTGAAAAGCAAGGGATGTGTCGACACAGACTGGACCTGTGTCGACACGACTGGCTTCTCTTATCTTTACTGCTTTCTGGATAACAATGCACGTGTCGACACACACTGGACCTGTGTCGACACAACTTTGACAAAATCATGTGAACCTGTATATATGAATTGTAGACCATCAAAACATGTCATTAACAGTAAAATGTGAAATATTAAATGTCAAGAACATGTTGTTTAAGTATTATTATAATATATTCAATATGTACAAATTGTCCAATATGTCATCATCAAAATCAAAGTATGAGTGATATCCAACGGTCATCATTAAAAATCAACTTTAAGAAATTCCAATACACACTCAACACAACATTCTCCCCCTTTTTAATGATGACAAAATAAATGCACAAACTTAGTCTTTTCATACCCAATCTCCCAAAAGCCTTACAAGGACTCTCCTATCCCTACATTCTCCCCTATAAAGAACTTTCTCTCCCTTTTTGACAGCATCAAAAAGATAGATAAGAGAGAGAAATAAAGATGGTAAGAGATAAAGAAATGAAATTGTGGAAATGAAGGTTCAAGAATGATCAAAATAAGTGAGGCAACGTGATATTGACATATGAGAGAAGTTATTCTATTTTTGATATTATGCAATCAAGTGTAATCATAAAGACCCATTCAACACAAAGCAGAGTAAGACATAATGGTCTGAATGTAGTTAAAATAATGATGCAAATGTGAATTAATGTGACCTATATGAGTGAACAGAAGTATTTAACAAGGATGTTATGAGCTTGAAGTTTAACACATTGTAGAATAATAGGTCTAAACTCAATATACATGAACTTTATTCAGGTCATGAGCTTTTCTATCCTGTCTTTTTGAATTTGCTTTCATTCTTAACTGTGAAAGAATACAAGAATAAATTATTTAAATCTCACTTTTCAATGCAAGAGAGCACATTTATCAGATGCAAGACCTCCTAATTACTCAGTGGTTTAACTTTCATTACCTTGCACAGAGATGACAAATTGTTAACCACTTTTTGTCACGAGACAAATCACTTGGTTAGGTGAGATGGCCCAGTTACTCAGTGATATACAAGTTTGCATTGCTCTGTCTGTATCCTTCAAGATTATTGTTTATTTTCTTTTGATATTTTGCAGGAATATGTTTGCTTTGACTATAAGAGTCATGAATATGAGTGTAGAGAGATTATTCTTAACATGGGGTAAAAATGAAGCTTAAACATGCACATGTTAAATATTAAAGCCACTCATGTGCCTATAATAGTGTTTTGCAAATCATTTTAAAGACATTCAGTATTAAGATTGCAAAACTTTGAGATGAAAGTAAATTTTTGAAATTAAACTAAATGCACAATGAGTTTAGTTTCAATGTCTTAAGTCTCTCACATCAAAATAGCACAAGGACTCAGAAAATTCTGATAATTGGGGCTCAAAATAGACAACAATTGTCAAGAGAAATGAGTGAAGAATATACATTGACTCCCCCTATCAAGTAGCTCTCCCTCAAAAGGTGAACAAAAAATAAGAATTGAATGAAGTGAGAACATAATCAACAAGTGAGTTTTATTGAAAGACAAATACTCCCCCTCAACAATTGCATAAGGGATCTTGATACTTGGCGGAGACATATACTCACACATAGTGAAAGTGTCCAGACAAGCCTAACTTGCCTTTCTTCAAATCAGTATTTGATATACCAAGAATTCCAATGCAACTGAGAAGTAGGAATTTATTTGCAAGAATAGAATGGCTTTTATTTGAACAAAGAAATGAGATAATATCAGACAAGTGAAAACTTGCATAAACTAAGTTCCCTTCTAAGAGAAGTGAATCTAGGTTCTGCAAGAGGCTTAGTGAAAATGTCTGCAATTTGTTTTTCTGTGTCAATGAAGTGGAGTTCAAAAGAATTCTTTGAGAATTCATCTCGAACAAAATGATGTCAAATGTCAAAGTGCTTTGTGCGGGAATGCTGAATAGGATTTTTGGATAGATTTATAGCACTAGTGTTATCACAAAGATTTATAGGCTTGCGTGATTATAATCTAGAAGTTGATGTTTGACCCAAAGGACTTAGGTACCACAACTACTAGCAGCAACATACTCTACTTCTGCAGTAGAAAGAGCTACAGAGTGTTACTTTTTGGAAGCCCAAGACATAAGACAACCACCTAGATATTAACACAACCCACTATTGCTTTTCCTATCAAGTTTGCACCCTGCATAATCAGCATCCATATATGCAATCAAGTCCAATTTACAACTAGTAGGATACCAAAGTCCTAAATCACATGAAGAAAGAAGATATTTAAAAATTCTTTTAACAGTAGTCATGTGACTATCTTTAGGATTTGCTTGAAATCTGGTGCACATGCAGACACTGAATTGAATATCTGGCCTAGAGGTAGTTAAATAGAGAAGAGAGCCAATCATACCACTGTAAAGTTTAGCATTAACAGGCTTACTAAAAGTATCACTTTCAACTCTTACACTTGTGGCCATTGGTGTACTAGATGGCTTGATGTTTTGGAAATCAAATCTTTTGAGTAACTCCTTAACATATTTTGTTTGACTCAGAAATATTCCTTCAAAGTTTGATGCACTTGCCGACCTAAAAAGAATGTAAGTTCACCCATTAGACTCATTTCAAATTCAGATTGCATGAGATGGGCAAACTCATTGCATAAATTATTATCCGTTGATCCAAAAATGATATCATCAACATAAACTTGAACAGCAATGAAATGATTTTTTACAGTTTTTGTAAACAAAGTTTGATCAATTTTTCCTCTTATGTAACTTTTATTTACAAGAAAGGAGCTCAACCGGTCATACCAAGCTCTTCGAGCTTGTTTAAGACCATAAAAATCCTTATTAAGCTTAAAAACATGATCAGGAAATTTTTCATTTTCAAACCCAAGGGGTTGTTTTACAAAAATATTTTCTTTTATGTAGCCATTTAAAAATACACTCTTGACATCCATTTAAAATCTTTGAATTTCAAAGAAGCAGCAAATGCAAGAAATATTCGAACAACTTCAAGTCTTGCTACAAGGGCATATGACTCTTCAAAATCAATACCAAGTTCTTGGTTATACCCCTGAGCAACAAGTCTAGCTTTATTCCGAACAATTTGACCAGATTCATTCAATTTATCTGAAAATCCATCTAGTTCCAATGACTGTAGTTAGATCTGAGGGTTTTGGTACTCAATCCCAAACTTGATTTCTTTCAAATTGATGAAGCTCTTCATCCATAGTATTTATCCAATTTTCACAAGATAAAGCTTCATCAATATTTTTGGGCTCAATTTGGGATAGTAATGTCAAAGAATCCTCATCTATGACAAAATCAAAAGATGATCTAGTCCTTATTCCATCTTGTAAATTACCAACAATGCTTTCAAGTGGATGATCCTTTAAGAATCTGGGTTCAGAAATTACTTTAGGGTTTGTAGAAATTTCAGAAACATGATTACCTAAAGTACTTGAAGTTGGCATTTCAATAAGCTCATGTGCATTTGGTACTTCTTGCTCTTCAAGATTTGTAGATGGATGTTCAAGAAAATCATCCTCATCATCACATATTTGAGTTCTGCACAAATTAGGAATGTCAATCTTTTGGAAATTTTCATCAAAAATGATATTTGGAGATTCTTCCACAGTCTTATTTTTCAAAATATAAACTCTGTAAGCTCTTGAAGTTTCAAAATAACCTAAGATGATTGATTCAAAACTTTTTGCATTAAATTTGTCAAGATTTTCTTTGTTGTTATTATGAACAAAATATTTGCAACAAAAAATTTTGAAATATGGAACACTTGGCTTTTTATCCTTTAACAACTCATAAGGTGTTTTTCTGATCTTTGGTCTTAACAATGCTCTATTCAAAATGAAATTAGTTGTATTTACAGCTTCAAGCCAAAAAGATTTGGAAAGCTTACTTTCTAAGAGCATAGTTCTGGCCATTTCCACAAGTGTTCTGTTTTTCCTTTCTACACCTCCATTTTGTTCTGAAGTTCTAGGTGAAGAAAACTTATGGAGTATGTTCAAATCAGTACATAGATCAGGAAAAGATTTATTTTCAAATTCACCCCCATAATCTGTTAAAATAGATTTCAACTTGAAAGAAAAACCCATTAAGGCATAATTGTAAAATTTCCTGAATTCTGAACATGCATCACTTTTATGGGATAAAAATAAGACCTAAGTGTATCGAGTAAAGTCATCAATAATCACAAATCCATATCTATTACCACTGAGACTTAGAGTTCTAGTTGGACCAAAAAGATCCATATGATATAACTTAAGTGGTTTAGATTTAAGTACTTCATTGAACACTTTAAAAGATTTTCTTATTTGTTTTCCTTGAGCACATATCCCACAAACTTGATTGTCAATGATAGGGAAAGATTCAGGAAGACCTTTTACAAGATGCAATCTTATGAGTTTGCTGATGGTTAAGAAGCTTGCATAACACAACCTTTTATGCCACAACCAAGCAATGTCATTTTTATTTGCAATCAAACAAACATTTGAAGAAGAGTTATCACACAAATCTATCATGTAAACATTATTTTCTCTTTTTCCAATCAATTTAATTTGCTCAGAAGAGGAGTCAATTATTTTGCATGAATCATATTCAAAAAGAATTTTGTGACCATTGTAACACAATTAACTTATACTAAGCAAGTTGTAATTCAGTCCTTCAACTAAGCAAACATCATCACTCACGGTTATGCAAGACTTACAAATTTTTCCTTTGCCAATTATTTTTCCTTTATTCTTACCTCCGAAGGTGACTGATCCACCTTCCTTTTCAATCAAGCAGGAAAATTTATATCTATCTCCCATCATGTGCCATGAGCATCCACTGTCAAGAATCCAGATGTTTGATTTGGATGCACGGCTTTCCTGCACACAAACAATTAGACAAGAAAAGTTCTTGGTACCCAGATGTGATTGGTACCAACATCCTGAGTCAGAAGAGAAAGTAGATCCTTTCTAACCCATATTTGAGTAGTTTTCTTCACAGTGTTCTTTGAAACAAAAGATTCAATTTTTTGTTTTTCAATTTTCTGAACATTAGACCTCTTAGTTGGTTTATTCCACTGTGAAAACCTTGGCATGTAATGCTGTTGATGAGCAGGAAATTGTGAGTGATAAAAATAAGAATTGAACCATTGGTTATCATTGTACCTTTGGTTCTATGAATTATTCCATCTTGAATTGTAAGATGTGTAAACATTCCAATTTCCATGAGAAAGATGATTTCTTATTGGTTTGAATTTTTTCTGATTTTTATAAGAGGGGTAGGTTGACCTATGCAATGTTTGTGTCGACCTATGTTGTGTGTGTGTTGACCTGGGTAGGGTATGTGTCGACCTCTGACTGGGATAGGTCGACCTGTGTAGAGTGTGTGTCGACCTCACAAGTTCTTTCTGTTTTTGTATTTTTCCTTTGTTTTCAGATGAACCTGCCTTAACAAATTTTATTAGAGGAATTTTTGATGGTTTTATTTTCTTTGGAGATGATTTAGTTTTCTTTGAATTTTGTGGTTTAAAACCTAACCCATGCTAATTTGAATTCATCTTCATTCCCAGTAGAGCATTCAGATTATCTTTGCCTTGTGTGAAGTTCTTGATGATGTCTTCTTTTTCTTTAAGGCAATGATTGAGTTTTTCAATTTGATTTAAATTTTCTTGATTTTTCTTATCTTTTTCTTCAAATTTCTTGATAGAATTGATAATTTCTTTGTTCAATTTCCGAATTCTCAGTTTTAGATCATCAACAAAAATCAACAACTCATTATTTTCCGTGATTTGATCTAAAATCTGAGCTTCTAATTATGAAATTTTTCCAGATGATGATGTATCATGAAGAATATTATCAAATTTTCTTTTCAAATATTTATTTTCTTTTCTAACTTCAGAAAGATTTTCAACTAAAGTACCATATGCTTCTTGCCAATCTTCAATGGTAAATAGTTCGAAAGACATATCTACCTATTCTTCACTGCTTCCAGCCATGAAGCAGACTTCATTTTCTTCTGAATTTGTGGATTCTTCATTGTTGTCTGAGCTTTAATCCTCATATGACCATGTAGCAACCATGGCCTTGTTCTTTCTTACGCCCCTCCAATTTAGCAGCGGAATAAATCGGAGGGAAACATGAGCAACGAGTATGGTAACGTAAATTGCGCATACAAACGCAAACATCAGAGCATCTAATGAACAATAATTGAAATAAACTCTTGATTTCATTATAAAATCACTAAGACTATTACAACCACTAATTCGGAGCCAAGCACAAGGCTCAATGACATCATTACATTAGAAAGTAATATAAAGTAATAACTATTAGACTCCATGGCACTAGGGTAACTTCATCAACTGACTCCAGGTCGCTCATCACTCTGGTCCCGTCCCATTGGTGTGTGTGATGTCATTGTCCGACTTACCTGAGACATAATAACAAATAACGAAGGGTGAGCAATAACGCCCAGTAGGACTTAAATCTCAATAGTCAAGCAGGCTTTAAATGATTAATTCTTTAAATGGCAGAGTAACTAATGATAGAGAGAGTCATGTAAAGTCGAGAAAGTAATAGCATAAGTAACATGGTTCAAATAGCAGATGAATCAAGTATAGCACGATGAATAAAGTCAAGTCACGATAGAAACAATGACCTCAACGTCAAGCAATAGCAAGAAACATGTATAGCAAGGAGAGAGATAGTAATTGGTCATGTAAAGAGTAAATTGCACTTTGATTGATTTTCATCAATCGAGATAGTATAGCACTTTTGATTAACTTTCGTCAATCGAAATAGTAATGGCACTTTGGTTATTCATAGATTGTCGAGAGAGAATGTAGTACTTTGAATGCAACTAAGTCAGAATGCAATAACTCAAGATAGCAAATATCAAGTAGAGCATGAAGAGATATGACAGTAGTCGCTCAATAAGAGGACAGTAACAGTTCAACATGGTTCAAATAGCAGATGAATCAAGTATAGCACGATGAATAAAGTCAAGTCACGATAGAAACAATGATGTCAACGTCAAGCAATAGCAAGAAACATGTATAGCAAGGAGAGAGATAGTAATTGGTCATGTAAAGAGTAAATTGCACTTTGATTGATTTTCATCAATCGAGATAGTATAGCACTTTTGATTAACTTTCGTCGATCGAAATAGTAATGGCACTTTGGTTATTCGTAGATTGCCGAGAGAGAATGTAGTACTTTGAATGCAACTATGTCAGAATGCAATAACTCAAGATAGCAAATATCAAGTAGAGCATGAAGAGATATGACAGTAGTCGCTCAATAATAGGACAGTAACAGTTCAGTAACAGTCAGTGGCAGTACAGTAACAGTGCAGTACGTTTGAACTAACAGACTAACAGTAACAGTGTAACAGTCAGATGTCTAGATAATTCAGAACAGTCAGTCAGGACCGGTGCAAATGTAGACACCGTCAATAGACCCTGCAGGTATTTTCAGGTGGCTCTCCGCCCCCAGGACTAGATTGGAGCCCCTCGGACACTCTCCGTGCCCTCAGTAGTATGCATTCAAGTTAATAGAGTCACAAGACCCATTTTAGCACTAGACAGTCATGAGCAGTACAAAACAGTAGGAGCCACCCAACTCAAAGGGTACCAAGAGAGTACTAGATGAACAGACGAGAGAGACGAGATAGTAGAGTGAACATGAATAGATGAGCGAGTAGAATATAGATGAGATCTTATGGTCATTGCACATGAAACGTCGAATAACGAGCGATAGTAACAGTTGCACAACACGCGCGTACGGTGTTGGCAGTCAGGTGGAACTCACTACCCTTCCACTGGCCATGTTACGCACAGGTACAGAGGTCCGGCATGATTCAAGATAAGATAGAGAACAATCTAAGGTCGTTTGGATCTTGCTTATCCCTAAAGGTATCATAGGTATTAGGGTACAACCAGCTTGTCGACCATGTGGGAATCCATGGACAGAGGACACTTACGGAGGCCTTGAACAAAGACTCACTAGTCTGGCAGAAGGAGTATCCGACGGAGAGTTCGTCCAAGTCAAGAGAAAGTGTATATATAGAAACAAGTGCCTGGCGTTCTAGAGGAATTCTAGAATAGTGGAGCGTCGGTATCGGTGTTTCCAAACATCACGAGAAAACATAGACAAGTTCATTGAAAATAGGGCAATTAAATATTAAAATCAATTGCTAGATGTATATGTGACAATTTTCAGGCCAAGATAAGCCATATTGGGGGGTTCACGTGTGTGTATTATGTAAGAGGAATTATAGATAGAAAAAGATCAAGTGCATGTATTTTAAATTACACAATATATGTTCAGTTATAACAAGTGTGTATTACTGCGTATAGGACTATTTACAGAGGGTATAATCACTGTAGAAGGAAATAGCATCAAAATATATGGGTTTTCAAGCAAAAAGCCAGAACGCGGCGCACCCTTGTAAGGGTCGCGACGGGGTTCAGGCAGAACGCGACAGGGTCTTCTGAGGATCGCGACAGGTAGGTCAGGTCGGGCAGCCAGAACGTGACGGGGTGCCCATGTCGCGATCAGATCGCGACAGGTTCCTGTGTCGCGACAGCCTTGAGAATGCGGCCCATCAGGCCATCGCATTGTCAGGTACTTCACCTAAGTTCGAGCGAGAAAAGGACTAGCATGGAATTGCGTGCCAACTTAACATATTTTGACATAGGGTGATTCGAAAATTCATAACTAATTGTATAGTCGATGAAAAATCATGAAACAAGTTGCATATTGATCTAGACATATGGAGTACTTACAATAAATAGGAATTTGAAAATAGATAGAGTTTCGACATGCTTTATTCAAGTCAAACATGGAGTACATGACAGAGTGAGCTGTTGAGATGAGAGAATTAATTCACGAAGTAGGGTGGATATAAATTAGGGCTTTTAGGGGCAAAAGAAGCCTATCTATCATCAGTATTTCCCATAAAAATTTCGTAGAATGGGGTTTAGTATACATGGAGATCAAGAATTAAAAAGAGGGTTCGGGGTCATGGTGTTTACAGAACTTCAAAAATTAAGAACAAAGGATTTGCGCGATGGAAAAATATGAGACAAGAGGGCTTTGAATCTTGCGATTTAGATCAACCTACAAATGAAATTGATTTAGTTTTGCTCGTGAGAATGCCTACCTTTAGTCGTTTTCCTCTTCTAGGGCTAGAACTTGAAGAACGAGAGAGAGAGCTTGAGAGAGTCTTCTCCCCACGAGATCTCCTCCTCCTTGGCCTCTCCTCCTGGTCCAGCAAGTCTTTGGTACGAGCTAGGGCCGACCATGGGGGTTTTAAGAGAGTATTTATGCTTTCTCTCTTTCCATTTCCTATTTGGACTGTAATTCCCATTAATTCCAAATTTCCTATTTCTTAACCTCCTTCCAAGCTTTCCACTTCCTATTTGGGTTAGGATGGGAGTTAAATTCGTGGCCAACCTATTAGGTTAGGTTTAGGAATCCAATTCTAACTCAAACTACTTATTTTAATGTTTTAATACCCTTTTTCTATTTAGGTAATATTTAAGTTACGAATTTAGAGTATTTTTCCAATTATTCCTCTTTTAAAAATCCCTAATTTGGCCCAATAATTTCTAGAGGGTCCATTTAATAAAGCCTATTATTTATTAGAATTTATCTTATGGGATTTCCCTTTTTAATTAGGGAATAATAGAGTTACGGATTTTTATTGCATTTCTTTACTTGAATTTATTCATGGGCCATGAGAGCTCCATTTGTCCAATTCCGATAATGGGTAATCATTTCATGATATTGGAAGTCTCTCCGACATGTTCGTTTAATTTATGGGCGCGTTATCTTTCCGTGTTAACGATTTTCCGACTTAGTTCTCTAATTTGGATAATTAGTCACGTTGTGACATACACTTGGCCAATCGGATTTTTCGTTGCTTGAATTTCTTAGTAGAACACTTAGGAATAATGTCTGGGGTTGATTTATAATTTTTAAAGAAGTTTTTGATATATTCTTACACATACGATAGTGGTATATATGTTTCTATTATTTCGATTTAAAGAAATTATTATTTCGAATTTTTAAGTATTAAATTTTTTCGGGTTGCTACATCCTCCCCCACTTAAAAATAATTTGGTCCCCAAATTCATATTATATGATACGACTACCAATTTATTCTAAATATTTCAATCCATCATCTCCCCCACTTAGGGCTTTGCTATCGTGAAAATAATATGAAATCAAACTAAGGGTTTAGTGATGGTACCTTGTCCACTCTCCTTGGCTTGATTTATATCCACAAGGGCTTGTAGTCGTCCTTGGCGTGGGGTTTGGTTCTTCTTTGATGGACAATCGATGACTCGATGTTGTTGACTTCCACATCGTAAGCATCTGGCCAATCCCTTCCAACAGTTATCAACCTGATGCCCTGACTTTTCACAAAATTCACAGACTTCCTTCCGCTTCACTTCCCTTTTTATTCTCTTGCTATCTACTGTATTTCTTCCTTTATTATCATTGGAATGAGTAGCGTGTTCCCTTTTCAACACCTTCTTCTTATGGATCTTTTCAAGAAGTTCCATGGTGTCCTCTACTAATTGAGCTCTCAATACCATGACTGAATATACTTCAATGTCTAGTGGAGCCAACTTTTCTCAGAACATAGGTCTCAATCTCTTTGCCTTCATCTTTTCCGTACTCACCAAATGTGGTGCATATTGTGCTAGTCTTTCAAATTGCGCTTCATATTCTGCTACAGATATCATTCATTGTTTTAAATTGTCGAATTCATTTGCCTTCTCCTCATGAATCCTCTTGGAAAAATATTTGGTGTTGAAGAGTTCTAAAAATTTATCCCACTCTATGTTGATGTTGGGTAGTTGTCGATTGGCAGCTTCCCACCAAGCTCTAGAATCGCGGTTCAATTGGAAGGTTGCCAGAAGGACTTACTCCTACTCTGAGCATTGCATAACTCTAAAGATTTGTTCCATCGCCTTCACCCAATTTTCAGCTTCATCGGGATCCGGAGTTCCATTAAACCTAGGGGGATTTATTCGTTGAAAGTTCCCATATAAGTCTCCTGCCCCAATTCTTGCCCCTGCTTGAATCACGTTGTTATGGGCATGAGTTAACCCCTATACAGTCTGTTGTAATTCGTGCATTTGTGCATGCTCGCCAGCCATCTCCTCCAGTTCTTGCGAGCAATAATATTTAATAATTTCTTTTTAAACTTAGGGTGCTTATACATATAGTTAAGCTCCTAGCATAACCCCAAGCTTTACCCAATCTCTCACATAGGTATGGTGGGTGACTTAGACACGGTCATGGCAGTTCCCCTAGAACATCCCTAGACTTAAAATATCCTAATAAGGACATCCTAGGCTCTGATACCAACTGTCACGCCCCTCCAATTTAGCAGCGGAATAAATCGGAGGGAAATGTGAGCAACGAGCATGGTATTGTAAATTGCGCATACAGATGCAAACATCAGAGCATCTAATGAACAATAATTGAAATAAACTCTTGATTTCATTATAAAATCACTAAGACTATTACAACCACTAATTCAGAGCCAAGCACAAGGCTCAATGACATCATTACATTAGAAAGTAATCTAAAGTAATAATTATTAGACTACATGGCACTAGGGTAACTTCATCAACTGACTCCAGGTCGCTCATCACTCTGGTCCCGTCCCATTGGTGTGTGTGACGTCATTGTCCGACTTACCTGAGGCATAATAACAAATAACGAAGGGTGAGCGATAACGCCCAGTAGAACTTAAATCTCAATAGTCAAGTAGGCTTTAAATGATTAATGCTTTAAATGGCAGAGTAACTAATGATAGAGAGAGTCATATAAAGCCGAGAAAGTAATAGCACAAGTAACATGGTTTAAATAGCAGATGAATCAAGTATAGCACGATGAATAAAGTCAAGTCACGATAGAAACAATGACGTCAATGTCAAGCAATAGCAAGAAACATGTATAGCAAGGAGAGAGATAGTAATTGGTCATGTAAAGAGTAAATTGCACTTTGATTGATTTTCATCAATCGAGATATTATAGCACTTTTGATTAACTTTCTTCAATCGAAATAGTAATGGCACTTTGGTTATCTGTAGATAGCCGAGAGAGAATATAGTACTTTGAATGCGACTAAGTCAAAACGCATTAACTCAAGATAGCAAGTATCAAGTAGAGCATGAAGAGAGTACGACAGTAGTTGCTCAATAATAGGACAGTAACAGTTCAGTAACAGTCAGTGGCAGTACAATAACAGTGCAGTACGTCTGAACTAACAAACTAACAGTAACAGTGTAATAGTCAGATGTCTGGCAAATTCATAATAGTCAGTCAGGACCGGTGCAAATGCAGACACCGTCAATAGCCCCTGCAGGTATTTTCGGGTGGCTCTCCACACCCAGGACTAGATTGGAGCCCCTCGGACACTCTCCGTGCCCTCAGTAGTATGCATTCAAGTCAGTAGAGTCACAAGACCCATTTTAGCGCTAGACAGTCATGAGCAGTACAAAATAGTAGGAGTCGCATAGCTCAAAGGGTACCAAGAGAGTACTAGATGAACAGATGAGAGAGACGAGATAGTAGAGTGAACGTGAATAGATGAGCGAATAGAATATAGATGAGATCTTATGGTCATTACACATGAAACGTCGACTAACAAGCGATAGTAACAGTTGCACAACACACACGTATGGTGTTGGCAGTCAGGTGGAGCTCAGTACCCTTCCACTGGCCATGTTACGCACAGGTCCAGAGGTCCGGCGTGATTCAAGATAAGATAGAGAACAATCTAAGGTCATTTGGATCTTGCTGATCCCTAAAGGTATCATAGGTATTAGGGTACAACCAGCTCGTCGACCAAGTGAGCATCCATGGACATAGGAGACTTATGGAGGCCTTGAACAAAAACTCACTAGTCCAGCAGAAGGAGTATCCTACGGAGAGTTCGTCCAAGTCAAGAGAAAGTGTATATATAGAAACAAGTGCCCGACGTTCTAGAGGAATTCTAGAATAGTGGAGCGTCGGTATTGGTGTTTCTAAACATCGCGAGAAAACATAGACAAGTTCATTGAAAATAGGGCAATTAAATATTAAAATCAATTGCTAGATGTATATGTGACAATTTTCATGCCAAGATAAGCCATATTGGGGGGTTCACGCGTGTGCATTGTGTAAGAGGAATTATAGATAGAAAAAGATCAAATGCATGTATTTTAAATTACAAAATATATGTTCAGTTATAACAAGTCTGTATTACTGCGTATAGGACTATTTACAGAGGGTATAATCACTGTAGAAGGAAATAGCATCAAATTTTACGGGTTTTCAAGCAAAAAGTTAGAACGTGACGCACCCTTGTAAGAATCGCGACGAGGTTCAGGCAGAACACGATAGGGTCTTCTGAGGATAGCGACAGGTAGGTCAGGTCGGGCGGCCAGAATGCGACGGGGTGCCGTGTCGCGATCAGATCGTGACGGGTTCATGTGTCGCAACAGCCTTGAGAACGCGGCCTATCGGGCGGTCGTGTTCTCAGGTACTTCACCTGAGTTCGAGTGGGAAAAGGACTAGCATGGAATTACGTGCCAACTTAATATATTTTGACACAGGGTAATTCAAAAATTCATAACTAATTGTATAGTCAATGAAAAATCTTGAAACAAGTTGCATATTGATCTAGACATATGTGAGTACTTACAGTAAATAGGAATTTGAAAATAGATAGAGTTTTGACATGCTTTATTCATGTCAAACATGGAGTACATGACGCAGTAAGCAGTTGAGATGAGAGAATTAATTCATGAAGTAGGGAGGATAAAAATTAGTGCTTTTAGGGGCAAAAGAAGCCTATCTATCATCAGTATTTCCCATAAAAATTTCGTAGTATGGGGTTTAGTATACATGGAGATCAAGAATTAAAAAGATGGAGATCAAGAATTAAAAAGAGGGTTTGAGGTCATGGTGTTTACAGAACTTCAAAATTATGAAGAAAAGATTTGCTCGATGGAAAAATATGAGGCAAGAGGGCTTTGAATCCTGAGGTTTAGATCAACCTACAGACGAAATTGATTTAGTTTTGCTCGTGAGAATGCCTACCTTAGTCGTTTTTCTCTTCTAGGGCTAGAACTTGAAGAACGAGAGAGAGAGCTTGCGAGAGTCTTCTCCCCACGAGATCTCCTCCTCCTTCGCCTCTCCTCCTGGTCCAACAAGCCTTGGGTATGAGCTAGGGCCGGCCATGGGGGTTTTAAGAGAGTATTTATGCATTCTCTCTTTTCATTTCCTATTTGGACTCTAAATCCCATTAATTCCAAATTTTTTATTTCTTAACCTCCTTCCAAGCTTTCCACTACCTATTTGGGTTAGGATGAGAGTTAAATTTGTGGCCAACCTATTAGGGTGGGTTTAGGAATCCAATTCTAACTCAAACTACTTATTTTAATGATTTAATAATCTTTTTCTATTTAGATAATATTTAAGTTACGAATTTAGAGTATTTTCCTATTATTCCTCTTTTAAAAATCCCTAATTTGGCCCATAATTTCTAGAGGGTCCATTTAATAAAGCCCATTATTTATTGGAATTTATCTTATGGGATTTCCCTTTTTAATTAGGGAATAATAGAGTTATGGATTTTTATTGCATTTATTTACTTGAATTTATTCATTGGCCATGAGAGGTCCATTGGTCCAATTCCGATAATGGGTAATCATTTCATGATGTTGGAAGTCTCTCCGACATGTTCGTTTAATTTATGTGCGTGTTATCTTTCCGTGTTAACGATTTTCTGACTTCGTTCCCTAATTTGGATAATTAGTCACGTTGTGAAATACGCTTGGCCAATCGGATTTTTCGTTGCTTGAATTTCTTAGTAGAACACTTAGGAATAATGTCTGGGGTTGATTTATAAATTTTAAAGAATTTTCCGATGTATTCTTGCACATATGATAGTGGTACGTATGTTTCTATTATTTCAATTTAAAGAAATTATTATTTCAAAGTTTTAAGTATTAATTTTTTCCAGGTTGCTACATTCTTCTTTTTGTGAAACTCCTCCTTGTGATTTTTGTACTTGTCCTTCTTAGCCTCTGGACATTCAGCCTTCATATGTCCAGATTTGTTGCACTTGTAACATACACGAATTTCATCAGTTTTCTTATGATCAACATGGGAGAAGTGTTTCTTTTTACTAGACATGACATTTTGCTTATTACCAAAATTTTCCTTATTTGATTTCAGAAATGCCCTAAATTGTCTAGTAAAGAAAGAAGGATTATCATCATCAGATTCAGATTTTTCATATTCAGAAATTTCTTTAGATTTTCTTTACTACTTGATGAAGCTTTAAGAGCAATGGGTTTTGATTTCACCATGTGTTATTCAGATCTTTTAAGATTTAGCTCATGAGTCATTAAAGATCCAATGAGTTCATCCAATGTTATTTTGGATAAATCATTTGAATCCTCATGACTGTGGCTTTAGTGTGCCACATAGGAGATAAAGAACGCAAAATTTTTCTCACCAAATCTTCATTTGAGTATTCCTTACCCAAAGCTCGAAGTCTATTGATGATCACCATGAACCTGGCAAACATCTCAGATATGGTTTCATCAGATTTCATGATAAACAATTCATAATCAGAAACTAACATGTTTGCTTTAGTTTCTCTAACTTATGGATCTTAAAGCTGCAAACCTTGCTGAGTGTTCTTGCCTGTCAATGTTGTCACTCAGCTGTTTTTCAATTTCTTCCAATCTGCTTTCAAATCTAAGTGACTGTTCTTCAACCTTGGCATTTAGCTGGCCAACAGATTCATGTATGGATGCAAATTGTTCTTGAAAGAACTATAAGATCTGTGGAGGAATAACAACTTCAGCTGTTGAAGTTGAAGGTTGAGCATGATGATTAGTAAAGGTTTCTAGTTGAGTGTGAGTAGTAGGGGAAAAATAAGGAGGATCCACACCCATGTCATCAAATATTGGGATTGGAGAGAAGGATCTGGGAGCAAAAGATGGTGTGGGTGAAAGATTATCCTCAACCATCTGAAATCTTTGATTATCAAAATCATCTCCCTGTTGTTCAGCATAGGACTAACTTTCATTTTGTTCTTGAGGTGGCTGTTCCATAGCAACTTCTTCAGACACATTAACTTGAGAGAGAGCTAGTCCTCTCACCAACTGGACTCCTTTTAGTTTGAGCTTCATGAACTTCACTATGTGTACCAGACAATAGATGTTATATTTTGGGATTGCTCTTGACATTGTGTTCTCAAGAGGAATCTTTGCTTTCAAGAAAATGCTAGACAGATGAGCTGCATATGGTAGACTTCTTCTGAGCTCAGGTTTGGTGGATTCATGGAGAAGCTGACAAAAGATAGTTGACAGGTTTACCTTCTCTCTAGTGATTAAATAGTAGAGAAGAAATTTCTGAAGGCCTGTGACTCTATGTCTCCCTCCTCCTTGAGGTGTCAAAATAGTAGTGCAAATGTGGTGAAGCACTCTATTCAGTGGTGAGAATTTGTTAGAATTTATGTTGGACACCCTTGTCTGGATAATGTTTTACTTATCATGCTCTAACCCTGTCATGAGGGAGTGTGCTTCATGAAGATAGAAATTATAATCATGTGGATTATGACCTTCATTAGGAATATCCAAAGCTTCACTCACAAAATATGTGGTGAGAATTATGGGAACACCTCGAACAGTAGACTCTAAGGTGTGTTCCTTGCTAACCAAATTCTTGTAGAATTCTTGAACCAAAATTGGATAAAAAAAACTCTATGTTCACTTATAAAACTTGTCCAACCCTGAAATTCAATCATATCTAACAGCTCTGGAAAAAATGAACGCATACCTATATCATGAACATCCACAGTTCTTGGATGCAGAATCTATTTGTTTTCAGTTGTTAGTGGAACTGCCTCCTGGGCTCGGCTAGTCTCAATATCACTATCTATTGCCTTAGTGTTAGATTCTAAGGGTTGGCCTATGTTGTAGTGCCCTAGATTTTTGCTGGATTGAATTATGCAATTGTGTGTGTTTTTCTTCATCTAACATTGAACTGTAAATTTGATGAACTTGACGTCAAGCGTTACCGACGTTGACTACAGTTGATGGCATAATTGATTGCTGTCTACTATCTATTAATGATAGGAGAATGTGCCATTTATAGTTTTCTAGAATATTTGGTTTTTCGGGCAAATCTGTTGACGACAAGATCGATGGACGTCTACTTCATGGTCGACGACAACATAAGTTGACGTTAACCTGACTTGCCAGTTTTTGTTGTTACCATTTCAGGGAGAAATGATCGGTCGTTTGCATGGCATTTAATCGATGGATCGGGACGTTTTTGGTTCAAGGGTCAGGATTGAAGCTTAGACAAACCGTAGGAGTCCTTATAAGACCTCGACTTGGCCTTTAGAAAAGGGTTTTTCCACTATTTCGGAGGTGAGAAAAGAGGGCCGAAGGAGGAGTTGTTGTGCGGTGTTTTGTGCAAACTGAAGCAATCTGGATAGAGGGAGGACTTGAAGGATCGAGGGCAGAAGGTTCTCCAAACGTGGTTGCTGTTTTGGAGGATGGATCGAGCGATTTAAGACAGTGGAAGAGACTGCCTTGTGACCATGGGGGGCGTCTTCAACTCTTTCCTCATGACTCCAGAAGGAGGGTTAAAGGCAACTAACATGGGGGAACAGTTTAGGATAGTAGATTCTATAGATTTATCATTTGTATGGATTTTTAAACCCATGAATAAAAGAGTAAGAAGGGTTTAAAGTTCTATTATTTCATGTGCGATTTCTGGGTTTTCTGGCCGGATGAACTAAATGTCAACATCGATCGTTGTTTATTTCATGTAAACATCAAGCTTTTGGACGTCTATATATATATATTAACGGCGTTATATGCCGCCATCAATTGATATTAACGACAGGGTATGTGGACGTTAACCTGTGTAAACGGCATCATACTTTGCCGTTAAGTTCATCAGTGCTATTTTTTTGCAATTCTGATTTTGTGTATATTCTGTGATCTATGCATGTGTATAGTTTTTCGGTTAGGCACTGTTATATGTAAGTCATTACTGTTATGCAGCAGGAGAGTCATGGCAATGATGTATGGGCTATGCATGATTAATTTAAAGATTTTTCTTTGATTAGGTAAATAGAAAATGAAATAGTTAAGAGCTTAATCCAAGTTATGATGTTATCATTAAGAGTTTGCACTGTTGTTAGATGGAATCACAGATCCATTATGCTCAGTTTTTACAGTAATTGTATGATTCATTTACATTTTGTACCATGTTAATTAGTCTAAGTTTATGAGAATTAATCCTATGAAATGATACAGAACTCAGAAAAATGTGAAAATTTTTATGTGCAATGCATGACTGGGAATAGAATTTTTGTCAAAATTTCACAATTTTCGAAACACTGTACTTACAGTTATAATTTTCTGAATGAGAAACATACACATGGAAATAAGTAGATGGAGAAAAAGGGACATGAATGTTGAATTTTGATGAAATCAATAAAAGTAGTATCATGATAGGTTGATGTTATACGGTGGAATTATGATTTCAGAACTGAGGAAATGTGATGTGAAATTGCACATTGATGTCTTGATAATTATGCATGATTTTTTTGAAAAAGCATGATATAATTTCATGTAGATATTAATTGCAAGAAACATGTTATTAAATTTCTGAAATGATATGGCCAATAAGACATTGCTATTATAGAGATGCCTACATGGAACTACACCATAGAATGCCCCTATGGTAATGGTTCACCTACATGAAATTGACTACATGAATCTGTGGGCAACAGATTGAAATCCTGGAGGTAGACATGTTCTACTGGTTAAGGTGGGAAGGATTTTCCCCGGTATTGCGCAATAACCATGTGATGGCCCTCGTTACACCGGTACGGTTATACCAACCCACGTCGGTATAGCGAGTGCTGCCAGTCACAGTGGGTACCCAACGATACAAACAGCTGAGATACACGCGAATATAAATAACAGAGTAGCAGAAGTAAAAGAGAACTATCTCCATTCATTCATCATCCACATTAAACATACATGCAGTTTACAATTTGCAAAAAGGAACTAAGTCCACATAAATTAAATTGCTGCAACTTAAATACAAAATGTGCACATATTACATTCTTTTCCTGATAATTCTAATACAATGTTCGAGTACATACTACGAAGTACACAATCACAAAGAACTCAAAACTGGCTAGTCTCCACGCTCGGAGTCCGTCTCTACTGCCTCCTCCGAGAGTACTGTGTCACCAACTATACCTGTACGCCGAAGCAAGGAGTGAGTCCAGGGACTCAGCAAGTAACACTATGCATGATATACATGTACAAGTCCTAGTGTTTTCTACATGCACATTCAATTAGCAATACATAGCATGCTAGTCCATTCAAGTTTTCAACCTATCATGAAGGTTCTACAATTTTATACATAACTCATGCTTTCAGATTTGTAAAATAGAATTCACCTATCACATGGTCTCTAATCCATTCACTTATGAACTTTAACCTTATAAAGAACCAAACATGAGAGTTATCAACATGGACAACTTACATACATGAACGGGGAACATAGTTAGCATGGATTCCACATGTTCTTAAGTACATACATAACTTTTTAACATGCTTTAGGTTGCTGATTTTTTTACATGGTTCAATGACTATAAACCTACACATGAGAGCTACAACGTTGCTTAAAACATCACATATGAACAATCCATCATACCATTTTGCACACATATTCGTTTGTTGCTCCTATCATGGATTCTAAACATTTTGTACACACATAACATGAGTATGATAACATACATTTTCTGAATTCACATGGTTTCAGATTTAGTCTCACCTGGGTTTCAATAACACATTTGCATATCTAGGATTTCACTAGTTTCCTCTTTCACATGGTCCACTTTACACATACACATTCACATGTCACTTACACATTTACACATGGTCACATACACTTTACACATTACACTTTACACATATTTTAGGTGCCGTGACACATAGTCCAAACCACCAAAGAAGGACACAAACACATCACATCACATAGACGCCATCTAGGCAATACAATGGCGACTCTTGGACTGCGCAGACTGGGAGAACAAGTCTCCACCCTAACCAGTGGTACTTGTCCACCTCCAGGATTTCCCCCTAATGCCCTTAGGGTCACTTAACACAATGAACTTTCTCAGGGGGACTTTTCCCTGATACGGCTCCACTGCCTTCTCGGAAGCAGTATCACATTGGCACAGTTTACACTTTTACACATTTACCGTTTTACACATGGTTTTACATTTGACACTCTTCATCACATTCACACTTTCTTACTCACATGAACACCTCTGTTTTTCCTAGCATGGTACTACAGAGTTTTCAAGGTTCAACACATAGTAAACACACCAATCATGCTAGGTTTAAGCAAAAATCAAATCATATTTCGATCATATGTACGAATTATTCACATTTCACATGAAAGCACATAACTTTTTATTTACTGTTCCAATTGACCTAAAAGTTTAACCACATGTTGTTTTCGGATTCCAAATCATACCCTCAATTTTTCAGATTTTTCTGAGCTAAATAGGATTTACAGAAAATCAAACACCTAATTAGCATATTATTCACAACTTAAGCCAACATGGGTCTAACACATTTTGAAAATTTTCCACTTACTGTTTTGCACAGAGACCACTAATGCATGATTTCAGAATACAACATCATCCTAATTCATACATCTATAAATCCATTACCACAAACCATTTTTACATGCTTTCATTTTACCGAACCGAACTTACTAGCAATTCCACAAGTATGCATGAATTACCAAAAATTCAGAACATACATACATGTCCCACAATTCTTCATGAATAGACTGAAAACAAGAAATTCAACTAATCCTACTCATGGAACATTGATTTGCAAAAATTATTTACAAGTTATGCTCACAATTTTACAAGATGTCATTACCCCACATTCACCATCACACTACATTCATCCACAACCACAATGCACAATATACATAGAGTATAAGGTGTACAATATATCCTCATCGCATAAAACATACCGAAATTAATATACAAGAGGGACAGAACAACTCACTGTTCTGTTCAGAAGAACTAGATGGCGGTCTCTGGCCACTGACTCAGAGTCAGCGGCATGGTCGATGGACGCCAGGGATGAACTGGGCGTCCAGGGACCTTGCCGTTTACTCAGGTCTGTGCAGAAACACAGACCCGAGCTCAAAATCTTGGGTGAAATGGAGGGTCTAGGACTCGAGGGAAATTCCATAAAAATCATAAAAACCTCCTAGACTCATACGGGGACACCATAGATAGGTTACTTGCCTCTCTAAAATTTCTCCAAGGGATTTATGGCTCGAAGAAGACCTCCTTGGGCAGTTCCAAGAAGATGCAGAAGTGCCTCCAAGATCGCCTTCCTCCGGGCTCCTGGGTGATCTCCACGCCGAGGGGATGATGGAGAAGCCTTCCCTTTGCTTTAGCTTCCTCCTTGTTGCAGAAGATCTCCAATCCAGCTCTCAAGGGATCGGATTTCAGGGTTCTAAAATGGGGTTTTCTCACAGAATGCTCTAGGGTTTTTCTCTCTTCTTCTCTCCTCTTGCAAGGGTGAAATGAGAAGTGGGGAGAGGCCAACTCGGGTTCAGGGTGTAGGAGAGCCCCTCACCCACTCACCATGCCGATTAGACTGCCTTAGAGCCGTTGGGGGACATCCCCCCAATGGTTGCCATGCCTTGTTTCAGAAGTTTGCAGCTCTGCTGCGCATGCTGGCCAGAGAAGTCGACGTCCAGATCGCTGGACGCCGGAATTAGGGTTGGCGTCCAGGGCTGGACGCTAACACCACCTCAACGGCCAGGGGATTGACGCCAATAGGGCCTTCGGCCAGAACCCTAATTTATGCAGAAACCATGCATACCAAGCTTCTATACATGCAATATGTACGTGGTATTATATTCATACTATCACCATGCAATACATACATTATTTACGTTTAATATAAACACATGTACACATAATTATACTATTTTAATATCTACGTAAATACGTACATACATACTCAACACAATATACACACATAAATACGAAAAAAAAAATACGACGGAAATTCGAGGGTCTTACAAACCAAGACTTCATCACTGTTTTGCTTAGGTGATAAGTGAATGTTACACTCTACATGATCTCTATTAATAGTGGGGCTATGTCTTGGAAACTTTAAATACATGCTACATGATATTGACTACATGCTACATGATATTGACTACATGCTACATGATATTGACTACATGCTACATGATACTGAATACTTGCTGCATGATATTGACTACATGCTACATGATATTGACTACATGCTACATGATATTGACTACATGTTACATGACATTAACTACATGATATAAGAATTTGTCTATATGCCATGCCACATGGTATTGTTTAAATACTTTGTCTCATTATATGATGAAATCTACATGTCATATGAATTTGTCTTACTCTACATAATAAGTAACCATCCTATGTAAAGAAGGATTGCCAAATGAATTAGAGTATGTTGATAGGTAAGAGCTATGTTGTATCAAGGATAAGTAATTGGATATGTTATCATGTTTTAAAAATTAATTATATGATAAATCTTGAACTATCTTTCCTTGTTGATTGCTGGGTCTAGTAGACTCACACTTGATTAATATTTTAGGAGAGGCTGAGGACACCGAGGAGTTAGTCCATTCTGACTCTGAGCGTAAGGACGTGGAGGCTTAGTTCTTTACATTGAGAGTTTATTTGAGAGATTATGTATGCGAGAATAAATTGTATTTTGAACATTATGTTATTTCTGGACTTATGAACTGTTATTACTTGGACTATTATAGTTCATCCTGTATGCTTTAGACTTGGTATTTGGATACAATGTTGATGGAAAAGTAAACTTCATATTATGTTGCAAACTTGTTGGAACTTAATTGTCATTTGTGTATATCTCAATCTGAATTGATAAATGTTGGATGTTTCCACTGTAACACCAGTACTAGATCCGATGTGAGTTGGTACAATTGTACTGGGTCTAAGAGGGGCTTTACATATGCTCTATGATTTCTACTCACTGCTTGCTACTATCCCAGGCAAGTCTCCAATTTCAGTCTTATCCCCTTGAGAAATTTCATTTTCAGAAACATCTATGCCAATTGGAGTGCTGTTCCAGGATTCCTTAGAATGTGAACCTTCTTGATCATTCGAGCCCTGATCATTAGAAGACTGGTTTGAACCCTGAACATTAGGGTTTTCTTCTCCAGAGTCTTCAAAATGCACGGCATGAGATGCTTGCACACTTTCATCCTCATCAGAACTACTCAAATCAACGAACTCAGTCTTCTTTTTGCCCTTGGAGAAAGTCTTCTCCTTAGCCGATCTGGGATGCGAGAATCATCGGTTGGAAAAACAAGGAACTGCAGGCTTCTTCTCTTGTGATGCTAAACTCTTTTCATGGTCGTTCCTGGCTTTGGTACGACATTCGGAAGAATCCGGTTGAGTGTCCTTCCGCTTGCCACCACGACATGTAGACATCTTGGGCGCCATGATGAAATTCAAGAGATGGAGGAGAAACTTGGCAAACACGTAATGAGGGTTTGTGGATAGAAGAGGAAGAAGAATAGTTGGATTCAAAAGAGTTCGAACAGGCACATGAGTTAAGATTATTCGGGAAATAGGAGCGTCAAGCGTCGACATGCCTAGGCGATACAATGAACATGCGGAACAATGAAAGATAACATGTTTCAATGAAGGTAATGAACAAGACGTGTCGACACTAATAAAACATGTGTCAACTCAAGCAAGAATGATACAGTGAATTGTTCAGACAAAGGAGGATATGAGTAAATTACCATGATTAAATGAATATTTGGGAAACTTTGAGGAAGTTAAATGAGTTATGTTCTTCCCTCACTTTATACTCCTCTTAGTGAAATTAATGGTTTGAAAGTTATAAGCTTTAGTTTATCTAATTAAAAGACACTGAAAGACTAAGAGGCAAAAGTAACAGAGAAAAAAAAAATTCTTTCAAGTGAAATTGCGGTCTTATTAACTCTTACTCAACACATCTAAAAAGGTGACCCTAGATAGATTTAAAAAATAATCCAAGATGTATTGAAATAAAACTATCTTGAGATTTTTCAGTAATATGAATTTCAATTTTAAATGACAATTGCTTTTTCATGAAAAGATGAACAGTCAGATTTACCCTTTCTTTTTCATGCAAGAGCTCATGCTTTTTACACACTAGAGCTCCTGATTACTTAAGTGAGGTAATCATCTTGTCTCAAGGGTTTTGTGTGACTTTTCATGTGAGAATACATGTTGGTTAGACATAAGAATCCCCAATTACTCAGTAAGCACAAATTCTTTTTTTATCAACCTTGAACAGAATTAACTAGCTCATCATTGCATATAATAAACTCAACTGATTTTATCAGGATTTGCAGTTTCTCAGAGCCTAGTCATTGTTCTGCAACAACAAAAAATTTTATAAGAATATTCTTGAGGAACTTTTACCTCTCAAGAAAAGTTTGAAACCAATATACTCAGAAGATTTTTAGAAACCAATTAATTTTTAGAAATAAAAATTTTTAGAAACCATCTTTTACCCGCCCTATTCTTGCATAGCCTGCCATTGAATGCGTGCCATTGCAGTTGAGTGAAGGAGTTATGAGATTCCTTAGAAGAGGATAGAAACCAATTAATGTCTCTAGATACATCATAAGGGTTAATGGGTAGGAGTGTTTAGTTCATTCAACTAATATATTCCCAATCTCTACCCTCTCTCACCAGGTACAGTATGTAATTTCCATGACCTAGGTTTCATAGGCATCTCTTAATCCTGAGACATATATCCTATTTTGTTTTTCCTAGGCTCTGATACCACTAAACTGTCACGTCCCAAGAATTACGCAGCGAAAATATTTGAATAATTAAAGTCGATATTCCGAGACGTAAGCAGTCAGCAAATAATGTTGAGCAACTATCCCCTAACAAAATTATTTAAGACTTTAAATTATTTTAACATGGTGATTTTGCTATGACAAAACCTTTTAAAGACTTTCTACAAATCAATCTACTAGAATATATCACATAAAACATATTTTGAACAATATTGTATCAACTCTACCTTGAAAATTTTTTAAGTCCACAAAATACTCTATGTATCATACTGTCTCCGACTGTGGACTCCGACTCTGAAAAATCGAAGTGGACTCTCTTTGAAAATCGAAGTATGGACTCTATCTCCTGTGAAGTCGAATCCTAGTGTCACGCCCCAACGCGGAATATCGGAGCGCGAAGGCAGTTGCAAGAAAAGGTATAGAGCGTATACTAGACATCAAACTATTGCACACTGAATAATACTAAAGCAAATCTTTCTCATTAATAATTTTCCAAATGTCTAATTACAACCACTAATATCAGAGCCATTTTACAGGGCCCAATTACATTTCAATAAAAGGAAATAACTAACTACAACTCTAAGATAACATAATGACTCGAGGGTACTCCTGGCTTCACTCTTGGTCATTCCCTTCCTCGTGAGTGTAGGTGTCATCCTCGGTCTCACCTGAGAACACAACATCAAATAACGTAGGGTGAGCGATAACGCCCAGTAGGACTTAAATCTCAGGCTCAAGCAGGCTTTAAATAATTAACGCATTTAATGGCAGAGTGTCTAGAGATAGCAGGTACAAGAGAGTCAAAATATAGTAAGAGACAGCACAACAGGTAACAAGATAGCACAATAGCACGAGATCGAGTATAGTTTCCAAAAATAGCACAAGTATCGAATATAGCACGAATAGCAGGATGGCCATAGCACAACTAGCACAAGTATAGTAATAGCACGACGAGTATAGCACATTGTTTGTCATTCTAGACATCGAGAGAGTATAGCACTTTTGTGTTTTGATTGTCATATAGATAGTCGAGATAGATAGCACTTGAGTGTAATGCCAAACACTCTGATCATTTAACTCCCATGGGCACTAGCACTTTCGGGCGCACATCCCAGGACCAGATCGGGCCCTTTATTTATTGTCAGGCATTGGTTATATTGTTTATCTTTAGACAATCAGTCAATGGCCAGTATAGAGTACCAAGAAATAGATAAGAGCACTAGATGAATAGATGAGCTAGTAGAGTGAACGTGAATAGGTGAGCGAGTAGAGTATAGATGAGAGCTAGTGGACATTGCACGTAATACGTCGAGTAATCAGGCGATAGTAACAGTTGCACAACACGCGCACTTGGTGTTGGCAGTCAGGTGGAACTCACGACCCTACCACTGGCCTTGTTATGCACAGGTCCAGAGGTCCGGCGTGATCTAAGACGAGAGTGAATCTCTAATAGCCGTTTGGATCGTATAGATCCCTAAAGGGTATCATAGGTATTAGGGTACAACCGGCTCGTCGACCATGTGGGAATCCATGATCAGACGAGACTTACGGAGGCCTTGTGCAAGAGTTCACTAGTCCGGCGAAAGGAATATCCGACGGAGAGTTCACCACAAGCCAAGTAAAGTGTGTATATAAAACATGTGCTCGACGTTCTAGAGGAATTCTAGAACAGTGGAGCGTCGATATCGGTGTATAAACAATGCGAGAAACGAATACAAGTCCTTTAAAATAAGGCAATTAATACTCTTTATTTCGATAATTTACCAGATACATTATGAGATATTTTCTGCAAGATTTCAGCCATAGATGGATGGTTCATGTGTGTGCAAGTGCAAGAGAAATCATAGATAGAAATAAGTCGTGAACATGTATTTTAAATCATTCAATATAGCACCATTTTTAAGTAGGGTTTTTACTGGGGGTATAACCGTAAGAAGGCGTAAGGATTATTTAGAAAACGACAAAAAATATTTTTCATGGGTTTTTATCAAAAAACTGAGAAGGCGACATAGGTCAGTGAGGGTTGCGACAGGGGTAGGGCAGATCGCGACAGGGTCCTGTACGGGTCGCGACAGGGCTGTCTGTTCGGGCGGCCAGAACGCGACGTAGATACTGTCGCATTCAAAAAGCGACAAGAAAGGCGTCGCGATGGCTTGATAAAGCGACAAGTGGATGGTCGCAATCAGACCCAGAAGGCGACATATCGGCCTGTCGCAATCTGGTTGTCTGCACCTGGCTCTGACAGGATTCAGACTAGGCTTTGGATTGAGGGCCAACTTGAAATCGAATGATACAGGGTGCTTTGAAAAAATCATAACTAATTGTATAGTGAACGAAAAATCATGAAACCAGTTGCAAATTAAACTAGACATGTAAGAGTACTTCCAGTAAATCGGAATTAGAGAGAGAGCATGGTTTGAACATGGTTTGAGAACGAACAAGGACGAGTAACATAGCACATAACATAGAGAGCAAGACTGATTTAATTCGAGCAACATGCTCAATGAAATTTAGGCTTTTTAGGGGCAAATGATCCCTAACAACATGAAGTATTTACAGTAAAACTTTCGTAGTATGGGATCAAGTATACATAGATATTTGAATTAAACATGACACCTCGGGGTTATCATGTTTGCAGTTCTTCAAAAATTAAGAACAAAAGATAGGATGGATGGAAAAATATGAAACTTGAGTGTTTCGTTCAAGAGGGTAGGAGGAACCTACAGAAAAAGTTTCATGGTTTATGCTTGTGAGAATGCCTACCTTGACTCGATTTCCTCTCCTAGGGCTAGAACTTGAAGAACGAGGAAGAAGCTCAAAGCACTTCTTCTCTCCACGAAATCCTCTCCTCCTTAGCCTCTTCTCCACGTCCAGCAACTCTTGGCAACGAGCTAGGGTTGCCCAAGAGAGTTTAAGAGGTGTATTTATGCAAGTATGTATTTCTATTCCTACTACTACTCTAATTCCTCTTTAATTACGAAATTTCCTTACTCCACCTTTCCTCTCTTGCTTTCCAATCCCTATTTAGACTTGGAAAAGATCCAAATTCGTGCTAACCCATATGGGGTAGGTTTAGGAATCCAATTCCAACTCTAACTTCCTATTTAATGCATTAAATACCCCTTTTCTATTTAGGTAATAATTTAGTTACGAATTTAGGGTATTTTCCGATTATTCTCCCTTTATAAATTCATATTTTTGACAATAAATTTTAGAAGATCCATTAAGCAAAGCCCATTACCCTTTTCCATTTAATGGGTTTTATTTAATGCTCTATTTAAATATCCATTTAGCTAGGTTTTAAATTCTTTATTTAAATTTTTATTTTTCGCAAAAATTCAGGTTGCTACACCTAGACTCCGACTTTGAAAAGTCGAAGTAGGATATCGAATTCGAAGTCCTTACTCCAACTCTAGGAGGTCGAATGAGTTCACTCTGACTTTATAAAGTCGAATTCCTTCTGGGACTTCTGTAGAGTTGAATTTCTTAGTCTATTTCTTCTGTCTTAGACTGCGACTTCAGAGAGTCAAAGTACATCTCTTTTGTCTCCGACTTCCCTGACAACTTCTGTACTTCACTTTTTCCATGCAAATATTATTTTATAGTTTCATGAAATGTTGAGTGTTTAGTATTACATTTACTTAATGATACCTTCTGTATAACACCTAGCACCTATATATCATTCAAAATTATATCCTATCATGTTATTATTTTTTAATGTATTCTGACAGTTAGGATATATTATACTCAAAACAACTACAAAAATTTGTCTGTAAAGATGTCTGAAACATTTATTCAAATTGGTCTCTTGCTTTATGTCAAAAGTTCAGACTTTCTTTTCGTTCAGAAGATGCCTTGCAAATTAATGCCTTCAGGCACATGGGGTATCTGACAGAGGCTCACCTACCACTGTCAGAACCTCACTTACCTTCTGATGCAACTGTCCGTCTGTATTTATTTTGCTCTGAACTTGTGTCTATCCGAGGTTTCCACACTTTTATATATATCTCTCACTCACCTACCTCAGAAAGTATGGAGGCATCTTTGCTTTTGTCTTGTCCTTGCTGCAGATCATTTATTAGGCACGTTTTCAGCATGGAACTTTCACAGAACATTAATTGAAGATTGACCTCTAAGTTGAGAAGCTACAAGCATGGTCTGAAGCCGTTGGAAAGCTGAAAAGCTGAAGAACCTATGGATAATAAAACTCTCATCTGCACCCAAAGGATCAAAGACCACTCCTCAAACGGCTAGATCTCCAATGGATAGTTTCAAACGGAAACATCCTCTGAAGCATATATAGAAGCCGAAGTTTGAATAAGAGAAGACATACAACAACCAAGTGTGTGTGCAACTAGCTAGAAATTCCTTCAACTCTCTCCTGCCTTCTGCTAGCAAGAGCTTCTACAAGCCTTCTCCTGAGTTGCAACAATGAGTGCCTCTTCAATCAGAAAATCTCCAGGCTCTCTTTCTCACAGAAGTCTTGTTGTGTGTTGGGTGGAATTTGTAATTAGATATTATTTAGTCCACCCTTCCTGATTCAGAAAGGATCACAGCTGTAGTTCTTATTTTTACTCCTTTCTGAATTTGTTGTGTTTACTCATTCTTTGGAGCAGACCAACAAGTTTTCATTAAATTCTGTCTGTGTAAACGTACAGGAGGTTTGTTCCTGCATTGACCCTCTTGTGAAGGGAAGGCCTTGTTTAAGGTAGTTGTTGTACCCCTGTTGAGGGAAGACTTGCTTGGGAGCAAGTGGGCTTGTAATACCTCTCAAGGGTGAGAGAAGGCCAAGTTTTCTTGGCAGTTTAGTGAAATCTCAAGTGGTTTGCTTGAGGACGAGACGTAGGACTTCCATGTGGGAAGGCCCGAACCAAGATAAAATTCCTTGAGCATTTGTGTGATTGTTTCCGCCAATTTACACTTGAATCACACACCACACTCAATTCTAACAGTTCTATTTAGTGTTGTCTAATTTCAGATAAAATTTTAAAAGGTCAAGAAGTCCTATTCACCATCCTCTAGGGCATCATTAGTGCCATCTCGATCCCACAAGTGGTATAAAAGTTAGGTCTTCTCAGAAGAATCGAAAGATTTGAGAAGAGATGGCAGCTAAAAGTCACAACTATGAAGGTCAGTCTGTTACAAGGCCACCTTTCTTTAATGGTGAAGATTATTAGTACTGGAAGATGCAGATAGAATGCTTCATCAGAGGCACAGATTTTGATCTGTGGCAGGTAATAGAACAATGTTATTTTGATATTCTTGGTGAATCTACCTCTGCTCTCTCCATAGCTGATAAGAGGAATATGTCCTTGAATTATAATGCTAAAAATTATCTATGTTGTGCCTTATCCAAAAGAGAATTCAATAGATTATCTACATGTAGAACTGCTAAAGAAATGTGGGATAAACTACAAGTTACATATGAAGGAACTTATAGAGTAAAACAAACTAGGATAGATATTCTTGTGACTCAGTATGAAAAATTTAAAATGCTTCCAAATGAAAACAGAACTCAGATGTACAATTGTTGTTCAAATATAATAGTAGGACTGAGTTCTCTAGGAAAAGTTCTTACAAATGAAAAAACTGTAAGAAAAATCCTAAGATCATTAACAAATGTTTGGACCCCAAAGGTCACTGCTATTGAGGAAGCACATGATCTAACTCAGCTTTCCATTAGTAAATTAATTGGATCCCTAATGGCTCATGAAATTAACATGGAAAGATTTTCTGAAAATTCATCAAAAAAGAAAATGCCAAATGCTTTGAAGGTTGAAGACTCCTCCTCCTGTGAAGATTCAAAGGAGAAATTAGATGACAGTGATGATGAAGCTATGCTGTCAAGGAAACTGCAAAGGATCCTTGCAAAGAAGAAGAAGTTTGGTTCAAAGAGATTCTTCAAGAAGGACAAGAAGAAAAAAAACAACTTGCTAAGAGTGCAATCAACCAGGACATTACAAGTCCGAATGTCCCAAGCTGAAGAAGAAGGATCAACCAGAAAGATCCGAGAAGAAGAAAGGAAATTTAGAAGGTACAAGAAGAAGGCAATGGCAGCAGCTTTGGATAACGAAGAAGCCACAAGTTCAGAATCTGAAGAAGAAGAAAAGGTAAATCTAGCCATCATGGCAGGACTGGATCAGGTAAATTCTGAAACCTCTTTCACATCATGTTGTGAATCTGATTCTGATAGCCTTGAAGATGCCTTCAATGAATTATATGAAAAATATAAAACAGTAGTTAAACAAATAAAAATGGTTAAGCTAAATTTGCTAAATCAAGAAAAGGCCAACACCTTCCTGAAAAATGAAGCAAAAAGGTTAGGACAAAGTTTAAATGAAACTAAAAGAGCAAATGAATTACTGTGTGAAGACTTAAAAAATAAAAACAGTAAAATCATGGAAATAGAATCAAATTTAAAAGAACTTAAGGATGAAGAAAAATTAAAAGAAGAAAACAACTATTTAAGAGCTACCATAGAGAAAATATCAAACTGTAAAACATCTTTGTTTTTTAGAATAAAAGGTTATAGGACATGAAGAAACATAGAGTAGGATATACACCTCCACATAATGAAGAAGATATTGTGTATCCTGAAAAGTATCCAATGCCACAATTTGTAAAAGAAAAAGGAATTAAAAATCCTAGAAAGGTTAACCAATATGCTTACAAACAAAAATAGAAATTTAATAATACTACACACATGAAGAATGCTTTTGATTTATGATGTAGTCACTGTAACCAGCTAGGACACACTGTCAACACATGCACAACTAGACATTTGCGCTGGATCCCTAAGACTAACCATCAAGGACCCAAGAAAATTTGGGTACCAAAAGTTACAACTTAAGTTTGTTTGCAGAGTCGCTGGAGAGCATCCAAATGGTATTTGGATAGTGGGTGCTCAAGGCATATGATAGGTGATAGGAAGTTATTTACAAGCTTTAGAGATGAAAGTGGTCAGGTCACTTATGGGGATAATGGAAAAGGAAAGTTCTTAGGATGTGGAACAGTAGGAACAAAAGAAAAGAATCTGATAGAAGATGTCATGTATGTAGAAGGATTGAAGCACAACCTCATTAGCATCAGTCAACTGTGTGACAAGGGTCACTTAGTAAAATTTCAAAATGATAAATGTATTATTCAAAAAGATGGAAATATAGTATTTGAAGCTCAAAGAGTCAAAAATCTATACACCTTACAGTTAGCAGACCTAAAAGAAGTAAATTTGTGTCTTACAACCACCAAGAGTGAAAAAACTGATTTGTGGCATAGAAGACTAGGACATGCAAGCACTTCAGTAATCAAGAAATTAATCAAGCATGATCTAGTTGAAGGTCTCCCGAAGATGAAATTAAAGAAGTCTGGAATTTGTACAGTCTGTGCAAAGGGAAAGCAAACCAAGACATCATTTCCGTCCAAAACAGTGGTTACAACATCCAAGCCTTTAGAGCTTATTCATGTGGACTTATTTGGACCTATAAGAACAGTTAGTCTTGGAGGAAAGTTGTATGGGTATGTAATTGTAGATGACTACTCAAGGTACACTTGGGTATCCTTTTTGGAAGCCAAATCAAAACCTTTTTAGCTTTTCTGAAGTTCAACAAATTAGTATAGAAGAATTAAAAGTTTCAGATAATCAGTATCAGATCTGATCATGGTGGGGAATTCATGAATGAAGATTTTGTGTAGTTCTGTGAAGAAAATAGAATAGAACACAATTTCTCTGCACCAAGTACACCTCAACAAAATGGAGTAACAAAAAGGAAGAACAGAACATTGCTAGACATGGCCAGAACTATACTTACATAATACAATTTACCAAGATACTTCTTGGCAGAAGCAGTCAACATAGCCTGCTACATCATCAACAGGTGCATGATCAGACCAATCCTAAAGAAGACACCTTATGAGCTATACAAGGAGAAAAAGCCCAACATCAGTCATCTTCGACCTTTTGGTTGTAAGTGCTTTATTTTGAATAATGGTAAAGATAACTTAGGAAAGTTAGATGCTAAGAGTGATGAAGGTTTTCTATTAGGATATATTTCAAACCTAGAGGATATAAAGTGTTTAATAGGAGAACCTTAAATATACAGCAAATTGTGCATATTTTATTTGATGAGACTAACCCTTCTATTAAGAGAATAGAAGAAGAAGAAGATTATGTTGAAGATCTATGCAGGGATCTAGAACAGACATCTCTTGAAGAAGGAGAGAAAGAAGAAGAAAAGGAAGATCCACCACGAGAGGAACTTCAACAACAAGAAGAAGCACAAGAAGCCTAGAGAATTGAGGTATCACAGAGATCATCCAAGAGAAAACATTATAGGTGATTCTCAAGATAGGGTAAGAACAAGATGTATGAACATTCCTTGTGATTTTTCTACATTTGTGTCTCAAATTGAGCCTAGGACAATCAATGATGCACTGGCTGATGACTCTTGGATCCTTGCAATGCAAGAGAAACTTAATGAATTCCAATGCAGCTAGGTTTGGACTCTTGTCCCTAGACCTTCTAACCATCCAGTTATTGGGACCAGATGGGTCTTTAAAAACAAAATGGATGAATCAGGAGTTATCACTAGGAACAAGGCCAGACTTGTAGCACAAGGATATTACCAAGAGGAAGGCATTGATTTTGATGAAACTTATGCCTCAGTAGCTAGATTAGAGGCTATTAGAATTTTATTAGCATATGCATGTTCCCTCAACATCAATTTGTTTCAAATGGATGTTAAAAGTACTTTTTTGAATGGTTTCATAAAAGAAGAAGTTTATGTTGATCAACCACTTGCTTTTGAAGATACTAAATATCCAATTCATGTTTTCCGTTTAAAGAAAGCACTATATGGTCGGAAACAAGCTCCAAGAGATTGGTATGAAAGATTAAGTGCTTATCTTATATCACATGATTTCATAAGAGGTAAAGTAGATAGCACACTATTCATAAAGAAATTTTCAGAAGGAATCTTAATAGTGCAAATATATGTTGATGATATTATTTTTGGTTCTACTACTGAATCAATTTGTAAATTCTTTGAAAATCTTATGCAAAGTGAGTTTGAAATGAGTATGATGGGTGAGCTTAATTACTTTCTTGGGTTGCAAATCAAGCAAACCAAGGAAGGCACTCACATTTGTCAAACCAAATACATTTTAGATTTACTCTCAAAATATGGTTTTGACAAGTGTAAGCCCTTAGGAACACCCATGAGCTCAGGAATTAAGTTAGACAGTAATCCACTTGGCAAGAAAGTAGTGTTGTGCTGAGTGTGTATTGGAATTTCTTAAAGTTGATTTTTAATGATGACCATTGGATATCACTCATACTTTGATTTTGATGACGACATATTGGACAATTTGTACATATTGAATATATTATAATAATGCTCAAACAACATGTTCTTGACATTTAATATTTCACATTTTACTGTTAATGACATGTTTTGATGGTCTACACTTCATATATATAGGTTCACATGATTTTGTCAAAGTTGTGTCGACACAGGTCCAGTGTGTGTCGACACATGCATTGTTATCAAGAAAACAGTAAAGAGAAGAGAAGCCAGTCATGTCGACACAGGTCCAGTGTCTGTCGACACATCCCTTGCTTTCCAGAAAACAGTCAGAAGAAGGAAGCCAGTCGTGTCGACACAAGTCTAGTTTGTGTCGACACATTCAGTGCTATCCATTAACAGTCAGAAAAGAAGGAGCTAGTTGTGTCGACATAGGTCAGATGTGTGTCGACATAGGTTATCTTCCAAGCAGCAAAACATAATCCTGTGTCGACATACAACATGATTGTGTCGACACACATCGGATGACTATTCAGTATGTGAATTTTTCTGGACACGTGGTTGCTTAGAAATCAAGGGAATTGACCTAGATATTTGTGCCCACACGCTCTAAGGGTCCATATGGACACATGGGACTATATATACCCATGATCCTTGTACTCCAAAAGTAAGGGTGCTGGGACTTTTCCAGAAGAAGAGGAGAAGAGCGGGAAAAAGCTCTTGTGTCTAGAAGGGGAGCAGAGGAGTGCCGCCAAGGGGAAGTTGAAGAAGGGAAGAAGAGGAGGAGTTCCTGATTGAAGCATTGCTGATCAGAAGGAGATCCATCAGAGTCTGTAATTTGTTTGAGTGTCAATTTCTCTGTGTGTGATCTGTGTATGTGTTCTACACAGATCACCTAATTCTGTGTTGTTCTACCTTTTCTCTTGTACTGAGATAGATCGTGCTAGAGGATCTACTCTCTAATTGTGCTTGTTCTAGCAGAACTTGGATCCTTCGTGGTCCAGAGGTTTTGAGTACAGTATACTCAGGTTTGGAGCCGCAGTGCTTTGGGTTAGAGTCTTAGTGCTCTAGTGCTTGAGTTGTTGTGCTCAAGTGCTTGTGAATTGCTGAATTCACAAGTGGTCTGTGGAGTAGGTAGTCGTGCCTATCTCCTGGGTTTCTTTAAGTCGTCGCACTCAAAGGGGTTGGAGTCATCGTGCTCCTAGTTGTACTCACTAGTTTAAGTGGTTCCTCTATCGTGAGGAGGTGGACGTAGGAGACACAAGTTGTGTTCTCCGAACCACTTTAAAAATCTTTTGTGCACAGTGGTTTGGGTGTGGTTTGCTGTCTATATTAACTATACTCACACACCACTATTGGATCTAATCGAATTGTGTGTGTTACTCATTTTAATTCCGCTTCCATACACGTACATTAGTAATTAACTTGAATTCAGTCACCTATCCGATACCAAAAATTGGTATCAGAGAAGGTCAGAGTCAATTCTATACGATGAGGTGCTTTGGTGAATTTTCTATGTTTCGAATTTTGATTCACTCAATTACTTGCTCAAATTGTGCTGTGTGTTTGATTTGATTGTCTTTATCATGGACTCTAGAGGTTTTGCTGCTGAAGGTCATTCAATTAATAGACCTCCATTTTTTGATGGTACTAACTATCCTTACTGGAAGAACAGGATGATGGTTTTTCTTAGAGCACAGAACTATGAAGTATGGAGAATTGTTGAAAAAGGACCAATCGAAGTCACTGGAGATGAAGATCAATGGACCAGGGAGTAAATTAGAAGGGTCACCCTGAACTACAGCGCCATGAACATGCTGCAATGTGCCATCCATCCGAAGGAGTATTCCAGAATCTCTATGGGTAAGTCTGCCAAGGAGATGTGGGATAAATTAGAATTGCTATATAATTGGAGAAGTATTTAACCATGCAGCATATACTCAAGCTCAGATTTTTGAAAAGCTACAGTTAGTTGAAGAGACATTATTTAAGGGATTAGAAAAGCTAGATGGCCTTCCAGCTGTAAAAAGCTCTTACACTCAAATGGCTGGCAATCTGAACTCCCTCAAAGAGTATCATATAACCGTGTTTGGTTATCTCAGATCCATGAGACACGGTTTTGACCAAGTTTGGAAGCTTCATGGTGAGACAGAAACAGCTGAAAGTGTTGAACCACTCCTATATTTTACCCTTTTATTTTGGTGATAACAAATTTATGTTTAATTAATTTTTATTAAAAATATTTAATATCATGTTTTTCTTAATAAATATAAATTTACATGATTAATTGAATATTAAATATATTTAATACCATGAATTTTCTAATAATAAATTAAATATCATGATTTTCTAATAAATATAATTTTATGACATTATTCTGTAATGATTTGCACTAATCAGATAAATCGATGTCCATTCAATATACATCGATTTCAGTTCGCAAAGTGCCATAAGGATTCACTGTCATAAGGATTCGCTCTCATAAGGATTCACTGCTATAAGGATTCACTCTCATAAGGATTCACTGCTATAAGGATTCACTCTCACATCGATTTGGTCCCATAACGATTTGATAAGTGACTCCACATCGATTTGGTCCCATAACGATTTGATAAGTGACTCCACATCGATTTGCTCTCATAACGATTCGCTCTCATAAGGATTCGATAAGTGACTCTCATAAGGATTCCTTTGTAACTCACACAGACTCCTTTGTAAAAACATGGATTCCTTTGTAAAACATGGATTCCTTTGTAACTCTCATAAGGATTCGATAAGTGACTCTCATAAGGATTCCTTTGTAACTCACACAGACTCCTTTGTAAAAACATGGATTCCTTTGTAAAACACAGACTCTTTTGTAAAAACATGGATTCCTTTGTAAAACATGGATTCCTTTGTAACTCTCATAAGGATTTGATAAGTGAAACATGGATTCCTTTGTAAAACACAGACTTCTTTGTAAAAACATAGATTTCCTTTATATTTCAAAGTGCCTTTTGGCATCTAGTGAAAAAGTCAATATTCTTGATTTGCGTAATCCTCTATCTTTCTGACAGGAGATCTTTTTGCTTATCTTTCTA
The DNA here is from genome assembly GCA_014218235.1 of Colocasia esculenta. Taxonomy (NCBI): domain Eukaryota; kingdom Viridiplantae; phylum Streptophyta; class Magnoliopsida; order Alismatales; family Araceae; genus Colocasia; species Colocasia esculenta. Next base: position 23,956,836 of record CM024765.1, on the reverse strand, counting down.
GATCTCTTCTCTCCTGCCAACAAAAGAGAGATTACTTACCACTTCTAGGTGGCATCAGGAAACATAAAGGTATGAGCCTTTTTGACAGAAACACTATTTTATCTAAACACTTTTTTCTATGCTTGCAGACCTCGTAGACCATAAATTATCAGAAGAAAGAGAAGATGAGCAACGGCTAGAACTCCAACGGATTTATTCAAAGCTGCTCATATAAAAGATGAAGCATGGCTGAAGAATATATAGAGCTTTCCTGAAGATCTTTTGAATGAGTGTACAACCAGTGAGGAACCTGAACTCCAAATGCACTCAAAGAAAAAGAGAGAAAGAGCCTGAGCCCAAGAAGAAGTGTTCAAGCATCTGAAGCACTGAAGCATTCAAGCTCCTTCTCCTCTCTTCTCTCTCTCTCTGTGTGCATCGTGTAAATCTGGGGGAGAGAGTCTTTGCTGAGAGTTCTTGTAGTTGGTTTTTATTTGTTCCAACTCTCAGCTTTGTTCTTTCTTTTCTAAGAAAGACTTCTATCCAGCTGTAGGACTGTATACAGTGTGTAACCCAGCTAGGGGTTTGTGTCTAGCAGAACCGCACTGGGGTTTGTACCATGAGGTTGGCTTCTTTACCTGTAAGAGAAGTGGGCTGCCTTCTTGCCCGGGAAAGAGAAGAAGAACAGCTGGGGTGCTGGGTGTTGTAGTGTCCTTAAGGGGGACTATACCCTTGGTTAGTGAAATCCCAAGAGGTTGCTTGGGGACTGGACGTAGGACTTCCATGTGGGAAGGGCCGAACCAGGATAAATCTCTTGTGTTATTTGTGTGATTGTTTATTTGCTTCCGCACTGCTACTCTTCATCACACTAAACTAACCAAACCTTCAAGTGTTAATTTCTGTGTTTAAGTTTCTATTTCAGATCTCAGAAAACCTATTCACCCCCCCTCTAGGTTAGCTTGCTGCCGTACCAAAAGGGCCAACAAGTGGTATCAGAGCGGGTCTCTGATCATTCAAAGAAGATCCAACGATCTTAGAGTAAAGATCCATGGCAGCTCAAGGATATGCTGAAGGTCAATCAGTCACCAGACCTCCATTCTTTGATGGAGAGGACTACCAATATTGGAAGATGAGAATGGAATGCTTCATTCGGGGCACAGACTTCGATCTGTGGCAGGTAATAGAGGTAGGTGATTTTGTTGTTGTTCCTGTTCCAGGCACTACTGCTATTACAATAGCTGATAAAAATAAACTATCTTTAAACTTTAAAGCTAAGAACTATTTATGTTGTGCTTTATCCAAAAAAGAATTTAGTAGAGTATCTACATGTAAATCTGCTAAAGAAATATGTGATAAACTGTAGATAACCTATGAAGGAACAGATAAAGTAAAACAAACTAGAATAGATATTCTTGTCTCACAATATGAGCAATTTAAAATGTTTCCAAATGAAAATATCACTCAAATGTATAATAGATTTTCAAGTATAGTAGTTGGTCTAAGCTCTCTTGGTAAAAATCTTTCTGATGAGGAAACTGTTAGAAAAATACTTAGGTCCTTAACTATTTCTTGGACACCTAAAGTAACTGCTATTGAAGAGGCCCATGATTTAACCAAATTGTCAATTGATAATTAAATAGGTTCTCTCATGGCACATGAAATAAATATGGAGCGATTGTCTGAAAGCTCATCTAAGAAGAAATGTACTAATGCTCTCAAGGTTGTAGCTGCTCCTTCCACTTCTTCTTCTAGCTCCAAAAATGCAGATTCTGAAGACAATGACGTAGATGAAGTTCTGTCCAAGCTTCGGAAAATTTTCAAGAAGAAGAAAAATGGATCGAAAAGGATTCAAAAGAAAGACAGAAAAGAGAAAGAACCAGTCTGCTATGAATGCAGAAAACCTGGACATCTGAGACCGGATTGTCCAAGACTCAAGAAGACTGGTCAAACTGAAAAACCCAAGAAGCAGCACAAGAAATTTAAAAGAAGAGCCATGGCGACTGCTTAGGAAAATGATGAGGTCACAAGCTCAGAATCATCAAGCTCAGATTCCGAAAAAGAGCAGGTAAATCTAGCCCTCATGGTAGGACTAGATGAGGTACATTCTAACTCATCTTTTGATTCTTGCACAGATTCAGGATCAGAATCTGAAGATTTAGAACAAGTTTTCAATGAACTTTATGATAAACATAAGGTTGTTGTAAAAGAATTGAGAAATATCAAGAACAACCTTACTTGTTTGGAAAACACTAATTCTGATCTTAAATCAGAAATGGAAGAATTAGAGGAACAATTAAAAGATAGTAAAGAAAATAATCATCTTTTGAATGAAGATTTGAAAAGCAAAAATAATGAAAAGTTAGAGTTAGAAGAAAAATTAAAAATTCTAACTGAAGAAAATCTCTACCTAAAAGAATCAGTTAGAAAATTAACAAAAGGAAAAACTTCTTTAGCTTTATGTTTGAAAGGGTCAAAACCTGGAAATAACAAGCAAGGCCTTGGATACATACCTCTGGAAAAAGGAAAACAAGCAGTAATTCCAAGAAAATATCCATTACCAAAATTTGTAAAAGAAACCAAGTTGCCTCAGAAAATGGCCCCTGTAAAAGAAAATGTTTTAAAAAATTATGTCCTAAACAGACATCATAAAAACAATAAGAACTACAAAATAGATTATATTCATTGTTGTTCTCATTGTAATAAATTAGGACACACAGTAAACACCTGCACAACAAGACACTTAGTTTGGATTCCTAAATGTTATTTTCATGCATCTGACCATCAAGGACCCAAAAAGAATTGGGTACCTACCTCTGAGTAATGTATTTGCAGGTTAGCCTTGGAGCATCAAAAACCAAGAATGCTCAAGGCAGGAGTGACTGCAGATTCTTCATTCAAATCACATCTGAAGAAAGAGTAGTCACAAAAATGAATTAGTCTTTATTACTAACAATTATTTGCAAGTTTCATTCAGGTGGAGTCTCTCATTCAGGGGGAGCACAGACTAAGGGGGAGTTATTCATTTATGTCAATCATTGTTGAACCCCTCAATGGTAAGAATTTCTTTCACAAAGGGGAGAGAATGCAATGGTAAAAACCTTCCTTTTGGTTTGTGACAAAAAGGGGGAGAGTATGCATGGTATGCATTATCTGTGAATTTTCTGTATTTTCTATGCTTTACATATTTTTGTCAGAAAATTCTCATAAATTTTGTCATCACCAAAAAGGGGGAGATTTTGAACCACTCCTATATTTTACCCTTTTATTTTGGTGATAACAAATTTATGTTTAATTAATTTTTATTAAAAATATTTAATATCATGTTTTTCTTAATAAATATAAATTTACATGATTAATTGAATATTAAATATATTTAATACCATGAATTTTCTAATAATAAATTAAATATCATGATTTTCTAATAAATATAATTTTATGACATTATTCTGTAATGATTTGCACTAATCAGATAAATCGATGTCCATTCAATATACATCGATTTCAGTTCGCAAAGTGCCATAAGGATTCACTGTCATAAGGATTCGCTCTCATAAGGATTCACTGCTATAAGGATTCACTCTCACATCGATTTGGTCCCATAACGATTTGATAAGTGCCTTTCATATCGATTTGGTCCCATAACGATTTGATAAGTGACTCCACATCGATTTGGTCCCATAACGATTTGATAAGTGACTCACATCGATTTGCTCTCATAACGATTCGCTCTCATAAGGATTCGATAAGTGACTCTCATAAGGATTCCTTTGTAACTCACACAGACTCCTTTGTAAAAACATGGATTCCTTTGTAAAACATGGATTCCTTTGTAACTCTCATAAGGATTCGATAAGTGACTCTCATAAGGATTCCTTTGTAACTCACACAGACTCCTTTGTAAAAACATGGATTCCTTTGTAAAACACAGACTCTTTTGTAAAAACATGGATTCCTTTGTAAAACATGGATTCCTTTGTAACTCTCATAAGGATTTGATAAGTGAAACATGGATTCCTTTGTAAAACACAGACTTCTTTGTAAAAACATAGATTTCCTTTATATTTCAAAGTGCCTTTTGGCATCTAGTGAAAAAGTCAATATTCTTGATTTGCGTAATCCCCTATCTTTCTGACAGGAGATCTTTTTGCTTATCTTTCTAGATCTCTTCTCTCCTACCAACAAAAGAGAGATTACTTACCACTTCTGGGTGGCATCAAGAAACATAAAGGTATGAGCCTTTTTGACAGAAACACTATTTTATCTAAACACTTTTTTCTATGCTTGCAGACCTCGTAGACCACAAATTATCAGAAGAAAGAGAAGATGAGCAACGGCTAGAACTCCAACGGATTTATTCAAAGCTGCTCATATAAAAGATGAAGCATGGCTGAAGAATATATAGAGCTTTCCTGAAGATCTTTTGAATGAGTGTACAACCAGTGAGGAACCTGAACTCCAAATGCACTCAAAGGAAAAGAGAGAAAGAGCCTGAGCCCAAGAAGAAGTGTTCAAGCATCTGAAGCACTGAAGCATTTAAGCTCCTTCTCCTCTCTTCTCTCTCTCTCTGTGTGCATCGTGTAAATCTGGGGGAGAGAGTCTTTGCTGAGAGTTCTTGTAGTTGGTTTTTATTTGTTCCAACTCTCAGCTTTGTTCTTTCTTTTCTAAGAAAGACTTCTGTCCAGCTGTAGGACTGTATACAGTGTGTAACCCAGCTAGGGGTTTGTGTCTAGCAGAACCGCACTGGGGTTTGTACCAGGAGGTTGGCTTCTTTACCTGTAAGAGAAGTGGGCTGCCTTCTTGCCCAGGAAAGAGAAGAAGAACAGCTGGGGTGCTGGGTGTTGTAGTGTCCTTAAGGGGGACTGTACCCTTGGTTAGTGAAATCCCAAGAGGTTGCTTGGGGACTGGACGTAGGACTTCCATGTGGGAAGGGCCGAACCAGGATAAATCTCTTGTGTTATTTGTGTGATTGTTTATTTGCTTCCGCACTGCTACTCTTCATCACACTAAACTAACCAAACCTTCAAGTGTTAATTTCTGTGTTTAAGTTTCTATTTCAGATCTCAGAAAACCTATTCACCCCCCCTCTAGGTTAGCTTGCTGCCGTACCAAAAGGGCCAACAGAAAGCACCCATGCCACTTCTTCTACTGCTGTACCACCCATACCTTATGGTGTAGATCAGGTTCCAGTTATTGTCTCTGCCAAATTAGAGGAAATGCAAAGCTTTTTGAACACTAGATTGAATGCAGTTCAAGTTTATCTTCGAGACAACTATGATGATCTGGAAGTAAGACTAGCAAGGATTGAGCAGAGGCTCATTATGCAACTACCACCACCTCTTGCTTTCCCTCAGTAGTGATTCTTATGTTTTGATAATGTCAAAGGGGGTGACATTTCATAGAGAACTTTTGACTTTGATTCTATTTCAAAAGTGATGTTTCTATCTGTAAAACTTTTACATGAAATGAAATCAATGAAATCACTTATGTGGTTATCATGTGTGGATTGTTCTTGTGTGGATTGCTTGTGCTTGTATGATGACTTGTGTACTTGTGTGTTGTTCCTATATACTTAATTAAGTAACAGTAAAAATCACTATGAATCATAGTTGACATCATCAAAAGGAGGGAGATTGTAGTGCCCTTGGTTTTGATGATGTCATGAGCCAAGCAAAATTGTCATAAATATGTAAGAATTCTCTAACATAGGTTTTATATGACAGGAAAATTCTCAAAGTCAAAAGATCTTGTCTGTGTTGACACTTGTTGCTTTAAAGGTCGAAACACATGTCTCAATGGGTGACTTACTGGAGTTCAGTAAACCACTTGAGTCGACACTACCCAAAGGATAGGTCGACACTTGCTAATTTTCCAGTAAGCGCAGAAGACTAAAGAATCACATAAGGTCTACTCTAGATGAAGATCAGGTCGACACTAATTGGTTTTTCTTGTTAGCACTGAAGGGAAAGAATCACATAAGGTCGACTCTAGATGAGGATCAGGTCGACACCAGTTGCTTTTCATATTAGTGCTAAAAGGTTAGAATTGCATGAGGTCAACTCCAGATGAAGATCATGTCGACTCTACCAGTCAAAGAGGTCGACACTTGGCTACCACAAGGTCAACACTAAAGTTATTAACAGCCAGTCTCTACAACAGTCTAATGGATAAGGTCGACGCATGAAGGTATGGAGTCGACTCTACCAAAGCATCTGCACTGATCTAAGTTAAGTTATGTGTGCGTCGACACTATTCACAAGATGTGTTGACACTCCAACCTTCTTCTTCCAGTAAGGAAAAGATATTGCTAGCCTGCTTGTACTGGGCACGTGACCCAAAGCCTAATGATTGGGGATTCTAGGCACACTTTACAAGATTCTCGAAGGCAACCTTTTTGGCAGAAAAGCATCTCCCAATGAATTGGGGATTCTGTTGGGCCCACCAAAAAGATTCTGATACGTCGATCAGAAAGGTGTGCGGCATCTTCTTCCAAAGAGAGAACACACACACAGAAAAAGAGAGATAGCTGAGAAGAGAAAAAGAGAAGAGATGGAGAGAGCTCAAGAGAATAAGCTTCGGAACAGTTTGCTCATCAAGAAGAAAAGATGCTGGATCATTTCTTCATCCTGTGTGAAGTCCTGTTGCTGATCAAATGAAGTAGAGCTTTGGAATTCATTCCAATCATAGGCAATTGATCCTTAAGCTGTAGCCAGAAGAAGAGCCTGATGAATTCAAGCTTGGAGAAGAGGCAATTGAGAGTTTCAGTAGAAATCTGATCAGATTTCAACTCCAATCAAACAACACAATGAGTGTTTTGTAAATTTCTACATACCTTTAGCGATTTCTCTTGTGTGTTCTTTTCTATTTCTTCTGAGTACCATATCACTTGATTGTCTGCTCCAGATGGAGTACAAGGATTGATCCTACACTTTGTGTGTGAGGATTGTGAGATTGTTATAATCTCGAAGCTGTGAATCAAATGTGTTGAAGTTGTGTATCAGCAGGTTGTATGAAGCTGTGAATTAGCATATGTGTGAGTGTTTCACACTCTTGTATTGTTGAGTGAAGCCTCACTTAGTTTAGTGAGGGGTGGATGTAGGTCTCCACACTAGAGCCGAACCACCTTAAAATCCTATGTGCATTGTGTGGTGTTTTGTCCATTTGCCCAATTGCTCTGTCCTGTTGATATTTCTAGCTCTATTTCACCCCCCCCCCCCAGATATACGTTCCATACCCAATAGTAGAGACTTCTTAATCATGTGCTATGAGATTTAAGGAGAGGGGTTCAACAATATGTTTATCATAAATTTTCATCTCCCCTTATTGTATGCTCCCCCTAAATGTGAGGCTCCCCCTCAGTGTATGGCTCCTTCTTAGTATGAGGCTTTAATGAATCTTCAATCTTTTTCTTGGTGTTTGATCTTGTTGTTTCTTGACATGTCCACTTGTTGTTTGTCAAGTCTTCGAGATTTTTACCTGCATTGATCTTAAAAAGAGAAAACATGTAAAACCTTATTAGTAGTACTGTACATTAAATATAAATCTGTGACTACTGTTGCTGAAGAGCTGGAAGTCACCAATGCCTTGCGCATTCTTTGTTCCTAATGCTCCAAGGCTATCCTGCAAACAACTTATTCAGAAGTAGGTACCCAAAGCCTTTTGTGTCCTTGATGGTTAGATGCATGAAAATATCCTTTTAGAATATATACTAAGTGTCTAGTTGTGCAGGTGTTTACTGTATGGCCTAATTTATTATAGTGAGAACAACAATGAATGTAATCTGTTTTGCAGGCCTTATTGTCTTTGTGATATTTATTTAGAACATGATTTTTAGACACCTTTTTCTTTTGAGAGCATTTGTTCATTACAGTGGCCTTTTTCTGAGACATCTTGGTTTCTTTCACAAATTTTGACAATGGATATTTTTCAGGATACTTAATTTATTTTCCTTCTTCAAGAGGTTCGTATGCAAGACCTTGTTTATTGTTGCTAGATATTGAGCCTTTTAGGCGTAGAGCTAGAGATGTTTTACCTTTTGTTAATTTTCTAACTGATTATTTTAAATAAAGATTTTATTCAATTAGAGTTTTCAATTTTTCTTCTAACTCTAATTTTTCATTGTTCTTGCTCTTTAAATCTTCTTCAAAAGATAAATATTATTTTTACTTTGCTTTAATTGTGTTTCAATTATTTCATTTCCGATTTAAGATCAAAATTAGTGTTTTCTAAGCAAGTAAGGTTATTTTTTAGATTCTTTAATTCTTTTACAACACCTTTATGTTTTTCATAAAGTTCATTAAAGATGTCTTCAAAATCTTCAGACTCTGTCCCTGAATCAGTGCAAGAATTAAAAGATGGGTTAGAATGTACATCATCTAGTCCTACCATGAGGGCTAGACTTACCTCCTCCTTTTCTGAATCTAAGCATGATGAATCTAAAGTGGAGACTTCTTCTGTCCCAGGAAGCTACCATGGCTCTCTTTTTGAAATTCTTGTGCTTTTCATCATTTCTTTGCTTCTTCTTAGATTTATCTTGTTGACCAGTTTTATTGAGTCTTGGACAATCTGACCTTACATGTCCAGGCTTCCTACATTCATAACAAACTAGTTCCTTTTTTTTTTGCTTCCTTCTAAATTCTTGTGCTTTTTTTTCTTCCTTAGAATTCTCTGAAGCTTGGACAGTACATCATCTACATCATTGTCCTTAGAGCCTGCATTTTCTGAACTAAAAGAAGAAGAGGAGGACAGAGCAACTATGACTTTAAGAGCATTAGTGACATTTTTCTTGGATGTGCTTGCAAATAGTTGCTCCATGTTGATTTCATGTGCCATCAATGATCCAATGAGCTTTTCTAATGACATAGTTGTAAGGTCATTAGCTTCTTCGATGGCTGTCACTTTGGGTGTCCACTGGATTGGTAGGGATCTAAGAATTTTTCGTACCATATCCCCAGTATTGTATATCTTTCCAAGTCCTGCAAGACTATTAGTTATGTCAGTAAATCTGCTATACATTTAGGTAATGGTCTCACCTGTTAGTATTTGGAACTTTTCATATTGTGTAACCATGATATCAATCCTAGTTTCCTTCACTTTGTCGGTTCCCTCATATGTGAGCTTTAGCTTGTCCCACATTTCCTTGGCTGATTTGCATGCTGAGATCCTGTTGAATTCACTTCTTGTTAGAGTACAGCAAATGAGGTTCTCGGCTTTACTGTTCTACGATAGCAATTTTCTATCATTATCTGTCCACTCCTCTCTTGGGTTGAGAACTATCAGATCTCCTTCTTCAATGACAGTCCATAGTTGATAATCATAACCCTGGAGGAAAAACTCCATCCTTGTCTTCTCCATCAAACAAGGGTGGTCTGTTGACAAATTGGCCTTCAGTAAATCCTTGAGTTGCCTTTGATCTTTGCTCTGAGATTGTTAGATCTTCTTGATGTTTAGAGACCAGTGCTCTGATACCACTTGTTGGCCCACGGATGGCAGCAAGGATAAACCTAGAAGGGGGGGGGGGTGAATAGGTTATCTAAAAATACAAATAAAAATCACCACTTGAAAACTTTGTTTAGTGAATGTAGTTGTGTACAGTAGATAGAGTAGTAGTGCAGAAGCAATTCAAACAATCAATCACACAAATGAACACAGAGAATTTTATCATGGTTTGATACTTCTCAAATGGAAGACCTTCGTCCAGTCCCCAAGCAAATCTTGGGATTTCACTAACCAAGGTACAATCTCCCCAAGGATATACAAACCCCCAGCTCCCCGCTGGCCCTCTTCCTTTCCGAGTAGGAAGGAAACTCACTTCTATTACAGGTCAAGAAGCCATCCTCCTAGAACAAACCCCAGTGCGGTTCTGCTAGACTTAAATCCCCAGCTAGGTTCTGCTGACACCAACCTTAGCTAGGTTCTTCCCTTAACACAAGTTGAACACTGTGTACAGCCCCACAACTAGATAGAATCCATCAGCACCCAACTGGCTTTCTCTTCACACAGAAAGAGGAACACTATATATAGTCCTATAGCTAGACACAAGTCTTTCTTAGAAAAGAAAGAACATATTGAAAGCTATATAAGATGAATACTAAGGAACTCAAACTCTCAGCTCACAGACTCTCCCCCAGATTTACAATGATGCACAGAGAGAGTGAAGAGAGAAAAGGAGCTTGAATGCTTGAATACTTCATATGGTTGCTTGCACACACACTTCATCTTGGGCTTGAGCTCTTTCTCTCTTACTTTGAGTGTGTATGGTGTTGAGGCTTCTCACTGGATGTACACTCTTTGAATGATTTTCAGGTTTGCTCTCTTGTGTTCTTCAGCCTTGCTTCATTCTTTTAAAGTGCAGCTTGAACAGATCCATTGAAGAGTAGCCGTTGGAGCTCTTGGATCCGTTGTGACTCTTCTAGCCTTTGCTCATCTTCTTCTTCATCTCCTTCTACTATCATTGTGTCATATTAAAACTAGACTCCTGCAGACATTTAATGCATGGAAGAGAATGTCAAACTTCAGAAGTATTACGTCAGATAGCCCATACCTTCTTATGTGCAAGTCCATGATTTCTGCTGACATCTAGATATGTTAGGTAAGGCCTTTACTTTTAGCATAAGGAAGGAGTCCTTTCAGTCCTAAATTTCTGCTGACTTCTTTGCTTGCCTACCTTGATAAGATAGAAAGTACATGACAATAAGATCTTCAGTCAATCAGATAAATAATAAGTTAAATATATGAAGTACATTTAAACTTTCATTTGAGCGCCAAAGACATTTTGAAACATTTGAAATATAGAGGCAATCAATGTTTAAGTATAATAGTAATCCATGTTTCAGAGGCAATCTATGTTTATGCAATCGATGTGAAAGTATAATCGATGTCCAAGAACAATCCATGAAGACAATCGATGTTTGAGTATAACTGTAATCGATATTTTAAGTGAAAGTTAATCGATGTTTAAAGTGAAGCAATCGATGTTTCAGACATAGTCGATGTTCAAAGAGTAATCGATGTGAAAGAAAAAGGTAATCGATGTTTAAAGGAAATCGATGACTATGGTAATCGATGTTTAAGTTAAAAGACAATCGATGTGAAGAATAATCGATGTTCGAACATAATCGATGATCTAATGTAATCGATGTTCTAATGTAATCGATGTGAACGTAATCGATGTTTGAACATAATCGACGTTCTAATGAAATCGATGTTCTAATGTTCAGTAATCGATGTGCCACTTCGACTGTCCAGGAGTCGGAGTAGGACATTCATACAAAGACTTCGGATGTACAGAAATTAATGTTGTCGGTCAAAGCTGAAACACATAGTCAGTCAAAGTGAACTTCGTATATAACTTCGGATATGACGAAGTTAGCTTTAGATATGACGAAGTAGGACTTTGACTGATCACGACCAAAAGCATGCATGACGAAGTGCCAGCTTCGGATATGACGAAGTGGACTTCAGATATGATGAAGCTAGCTTCGTATTACATGAAGTAAGCTTTGACTGAACATGATAAAAACATGCATGATGAAGTGAAGCTTCGGATAAAACATGTTATTACTTATGCATAGATAAGCTTGAAAAACGGTAATAAATATATTCATGTTATTTATGATAATCATGAAGTTTTCTTATCACCAAAATAAAAGGATAGAATATAAGAGTTATTCAACATCTAACACTAGAGACATGGTCAAAAAAATCCTTCGATCTCTACCAAACAAGTGGACTCCTAAGGTCACTGCTATAGAAGAAGCAAATGACCTCTTCGTGAAACCTTGTATGCACGTTGATACGTGAACATCACTACAGGGATGAATTAAGCCCCTTCTGTCAGCCCTAAAGATGTATTTCTTAGGGATGAGATATATAGATGATCGCCTTAGATGAGGCAAAGCATCGTATTTTTCGACCCAAGACCAACAACGCTCCATAAAGTGGCGCACTGCGAGTGGTGTCTTATGTTGTTCTTATTTCTCGACGGTGTGCTTACCTTGAAATAAGTATTTCCTTTAAATTGAAGTTCTACCATGAAGTATGTACTATATGGTTAGTCATATTGTTGGATTGCTTCGAATTACGAACTATGTACCATTCCATATTAGTTCAGTCCGGTTCAAACAAGATTGTCTGAACAAACACCAAATGGAAAGTTTAAAGTCATGTTTGGTATCGCAAATAAAGTGAGGATATCTTCAATTTATTTTCAATCTATCTTGAGGAGATGGTTCCTAGTCTATTAGGCCCATAGGCCCAATACAGCTCATTCTGACCTCTTGTTCGCTTACGCATCCTCCATGTGTCTTCAGACAGTTTGAAGATCTCCGAGCAGACACTGAAACTAGAAAAATTCATTGGGTCACTTATGTCTCATGAGATAAATATGGAAAGATTAGGAGAAATCTCATCGAAGAAAAATGTTACTAATGCATTAAAAGTAGAAGAAACAAGCACAGATGAACCACTACTGGTGAAAGCAGTGACGAAGATAGTGATGAAGAAGCTCTCCTATCTAGATGACTGCAAAGAATTCTGGCCAAGAAAATGTATCAGTTAGGAAGAAAATTCTTTAAGAAAAAGAAAGCAAGCAAGAATCCAGAACTTACATGCTATGAATGCAAGCAGCCAAGGCACTTAAAGGCAGTATGTCCAAACTTAAAGAAGAAGGATTACAAGAAAAAAGAAGCCAATAAAGAAATATAAGAAATTCAAAAGAAAAGGCATGGCATCAGCATGGAGGAACAAAGATAGCTCATCTGAGGACTCCATCTCAGATGAACAAGAAGAGATAGTCAACCTTACCTTAATGACAAACATTAATGACAAGGTAACTTCTGATACCTCTTTTGATTCCTATTCAGATTGAGATGATGATAATTTATAAGAAGCATTCAATAAGCTACATAGTGTTGGCCCAGAGATATATGGAATGGCTAATCTAGAAAGGGTGGTTGAATAAATTTGTAGCAGAAATGTCAATTTTGAAATTATTTAACTGATTTAAACTATATTCAAACATCTCAATTACTTAGATCAATTGCTAATGTGTGTGAGATATAACATCAAACAGATTGAGTGCAATCTAACACTAAGTGAACTGAAGACTGATCGGATCTATTTTTGTGTAGTTACGTATGCGAGACAATTTGACAATCAGACTATATGCAACAAGAGGTTTCAAAGCCCTGATCAAATCTGAAGTCAAGATGACTTGTATGGACTGGTGTGTGTATGCTACAAGTGTGATTGAAACCCCTATGCAAGCATCTAACTTAGAGACAAAGTTAAACTACAAGGGCACAAGATATTTTTCAAGTGGTTTGGAGATTACACTATGTGATTCCTATGTCCACCCCTCACACAGTGAGGCTAAACCATACATAATATCTCAAAAGAAAGATACATATCCACACACGAGCATTGAGGCTTTGTTCACACACACACGCTAGATCAGATTAGAGAAACTTGTTCCCCCAGCTAAGAACAAGCTCTTGTTGGATCTCTTGTTTTGATGTTGTTTAACTATATCCATACAAGTTTATATACCTTGCATCAGTTATATCTAACACCATATTCCATGTTTAATTTAGAGAAAAAGGTGTTGTGAGGTCAGTGGTGTCGACACAGTATTGTTAGAGTGTCGACACAAAACTCAATTCCAGTGAATAAATTCAAGAAGAAAGGTCAGTTGTGTCGACACATGACCATCATGTGTCGACACATCCCTTGCTCTCAGAAAGCAGTCAGAAGAAAAGAAGCCAGTGGTGTCGACACAACTCCTTCATGTGTCGACACATCCTGTGTTCCCAGAAAGCCATATTTTTGGATTATAGTCAGGTGTGTCGACACAAGTCGGTATATGTCGACATAGGTTACCTTCTAGTACTATCAGAACAGGATGCCAAGATCATGTGTCGACACACAACTTAATTGTGTTGGCACACTTCGACTGATGATTCAGAACCTGAATTCTTGGACACGTGTCAGATTCTGATCCAAGAACTTTTGAGCAGGAATTCTGTGTCCCCAAACTGTAAGGTACTACGTGGGTACATGGGACTATAAATGCCCATAATCCTCACACTTTTTGAGGAATCACACACCAGTTCTTCATCTCCTAGAAGCAGAAGGCGGCTGCTAGAGAGAAGCTTCATCTGAAGATTACTGCTTCTCCATATCTGACGAATTGGAGATTTAGTTGCTGTGAATGATCAAAGTCAAGTTGAATTCTCAGATTTAGGAGGCTACATTATCAGGCTGAAGCTGGAATTCTGAAGTTTCAGTTGGAAACACAACAGGGGGAAATTCGAACCATGCTCATCTTCTCTACAATTTCTTGTCATTCTACTGGTTCTACATCTAATCTTCAAATCATTATGTGTGTAGTGTGAAATTGGAGCAATTCTTCTGCTCAATTTCATGTGTGTGTTCCAATTTGAGTTTTCGATCATCTCAGTTTGTGTGTGTGTGTTGTGTGATCTATTTTAACTGGCTACATAAGCAAATTTGTGTGTGTGTGTGTGTGAATGGTGGATGTAGGATACACAGTTGTGTAATCTGAACAACCCTAAATCTCAGTGTCTCTGTGGTTTGATCCATCTTAACGTTAGATGATTGATAGGCACGCTTGTTATTCAGTATGATATCATCTAACAATTTGTAGATTCACACCTCACATCCTCTATCTGCACTTATTTGAATCAATTCATAATTCAGAATTCTGAAATGATCATAGGTTTCTAATCTGATAAATGTTTAATTTTTAATTTGGTAGAAATCTATTCATCCCCCCCCCCTTTCTAGATTTCTTCATAGCTATTTTCCGCTACTTTTCATTTGGCATCAGAGCAGGTTCTCTTTGCACCTGTCCGGTGTTTGATCTAACGATCAAGAGTGTCTAGCTATGGATGTTACCAAGGGGTTTGTAGCTGAGGCTCACTCAGTTAGTAGAGCTCCATTTTTTGATGGAACTGATTATTCATATTGGAAAAATAGGATGCATGTGTTCTTGAAATCATAGGATTATGAACTTTGGAAAATTGTGGACAAGGGTCCTATTGAGCTGCCAGAAGATGAAGATGTATAGACTAAAGAACAAATTCGAAAATCTACACTCAACTGGAGTGCAATGAACATGATGCAGTGTGATATCCATCCTAAGGAATACTCCAGAGTTTCCTCATGTAAGTCTGCAAAGGAAATGTGGGACAAACTTCAACTTATTTATGAGGGAACATCTGAGGTAAGAGAAACAAAGGCAAGTAAGTTGGTTTCTGAATATGAAATGTTTAGGATGAAAAATGATGAAACCATATCTGAATGTTTGCTAGATTCATGCTAATAGTGAATGGTCTTAAGGGTCTTGGAAAGGAGTACTCTAACAGTGACCTTGTAAGGAAGATACTAAGGTCTCTTCCATCTGCTTGGCATAAAAAAGCCACTGTTATTGAAGACTCCAAAAATTTGTCCACCATGCAATTAGATGAACTAATAGGATCTTTGATGACATTTGAAATTAATTTGAAAAGAAATACATATTTAATGAATTCAAAGAAACCTATAGCTTTGAAAGCAACATATAGCTCCAAAAATATAGTTGAAAGCTGCGATGACAGTGATGAATCATCTAATGAAGAAAATGACAATGAAATGGCCTTACTGACAAGGCAATTCAAGAAATTTCTAAGAAAGAAAGGAAAAGGTAAATTCAAGCCCTTCACTAAGAAAGATTTCTCTAAGAAAGTAGAGTTCAATAAGAAAATTGAGTCAAACAAAAAGCCTGACATTATTTGTTATGAATGCAGGAAACCAGGGCATATGAGAGGAGAATGCCCTGACTTGAAAAGAAAGTTGAAAAACCAATTGTTCAAGAAGACCAAAGCCATGTTAGCTACCTAGAGTGATGAGGATGAGGAAGAACATGAAGATGGTGAATCTGATGATGAAAAAATTATCTGTCTCATGGCAAAAAATGAAGAAAACACAGAGGTAAGTTCTTCATTTGAAGATTTCTCTATTGATGTCTGGGAAGAAGCTTATGCTACCTTGTTTGAGAAGTTATGTGAGTATAAATATGAAAATAAGTTACTAAAAAAGAAGTTAACAGTATCTTGCATGACTCTCAAAATACTGAACAAATCAATCTTCTGAATAATGAAATTGTCAGTTTGAAAAATGAAAAAGAAATTCTTAATGAGCAACTTGATAATATGAAGGAAAGGTGTCAAAATTCTGAAAAAGAAAACAAATTCTGATTGATGAGACTGGAAAGCTCAAGAGAGAAAAAGGATTGCTTCAAGAAGAATTGAAAAACACCCAAAAGGAATTGAATGATAAGAAGGACACTCTACCAAAATTTGTTAAAGGAAAACAGAATCTAGATGCAATCTTAAGAGTTCAAATGAACACTACAAAGCATGGATTCAGTTTTCAATTAGAAAATAAAAAGAAATTTGGGCAGACACTGATAACATCTTTTGTTAAAGGAACATCATCTCACCATCAATCTGGAATAAATACTCAAGAAAAACAATCATTGAATTTAAAGCACAAAAGTGAGAATCAATCTAAAAATTTCAGAACACAAATTAAGTATGGAAGAATTCATTTCAATAGTCAACAGGACTTGAAACAAGTTGTTAGATCTATTTCTCATTTGAAAACTAACAAAAATTTCACATCTCATAAATTCATGTCATGCAAAATTTGTAAAAAATCTAGGCAATCTGATTCAAATTGTAGATCTAACTTGAATGCATGTAAAGTCAAGCAAGTTTGGATTGCAAGGCATATTGTTAGTGAATTGAAAAAACTGATGGGACCCAAAGTAATTTGGATACCAAAATCTTCTTTTTAAATTCCATTGCAGGAATGCCTTACAACCTACAAGAAAGACAAATGGTACCTCCACAGTGGCTGTTCAAGGCATATGATTGGAGACAAAGAAAAGTTCTATTCATTGATTGAGAAAGATGGGGGTTAGGTAATTTTTGGAGGTAAAAATAAAGGTCAAATCATTGGCACAGAAAATGTTGGTAAGAATTTCTCAAACTCCATTGAAAATGTGTTGTTGGTAAATGGCCTTGATCATAATTTGCTAAGTATCAGTCAGTTGTGTGACAAGGGCCTTAACGTAATATTCAATTCTGATTCATGTGAAATTATTGAGAAAGAATCTGGAAAAATCAAATTTCTTGGTCAAAGGATCAATAAAGTCTATATAGTTGACTTGAATAAACAAAAAATTGAAAATCTTTGTTTAGTTGCAAACCAACATGATTTGTTTCAACTTTGGCATCCCAGGCTAGGTCATGCCAGTAAAAATGTTTTGAAAAAGTTGTTCAGATATACTCTTGTGAAAGGACTTCCTAAAATAAAGAAAAAGAAAAATGCAATTGTTTGTTCTGCATACGCTCAAGGTAAACAAACTAGAAAATCATTCAAGTCTATTGCACCTGTAATGACCTCAAAACCTTTTGAATTGTTGCATATGGATCTTTTTGGTCCTACTAGGACACTTAATCTTAGCGGACATCAATTTGGGTTTGTAATTATTTATGATTTCTCTAGATTTACCTAAGTATTCTTTCTATCTTACAAGAGTGATACTTTTGAGAATTTTTAGAATTTCTTCAACAAGATTGAGCAAGGAAACATAAACAAAATTTGCTCCATACTCACTGATCATGGAGGAGAATTTAACAACAATTTGTTCTTTAATTTTTGCAGGAGCAAAGGAATTGATCATAAATTTGCTTCACCAAGAACTCTCAAATAGAATGGAATAGTTGAAAGGAAAAGTAGGACATTAGTTGAAATGGCCCGCACTTTGATAATTGAAAGTCATCTTCCAAGAAGTTTTTGGGCAGAAGCTATAAACACCTTATGTTACATTCTTAACAGAGTCATGGTGAGACCAGTCCTAAAGAAAACTTCCTATGAGCTCTTGAGAAGTAAAAAACCTCACATTGCTTATTTTAGAGTCTTTGGGAGTAAAGTATTCATTCACAACAATGATAAGCAAGATTTAGATAAATTTGAAAAGAAAAGTGATGCAAGCATTTTTCTAGGATATTCTGAACAATCAAGATCATATAGAGTCTTCAATAATGAATCAAGAACTGTGGAGGAAACTCCACATGTCATCTTTGATGAGCATTATGAAAACAATGATGACTTTAATTCTTGTAGAAACCAAGAAGATGATGCAGACATCCTTTTGAAGGAATCAGATCAGTCACTGGAAATAGAAGAAGCACCTGAAAATGAAGATGTGTCGACACATCACAACATCAGATCGACAGTAGATCAGAATAAACCAACAAAAATTGCTAGCACACTGACAAGAGTCAATTTCAGGTACTCTAAAGATCATCCTCTTTAAAATGTTGTAGGAAATGTGAATGATAAAGTTCAAACTATATCACATTTCAAAAATATCATTAAACAAGATCAAATGGCCTTCATATCTCAAGCGGAACCTAAGAATATTGAAGAAGCTTTAAATGACGATTCTTGGGTAGAAGCAATGCATGAGGAATTGAATCAATTCTAGAGGAATAATATTTGGAGCCTAGTTCCTAGAAACCCAGAAAATTCAATAATTGGAACTAGGTCGGTGTTTAGGAATAAATTAAATGAAGAAGGGAAAGTGGTTAGGAATAAAGCTGGATTGGTTGCAAAATGATACAATCAAGAATTTGGGATAGATTTTGAAAAATTCTTTGCACCAGTAGCTTGGCTAGAGGCAGTGAGGATTTTGTTAGCATATGCATGTTCCAACAACTTCAAACTGTTTCAAATGGATGTTAAAACTGCCTTTCTAAATGGTTACTTCAAAGAAGAAGTTTTTGTTACACAACCACCTAGATTTGAAGTTCCAAATAAATCTAACCATGTTTACAATTTGAACAAAGCTCTTTATGTGTTGAAACAGGCACCAAGAGCATGGTATGACAGGTTGAGCAATTTCTTGGTTAGTAAGAACTACTCCAGAGGTAAGGTGGACCAAACTCTCTTCATGAAATCTGTCCACGATCACATAATTGTAGCTCAGGTATATGTGGATGACATCATTTTTGGTTCCACCAACCCTTCACTGTGTGAAGAATTCTTAAAACACATGGACAATGACTTTGAAATGAGTCTTACGGGAGAATTACAATTTTTCCTTGGTTTGCAGGTCAAACAATTTGAAGATGGGTTCTTTGTCAATCAAGCAAAATATGTTAAAGAGCTACTAAAGAAATTTCAGTTTGAACAAGCCAAACCAGCATCTACTTCTTTGAGCACAAGCATAAAACTAGACAGTGATGAGAAAGGTAAATTGGTTGATACAAAATAGTACAGAGGTATGATTAGATCTCTCCTATATCTTACTGCAAGTAGACCTCATATACAATTCAGTGTTTGTCTTTGTGCTAGATTTCAATCTCGTCCCAAGGAAAGTCATTTGCTTGCTGTTAAGAGAATTTTTAGATATCTCTGTGGTACATGTGATTTGGGTTTATGCTACCTAGGTAGTTGCCATATTGATTTGATTTCATTTTCTGATGTTGACTATGCCAGATGCAAACTTGATAGGAAGAGCACTAGTGGTTTTTGTCAATTCCTAGGTGGATGCATGGTATCGTGGGCATCCAAGAAGCAACACTCAGTTGCACTCTCCACTGCAGAAGCAGAATATGTTGCTGCAGGGAGCTGTGTAGCTCAAGTGTTGTGGAACAAAAGTCAGTTGCTTGATTACAACATTGACATTGGATGCACACCTATTATGTGTGACAATACTAGTGCTATCAATCTTTCTAAAAACCCAATCCAACATTCAAGAACTAAACACATTGAAATTAGACATTATTTTCTGAGAGATGAGGTTGCAAATAAAAATATTGAATTGGAATTCATACCTATAGAAAAACAAGTGGCTGATATTTTTACAAAACTTTTGGCTGAGGACATATTCATATCCTTAAGAAGAGAGCTTGGAATTTGCAATATGCACTAAATCATTCTTGGAAACTGGAATTAATTTGGCCTCTTATGCAAATATTATTTGGTACATCAAATGGTGAACTGTGGAAGGACAAGTCAAGATTGTCTGGAAACTATCATTATGTGTGAGGAAAATCCTCCACCCAGTACCAATAATCTCCCTTGTGTAAGGGTCATTAATTTTTGAATAAAATGCATGTGTCTGTATTGTGACTGTTTGTTCATATTCATACTTTACATGTTGATTCTGCTTGATTGAATGCAAAAATAAGTGCGAATTTGATTGTGCATCATTTGCATATCACATATTCTACTCATGCACATCTTGAGGGGGAGCACATGTTTTGAGAAGAGTACTTGTTTCTTAAAAGGAGGCAATAGTGCTTGTATATAAGCTGTTTGAGAACAACCTGTAGATTTGATTAGTTTTGTTGAGCAATGTCAGTAAAGGTTCTGATTCAGAATCAGGTCGACACTCAATCAGTGTTGTGTCGACACCAGTCTACTGATCTCTAACTGAGAGTAATCATTTCTCAAGTTTTGTGTTGACACACATCAATTTCTGTGTCGACACATCCCTTCATTGCTAGACATCAAATTCTTCAAATTTCTTCAAGTCATTCTCTTTTAATTTTCTGTCATGCTGAAGAAGGACAATCTTTATTTTTGATGAATCTTGATC
The DNA here is from genome assembly GCA_014218235.1 of Colocasia esculenta. Taxonomy (NCBI): domain Eukaryota; kingdom Viridiplantae; phylum Streptophyta; class Magnoliopsida; order Alismatales; family Araceae; genus Colocasia; species Colocasia esculenta. The sequence continues at coordinate 23,936,189 of CM024765.1, read as the reverse complement.
AAGTCAATAATTCAGGGGGAGCTAAAGACTTCACTGATTTTTCTTACATCAGACCAAAAATAATTTAGTGATTTGATGGGTATGTAATTCAAAACCTGACCATTACAATTTCTAAAAGCAACAATGCATATTTAATAGTCTTAACATATTCTTCAAGTCAACATTATCTTATTCACTGAAATTCAAAAGCAATTTGATTTCTTTGGTAGTATAATGTGCAAATAAGTATTGTTTTTATACATTTTCTTTAAGTTTTGATAAAGGCTAAGTTTGTGCCCAATTTTTGGTATCTATCAAATTTCAATTCTCTCTTGGCAGAGCGATGGCTTGCATACTGAGAAACTGCACATCTTTATAATAAGCGATGAACCATGTATGTCATGAAGTGTCATTCTATCTCTTCTCTAAGGGATTCAATCAAAATATTCAAAATTAATGTTGACTGAGTAATTGTGAATATTGGCGTATGATAAACATATATTTCCATGTCAAAAAATTTTCATTAATCCCTTGAGGCAGAATGATTAGTAATCTTAAGTAACCAGGGACTCGGGTGTGTAAAAAGTATGTGTACTTGAGTGAACAAGATGTACTATAGCTGACTGCTCATTATTTTTGCTTCAAGAAAAATACAATAATCAAAATGGTCAACAACTTGCCCAACTCAGATCCTTTAAAAATGTATAACCTCAATAATGATTGGAATTTATCTTGGAGAAATCATCTTACTTCAGATGAGTAAGGTTTGAAAGAATGATTTCTTTTGATCATAATATTTTAATTCTATTAAATTGTAATCCAGGTTCTTTAGATTTGTTTGATGGTCAAACATTGTCTACTACTCCTCAAACCATTAAATTTGTAAAAGGATTGATGATAGGAATTTGATTGTGAGATCTTTAACATATAAAAAATCCCTGAACAATTGATTTTCAAGTCTTTCCCATCATATTAAAGACTCTCCTTCTCATCCTTTCACAAAATCCTAAATTTCTACTCTCTCAGGCCGACACACTCTCTTCTTGTGTCGACATAGTCTGGTCTCAGGTCGACACAGTCCACTCTTGTGTCGACACAACTTCACCCAGTCGTTGGTTCTAGTTTAGGTTAGATGATCTGCTCGATCATCTTATCATCCTTCATTGGGTGTCGATCCTATTTTAAGGACCACAACCCTAGGTCGACCCTACATCTTCTACTTTCCATCTTTTAAAATTCCCTCCTCTTCTCCAACTCTAGAAGAATGAGAATCTGGAACTTCTAGTTCTTCTATCTTGTCTCTTCTTCCTTCAACTCCAGACTCCATGGCACCCAAGCAAACTCCAAGGTGTGGAGCAAAGGCCAAAGCAACAGCCAAAGGGGTAGTTATTTAAGAACAACCAGTGGAATACAGATCCAAGTTCAGCAATGATCCTTCGAAGAGAAAAAGAGACTCTACTCCTTCAGGTACTACTTCCAAACGTGGTAAATCTACACCTCAAGGCAAAGGGAAGTCTGTTGTGCCACCAGGGTACCCTAAACGAAGGATTCTAAGAGATTCTAGTTCTTCTGAGGAAAGCAGTTCCTCATCAACCAAAGGTACACCCTCTTTCAACCCTAACACAGAAATCCCAGAAGTTTCTTCATCAGATGCCACTCAGTCTCCAACAGAAACACCTTTGAGATCTATACAGTCTGAAGTGCGAATGCTTTTGAAGCCAAGGTCAGTGGACATTCATGACACAGAGTTATCATATGTCTTTCCAGATCTTTTTCCCTTATTTGGTTTTCAAGGATGGATAAGATTGATCAGTGAGTACAGAACTTTTTATTCACGGTTAGTTCAAGAATTCTACATAAATATTGTGGATACAAAGAGGGCTTTACATCTCAAGTAAAAGGTGTGAAAATAATTTTTTCTCAAGAGTTGGCACATCAACCTTTTGATATCCCTTCTTCTGGTGAAGATTATTGTGCTTACCAGTTTGATCTTCATGAAGCCTATTCTTTATTCACTGGGTTACCTCATGATATGAAAGATGCAAAACAAACAAATGTCACAAGTCTGAATGCCAACACTTTTCCTCCACTGCATAGATTAGTGCATCACATATTCACCACTATTCTTACACCTCAGGGTGGTGGAAGGAACAAACTCACAAACATTCAAAGATTTTTACTGTTCTGCATGTTGAAAAACATTAAGGTGGATCTTACTGAGATCATGTTTCATATTATGTCTGAAACAATAAGGAAGGAACTTCATAGATCTCTTCCTTATGATGCACACTTGACTGCTGTCTTTGAGCACTTTGGCATCTCCTTTTTAAATGAGAAAGTTCAAAAAATCCCTCAGTATAACATTTACTATTTGAACAATGTGAAAAGATACATGAGGTTCAAAAATGAAGGAGATCAGATCACTAGGGTTCCAATATTGGAACAACCATTAAACCCAAATTTAGAACATCCAATTCCTAGTGCAGACCCTCCTCAAGAAGCACAAATGGAATAGCCACAATTGGAGTAGGAATTACCCCCAGATGTGCCTGAACAGTCCATTCCACAAGAAATTCTAGATGACAACTTGCCTCATCCAAGTTTGCTTGTTTCATCCTCCTCCTTTCATCATCAAGGATCAGCTTCTACATCTACTGGTGGATCTTCAGTTCCTCCTGAACTCTATCATTTACTTCAAGTGCAATTTGACAATTTGAATTCTTCTATGAGAGAAATGTCAAGCAATTTTGAGTTCAGAATACAGAGATTGGAAAACACAGTCGCAAGTCATTTTTTGAGGCAACAAGAACTTGCTGATCATGCCTCAAGAAGATTTAATAGGTTGGTTGGCATACTTGGTGATGCTACAACTCAGCTATCATTTATACAATCTGGACTTCGAGGCTTGCTTTCCAAAATTCTTGATAATACACAACAAGGCATTCATAATGGACAAGAAAATGTGACTCAAGTTTCCAAGTGCAGACTATCTTTTGCTCATTTTGTAAGTGATATGGAACAGATGAAAGAGCATACAACACACATTGATCAACAAATTGAGGACCTCAAAGCTGATTTCAATAATGTGTGGAATCTAAAAGATGATATTAGCACTTGAGAAAGTCGTCATGCTACCTCTTCTACAGCTGTTCGTCCTATGCCCCATGGCATTGATCAAATGACAGTTCACATTTCTGAGAATTTGAAGAAAATGGAAGAGACTCATCATACAAGATTGACAGCAATTCAACTCTTACTGAGGAACAATCTGGGAGCTTTGGAAGAAAATATGAAAGACATTGATCACAAACTTTTTGCCCCTCCCCCAGCTCCACCTCAGTAGTGCTATCTTTTTGTTGATGTCAATGGGGGAGAAGTTCTGCGTGAATATTTCAGTTTCTAGTTTCAAAACTTTGGTTTATTTTGGCTTCAGAACATTGAATTTTATGATTTTCATATGAATGTCACATTCCTACAGTTTAATCCTAAATGAATGATGTGACTTTGTGATTGTGATTCCTTCTCATACATGACATGAAATGATGTGATTGACTGTCTTCAACATTTTGTTTATTAATACTGAAATGTTCAATGAATCATAGTTGTCATCATCAAAAAGGGGGAGATTGTTGGATCTCTTGTTTTGATGTTGTTTAACTATGATCCATACAAGTTTATATACCTTGCATCAGTCATATCTAACAACATATTTCATGTTTAATTCAGAGAAAAAGGTGTTGTGAGGTCAGTGGTGATGACCAAACTGTCCCCATAATAAATATTTCCATTTATTTATATATTAATTTTGATGATTAACAAAAGAACACTAATGGATTTCTTGAGCCTTGAGAACAGGAAATAAAAGAAAAATGAAAGATCAAGACAATCTGGTAAGTCTCATCACACTTCTATCCAAGTCTTTGTATCGACTTCTTTGATAAGCAGAACGATTTCCTCTTTGACCGGGAAGCTCAAAGCAAATCGATGTCATAACGATTTCTTTAGACCTCGTAACGATTTCTTTAGAACTCGCAACGACTCTCTGTCATAACGATTTCTTTAGACCTCGTAACGATTTCTTTAGAACTCGCAACGACTCTTTGTCATAACGATTTCTTTAGACCTCGTAACGATTTCTTTAGAACTCGCAACGACTCTCTAGCCGTAACGATTTCTTTAGAATTCATAACGATTTCTTTAGAGTTCATAACGATTTCTTTAGAGTTCATAACGATTTCTTTAGAATTCATAACGATTTCTTTACTGTTCATAACGCCTTGCTTTGTATAATGATTTCGTGTAACGATTTCCTTACAACTTGATAATCATAACGATTTCGTGTAACGATTTCCTTACAACTTGATAATCATAACGATTTCGTGTAACGATTTCCTTACAACTTGATAATCATAACGATTTCGTGTAACGATTTCCTTACAACTTGATAATCATAACGATTTCGTGTAACGATTTCCTTACAACTTGATAATCATAACGATTTCGTGTAACGATTTCCTTACAACTTGATAATCATAACGATTTCGTGTAACGATTTCCATACAACTCGATAGTCATAACGATTTCTTGTAACGATTTCTTCAGAACTCGCAACGACTTGCTTGTTGTAACGACTTCATAAGTTATCACAACGATTTCCTTACAGTTCATAACGACTTGCTATAACTCATAACGATTTCATAAGTTATGAAGACAGCAAGATTCTTTTTATCGAATTTCTTGATGCAACAGTATAATGCCTTTTTACAGCGTTGAAAAGTCAAAGTCATATCTTGTCCGTTGACTGCTATGCATTTAATGCTCTCTGATCGTATCTCCCATGCATGCAGACAATATCTTCCATTTCTATGCTACTCTGTCTACGTACTTTTTTAGACAGAAAGGAACCTTACTATATACTGCAATATCTGTTCCATCTCAACTAACAATAGACAGCAATCTTAGCTGTCTTCTATTTATTGATGATATGCCTACAGATATCTGACAAGACTCATCTGGACAACGTTGGACACAAGATACAAAGTTCTATGACATCTCTTTGGCGTGTACACAAGGATAAAAGACTGACGATCAGAAGCTTCCTTTGTGACCAGTCTAACGTACACAAGGATAAGAGACAACGGACACTTCAACGTTCGAATTTGAATCAGCAGTTTAAATAGAAGACTCAAGACGGAAAAGAAGAAAAATGGAGAAACATCGTTTGTTTTTAGAAGAAGAAAGAAATCCATCTCTTCGAGTCCTCAGAAGATTGAAACAAGAGCGAAGCTTCCACTCCAACCTTGTTCTTAGCTCTTAGCTCTCTGTGATCAAAAGTAGTTTTTATTTGTGAGAGCTTGTGTAGTCCTAGGAGAGAAAAACCTTGTTAAATATCTTTCTCTCTAGGGGGCTTAGTAGCTTCAGTGTGTAGCTGTTCAAGCTAGAGTCTGAAGCCTGTTTCCACACCCTTTTCTTATTAGATTGTGTTCCCTTCAGGACGAAGGAAGACCTGGTGGTATCCAGGGTGGTTGTTGTTCCCTTCAGGCTGAAGGAAGACCAGTTGAGGCTGGGTGTAAGGATCCTTAAGGGGGATTGTACCCTTGGTAGTGAAATCCTGAGGTATTGCTCAGGGACTGGACGTAGGTCTCCTGTGGAGAGGAGTTCCGAACCAGGATAAAAATCCTTGTGTCTTGTGGATGTGTTTTGTGTGATTGTTGTCTTGTTTACTCTAACTCTAACCTTGTTATTAAGTTGTGCAATCCTTTCAGTAAACAGGTTTCAATCAGAGATCGAAGTTTTTAATAACCCATTCACCCCCCCTCTGGGCTAGCTAGCTGGGCAACAAGTGGTATCAGAGCTCGTCTCTTCGACAAAGAAGAAGATCCAACGATCTGAAGAGCAAAGATCAATGGCAGCCCAAAGCAACTTCGAAGGTCAGTCAGTCAACAGGCCTCCCTTGTTCGATGGAGAAGATTACACTTACTGGAAGACTAGAATGGAATATTTTCTACAAGGTCATGATTACACAATCTGGTCCATTGTAGAAGAAGGTGATCTTTTGGTCACAAACGCTAAGGCTCAGTGGACAGATGATGATAGGAAAAGAATATCCTTAAACTGCAAAGCCAAGAGCATATTATGCTGTGCCCTAAGCAAGAAAGAGTTCAATAGAGTCTCAGCCTGCAAATCCGCAATGGAGATGTGGGAAAAGCTCAGAATTACCTATGAAGGGACAGATAAGGTAAAGGAGACAAGAATAGATATTCTAGTAGCTCAATATGAAAGATTTCAGATGCAGACAGGTGAATCAATAACTCAGATGTTCAGCAGATTCACTGACATCACAAATGGATTAGCTGGCTTGGGAAAGGTTTATGATGTACCAGATATGGTTAGAAAAGTCCTCAGATCTTTACCATCTTCATGGACTCCGAAGGTAACAGCCATTGAAGAAGCCAATGATTTAAAATTAATGTCATTGGAAAAGCTAATAGGATCTCTCATGGCTCACGAGATAAACATGGAGAGATTAGGAGAATCCTCCAGCAGAAGGAAACAATCAAATGCTCTCAAAGCAAGTGAAGATAATTCAGAAGAATCTTTGGATAATAGTGAGAGTAGTAAAGACAGTGATGATGAAGAAGCCATGCTGTCTCGAAGACTTCAAAGGATTCTAGCAAAGAAAAAGAAATATCAGTCCGGAAGAAATTTTTAAGAAAAACAAAGACTTTAGAAAACCAGAAGTAAAGGATCAAAAGAAAGGAGAAGTGATTTGTTATGAATGCAAGAAGCCTGGACACATCAAGGCAGATTGTCCCATGATCAAAAGAGTGATCACAAGAAGAAGGACAACTTCAGAAGATTTAAGAAGTACAGAAAGAAAGCAATGGCAGCTGCTTGGGAGAACAGCAGTGACTCAGACAGTGAGTCAAGCTCGAGCAGTGAAGGTGAAGAAGCCAACTTGGCTCTCATGGCCAACACCGAAGACAAGGTAACCTCTGACTCTTCTTTTAATTCATGCAATGATTCAGATTCTGATAATTTGGAAAATGCTTTTAATGAACTTTATGAAAAATACAAAGAAGTATGCAAATTACTTAAAACTAGTAAGAAAAATATAATCTGCTTAGAAAATACAAACTCAGACCTAAGAACAGAAAATGAAGAACTTGAAAAACAAATTACTGAACATAAAAGAAGAAATGAATTATTATGTGAAGATTTAAAAGAGAAAAATAAGAAAATAAATCATCTAGAAAAACAAGAAGACTTAGGTGAACTTAAAATAGAAATAGAAAGACTAAATAAAGAAAATGATAATCTATCAAGTACACTAGAAAAATTTACCAATGGTAAAAACTCTTTAATATTAAAAGGTGCTAGGAGATCGGGTAAAAAGAAAAATGGATTAGGATATACACCCCCAGACAATGAAGAAACCATAATATACCCTAAAACATATCCAACACCAAAATTTGTACCCGAACAAGATGTAGCATACAAAGCTGATTTCAAATATATAGAAAAAGTAACTAAGTTATCCTGCTGCAGTCACTGCAACAAGTTAGGACATATTAAAATTACATGCCCAACAAGACATAAAAAATGGATATTAAAAGTAAAGTTGATGATACTAACCAATCAGGACCCAAAAGAATTTGGGTACCTAAAGCTTGATGTTCTCATTTCAGGTTAACCCTCGAGCATCCAAATGGTATTTGGATAGTGGGTGCTCAAGGCATATGTCAGGCAACAAGAAGATATTTGTTGATCTCCAAGCTGAAGAAGGTACAGTCACCTATGGAGATAATGGAAAAGGGACTGTGATAGGAAGCGGGTCTGTGAACATCAAAGGAAAATCAGTCATAGAGGATGTAATGCTGGTCAAAGGGTTAAAGCACAATCTCATCAGCATCAGCCAGTTGTGTGACAAAGGCCATCAAATTCAGTTTCAAGAATCAAAATGCAGTATCTTAAAGGATGGTGCAGTCATATTTGAAGCCTACAGAGAAAGAAATTTGTATGTTCTATATCTCGATGAACTCAAGGATCAAGATGTGTGTTTGGCAGCTAGTAAAGATCAATCAACTGAGTTGTGGCACAGAAGATTGGGCCACTGCAGCTTGGATGGGCTGAACAAGCTCAGAAAGAGAAAACTAGTTGAAGGACTGCCAAAGGTAAATTTCAGATTGGATAGCATTTGCAGACCTTGTGCAAGAGGAAAGCACACCAAGAGCTCCTTCAAATCAAAGACTGTAGTAACCACCTCAAAGCCCTTAGAACTACTTCACATGGATTTATTTGGGCCAATGAGGACTACCAGTTTGGGAGGAAAGAATTTTGGATTTGTAATAGTTGATGATTATTCAAGATTCACTTGGGTATCCTTTTTAGAGCACAAAGATGACACTTTTGAAAATTTCGTCAGCTTCAGTAAGAAAGTTCAGAAAGATCAGAAATTCTCAATTGTCTCTATTCGATCAGATCATGGTGGTGAGTTTCAGAATGAAAAGTTTACGAAGTTCTGTGATGATCAAGGAATTGAGCACAACTTCTCAGCTCCAAGGACACCTCAACAGAATGGAATTGCTGAGAGGAAAAACAGAACTCTTTTGGATATGGCAAGAACAATGTTGTCAGAATATGATCTGCCAAGATATTTCTGGGCCGAAGCTATCAACACTGCATGTTATATCATAAATAGAGTGATGATCAGGCCAATCTGAAAAAGACTGCTTATGAACTCTACAAAGAAAAGAAGCCAAAATTAGCCATTTCAGAATATTTGGATGTCCTTGCTTCATCCATAACAATGGAAAAAGGGACATTGGTAAGTTGGATGCCAAATCAGATGAAGGCATCTTCATGGGGTACTCTTCTAAACCCAAAGGTTATAGAGTTTTCAATAAACGTTCCTTATTGATTGAACAATCAGTACATGTTATTTTTGATGAATCTAACCCTTCCTTGAAAAAGGAAGAAATTAGTGACATTGATGATGCAGATGACTTGTCCGAAAAATTAAAGAATACTTCAATTAAGGACAAAGAGGATCCACCTCTGGAAGAACTGCAGCAAACAGAAATCCAACATGAAGATCTTCCAAAGGAATGGAGACATCAGAAAGATCACCCTCCTGAAAACATCATTGGTGACCCATCTGTAGGGGTAAGAACTAGAGGTAATGTAATTCCATGCGATTATTTAGCATTTGTTTCTCAAATAGAGCCTAAGACAGTCAATGAAGCTTTATCTGATGAATCTTGGATATTAGCCATGCAAGATGAACTAAATCAGTTCAAGAGAAACCAAGTATGGTCACTTGTTCCTAGACCATCCAATCATTCAGTTATTGGCACCAAGTGGGTGTTCAGAAATAAACTGGATGAGTCTGGAATAATCTTAAGGAACAAAGCCAGATTGGTGGCTCAAGGCTACTCCCAAGAGGAAGGCATAGATTTCGATGAAACTTATGCACCTGTAGCTAGACTTGAGGCCATTAGGATTTTACTTGCTTATGCATCTGCGCTTGATTTAAAACTTTTTCAAATGGATGTCAAATCAGCCTTTTTAAATGGTTTCATCAAGGAGGAAGTTTATGTTGAACAACCTCCAGGTTTTGATGACACTGAATTTCCAAATCATGTATTTAAACTACATAAGGCTTTATATGGTTTAAAGCAAGCTCCTAGAGCCTGGTATGAAAGGCTCAGTACTTTCTTATTAAATCATGGTTTCACTAGAGGTAAAGTAGATAGTACATTATTTATAAAATCTAAGGTTAAACATATACTTCTTGTACAAATCTATGTAGATGATATTATTTTTGGATCTACTGATGAATCTCTTTGCAAGTACTTTGAAAAGCTTATGCAGGGAGAATTCGAAATGAGCTTGATGGGGGAGTTAAGCTACTTCCTTGGATTACAAATCAAGCAAGGGAAGGATGGCACTCATATCTGTCAAGCAAATACACCAAAGAGCTGTTAAAGAAATTTGGATTTGAAGATGCAAAGCCATTATCAACTCCAATGAGCACATCAACCAGAATGGACAGTGATCAAAAAGGTAAAAAGGTAGATCAAAAGAATTATCGAGGTATGATAGGATCATTACTTTACTTAACTGCCAGTAGACCAGACATTTTGTTCAGTGTATGCATGTGTGCTAGATATCAGGCAGACCCTAGAGAGTCTCACTTAATTTCTGTAAAAAGAATATTTAGATACCTAGCTAGAACTCATGACTTAGGTCTCTGGTATCCTAGATCATGTGAAATAAAACTAATAGGATATTCAGATGCTGATTATGCTGGTTGCAAAGTAGATAGAAAGAGCACCAGTGGATGTTGTCAGTTTCTTGCAGGATGCTTAATATCATGGACATCCAAGAAACAAAATTCAGTAGCTCTATCAACAGCTGAGGCGGAATATGTTGCTGCTGGAAGTTGCTGTACACAACTTCTTTGGATAAAGCAACAACTTGAAGATTTCGGCATTCACATCAAATCAATTCCTCTATTGTGTGATAATACAAGTGCCATCAACCTCACCAAAAATCCAGTTCAACACTCAAGGACGAAGCACATTGAGGTAAGATACCATTTTATTCGAGACCATGTAGCTAGTGGTAATTTAGAAATTTCGTTCATAGATACAAATGGTCAATTGGCAGATATCTTCACAAAAGCCCTACCTGAAGAGAGATTTACATCTCTTAGAAGGGAACTAGGGATGTGCAATTTGTGAAAGAATTTCTGTGATTTTATTGACATATAAATTCTTCAGATTAAATGAAAGTTCTCTCTCCGTTAAAGTAAAGCAAAACTCAGTTATCTATATGCTTTGACCGCTTCTGTGTAGAAAGTTGTTTGACTTGTCAAACCCCTTTGTCGCTTTCTATCTTTACCGCCTTTGGCGCTCCTCCTTTCAATAAAGTAATATTATTTTACTCAAATCGCTCTGGGATCGACTCGTCTTCTACCTTTACCCTTTTTATTCTCTATCTGTTCACCCAAAGCCGATGCCCTAACGATTTTGGGATCGACTCTCTGCAACTTTCGAAGCCTTCTTCTCTTCCCGCGAAGAATTCCTTCGAGAACTTCCGTCCCTTCCATCATCCTCCCTTCCAGAATCTTTTCTTCTCTGCACCCATGGCCGCTCCGTTGATCTCCGGAAGTGTTGGGGGCTACAGTGCTGAGTATTTATCCCCAAGGGAGCAAGAAAGATTTACGTTTGTGAAGACGAAGATTTGCGGAAATAAGGCAGTGGATGTTCAGAATCTTGAGAAGAGTGGCATGGCCAGCTAGTTGATACTCTAAGAAGATTGCAGTGGATGGATGTGGTCACCTTCAGTGAGGTAAGCTACCCGGACTTGGTAAAAGCCTTCTACATTTGTCTGAAGTCAGAAGCAGATGGGTCCCTGTTTCCTCTGTCAAGGGCATCCAAATCAGAATAACCCATGAGCTTTTGCGTGATTTGTTCGGAGTGAAGACCTCTGGATTTAGTGGCATTCACTCTGTGAATGATGAAGTCAAAGGTCTCGGGATTATCGGTCCAGGATTTAAGTTGAAGGATGGGAAGCTTGATATTAATCAGATGTCCGCATTCAATAGATTGCTTCACTTTATAGTCTGCCAAATCTTAGTACCTCGTAGTGCTACCTTTTCTTCTTGTACTAGGGCAGATTCGGACATAATGTTCTGGGCAATCCAGAACAAAGAAATAAACCTGGCCGCAGTGATGATTGAGCGAATGATGTTTGCACATGCTCAGTTATGGGAAACAAAGAGCAAGTTGAATGTTTCCCTTCCGTATGCTCATCTACTGACCAAGATTTTCAAGCACTTTGGAGTAGATTGTCAGGTGCAGTAGCTGAAAAGATGGGCCAGTCTATAAGGTCCAGAAACCTGAAGAAAAGTGGTTTTTCAGTGCAAGAAGGAGTTTGGTCAAAATCCTCTGTGGCTGAAGGAGAAGCAGTTATTGCAGATATTCCAGAAGCAGCAGCAGAGCAAGAAGCAGTAGAAGTAGAGCAGCAGCAGAGCAAGAAGCAGTAGAAGTAGAGCAAGCAGCAGAGCAAGCAGCAGATCCAGCAGAGCAAGCAGCAGCAAATCAAGCAGAGCAAGAACCAGTTGAGTCAGCTGTGGGATGCCAATCCGAAGCTCAATTGGAAGAGGGTGCAGCTGGTGTGGCAGACTCCTTGCCCACCACCTTAGTCGCCTCTATTTTAAGAGAGGTATTGGACTCCATTCCCTCCATCTCAGTCTCTTCTAAGGCAGGTGGACCTGATGAAGAAGTTATGGCAGCAGGCCATACTGAAGTTCAGTCTGAATCAGTTGCAGATGTTGAGGTACAAGCAGGTACTCAACAAGATGTGGTCATGGAAGAAGCTCCTAGCCAAGGGGAGCAAAGTAGAGTTGATCCTGAAGTATCTGAATCCGTGGCAGAAGGCCACCTGGAGAAAGTTGTCTTGGAAGAGGCTCCTGCTCAGGGGGAGCAAGAAAGTATTGAAGTCCCTGCTCCCATTCAGGGGGAGCAAGCTGAGATTGAGAAGCCTGTGAATGAAAATATTCCTGAAAATGTTTCACCTACTCAGAAAATCCCAGCTCCCGCCAAGGTTGATGTTAGTGAAGGCCCAAGTGCAAGCAATTTAAATGTAGAGGAGCCTGTCTCTCAGCAAGGTAAGCAGAAAAGAGTTGTTCACAGGAGGTCAAGGAAGGGCCATAGAAAAGTGAAGTTGAAGCATGTTATGGCCTTGTTAAAAGCCCAAGGAGAGATTTGGCATCAGTTCAGTCTAGCATACAAGGAATTGTTTCAAATCAAGTTTCAACCTCCTCAGACGTATCCTCAATAAGAAATGCAATGAGGTATTTCAATAAAGAAATGTCTGATATGAAGAATTTGCTGGCTAATCTTTCAAGGTCTAGTGGTGTCCCTCCTGCACCCACTCAGAGCAGTCCAGCTGAAGTTCCCAGGCCACCAGGGCCTCCAGCAGAAGTCTCTCGGCCAACAGGGCCACCAGTTCAAGGGCCATCAGGGCCATCAGTCGTAAGGTCACCCGGACCAGTGGCAGCCTCAGGGTCTTCAGGACCCTCTTCAGCAGTCAGAGAGAGTCAGGCCAAAGGGAAAGAGCCAATGTCAGTTCCAAGGCCCCTGATACTTCATCTCTTGCCACTCCAACCCTCTCCACACCTTCATCTCCTTCTACTGCACCTCCTGCTCCACCAACCATAAAACATCCCATGCCTCGCACCCAACCTTCCTCATCCTCTACTTCATCTCAACCCTCTTTCTCTCCTACTCCAGCTCACATCTCAGCTCCATCCTCATTAACTCCTAAACCTTCACCTATTAAAATTCAAACATCTCCTCTTCAACCAACCTCTTCCTTTAATCCTAAACATTTTTTCTATCCTCCTACTCCTCCTAATTCTGTTATCTTTCCTCCAGATAAACCTCTGCCTCTTGGTGTCTTTGACACCAATGTTCCAGACAATTTTGAAAGGCACACCCTCCTCACCATTCTTTCCACAGCCTCTCACATTCACAGGACTGACCCTCCCAGTCCTGCCATGAAAAAGAGAAAAACCTCCTCATCTCTAAGCACTCCTTCTGTTCCTCTATACCCTCCTTTATGGTACTCTCTTACCCTTGATCCTAAGAGAAGACCTATCTACAAAGAATACCTCCAGAAATGCATCTTTCTACCATTTATGGTATTCCTTTTCTCAACCTATCCGATCACCTGGACATTGTTCTTCCTTTTACTCAGCTATCTCAAGCTTTCAAATCCAAAATCCTTGAGGGCACTGAGTTCAAGACTGAAGATCAGTGGGCAGCTATCAAAGGAAATAAGGCTCAGTATGCAAAATACCTGACTGCAAGGGCCGAATCCCTCTCTCACAGAGCTCACCCACTCACCTTCTCTGAGTGGTTTATCATCCAGCACAAGAACTCTTGGGGATCCTTCATTTTGAAGGAAATTCGCATTGCCAGAGCTTTTCAGCTGTACAGTGACTTCTGTTACTTGAACAAAATTCCAGAAGTTCAGTTTTGCCAGTTCCATTCGCAGATTACTGTGCTGAAATCAGAAACCCCTCTCAACCTTCCTCTTAAAGTAGACTTTGTCTCGTTCAAGGTTGATTTTCCAGTTCTTCTGCCGAAGCTGCACTCTTTAGTGTTTGATTCAGATGCTGGGTCTCATGCTCTAGATATGTTTGCAAGACAGATGGGCAGGATGTCAGCCAAGCAGGGCAGATCTCCTTCCTTTTTGCGGTTCATCTTCAGAGAATACCACTCTGGCCGCATGTCTTCTCAGATCTTAGCTCCACTCATTTCTGAGTGTGAAAGACTCACCTCATCAGAATGGGAGCTTCTCTATCAGGCCTCTTATCAGCAATTGGAAGCTATCAATCAAGATCTAGTAGTCAGAGGAAGCCTGCTCTTTCTGCAGAAGCTTTTATGGATCTAAACTCCATCGCACCCATACCAGAGATCTATGCTGTATGGGCATCTAGATATTCTGCTTTCTATGCCTTAAAGCAGGATCTGTTAAATCAAAAGATCCACTATCCCATTTCCTTGGACAGATTTCTCCATAGGGCCAGTTTTGGCAAGAGTACTTACTACAGATTCTTTTTGGACAAAACTCAGTATGGCGAATTCTTAGAGCAGCAAAGGCAACTCTACATTCAGAGGAACATCCCTTCCATGGGACCCTCCTTCTCAGTTGCCTCTGGCGTTTTTCTGCAAATTTTTGAGGACCTTGAGATCAAGGCATGGGCTGTTATCTCACAGCATGCCTCCTTATTATCCCTCTGTATTATCTTTCTCCATCTTAATATAAATCTTTCTCTCTTCTTTGTCTCACAGCTTATCTTTTTGCTTAATGACAAAATGGGGGAGACAACTAACGTAAATCTGAAAAACATATTTCATTTTTTGTATGATGTTTAGTATATTTTGTCATCATCAAAAAGGGGGAGATTGATGACCAAACTGTCCCCATAATAAATATTTCCATTTATTTATATATTAATTTTGATGATTAACAAAATAACACTAATGGATTTCTTGAGCCTTGAGAACAGGAAATAAAAGAAAAATGAAAGATCAAGACAATCTGGTAAGTCTCATCACACTTCTATCCAAGTCTTTGTATCGACTTCTTTGATAAGCAGAACGATTTCCTCTTTGACCGGGAAACTCAAAGCAAATCGATGTCATAACGATTTCTTTAGACCTCGTAACGATTTCTTTAGAACTCGCAACGACTCTCTGTCATAACGATTTCTTTAGACCTCGTAACGATTTCTTTAGAACTCGCAACGACTCTTGTCATAACGATTTCTTTAGACCTCGTAACGATTTCTTTAGAACTCGCAACGACTCTCTAGCCGTAACGATTTCTTTAGAATTCGTAACGATTTCTTTAGAGTTCATAACGATTCTTTAGATAACGATTTCTTTAGAATTCATAACGATTTCTTTACTGTTCATAACGCCTTGCTTTGTATAATGATTTCGTGTAACGATTTTTACAACTTGATAATGTAACGATTTCCTTACAACTTGATAATCATAACGATTTCGTGTAACGATTTCCTTACAACTTGATAATCATAACGATTTCGTGTAACGATTTCCTTACAACTTGATAATCATAACGATTTCGTGTAACGATTTCCTTACAACTTGATAATCATAACGATTTCGTGTAACGATTTCCTTACAACTTGATAATCATAACGATTTCGTGTAACGATTTCCTTACAACTCGATAGTCATAACGATTTCTTGTAACGATTTCTTCAGAACTCGCAACGACTTGCTTGTTGTAACGACTTCATAAGTTATCACAACGATTTCCTTACAGTTCATAACGACTTGCTATAACTCATAACGATTTCATAAGTTATGAAGACAGCAAGATTCTTTTTATCGAATTTCTTGATGCATCAGTATAATGCCTTTTTACAGCGTTGAAAAGTCAAAGTCATATCTTGTCCGTTGACTGCTATGCATTTAATGCTCTCTGATCGTATCTCCCATGCATGCAGACAATATCTTCCATTTCTATGCTACTCTGTCTACGTACTTTTTTAGACAGAAAGGACCTTACTATATACTGCAATATCTGTTCCATCTCAACTAACAATAGACAGCAGTCTTAGCTGTCTTCTATTTATTGATGATATGCCTACAGATATCTGACAAGACTCATCTGGACAACGTTGGACACAAGATACAAAGTTCTATGACATCTCTTTGGCGTGTACACAAGGATAAAAGACTGACGATCAGAAGCTTCCTTTGTGACCAGTCTAACGTACACAAGGATAAGAGACAACGGACACTTCAACGTTCGAATTTGAATCAGCAGTTTAAATAGAAGACTCAAGACGGAAAATAGAAAAACGGAGAAACATCGTTTGTTTTTAGAAGAAGAAAGAAATCCATCTCTTCGAGTCCTCAGAAGATTGAAACAAGAGCGAAGCTTCCACTCCAACCTTGTTCTTAGCTCTTAGCTCTCTGTGATCAAAAGTAGTTTTTATTTGTGAGAGCTTGTGTAGTCCTAGGAGAGAAAAACCTTGTTAAATATCTTTCTCTCTAGGGGGCTTAGTAGCTTCAGTGTGTAGCTGTTCAAGCTAGAGTCTGAAGCCTGTTTCCACACCCTTTTCTTATTAGATTGTGTTCCCTTCAGGACGAAGGAAGACCTGGTGGTATCCAGGGTGGTTGTTGTTCCCTTCAGGCTGAAGGAAGACCAGTTGAGGCTGGGTGTAAGGATCCTTAAGGGGGATTGTACCCTTGGTAGTGAAATCCTGAGGTATTGCTCAGGGACTGGACGTAGGTCTCCTGTGGAGAGGAGTTCCGAACCAGGATAAAAATCCTTGTGTCTTGTGGATGTGTTTTGTGTGATTGTTGTCTTGTTTACTCTAACTCTAACCTTGTTATTAAGTTGTGCAATCCTTTCAGTAAACAGGTTTCAATCAGAGATCGAAGTTTTTAATAACCCATTCACCCCCCCTCTGGGCTAGCTAGCTGGGCAACAAGTGGTGTCGATACAACATTGTTAGAGTGTCGACACAAAACTCAATTCCACTGAAGAAATTCAAGAAGAAAGGTCAGTTGTGTCGACATAGGACCATCATGTGTCGACACATCTCTTTGTTAAGAAACTACCCCTAAGAAAATCATTTAAGATTTAAATTATTATTATATCATGATTTTGCTATGACAAAACCTTTAAAAGACTTTCTACAA
The DNA here is from genome assembly GCA_014218235.1 of Colocasia esculenta. NCBI lineage: Eukaryota > Viridiplantae > Streptophyta > Magnoliopsida > Alismatales > Araceae > Colocasia > Colocasia esculenta. Next base: position 23,918,952 of record CM024765.1, on the reverse strand, counting down.
ATTAAATGTATCAATTATATACCATAGAAAATAGTTTGGACAAACTCTATCTCAAAAATTTTCTAAGTCCAGACTTCTATACTGTATCCGACTGTCAACTCCGACTTCATACAGTCGAATACTTCAGAAATCTAACTCCTTTGAATCCGAATTTATACAGTCAGATACTTCATTCTGGACTTCAATTCTCAGAAATCGAATTCTTCTGTATCCGACTTCTAAAGTCGAATTCTCTATCTTGTTTCTGTATAACTCCATGGAAGTTGAATTATACTAATGCTCTTATATCCGACTTTCTAAGTCGAATGATATAATCTCAATGCAACTTCTGAAGAGGTCGAATCAGTCTATTCTCATGTTTCTGTCTCTGACTCCTAGATTCGAAGTACACTCTCTTTTAAATCCAACTTCACTGACAAGTTCTGTACTTGTAGTTTTTCTGTGCAGATAATATTTTATTAACTTATGAAATGTCGATTGCATATCATCTTATCTTCTTGATATGATTTCTGTCAGAACTTACATTGACTGAATATTTTCTTAGTCTATCATATTAACATTATTTAATATATTCTGACATGATAAGACATATTATACTCAAAATATTCTTCTAAAATTGTCTATGAATATATTTGATACATCTGTTCAAATTGATCTCTTGCTTCATGACAGTAGTCTGGATTTTCTTCATTTCAGAAGATATGTTACATTTATTATTTTCAGACGCATGGCATCTGATAGAGGCTCACCTACCACTATTAGAACATGTCCATACCTTCTGTTGCAAACTGTCTGTCCATCCTTTATTGGTCTGAAATGCTATATGTCCGAGGTTTCTATACTATTTATTTTTCTATGACTTACCTACCTCAGAAAGTATGGAGGTACCCTGTCTTTTTGTCATGTCTTTGCTGCAGGATATTTATTAGACATGTTTTCAGCATGGGCTTTCTCAGAGTAATTAATTGGAGGTTGACCCCTTAGTTGTGAAGCTGCAAGCTTCGTCTAAAGACATTGGAAAGAGACAAAGACAGGAGGACTTATGGACAACAACCTCAACCAGCATCCAAAGGATTGAAGGTCTCTCCTCAAACGGCCAGATTCCCAACGGCCATTTTTTTTAAATGGCTACATTCTTCTGAAGAATATAAAAGAAGCCAAAGTTTGAAAGGAGTACAGATATACACATAAGGGATCTGAACACTTAGAATTTTTAGAGACCAACTAGCAACTCCTTCAACTCTCAACTGCCTTCTGCTAGCAAAAAGAGATCTCCACAAGCCTTCTTCCAAGCTATAAGATTGAGAGCTCCACATTCAGAAATTCTCCAAGCTTTCTCCTTTCTCACAGAAGTCTTGTTTCGGGTGGCATTTGCAATTGATATCTTTCTGTCCACCTCTGTAGTTCTGAAAGTAGTCGAATTACAAATCTTACTGTTTTCTCCTTTCTGAATTTAGTGTATTTGCTCATTCTTGAGGCAAACTCACAAGAGTCTTTACATTTTCTTTCTGTGTAAATCCTGCAGGAGGATTGTTCCTGCTGTTCCCCTCTTGTGTAGGGAAGACCTTGTGAAAGGTAGTCTTGTACCCTGGTAAGGGAAGACTTGCTTGGGAGCAAGTGGGCTTGTAATACCTCTCAAGGGTGAGAGAAGGCCAAGTTCTCTTGGCGGTTAGTGAAATCTCAAGTGGTTGGCTTGATGACTGGATGTAGGACTTCCATGTGAAAAGGGCCGAACTAGGATAAAACTTTTTGTGCACTTGTGTGATTGTTTCCGCCAATTTACACTTGAATCACACACCACACTAAAATCTAACATATTTGTTTAGTGTTGTTCATTTTCAGATAAAATTTTAAAAGCACAAGAAGTCCTATTCACCCCCCCCCCCTCCCCCTCTGGGACATCATTAGTGCCATCCCGGTCCAATAAGTGACATCCGAGCGAGGTCTTCTTAGGAGAATCTAAAGATTTGAGAAGAGATGGCAGCTGAAGCTCACAACTATGAAGGCCAGTCTGTTACAAGGCCACCATTCTTCGATGGTTAGGATTATCAGTATTGGAAGATGCAGATGGAGTGCTTCATCAGAGGCACAGATTTTGATCTGTGGCAGGTAATAGAACAAAGTGATTTCCAAATTATTGGTGAATCCACATTTGGTCTTTCCATATCTGATAAAAGGAATATGTCTTTAAATTATCTATGTTGTGCCCTCTATAAAAGAGAATTTAACAGATTATCTGCTTGACGAACTGCAAAGGAAATGTGGGATAAACTACAAGTTACATATGAAGGAACCGATAGAGTTAAACAAACTAGAATAGACATTCTTGTATCTCAATATGAACAATTTAAAATGCTCACTAATGAAAACATCACTCAGATGTACAATTGGTTTTCAAACATAATAGTAGGTCTAAGCTCTCTAGGAAAAGTTCTTACAAATGAAGAAACAGTAAGAAAAATCCTAAGATCTTGAACTAATGTTTGGACCCTTAAGGTCTCTGCCATTGAGGAAGCACATAATTTAACTCAACTCTCCATTGATAAGTTAATTGGATCCTTAATGGCTCATGAAATTAACATGGAAAGATTTTCTAAAAATTCTTCGAAAAATAAAATGCCAAATGCTTTGATGGTTGCATATTCCTCTTCATCTGAAGACTCCAAGGAGAAATCAGATGACAGTGATGATGAGGCAATGCTGTAAGGCCCTCGAATTTTGCTCTTTTATTTAACTTTGTCTTATGATGTATTAGTTGCTATGTGTATATAGCTATGTGCAAGTTTATACGTGTATATGTATATATATAGATATGTGTTTTTTTCTGTACAATTTATATTAAATAATGTTGTATATATATATATGCATATGCTTGTCAATCATGTATATATTGTTTTATTTACATTGTACATATGGTGCTTAGATTTCACATTACATATTGCATGTATATACATATAGTGTATGTATGTTTATGGTCATTTCTGTGTTCTGGCCGAAGTGCATGTAAATGTCAACATGCTTGGACGTTTAGAGAAGAGTCGACGTCTAGATCGATGGACGCCAACTCCCAGTAAACGGCAACAGTGTGGCCGTCTATTTCCCAGAAATTGTGCAGTTTCAGATCTAGAAACGGCTGCATTTCCTCCAGTCCCTGTTTTGGAAACTGTCTTCCAATGGTAGGATTCCTACCTAAATGCGTATCTCGACTCCCTTAGCGTATAAAAACACCAGATTAGGACAGATTAGGTCTTTTGGTTATTGTGAAAACCCTAGAACTACTTTGTGTGAAACCTGATCTTGGGAGGCTTCGATCCGGTGATTTGGGAGTCCTCCTGGCGATCTACATCGACCGCGAGGTACTCCTAGCATTGGTGGATCTTTCCCGACTCCAGTGTGCAACCAGCATCAACACAGAACCGGTTCGGGAGGAGATTTGAGGCACTTCTTGGCTTGGCCGAGGAGGGCATCTTCAGCAATTTGATCCAATTTGAAAAATTTCCTGAGGCAAGTAACCTTTGTACATCATCCCTACACATGTCTTCTAGAGGTATTTTTACAGAATTTTCCTCGTGTCTTGGAACCCCCATTCACCATGGTTTATGCGTGCAGTCTGCACTTCTGCAGATAGGAACTTAACGACCAACTTACTACCGTTAAGATCCAGATTTGGCGGCAACCTATTGTGCCGTTAACCTCTGTTGGCGGCAACCCTTGTGCCGCCAAGTTCTTCAGGTCTTGTTACAGAATGCATGTTTGATCTTTGTAGTATATTTTCCGAACTTCTGGATGTGTGTACATGCTGTGAGAATTATCTTCGGTCAAGTAAATTCAGTAGGTCACATCATGAGGCTAGGATGAATTTCTATGTACAGTTTTATTTATTAGAATTTCTGTAAATGGACTGTAAGCATGAAATAATCAGGGTAATTCCTGAATAATTAGATTTCTTGTACCTTAGGGTTTCATAAAATTTCCCTACGCTTATAATGACTGTTGGCAGATTTTGAAAGGGTTATGCCTGACTGTCCTACTGTGTACCATGTGTAAATGAATTTAATGATAATTATGCCTGAACCATGTTTTAATTGTTATAATTATTGTACAGACCCAAAAAATATGAAAAATTGAGCATGTGATAGGTTTACTGTTTAGAACCTGTGATAAAAATTTGGTTTTGTTTTGATAACAGGAAATGTGATTATTAGTTTAACCATGGAAATTAGTCATGTTGAACATGTTAAGCTTAATCTGGTATGATTCAGTAGTTACCAGCATGAATAGGCTTGTGTATAAGTTTAATGACATTATGAAACAGTAATAGCATGCTCTGCAAACTGATCTATGTATATGTGTTAAAAGTGAATGTGTGTGTGTCTAAATGCATGTGAATAATATGATAATGTGATAACGTAAAAATGTATAAACTATGCCGTTAGTGACACTGCTACCATAGAGGGCTGTGGAACTATACCGTAGTAAAGTCCCTATGGGAAGGTTCAATGTGAGTGATATCCTAAGGGCATTAGGATGAAATCTTGGAGGTAGACAAGTACCACTGGTTCGGGTGGAGAGTGCTTCTCCCAGTTCTGCGCAGTTAACCAAGATCTATCACTATATTGCCTAGGTGATGGATATGTGTATATGTATATGTGTGTCCTTCTAGTGGTGGTTTGGACTATGTGTCACGGAAATTAAGTGTAAAATGTGAATATGTGAATATGATCATGTGAAATGTGCAATGTGAATTATGAGCATGTGAAATTGTTAAGTGAATGTGTTATCATGTGGAATAGTATAATCCCATGTGAATGTGTTAAATTCATGTCAAAACAGCAAGCAAAATGTGTGTACAATTGTGTTAAATACATGAAAAAATGAATAGAATCCATACTAGGTATGCTATTTACTTTATGTATAGTTCCATGTTTAAATTGTGTATAGTTGCAATATGGTTTGAATGAGGTTTAAATCTTTGAAGCATGATGAACAAAAGGTGTAGAAAGAATGCGTAGGATTAGTATGTTAAATTGCTTAATGTTATAAGCATGAACCATGTGTTCTATTACTATAGGTTTCCATGTATAGTAGTTAAATTATATGAAGCATGCAACATGTGTTACTTTCTATAGTTAACAAATAACATGTGCATATGACATGTATAAGGGTGTTGTGCATAGATTGCTTGCTGGGTCTATTTAGACTCATTCTTGCTTCGACGTACAGGTGTGACAGGTGTCTCCACTTCTGAAGAGGAGATAGTTAGGAGCGACTCCGAGCGAGAGGAGTAGCTAGTGTTGTGGAGATTCTTCTTGTACCTTTATTTTCATAAGTATGTAATCAAATAATGGAGTATTTCATATGGACAATGTAATCTGCTTTGGAGTTGTAATAAAGTGGGCAAATGTATTTCTTTTATGCTATATGGACTGTGGATAGAATGTTGATGATGGAATAAGATTGTTATTTTATTTCCGCTGTAATCTTTTGTTATTCGTGTACATCTCAATCTAATGTTAGTGTTGAGAAAATGTCCCACTATGACGGTATTCTTTATACTGACGTGGATTGGTATAATCATACCGGTATAAGGAGGGTCGTTACAAATGCTATCGAGGAAATTGCAAAGAATCCTTGCAAAGAAGAAGAAGTTCGGCTCCAAGAGATTTTTCAAGAAAGATAAGAAGAAGGAGCCAACCTGCTATGAATGCAATCAACTAGGACATTACAAATCTGAATGTCCTAAGCTGAAGAAGAAGGATCAAGCAGAAAGATCCGACAAGAAGAAAGGCAAAGAAAAGAAGTTCAGAAAATACAAGAAAAAGGCAATGGCAGCAGCATGGGATAATGAAGAAGGCACCAGTTCAGACTCCTCAAGCTCAAAATCTGAAGAAGAAGAAAAGGCAAATCTAGCCCTCATGGCAGGACTAGATCAGGTAAATTCTGAAAAATCGTTTACTTCTTGTTCTGAATCGGATTCTGATAGTCTTGAAGATGCTTTCAATGAGTTGTATGAAAAATACAAAATAGTAATCAAACAAATGAAGATAGTTATGTTAAATTTGCTAAATCAAGAAAAATCTAATACCTTTCTAAAAAAGGAAGCAAAAAGGTTAGGACAAAGTCTAAGTGAAACTAAAAGAGCAAATGAACTATTGTGTGAGGACTTAAAAAATAAAAACAGTAAGATCATGGAAATAGAATCAAATTTAAAAGAACTTAAGGATGAAGAAAAATTCAAAGAAGAAAATAACTACCTAAGAGCCACTATAGAGAAAATCTCTAACTATAAAACACCCTTATTTGTTAGATTAAAAGGCTCTAGGACAAGTAATAAAAAATATAGAGTAGGATATACACCTCCTCATAATGAAGAAAATGTTGTGTATCCTGAAAAATATCCAACACCTCAATTTGTAAAAGAAAAAGGAATTAAAATTCCTAAAAAGGTTAATCCACATTTTTATAAACAAAAACAGAAATTTAATAACACTGCACACATTAAGAATGCTTTTGATTTATGTTGTAGTCACTGCAATCAATTAGGACACACTGTTAGCACATGCACAACCAGACATTTGCGCTGGATTCCTAAGACTAACCATCAAGGACCTAAGAAAATTTGGGTACCAAAAGTTACAACTTAACTTTATTTACAGGGTCGGCTGAGAGCATCCAAATGGTATTTGGATAGTGGGTGCTTAAGGCATATGACAGCTGATAGGAAGTTGTTTACAAGCTTTAGAGATAAAAGTGGTCAGGTCACTTATGGAGATAATGGTAAAGGAAAAGTCTTAGGATGTGGGACAGTTGGAACTAAAGGAAAGAATTTGATAGAAGATGTCATGTATATAGAAGGATTGAAGAATAATCTCATTAGTATCAGTCAATTATGTGATAAGGGTCATTTAGTAAAATTTCAGAATGATAAATGTATTATTCAAAAGGATGGAAAAACTGTGTTCGAAGCTCAAAGAGTGAAGAATCTATACACATTACAGTTGGCAGAATTAAAAGAAATAAATTTATGTCTTGCAACTACCAAGAGTGAGGAACCTGATTTGTGGCATAGAAGATTGGGGCATGTAAGCACTTCAGTGATCAAGAAATTGATTAAGCATGACCTAGTTGAAGGTCTTCCAAAGATGAAATTGAAGAAATCTGGAATATGTACAGCTTGTGCAAAAGGGAAGCAAACCAAGACTCATTTCAGTCCAAAACAATTGTCACAACTTCCAAGCCTTTGGAGCTAATTCATATGGATTTGTTTGGACTTATAAGAACAGTCAATCTTGGAGGAAAGGTATATGGCTATGTAATAGTAGATGATTACTCAAGATATACTTGGGTGTCTTTCTTAGAAGCCAAATTAGAAACCTTTTCAGCTTTTCTAAAGTTCAGCAAAGTGATACAAAAGAATCAGAAATTTCATATTGTCAGCATTAGATCTGATCATGGTGGAGAATTCAAGAATGAAGAGATCATGAAGTTCTGTGAAGAGAATGGAATTGAACATAATTTTTCAGCACCAAGAACACCCCAACAGAATGGAGTAGCAGAAAGAAAGAATAGAACATTGCTAGACATGGCCAGAACTATGCTCACAGAATACAATTTACCAAGATATTTCTGGGCAGAAGCAGTCAATACAGCCTACTACATCATCAACAGGTGCATGATCAGACCAATTCTAAAGAAGACCCCATATGAGCTTTACAAAGAAAAGAAGCCCAACATCAGTCATCTTCGATCTTTTGGTTGTAAGTGTTTCATTTTAAATAACGGTAAGGATAATTTAAGAAAGCTAGATGCTTAAAGTGATGAAGGATTTTTATTAGGATATATTTCAAAACCTAGGGGATATAAAGTTTTTAATAGAAGAACTTTAACCATAGAACAAACTGTGCATATATTATTTGATGAGACTAACTCTTCTATTAAAAGAATAGAAGAAGAAGATTGTGTTGAAGATTTGTGCAGGGATCTGGAGAAAACATGTCTTGAAGATGAAGAAAAAGAAGAAGAAAAGGAAGATCCTCCACTAGAAGAACTTCAACAACATTAAGAACAACAAGAAGGACTGCCTAGAGAATTGAGGTACCACAGAGAACATCTGTAGCACCCCGGAAAATTTAATAAGTAAAAAATTCGAATAAATGGAAATAAATAATTTCCACAATATCGGAGTATTTAAAACATACGTATCATCATCATACGTGCTAAAACACGTCGGAAAATTTCGTAAAAATTATAAATCAACCCCATACATTATTCCTAAATGTTCCACAAAGAAATTTGTGCCAAGAAAATTCAAATTAGCCAAGTTTAAAGTGTTTCACGACTTATTATCGTAATTCAAGAATAAGTCAAAAATCATTATCACGCGTACTTGGATGAGTCAGAAAATTAAATAAAAAATCATATGCGGACTTCAAATAATATCCTCTAATGACCCATTAAGAAATTTGGGTCAATAAAAATCATTTGGACTAAGTTTAAGAGTTATTGTGATCAATTATCCAAATTAGGAAACAAGTCGGAAAACCGTTAACACGAAAATACGACGCAACCAAAAATTTAATAAAAGTGTTGGAGAGACTCCCAACATTATATATTAATGACCCATTATCATAATTGGGTCAATGGACATCATTTGGCCCAAAAATCAAATAAAGCTAGAAAATGCAGAGAAAATTCGTAACTCTAAATAGGCTGAAATTAGAAAGAGGCAATTTGAGTTAAATTGGGATGAAATCATGCATTCTTGGCAACCCAAATTTGTGCCTAACTATGGTGGTAGGTTTCCTAAAGCCTCACACACTCTATGGGAGGAAGAGATCCTCCCTAAATAGGAAACTAACCTATCAAAACCGCAATCTGGCTTTCCTAGTCATAATAGGACTCCTAAAACACCATGGTTGCTTAAATACTCTTCACCAAACCTTAGGAACGAGTTTTAGAACTTGCTAGGGTCGTGTGGAGGAGTTCTTGGCAGCTGGGGAAGCAGGAGATCCCCACACCAAGCCGTTCTTCTTCCCCGTTGTGTCTGCTGCGACCTACACAGACAATCATCTTGAAGTTGACCAAAGGGAGGTCAAACCTAAACCAAACCTTGCAAAGCTTATACCCCTAGAAAGAGGGTCAAGTCTACGTTCTAACCCAAGTGGAACGCCCAAATTCCATGTAGTATACACGGAGCAGTAAGCGTTCTCCTCCAAGTGGTCTGAACATGGGTTTTCTGGAAAAAATGAGACTTCTTCAACCCAAAAGGTAGGTTTTCTCGGGACAAACCTTAACATATCCTATACCAATGTGTAGAGCATCAAGGTAGCTTTCATTTCCCTCCGGTTTCATCGAATTGCTTCCAGTAGATTTTGAATTACAAGCGTTTTGCCAAAGTCGTGCACTGTTGGGTTTTTCCCGTTCTTCTTTTTATGCACGTGATTCGAGACCGAATTTAACTAAACTTCCTTCACAAAAGTTTTTCTAATTGAAGTCACGATCATCTTTTATGTTGTACATTTTGTCCAAAAGTCTTTGGTTAGAGAGTTATAGGCCTGGGAAGAGAGTCACTGCATGATATAATGATTTCGGGCTACACTTGACTTTTTGTTCTTCATATGTTTCTCGGGATTTGAAACAGAATTAGATCAAACCCCCAACATCAAAGTTCTTCTACTAGTTGACCTAGTCATATTTCATGTTGAACATTTTCTCTAAATGTTATTCGTTAGAAAGTTATAAGCAAGGCAAGTAAATTCTGCATGAGATGTGTTTTCAGGTTGCACTTGACCTGTAGGTTTTGTTCTGGAAGGGCTTTAGTGTCGACACTACTTGGGCTAGTGTCGACACACTGTCCCAACACAACTCAGAAGGTGTTCTGGGAAGGTCTCTAGTGTCGACACTACCTGATTTAGTGTCGACACTACCTGACCAGTTTTGTCCAAAAGGTGTTCTGGAAGGCTACTAGTGTCGACACTACTTGGGCTAGTGTCGACACACTGTCCCAGATTGGCTAGAAGGTGTTCTAGGAGCTGTCTCTAGTGTCGACACCATCTGATCCTGTGTCGACACTACTTGACCAGTTCTTCATGTTTTTTCTTTGTGTTCGAAGCATGGTGTCGACACCAGTATGGGTTGTGTCGACACTACCTTTGCAAAATATTGCATGTCTTGGGTCTGTTCATTACATAATGTCTATTTAATGGCTTAAAAGTGTTTAACCTATTGAAAAATCCTTAATTACATGAATATTATTCTAATTGCTTTCTTAATGATATGATCATACATGAAACTTGTGATTTACTCTTGTCACCATTCTAGCTTGCTTTAAATGATAAATTTTATCTTAAAATCTTGTAAGCCCATATGTAGTTAAATGCGTTGTTCATTGCATGCCATCATGTTAAGTGTTTTTTTTTCGAGAGTTTGAGACCGACGGATTGTGAATTGACACGCGTACATCACTACACACTTATACATCAAGGGCGTGCACTTCTTTTCTCTTCTTGTTCTCGTGAGCATGAATTACAATCTAGACTAAAGCCATTATTGTAAAGATTGAACTAAATTATAAATCATACCGTTCAACTACCGAATTTATCTTTTGACCATTGTTCTCATGAAATCATGTTCAGTTACTTATTACTTGTTCCCATCATCATCATGAACATGACATTACACATGTGTTCTTATTGAAACTCTCATTGGCCATTATTAATGACTGTGGGTATTTACATTTAAAGTTTTACATGAGATGGCTGACAGGGCACGGCGTGTGTCCAAGGGCTCCACTCTAGCCCCAATGACGGCGAGTCATAAATATACTGTTAACCATGGGGTATAATGATTACTGGCATTGCATCTGCGCTGGGAGTACTTTCTTGCTTGTTGAATGCCAGATACGTAACCACATACGCGTGACCTGTGTGCATTCTTGGTGGATCTTTCCTTGGTGTACATTAGTGTCTACGTGCCTGATTAGTATTACTTGATCGTGCTTGTGCAATCTTGCTTGCTTGCTTGCGTGATATGGCCATCCTGTATCTATTGCAACTAGTGATATCTTGTTTTCTTGAAAACTATCGACATCAAGTGAAATCTTGCGTACTTGTACAAAGTGATCTATTGCTAGTTCTTTCTTGTCATCTTGTTCAAAAATCTTATTCTATCTTGTTCATTCTATCTAGCTTGTTTTATATATCATGTTTTAATGAGTTTTATTCGTACTTGCATATCATTCATCGTACTTGCCTAGTTCTAAAATGTTAATCACTTATATCATTGCCCGCACATTGAGATATAAATCCTACTGGGCTAGTTTGCTCATCCCCTACTTTTACCCAATCTAGGTGACTATGACATTCAAGAGGAAGAGCAAGTCGAGGATGGGAATGCGTCCGAGTGATGAGCGTCCCAATTATGAGTCTATCTATAGTTAGTTATTTCGAGTGCTAGAACAATGTAGTAGGAAGTGAGGTATCATGTACTTTTACTTTTATGGAGTCTCAGTCCTCTACTAGTTTCCATTTTTGATAAGACGAGTTGAGATCTGATTACAATTTATATTGAGTTCAACATTTGGGCGCTATTATGATGTTGTGTTGATACACTTATAGTGCGTGCTAGCTTGAGGCTTATTTGCCGACTGTCCACGTCTCGGGATATCGACTCGAACTCTTCGAACTAATATCCGCTGCGTAATTCTCGGGACGTGACATCATCCAAGAGAAAATATTATAGGTGATCCTCAAGATAGGATAGGAATAAGAGGTATGCACATTCCTTGTGATTTTTCTGCTTTAGTCTCTCAAATTGAGCCTAGGACAATCAATGATGCACTGGCTGATGAATCTTGGAAAAGAGGAAGTTTATGTTAAGCAACTACCAGGTTTTGAAGATACTAAATATCCAAATCATGTTTTCCGTTTAAAGAAGGCACTATATGGTCTGAAACAAGCTCTAAGAGCTTGGTATGAAAGATTAAGTGCATATCTTATATTACATGATTTTATAAGAGGTAAAGTTGATAGCACACTATTTATTAAGAAATTCTCAGAAGGAATCTTGATTATGCAAATATATGTTGATGACATTATTTTTAGATCTACTAATGAATCACTTTGTAAATTCTTTGAAAACCTTATGCAAAGTGAGTTTGAAATGAGCATGATGGGCAAGCTTAATTATTTTCTTAGGTTGCAAATTAAGCAGACCAAGGAAGGTACTCACATTTGTCAAACCAAATATATTTCAGATTTATTTTCTAAATATGGCTTTGACAAGTGTAAGCCCTTAGGAACACCCATGAGCTTAGGAATTAAGTTAGATAGTGATCCACTTGGCAAGAAAGTAGATCAAAAGGTCTATAGAGGCATGATAGGATCACTACTCTATCTCACTACTAGTAGACCAGATATAATGTTCAGTGTATGTTTGTGAACAAGATTTCAAGCCGATCCTAAAGAATCACATGTTCATGCTATTAAAAGAATTTTTAAATATCTTATAAATACAATTAAATTAGGTTTATGGTATCCCAGATGTTCAGATTTCAAATTAATTAGATACAGTCATGCTGACTATGCTGGATGCAAAATAGATAGAAAAAGCACCAGTGGTACTTGTCAATTACTTGCAGGTTGCTTGATATCTTGGTCTTCCAGAAAGTAAAATTCAGTGGCATTATCCACAATAGAAGCTGAATACATTGCAGCTGGAAGTTGCTGTACTCAACTGCTATGGATCAAACATGAATTGGAAGACTATGGTCACATACTTCAAGAAATTCCAATGCTGTGTGACAATAGAAGTGTAATTAATTTAACAAAAAATCCTATCCAGCACTCAAGGACAAAGCACATTGAGGTTAGACATCACTTCATCAGGGACCATGTAAGTAATGGTGATATTTTACTTGAATTTATGTCGATAAAAAATCAACTTGTTGATATTTTTACCAAACCCCTTCCTAAAGATAGATTTACATCTATTAGAAGAGAAATAAGTTTGTGCAATCCTGATTAAATTGCTATGATAAATTCCAGATTGAATTATGTGTTAAGAACTTGCTGTGAAAAATTTCATGTCTAAATTGTATATTAAGCTTACACTGTGAAAATTTCTAAGTCCCAGCTCTACGACTCATGAAGTCGGAGTGGCTCTGCGACTTCTATAAGTCGGATATGGAAATTCGCCTGTATACAGTCGGAGTTTGTATAAATGCTCTAATTAAATTAATGCAATAAATGGCAATAATGTTTTTTTTTAAGGAGAATTTATTACGTAACGGTACTTCTTTTTAATCCCCCTTCATCTCCTCATCCTTGGGAAGTTACGAGTCTAACTTCTATGTTAGAACATCCATTCCCTTTTCCAAAGCACCCTTTCAAACTCTCTCTCTCTGACTCTCCTGTCGTCTTGCTCCTCTTCGCACCTACACTGTTCATCTTCTCCGACAACCGTCTTTAGAGCATCTCCAAGACCTTCATTTTCTTTGAAGAAAGGTAGGATCTGTGAACTCTAAACTGTATTTCCTTCACTCCTTTGACAGTCTCCTGAGTCTTCTTCCTTGCTTTCTGTCTAGATGGCATCATCTAGGGGTCCTGAAGGAACTCAATTCACGCCTGAATAGTTCCAACGCCTCACTCATGCCAAGTTCTCCATCTGTCTGGGAAAAGTTGTAGATTTCTCTCAATTGCATGGTATCCTAGCATGGGTAGAAGAAACCCTAGCAGCAATGGGTTGGACTAGACTCTGTCAGATTTCTGAACCCACTTTTGAGAATGCTCTCAAGGCCTTTTTTGTCTCCCTTCAAGTCTCCTCTGAAAGCTCAGTCACAGGATATGTAAAAGGCACCAAGGTCACAGTTTCTGAAGAGTTGTTAGTGGAACTGTTAGATTGTACCAACTCCGGGCACAAGCTTAATGAAATTGTCCTCATGGATAAGCAGAAAATGGGCATCATTGGTAGCCTGCGGACAGTAAATAAGAAAGGTCTGTTAGTTAATGAACTGCCTACAAAGAAAAGAATCATCTGCTCAGTCATCACCAATATTGTAACACCAAGGGCAGGGACACATTCATCCATAACTGCCAGGGATGGTAGTCTATTGTTTTGGTCCATCCAAAAGCATAGGGTCAACCTACTAGCAGTCATTTTGGAAAAGATGATAGCATCAAAAAATGTGCAGGAGTCCCTTCCTTATGCACCTCTGCATACTGTGATTTTTAAGAGATTTTCGGTTGATTTGAGCAATGAAATTTCTGTTGGAATTAAAGAGAAGATTGACTTATCTACTTTGAGAAGAAGCCATTACACTCTGGTGAACAGAATTCAGAATTTGTGGTTGAAGAATTCTATGCCCCAGTGTACTCATGAAGTTTTCCTTGATGCGGCAGAAGATTCCTCATCCCTTCCAGCAAGTCAGCAAGAACAAGAAGCTAGGAAAGAAGATAGAGGAGCAGCCTCTATTCAAGTACAATAAGAAGAGCAACAGGAAGATGAGCATCAAGAACAATTTCATCAAAAGCATGTTCCTGCCTCATCTCCAGGACAAGATGCACCTGAAGAGACCATCAATCAGGTGCTAAGAGATTTAAGAGGAAAGGGAGTAGCACAAGAACAAGATAACATTCCCAGATCTACTCCTATAGAGCAAGAATTTGAAGAAAGGCAGCACCATTCCTCCCCTTCTCAATTTGAGACCCGGCCAAGATCTCAAGGGGAGAGTGGCAATAGTATGAACACTATATTGGATTTACTGACAAAGCAACAGGAGAGCTTGTCAGTCTTACATATGCAAGTGGAATTTGTGGATGCCAAATTTGATGCTATGGCTGATGAGGTCTGGCAAATGAAGGACCCTTTACTTTAGTTAGTGTGCCAACAGGGCACTAAACAGCCATCTGCACCCTCATCCACCCATCAAGAAGAGCAACAGCCAGCACAACATTTTGACCAAGAGCAGCATGAAGAGCAAGAGCATCAGCAGCAGCAGCAAGAGCAAGAGAAGAAGCAACAGCCTGAGCAGCAGTTAGAATAGCAGCAACAGCAGCAGCAAGAGCAAGAGCCAGAGGAAGATCTGCCCCCAATGGCAATTGTGGAAGTTCAACAGAAGGATGAGCAGCAGCAGCAATCAGTGCCAGAGCAGTCTTCAGCAGCAGTAGTAGAGGAAGTTGAGCAGTAGCAGCAGTATCCTAATAAATCTAGGCCTAAAAGACCTCTAGAGTGTCAAGATTCAGATGTTGATGCCAAGTCCAAGGTCAAGACCTTTAAGAGGAAGGTGAAGAGAAGACTCCATAAAAATGGTCATTCTATGTCCTCCTCTCCTCCACCTGAACCAACTGATCCTGCTCCTACCACTACCACTGATCCTGCTCCCTCTCAATCAGAACAACCCCCTACATCCTCATCTCATCCTATTGCACTCATTGCTCCTACTCCTTCCACTGATGAACAACCTCCACCTTCTACCTCATCTGATCCTCCTCCCTCTACATTTATTCTAGAGGAT
The DNA here is from genome assembly GCA_014218235.1 of Colocasia esculenta. NCBI lineage: Eukaryota > Viridiplantae > Streptophyta > Magnoliopsida > Alismatales > Araceae > Colocasia > Colocasia esculenta. The sequence continues at coordinate 23,903,441 of CM024765.1, read as the reverse complement.
CAGCCAATTGCCTTTGACAATGTGCCACTCAAAATTTATCCTTTGAAATACCAATTTGAACAATCTAGGGCAACCTTACCCACTCTTCACACCCAACCTCCTCATTTCTTTTCTTGTCTTCCTACTGCCTCCACATCTGTAGCAGGCAAATCCACCCATTCCTTATCATAAATAATTCCCAGCATACAACTTTCATCAAAAAGTGGGCACTTGTTGAAAGACAATCCTGCCAAACTTCTTCCTCCATTTTGGTATGCATTCATCTACCACTCAGAACACCATATGAACCTATTCAGGGAATTCCTGTCCATCAGGGCATTCCTTGAGGTTCATGAAATGCCACATTTCACCTTTGAAGACTGGCTTCCTACTCATCCATTCCACCCAAGTAGTTCTGTCTGATCTCCAGCTTATTTCTCAAAAATGCCACAGTCTCTCTCCAAAGAAGTTTCTTGAACTCTACCCCTGGCGAAGCCACCTGGTACCAACAGACCCAAACCAGGAACCAGTTTATGGATGTTCATCTCCACCTAAATCTTAGGTTCTATGACATGTTTGGAACCCTCATTAGAGACTCTCAGGACAAGTACACTAAGATGAAGCAATTCAATTTTGCCAGATTCTAATTAGGACTGCCTGATGTCAGTAAAGGTCAATGGGAACACATCCTTAGAGGTCAGAGACAGATTTCCCCCTCCATGACAGTTGGCTTATCTTCTAGTTTGTATCCATCCTTATTTGGAGCCATCTCTGCTAGAAAAGACTTTGCTCAGCTAGTTTTTAACAGGCACATCCGGATAGCCACCAGGTTCAAGATCAAGTACAAATTGAAATTGTCCTTCCATAGATTTATCCTTATGCAAGCTCCTCAGCTTTCCCAGCATATGCTAGATTTCCAACTTTGTCTTGCTGAGTCAGAGAGGTTTACAGAAGATCAATGGGCAGCAGCCTATCCTAAGGATCATGCAGCTTGTGAGAAACTAAAAATTTCTGTCAATGAGTATCTCTGCAAAGGATATCATGATCTGTGGAAATCCATTGCTCATAAATGGAAGGAGAGATATTTGGTTTACTATCAGGCTAAGGAAGCAGCAATCCCTCAAGGCTTGCACTGGAACATTACAATTCATGACTTTCTTCATCTAGCAGCCCATAGGAAGTTTGTTCCTCTTAGAGTTCGTTAGCGCAGGAGTCTCTATCATAAAAAACTCTTTTTGTTCCACAAACGACATGTAAAATCATATAGGAAACTCCTTCTATAGGACCCAACTACAAGATTGATCCCAGTCTTTTTAAGAACTTCTTCCCTGACAATGAGAAGAAGCTGTGGGACCTTCTCCAGCTTTACCTAGATCAGATCCCCCGTTCCCTGTATTTGCTAAGCTCTTTATCCAGGTCTTAGATACTATTATGTACTTGCTTGTTTAAGTTTCTAAATGCAATCTATGTGTTGGTTTCTCAATTTGCTGTCTCATCTTTTATGTTAATGCCACAAAGGAGAGAAAGAAGTAAGAAACAAATCACTAAAATTATTCAGGAGATTATATGTTTGAAGTTATAAATTGTTTTTCATTGTCTATTTAAAGTTTTTGTCATTAACAAAAACGGGGAGAATTGTTGAGCAACTACCCCTAAGAAAATCATTTAAGATTTTAAATTATTATTATATCATGATTTTGCTATGACAAAACCTTTAAAAGACTTTCTACAAATTAAATGTATCAATAATATACCACAGAAAATAGTTTAGACAAACTCTATCTCGGAAATTTTCTAAGTCCAGACTTCTACACTGTATCTGACTGTCAACACCGACTTCATACAGTCGAATACTTCAGAAATCTAACTCCTCTGAATCCGACTTTATATAGTCGGATACTTCATTCTAGACTTCAATTCTTAGAAATCGACTTCTTCTGTATCCGACTTCTAAAGTCGAATTCTCTGTCTTGTTTCTGTCTAACTCCATGGAAGTTGAATTATACTAATGCTCTTATATCCGACTTTCTAAGTCGAATGATATAATCTCAATGCAACTTCTGACGAAGTCGAATCAGTCTATTCTCATGTTTCTGTCTCCGACTCCTAGATTCCAAGTACACTCTCTTTTAAATCCAACTTTACTGACAAGTTCTGTACTTGTAGTTTTTCTGTGCAGATAATATTTTATTAACTTATGAAATGTCGATTGCATATCATCTTATCTTCTTGATATGATTTCTGTCAGAACTTACATTGACTGAATATTTTCTTAGTCTATCAAATTAACATTATTTAATATATTCTGACATGATAAGGCATATTATACTCAAAATATTCTTCTAAAATTGTCTATGAATATATTTGATACATCTGTTCAAATTGATCTCTTGCTTCATGACAGCAGTCTAGATTTTCTTTATTTCAGAAGATATGTTACATTTATTATTTTCAGACGCATGGCATCTGATAGAGGCTCACCTACCACTATTAGAACATGTCCATACCTTCTGTTGAAAACTGTCTGTTCATCCTTTATTGGTCTGAAATTCTATATGTCCGAGGTTTCTATACTTTTTATTTTTCTATGACTTACCTACCTCAGAAAGTATGGAGGTACCCTGTCTTTTTGTCATGTCTTTGCTGCAGGATATTTATTAGGCATGTTTTCAGCATGGGCTTTCACAGAGTAATTAATTTGAAGTTGACCACTGTGAAGTTGCAAGAGGACTTATGGACAACAACCTCAACCAGCATCCAAAGAATTAAAGGTCTCTCCTCAAACGGCCAGATTCCAAACGACCATTTTTTTTAAACGGCTACATTCTTCTGAAGAATATAAGAGAAGCCAAACTTTGAAAGGAGTACAGATGTAACGCCCCGACATGGAATATCGGAGCGGGATTACAATTATTAAATAGTACAGAGCGAGAAATAAATGTAAATCATTGCACAATGGAATAATACCAAATAAACTCCAATTTCATTGATAATCCATCAACTAACTATTGCATCAACGTATCAGAGTCAAAACTAGGGCCCATAGTACTTTATTCAAACCAAACTATTACATAATGACTAACTGACTCACTAACTCAGAACTATACCAACAGAGTGCTACTAGATAGCACTGGTTGCAGAAAGGTCACTCCTGAGTCTCCTCATCGGTCACATCCTCGTGAGTGTGGTCATGATCCGACTCACCTGAAACACATTAAATAAATATGCAAGATGAGCGAATAACGCCCAGTAGGACTTAATATCTCATGAAGCACAAGCATGTTTTAAATAGTTAGTGTTTTAATGGCAGGTTAACTAGAGAGTAAATTCATGTACAACATGTCATGATAACAAGAGAACAATAGCAACTAGCACAGGGAAAATAGTACAACGAGATCGACAATAGAATGGCCATGTAATGTTATAACATGTAAATTGCACAACGGTGCACTAGTAACGATCACGCTTGCACTTGTAGAGATAGTACTTTGATTGTCATAGATTAATCTAGATAGAAAACTGGCGCTGGATGCATGCCGTAACACATCCTTGATCATTTTAACTCCCATGGGCACTGGCACTTTTCGGGCGCTCCTCCCAGGACCTGATCGGGCCCTATTGCGCTGGCATTAGTCATTTCTTTTATCTTAGACAATCACACGAATGGCCAATAGAGTACCAATAAGAGATAAGAGAGTACTAGACGAGATAGATGAGAGTATAGAGAGATCGTGAACAGATGAGAGGATATAGAGAGCAGATGACATAGGGTATTATCATAAAATCACGTTAAACATCGATAGTACGGTTGCACGGCACACCACCGCGGGCCGGCAGTCTGGTAGAATTCATCACCGCCCACAAGCCATGTTATGTACACATGCTAGATGGTCCGGTGTGATCAAAGATAAGGAAAGAACACACTACGGCCATGGATCGTACTGATCCCTAATGTGTATAAGGTTTTGGGTTCAACCAGCTCGTTGACTAAGGACGTGCGCCAAAGCCAAGAAGACTTATGGAGATCTTGACAAGGGGTCCCTGGCCCAGTCGAGAGTATTCCCGATGGAGAGGTGGTCCAAGTCAAGAGAAAGTGTATAAAAATAGGTCCGTCGTGCCTCGAGTGCTCGAAGGCCGAGGGAAAACGATAACGGTGTAAAAATCTTGCGAATAAAACGAAGACAAGTCCATTAAAGCAATTAAGGGATATTAAGTGAATAGTTAACTTAATTACCAAATATCTTATTGAGCAATTTAACAAGTTTTCGTGGCAATCATTCATGTATAGTGTGTGCTTGTGTAAGATAATCATAAGAGCAAGATTGATCGTGCACACATCTTTTATTTAATTAAAACATGACAATAATGTTCAACATTTATTAACAGATCGTTACTGTTCTTACAGTGCATGATTAAGGTTTAACAGGGGCAATTAACATGGGTATACAAGCGAATTAGGGTTTCGGTCGCTCTATTGAGGTCGCGACGTAGGGTTAGGTCGCGTCCAGGTCGCGACATAGAGTCGCGTCGCGATCAGGTCAAGTCGCGATAGGGTTTCTTGTCGCATTCATGTCGCGGCGCGGTGTCCGGTTGCATTCAGCTGAACCGGGCGCCGGAGTGAATCAGGGGGCAGGTCGCGACGCGTCGATCCACCGCGTTCATAACGCGTCGAAGCCCGGTGTCGCGACCCCTCTGAGATCGCGGCGTATCGTGCCGTCGCGACCTTAGGAGGTGGCCCGAACAAAGAAAAGAGGGATTTGCCCTTTTTTCCAGGTGGTTCTGCCTGACACTTAGCTATTCAAAATTCGATAATAAATCGTATAGAGGTCCAAAAAGCATGAAACTAGTTTTAAACGAAAGTAGACATATAGATCTATCAACATACACGATTAATTCTAAAATAGACAAGGTAAAGACATGTTGTGATCAGGTTACATTTCAATGACCTAAACAAGCATAGTCAAGATTCAATGAATTAATTAGAGATGGAGACACGATGAAATTTAGGCAAACCAAGGGCATTTGAAAGCTAACATGAAATAGTATTTATGAGAATTTTCTCAAGGCATGAAGTCAAGCATACACGAGGTTCACCAGCAAACATGAAGGGTCGGGTGCATGGATCTGACAGAGATTTAAAGAATTAATTCTCCTTCATGTGAGATCAAAATAGAGCGAAACTAAAGGGATTTTGCTCGAGATCATGAACTCTTCCTAGGGTAATTTTTACACGAATTTGACTTGAGAGATTGCCTACCTTTTGTCGAAACCAAGAAGAACCCTAGATTGGAGACGAAAACGAGATGAAAACCCTTGCTTCAATCCTTCTTCTCCAAGCTCCTCACGTCTAGAACTCCTCCCCTTCGTCCTTCAGAACTCCAGCCATGGTTTGGGTTTGGGTAGGGACGAGATTAGGGTGTTATGTTGGCTAATAGAGTCCTAAACCTTCCAAGACTCCTCCTTTCCTTCAAACTCCGAATTTCCTTATTTATCTTCCCACTTTCCCTCATTTATCTACCTAATAAGGCTGGGAACAGATCTAATTTCGTGGGTAGAGGGTTAGGGTAAGTATAGGACTCCTTTTTAGGATATATATGGGTTATTTAGTATTTAACTTAACCCCTTTTCATTTATTTAATTAATTAGGTATGAATTTAACCTAATTACCTCTCATCCCATGATGGGCTCTCCTCTTTTGGGCCCAATAAACCATGTTAGGACCATTAGTACATCCCATTGCTAATTAGCTTAATGGGCTTTGATTTAAATCATTCTAATTATATTTATTTCCCATTTTTATTCAATTATTTCTATTTTCCCCATTTATATAAAAATAGAAATTTTTTTTATTTGGGTTTTAAAATCAATGGTGCTACATCATCCCCCTCTTAAAAAGAATTTAGTCCCAAATTCATAGAATTGTAAGAGGAAGAATGACTTACCGAATAATTCCGGATAGTTCCGTCTCATGGTCGCTTCGGGCTCCCATGTGGCTTCTTCAACTTCGTGATTTCTTCAGAGTATTTTAACCACGGGTATAGATCGATTCCAAAGCTGTTGCATCTTCTTGTCCAAGATCTTCACTAGCCTTTCTTCATAGGTCATGTCCTTGTTCAGAGTAATGTCATCATAGCTGATTACGTTTGACGGATCATACACGTATTTCCTCAGCATGGACACATGGAACACATTGTGCACTGTTGCAAACTGGGGAGGTAGTGCTAGTCGGTACGCCACCTCGCCAACTCTATCCAATACTTCGAATGGACCTATGAATCTTGGTCTCAATTTACCTTTCATCCCAAACCTTTGAAATCCTCTGGTCGGGGATACTTTCAGCATCACATGATCTCCGGCCTGAAATTCTAAGTCTCTCCTTCTCTTATCTGCATAGCTCTTCTGCCTGGACTGAGCTACTTTTATTCTGTCTCTGATAATCTGTATGTCCCTGCTAATGCTCTGCACCATGTCTGGTCCCAGCCATTGCTGTTCTCCTACCTCGTTCCAGCACACAGGTGATCTGCAGCTTCTTCCGTACAGTGCTTCAAACGGTGCCATTTTAATGCTCGCTTGATAGCTGTTGTTGCAAGCGAATTCAATTAGGGACAGCTGCTCATTCCAATAACCTTCAAAATCTATAGTGCAGGCACGAAGCATGTCTTCCACTATTTGATTTGTCCTTTCTGTCTGTCCATCCATCTGTTGGTGGAAAGCAGTACTGAAATTGAGTTTTGTACCCAATGCTGTTTAAAGTCCCTTCCAGAATCTAGATGTTAATCTGGGGTCACGATCTGAGACAAGGGACACGGGGATCCCATGTAATCTCACGATTTCCTTTACATACAAAGATGCTAACACATCCACACTCCAAGTGCTCTTAATGGCATGGAAGTGTGCAGACTTGGTTAAACGGTCCACAATAACCCAAATAGCATCAAGTCCACCACGAGTTCGGGGTAAACCCATGATGAAATCCATGCCGATGCTTTCCCACTTCCATTCGGGTATGGGAGAATTGGTAACTCATCTCATATCCAAAGGATAGGTGGTGGGTTCGATTCTTCCCATTCCTGTGGGAGGGGGATTACCTGGTGCCTCCCATAATATACTCCTCCTCACCCGGGGTTTATCACGTAGCGGAAAAAGTGTAATACGTGTAAAATAACACGGCTATGGCAAGGCTCGAACCCTTGACCTCCTGATGTTGAACACTGAGCTCTAAGCCACTACGTTGAGTTCCTCGTTATCAAAAAAAAAAAATGTCCAGGGGTCCAAGTACACCTACAGGACGACGGTGCTCGGCCTTCACTTGTTGACAAGTGAGGCAGTGCGCAGCATGCTCAGCCACCTCACACTTCATGTTTGGCCACCAAAATGACCTTTTCATGTCTTGGTACATCTTGGCTGCACCTGGATGTATTGTGTACTTGGTCTTGTGGGCTTCGTCCATCAGTTTCCTTTTCAGCTCTTTATTGTCAGGCACACATGTCATGGCTTGGAATAATATTCTTCCATCTTCAGCGATGGAGAAGTCTGGCTTGTCGGCTATGGTCTCTCTGACTCTGACTAGGAATGGATCATTAGCCTACTGCTCTCTGATCTCGACAAAAATTTCGGGTTGAGCTCTATGATTAGCCACGATCATCTTATCACTTCTCTTTTCAATGTTCAGGTCCAAACTAGCAAATTGTTCCAACAGTTGCATCTCGCCCATGACTAGACAGGATAAAGAAGCTACTGGCTTTCTGCTAAGTGCATCGGCTACTGCATTACCTTTGCCTGGGTGGTATTGGATGTTGAAATAAAAATCCTTTAGGTACTCCAGCCATCTCCGTTGTCGCATATTGAGCTCCTTCTGAGAAAATAAGTACTTCAAACTCTTGTGGTCGGAGTAGACAATGAATTGCTCCCCATACAGGTAATGCCTCCAGATTTTGAGTGCAAATACCACAGCAGCTAGCTCTAAGTCATGGTCAGGATAATTGACTTCATGTGGCTTCAACTGCCTTGAGGAATATGCTATTACCTTCTCATTCTGCATTAATATGCAGCCTAAACCGATTCCAGATGCATCGGTGTAGACTGAGAATCCTGCACCCTCGATTGGTAAGGCGAGGACAGGTGCAGATGTCAACAATTGCTTCAGGGTCTGGAAACTCTTCTCACACTCCTTGCTCCAGACATATGGGTTCTCTTTCCACGTAAGACGCGCAAGAGGTACAGCTATCTTGGAGAAGTCTTTGATGAACCGTCTGTAATATCCAGCCAGTCCAAGAAAGCTTCTTATCTCAGTGACATTGGTCGGCCTTTTCCAGTTCAGTACAGCCTCTACCTTGGAAGGATCGACAGCGATACTGTCCTTGGATATGACATGGCCCAGAAATGACACCTCCTTGAGCCAGAATTCACACTTGCTCAATTTGGCGTAGAGTTGATTGTCCCGCAAGATTTGCAGAGCAATCCTCAGATGCTCCTCATGCTCTTCCTTGGTCTTGGAGTATATGAGAATATCATCAATGAATACCATGACGAATTTGTTGAGGTAGAGCCGATAGATGCTGTTCATTAGTTGCATAAAAGCTACAGGAGCATTGGTTAGTCCAAAAGGCATGAATACAAATTCGTAATGACCATGCCTGCTCCTGAAAGCCGTCTTGTAAATATCTGCATATTTAATCCTCATTTGATGATATCCCGATCTAAGGTCAATCTTAGAAAAATACTTTGCTCCTAATATCTGATCAAATAACTCATTGACACGAGGCAGAGGGTACTTGTTCTTGATAGTGAGATTATTCAACTGCCTGTAATCGATGCATAACCTCATAGATCCGTCCTTCTTCTTGACGAACAACACTGGTGCTCCCCAAGGAGAAGTACTTGGCCTGATAAATCCCTTTTCTAAAAGTTCCATCAGTTGCTCCTTCAACTCTTTCAATTCAGCGGGGGACATCCTGTAGGGTTGTTGTGAAACCGGTGCAGCTCCAGGTACAAGATCAATTGAGAAATTCACATCCCTCTCAGGTGGAATGCCTGGTAGCTCATCGGGAAACACATCAGGGTATTCTTGCACTATGTGGATGTCTGATATCTTAACTGCTTTCTTTTCAACTACGATGGCAGCAAGAAACGCCATACTCCCTTTCCTTATCATGTTTTGTGCCTTCGTAGCAGAGACGAGGGACAAGTGTCTCTTGTGCCTACGTCCTGTGAAGGTCATCTTAGGGAATTCACTAAAAGAAATTTTTCCTCTTCTACAATCCATGATAGCCCCATACGTGGATAGCCAATCGGCTCCCAGAATGACATCGTAGCCCTCCAAGGGCATACAGATCAAGTCAGCTCTTAGATTGAGTTTACCTATCTTAACATCAGCCAATGGATAATATTTATTCAATTGAGCCCTTTCTCCTAGTGGTGTTGTGACAGGTAATTCAAATGTCATAGATGCAGGTTTCTCATTTAAGGTATCAGCAAATGCTTGTGATATGAATGAATGTGTTGCACCAGTATCAAACAAAACAAAAGCTGAATGAGAAAAGACCGGTAGGGTACCTTCAACTACTCCACCTTCCTCGGTGGTTTCCACCCCTTGCACAGCTTGAAGTCTGCCTGGCTTTTTCTATCCCGCAGGACGCTTCACATTTTCTTTCAATAGGGGGCATTCCTGAATGCGATGATCACGACTGCCACAGCGAAGGCACGCACCTGCCTTCCTCCAGCACTCTTCTGCAGAATGGCCCAGCTTGTCACAGTGTTTGCATCTGGGCTTGTTGTTTGGGGTAGTAGGAGTAGGGACTTTGGGCTTTCGCTCTTGGCTTGGCCCATCAGTGATACTTAACGGCCTTTTCTTGCCGTTAGTAGGCTTGCTCGGTGCTCCAGAGGTCTACTCCTTCTTGAACATTCTGCCCTTGATGCGCTCGGTGAGTTCAGTCGCATCCTCCAGGCACTGTGCTCTCCTGACCATCTCTGGATAGGTCTGAATGTCAAATGGTGCCAGCTATGTGATATATGTGGGCCTGAGCCCATTAAGGAAACGCTTGGCCTTCATTCTTTCAGTGCTAACTAAGTGATTGGCATAACGGGCCAATCGGGAGAACTGTGCCTCATATTCAGCAACTGTCATGTTCCTTTGTTTCAACGTGGCAAACTCAGATGCTTTCCTCTCTTGGACCCTCTCTGAGAAGTACTTGGAGTTGAAGTGCTCCTTGAACTCCTCCCAAGTGAACTGTGCATCCTCTCTAGTCGCCTCAATGGACTCCCACCATGCACGGGCGTCCCTTTCTAACTGGAATGTAGCTAGTAACATTTTGTCTCCATCCACGCATTGCATGACGTGGAAGATACGCTCAATCTCCTTGAGCTAGTTCTTTGCCTCATCAGGGTCAGTGGTACCACTAAATCGAGGCGGATTTAGGTTGCGGAAATTTTGATGTAACTCTCCAGCTCCTCGACTGTTATTATTATTGTTGTTGGCTCCAGCAGCCTGAAGTAACGCTTGAGTAAGCTGCTAGATAATCTGCTGCATGTCACGGAGTTGAGCACGCTCTGCTGCCATTGTTGATGTTTAAATTCCTTCACAAGAAAATTTTTAATGTAAGTTAATTGAGTTTGCACTAAGTTGTCCGTGTGAGAGTTTATTTTATCTTTTTACCCAGAGTTCTACCCATCTCACATAGGTATGGATTTAGACTCTAAGTCAAGGCAGGTCAAACCTAGATCATCCTATACTTAATAATAACCTAGGCTCTGATACCACAAAACTGTAACGCCCCGACGCGGAATATTGGAGCGGGATTACAGTTATTAAATAGTACAGAGCGAGAAATAAATGTAAATCATTGCACAATGAAATAATATCAAATAAACTCCAATTTCATTGATAATCCATCAACTAACTATTACATCAATGTAGCAGAGTCAAAACTAGGGCCCAAAGTACTTTATTCAAACCAAACTATTACATAATGACTAACTGACTCACTAACTCATAACTATACTAACAGACTTCTACTAGATAGCACTGGTTGCAGAAAGGTCACTCCTGAGTCTCCTCATCGGTCTCATCCTCGTGAGTGTGGTCATGATCTGACTCACCTGAAACACATTAAATAAATATGCAGGATGAGCGAATAACGCCCAGTAGGACTTAATATCTCATGAAACACAAGTATGTTTTAAATAGTTAATGTTTTAATGGCAGGCTAACTAGAGAGTAAAGTCATGTAGAGCATGTCATGATAACAAGAGAACAATAGCAACTAGCACAGGGAAAATAGTACAACGAGATCGACAATAGAATGGCCATGTAATGTTATAACATGTAAATTGCACAACGGTGCACTAGTAACGATCACACTTGCACTTGTAGAGATAGTACTTTGATTGTCATAGATTAATCTAGATAGTAAACTGGCCCTGGATGCATGCCGTAACACATCCTTGATCATTTTAACTCCCATGGGCATTGGCACTTTTCGGGCGCTCCTCCCAGGACCTGATCGGGCCCTATTGCGCTGGCATTAGTCATTTCTTTTATCTTAGACAATCACACGAATGGCCAATAGAGTACCAAGAAGAGATAAGAGAGTACTAGACAAGATAGATGAGAGTGTTGAGAGATCGTGAACAGATGAGAGGATATAGAGAGCAGATGAGATAGGATATTATCGTAAAATCACGTTAAACATCGATAGTACGGTTGCATGGCACACCACCGGAGGCCGACAGTCTGGTAGAAATCATCACCGCCCACAAGCCGTGTTATGTACACATGCTAGATGGTCCGGTGTGATCAAAGATAAGGAAAGAACACACTAAGGCCATGGATCGTACTGATCCTTAATGTCTATCGGGTTTTGGGGTACAACCAGCTCGTTGACTAAGGACATGCGCCAAAGCCAAGAAGACTTACGGAGGTCTTGACAAGTGGTCCCTGGCCCAGTCGAGAGTATTCCCGATGGAGAGGTGGTCCAAGTCAAGAGAAAGTGTATAAAAATAGGTCCGTCGTGCCTCGAGTGCTCGAAGGCCGAGGGAAAACAATAACGGTGTACAAATCTTGCGAATACAACGAAGACAAGTCCATTAAAGCAATTAAGGGATATTAAGTGAATAGTTCACTTAATTACCAGATATCTTATTGAGCATTTAACAAGTTTTTGTGGAAATCATTCATATATATTGTGTGCTTGTGTAAGATAATCATAAGAGCAAGATTGATCGTGCCCACATCTTTTATTTGATTATTACATGAGAATAATGTTCAACATTTATTAACAGGTCGTTACTGTTCTTACAGTGCATGATTAAGGTTTAATAGGGATTAACTGGGGAAATTAACATGGGTATACAAGCGAATCAGGGTTTGGGTTGCTCTGTTGAGGTCGCGACGTAGGGTTAGGTCACGTTCAGGTCGCGACATAGAGTCGGGTCGCGATCAGGTCAAGTCGCGACAGGGTTTCTTGTCGCATTCATGTCGCGGCGCGGTGTCCGGTCGCGTTCAGCTGAACCGGGCGCCGGAGTGAACCGGGGGGCAGGTCGCGACGCGTCGATCCACCGCGTTCATAACGCATTGGAGCCCGGTGTCGCGACCCCTCTGAGATCACGGCGTATCGTGCCGTCGCGACCTTAGGAGGTGGCCCGAACCCAGAAAAGAGGGATTTGCCCTTTTTTCCAGGTGGGTCTGCCTGACACTTAGCTATTCAAAATTCGATAATAAATCGTATAGAGGTTTAAAAAGCATGAAACTAGTTTTAAACGAAAGTAGATGTATAGATCTATCACCATACATGATTAACTTGAAAATAGACAAGGTATAGACATGCTGTGATCAGGTTATATTTCAGTGACCTAAACAAGCATTGTCAAGATTCAACGAATTAATTAGAGATGGATACACGATGAAATTTAGGTAAACTAGGGGCGTTTGAAAGCTAACATGAAATAGTATTTTTGAGACTTTTCTCAAGGCATGAAGTCAAGCATACATGAGGTTCATAAGCAAACATGAAGGGTCGGGTGCATGGATCTGACAGGGATTCAAAGAATTAATTCTCCTTCATGGGGATCAAAATAGAGCGAAACTAAAGGGCTTTTGCTCGGGATCATGAACTCTTCCTAGGGTAATTTTTACACGAATTTGACTTGAGAGATTGCCTATCTTTTGTCAAAACCAAGAAGAACCTTAGATTGGAGACGAAAACGAGATGAAAAACCCTTGCTTCAATCCTTCTTCTCCAAGCTCCTCCCATCCAGAACTCCTCCCCTTCGTCCCTCAGAGCTCCAGCCACGGTTTAGGTTTGGGTAGGGACGAGATTAGGGTGTTATGTTGGCTAATAGAGTCCTAAACCTTCCAAGACTCCTCCTTTTTTTCAAACTCCGAATTTCCTTATTTATCTTCCCACTTTCCCTCATTTATCCACCTAATAAGGCAAGGAACAGATCTAATTTCATGGGTAGAGGGTTAGGGTAAGTATATGACTCTTTTTTATGATATATATGGGTTATTTAGTATTTATCTTAACCCCTTTTTCATTTATTTAATTAATTAGGTACGAATTTAACCTAATTACCTATCATCCCATGATGGGATGTCCTCTTTTGGGCCCAATAAACCATGTTAGGACCATTAGTACATCCCATTGCTAATTAGCTTAATGGGCTTTGATTTAAATCATTCTAATTATATTTATTTCCCATTTTTATTCAATTATTTTATTTTCCCCATTTATATAAAAATAGAATTTTTATTTTGGTTTTAAAATCAAGGGTGCCACAACAGATATACACATATGGGATCTGAACACTAAGAATTTTCAGAGACCAGCTAGCAACTCCTTCAACTCTCAACTGTCTTCTGCTAGCAAAAAGAGATCTCCACAAGCCTTCTTCCAAGCTACAAGATTGAGACCTCCACATTCAGAAATTCTCCAAGCTCTCTCCTTTCTCACAGAAGTCTTGTTTCGGGTGGCATTTGCAATTGATATCTTTCTGTCCACCTCTGTAGTTCTGAAAGGAGGTGAATTGCAAATCTTACTATTTTCTCCTTTCTGAATTTAGTGTGTTTGCTCATTCTTGAGGCAAACTCACAAGAGTCTTTACATTTTCTTTCTGTGTAAATCTTGCGGGAGGATTGTTCCTGTTGTTCCCCTCTTGTGTAGGGAAGACCATGTGAAAGGTAGTCTTGTACCCCCGATAAGGGAAGACTTGCTTGGGAGCAAGTTGGCTTGTAATACCTCTCAAGGGTGAGAGAAGGCCAAGTTCTCTTGGTGGTTAGTGAAATCTCAAGTGGTTGGCTTGAGGACTGGACGTAGCATTTGCATGTGGGAAGGGCCAAACCAGGATAAAACTCTTTGTGCACTTGTGTGATTGTTTCCGCCAATTTACACTTGAATCACACACCACACTAAAATCTAACAGATTTGTTTAGTGTTGTTCAATTTTAGATAAATGTTTTAAAGTACAAGAAGTCCTATTCACCCCCCCCCTCTAGGACATCATTAGTGCCATCTCGGTCCAATACCCATGCTCTCAGAATGCAATTAGAAGAAAAGAAGCCAGTGGTGTCGACACAGGTCCCTCATGTGTCGACACATCCTGTGTTCCTAGTAAGCCATATTTTTGGATTATAGTCAGGTGTGCCAACACAAGTAAGGTATGTGTCGACACAAGTTACCTTCCAGTACTGTCAGAATAGGATGCCAGGACCATGTGTCGACACACAACTTAATTGTGTTGACAAACTTCGACTAATGATTCAGAACCTGAATTCTTGGACACGTGTCAGATTTTGATCCAAGAACTTTTGAGCGGGAATTCTGTGCCCCCAAACTATAAGGTACCACATGGGTACATGGGACTATAAATGCCCATGATCCTCACACTTTTTGAGGAATCACACACCAGTTCTTCATCTCCCAGAAGCAGAAGGCGGCAACTAGAGAGAAGCTTCATCTGAAGATTGCTGCTGCTCCAGATTTGAAGAATTGGATATTCGGTTGCTGTGAATGATCAAAGTCAAGTTGAATTCTCAGATTTAGGAGGCTACATCATTAGGCTGAAGCTGGAATTTTGAAGTTTCAGTTGGAAACACAACAGGGGGAAATTCGAACCAGTCTCATCTGCTCTACAATTTCTTGTCATTCTACTAGTTCTACATCTAATCTTCAAATCATTCTATGTGTAGTGTGAAATTGGAGCAATCCTTCTGCTCAATTTCATGCGTGTGTTCTAATTTGAGATTTCGATCATCTCAGATTGTGTGTGTGTTGTGTGATCTATTTGAACTGGCTACATAAGCAAAATTGTGTGTGTGTGTGTGGATGGTGGATGTAGGATACACAGTTGTGTAATCTGAACCACCCTAAATCTCAGTGTCTATGTGGTTTAATCCATCTTAACGTTAGATGATTGATAGGCACGCTTGTTATTCATTATGATATCATCTAATAATTTGTAGATTCACACCTCAGATCCTCTATCTGTAATTATTTGAATCTGTGCATAATTCAGAATTCTGAAATGATCATAGGTTTCTAATCTGATAAGTGTTTAATTTTTAATTTGGTATAAATCTATTCATCCCCCCTTCTAGATTTCTTCATAGCTATTTTCCGCTACTTTTCAGCTCTCACACACACTATTGACTCTTACTCAAATACACCATGTACTGATCTTAGATCAGTGCACATACACACAAAGAAATATAAAATGAGTTTAAGAATGATGAAACTAGACTCAGAGAATTCAGATTGAATTCTTCTTAGATCTGTTGCAGCTCTATCTCGTTCTTCTTCTTCTCGATCTAGATCTGCTATTGTTTCGTGATCTAGATCTACTGCTATTGTTGCTGCTTCACGATCTACATCTGCTACTGCTTCTGGACCTCACATCTTCTTCTTCTCCTCTCACTTTCTCTCAACTTCTGGTTGCTATGCAGCAGTTGGGAACCTCTTGCTGCCAAACTCTAGGTGTGTTGGGGTTAGGACTTCTTTAAACTTCATATTCTTCTATCTTCTAGCTTTAGATCTTAGGCAAGCACCTCCTTCATCTCCTGATGATCATTTTAGCATTCATCACTACAAAAACATGAAGAGAAATATAGAGGATTGGAGGTATATGTCGAGCAAGAGAGTGGAGGTGACGTAGAGAGGAAAGTGGGAAGGGTATCGATCATAAACAACCTAGAACTTTTCCCCTGTCGCTTAAATTCATGAAAAGATGAGAGTATATATAGGGGAGACCATTAGGGCAAAAGCCTATACGAAAATAACATCACACACGCGAGCAAAAATGTAAATATGCTAGAAACAGTCGACCTCTTATTGGAGGTGGTCGACCATTTTTCACAGTTGGCCAAAAAGCCAGTTCTGTGAAAAATGGTTTGAGTCCACTATTTTGCTTTGAATTTGCTTTGCACTTGTTCAAACCACTTTGCACTTGATTTGTACACTTTACATATGAGTTAGCAATCACCATATCTTCCAGGTTGACAGACAAGGCTCAACTGTCTACAGATAAGCCACAGGTCGACATACCCTCGATCTATTTGTTGACAGATAAGCCTTATCAATTGCATTCTAAGGTTCTAAATAGATAATCGGAGCTCAATTAAATATAGAGACATATAACTCCAATCAATTACCATAAATCCCAAATATTAACTTCATACAATGACTACCATTCCACATGGCCAAACATGGGGCCCAAGTTAAACTACACAAAAGCCTCCAAAGGGAATTTACTACGCATCAAAAGTCAATGCTTCAATTCTTTAAAAGGATGGGGACACTCATTCACTCTTGCCCACCCTCTTCCATTTCCAAGGGCTCATCTTCACTACCTAAATAATGTTAAGCAAATTAATGAGCTTACGCCCAATAGGATTTTCATCTCTAGGTGTGGGCAAAATATAAATGATTAATGTATTAAAAAGCATAATTTCAAGGGAGTAGTAGAAGAGCAATAGATATAGCAGTAAACTTGATTATGGGTATAACGACCCGACCTCCCAGACCCCTGCCAGGGACCTCGAAGGTCACACCCCCACCCACGGATCCGAAGACCCAGAAGGGTTAGAATTTAGTCCAGTGAGATAAGCAATGAATTGAAATAACTATAACACGAAAGTTCGTACATAATAAGAGAAATATGTACAACATGTCCCAAAGAAAAGTACAGGTATAGAAAGAAAGGTGCAATCCTTAAGGGGCATGCCCCGAGGACTTGCAAAAAGACAATTCTCAACTCACACAGTACAAGAGCTCTCATACTCACACTCTCACACTGCTGGCAACGCATGGCGTAACAAACCGCCAACTCAACCGTCCAACACCGAACTCCTGCAACAGTGAATCCCTACCTGAAGGAAGTTGGGGGGTGAGCCTCATGAACAAGGCCCAGTAGGGATAACTAGTCCCTTACCAGCCAGAGCAGCAGGAACTCCAAAGAATGCGAAAGTAAACTACACTAGAAAGTAGTAACTAAAGAAAACTACTAAGCTAGCTACTGCAAAACAGCGGAAACAGAGTAACTGACCAACAACCAAGGTCGGGCTACACATGACTCCCGCAGAACTAGCGGAGTCAGACACGATGCGGAAGCAACCATCAGCACACAAATGCCGAGACAAAGAGCTTACGGAACACCGGAGCAACCACGTGAGACCAGAGTCTCACCACAAGCACGGCCACCTTAGACCTTCACAAGCTCAAGGAAAGGTACACAAACAGGTGTCACTACGAACGACACCGAGCAATCACGTGAGAAAGACATCTCACCACAGGCACGGTCGCCTCAAACCTCCACAAGGTCGGGGACCCACAACAGAACCACCCTGAACCCTGTACACACCATGAGGTCAAGAAGCCTCACATGTCGGTGCTACCATGGACGACACCAAGGAACGAACTACAGAACAATGGTCGGGGCCAGCACAAGGCACACCGAGAGAACACGCAATGCGAAAGCCACCAGAAGAATAGGCCAACAAGGACAAACTAACGATGCCCACGGAAACTAGACACGGCCAGGCTATAACCGCCATGCAAGCTAGGGCAACGGATCACACTTGGAAACACGTGAGGGAAACACCGTCACCACCACATCAACTAAGCCACCACCATTGGCAGTCAAGAGGAGGACACACCGGTAACTCCCTCTACTCGCCAACCACCATCTCTTGCATACCACCTCCTCAAAAGAGTGAGGCCAGCGAGCCACCATAGAGAACACCACACACGAACAACAATAACCCGGCCTAGATGAGGCCCCACACCTGACACCCCGACATGGCTCTAGAACCAACATTGAGAGAGGCAGTGAGAAGGACTAGCTGATCTGCGCCGGAAGAACAACCAAACCACCTCGGTGTCCCAAACTGAGCTAAGAGAGCTCTACAAACAACTCTACGCCATTGTTCCCTACCATTTTCCCCTCTGCTACCAGAGTCTGTAACTCGAGCTTGCCCGCCACCTAGAGAACTCCCTCAACTAGCGCGGGGACTGAGGGTCCCAAGTAATGGTAACAACCTCTGAACGGAACAAACCCACGAGTGCCAAGCACCGGGCGAACTGGGAATAGGTGGGGCAACTACAACAAGTAAACGATATAGCTGACTCGTAACCAAGACAAGCCCAGCAAGCACAGGGCATGCACGACACACCTCTCGAAACTCCCAGGAGGTCTGTCAGCCACACAGGCACACACACCTCAGCCAAGAACTAAGGATTATAAAAAAGGCTACACAACAGCCCATAAGCTAGAAGGTGACAAGAAGCCCATCGTAATCAGAACCATAAAGTGACAAAGAACCTTTCACGACCAAAAGCGACAGCCAGGGTGTCACCTTTAGATGATGAACACGACGTATCGACCCATCGCGTTCTTCATCTGAAGATAGAGCCCTTGGGAAAGACCGCCCCAAGGCCCACACCCACAACCCGACCAAGGCAGCAACCACGGAACACCAGTCATGTGCCTAAGTTGGAGTAGAAACATTCCCCTAACCAACTTAGGCATAGACCACCCTTGCGAAGCCCAGAAACAAGGAAACCTGACAGGCAAGGGGAATGTGACAACAACCCTGTCGCAACAAGAATGCGACAAGCAGGGTGTCGCCTTCAAATGCTGAAGGCAATGTATTGACCCGTCACGTTCCACATCTGAAGGTAGAACCCTTGGGGCAAAACCACCCCAAGGCCCACACCGAAGGAAACCATGGTGATAAGCCACTAACTAGAACACGATCACCATGCCAAGTTGATGAGACCTCCCTCTAACCAACTTGGACACGGGCCACCCCCACCAAAACCGAGAGGGGAAACGTAAGGACAAGCAGAACGTGGCAGCTATCCTGTCGTGACCAGGACGTGACAGGAAGCCCGTTGCCTTCTGACTGATATCGTGACAGCTAACCTATCGCGATCTCATTCAGAAGATCGAGACTAGGGATGGGGCCATCCCACGATCCCCCAAGCTACAAAACGACCACCAGAGAGGGGAGGAAGAAGAGCACACATATCCAACCCAAAAGAAGAAGGCTCGAGGGGCACCAATGCCACCTCTCCTCGCCCATAAACCACAAGGAAACTAAACTACACAAGAGGGAGCACCACCGGCAAGCATTCTCCCATGCAAAACCACAAGGAAGCCTCGAGAACAAGGAGGATAGTTCAAAACAAGCTCCATCTCCTCAAGACAATAAGAGAGAGCAAGAGATCCCTACCTGCAATTGAAGATCCAGACCCGTTGGGGCCCTTTACGTTGGAATGACCATCTCCTCCTCGCTCCACACCGCTCCAACACTCCTCCACGAGCACGCCGGCACCTCCAAGCCCAAAATGCTTGAGAAGGGAGAGGGGAAGCTCCCCCACCACGGAGAGGGGGAGGGAAGGGAGGAAGGAGAAGAAAGAGATGTTTGACAGCCTTACTGAGGTCGCGACAAGGAGCACATCGCATTCTTACCAGAACGCGACGGGAACGTTGTCGCCTTCTCAAAAGTTCCGATAGGTCATCTGACAGGCAGACAACCTCCAGACCATGTGTCACACCAGCACGTGCCTCAGGTAAACGCGACATCTGGCACGTCGCCTTCACACACATGAGCACAGACAAGTGGTACACCAGCCACAAATAGACCACAAGAACATGACATAGAGGCTGTCGCCTTCTCAACCAAAAGGCAATATGGATCCCATTGCGTTCAGAACGTGACACATCGATCCGTCGCGATCCCATGATCAACACCAAGGACAACCAAAACTCATGATGTTACAATGGGACAAATCAAGGATAATAATTTGGCAGGTTCCTAATGATTCAAAATGTTGATTGATGTTAAACAGTGGCAGTAAATGTTCAGGATGGCTACATGTCAATGGTACATTTTTCAGAAATGGCTATTTTTCAAATATTTCAGATCATATACGTATCAAATCAATAATTGGAAATTTTAGAAGGATTCAGATCAGATATAAATCAAATGACAATAGCAAGATTGGCCATAATTCAAATGAACACATATACAAATGAACAAACACATCATATCAAACGAAGGCACTTTAAAATCTTGCATATCATAACACTGTCATGACACAATTAATAAGTACATTGGGTGCTCCTCCCCAGAACCAGACATGGCCCTTTATTTGTACAGGCATGGGTTAGTGGACCGAAGTCGCAAATAGTGCCAAAACATATTATGGCCAACAAAATTTCAAATGGGTAACGCAGTAGGATTTTTTATAAATTCAGAAGTACCCTGATGAATCAAGAATAACAAGGGTACAGATTCTAAGAGTGTCAATACACAGCATAGGAATGCAACTATTAGAATCAAATCATATAGCAAGTGGGTAGAATAATACTAATAAGAGTTTCATATTTCAATGCAAGCAAGATTTTAAGATAGAGTTCAAATCAAGTGATGAGAAGTTCAATCAAGAGATTAAGAGCAAATATGATAGTCTTCATTTTATTAAAGCTTTTACATGACTTAAAAACTTTTAGGGTACTGAACAGCCTTACTGTGTGCTAATCTAGACTAAACAGAGCAAGAGAAATGGTTTTTGGAAGACCCTTTTTGAATCGCATAAGAACTAATCACAACTATCATGGAATTTGAAACAGTGGTTGGAGAGGGTCTTCGAGGTAAAACAGTCCAAATTTCCAACAAGGAAGTTGTTGGAAACTCAAGTAGAATAACTCTAGGTTAATCTTGGTCAACAACTATGGGTGTTGGAATTAGGAGGTAAACAAGCCAAGTCCTAAAACTCTCAAGGTTCTCTACAGATACAACACAGGTTTGGGTAGCAGAGATCAATGAAAGAGACTTGCAGAACCTTAACACATTAGGTTGGTGCCCTAGAAAACCTATCTTAAATTTGCTCTCCAATCTTTGGTTTCTTCAAGTCGAAGTAAATCTAAGAGGAAGAACTCCAAGATCCTAAGCCGCAGGATCGTCCCCTTGCTCCTGAGTGCTCCTTACCACCCACGACTCCAAGCTTCCGTTCCCATAACCATAAAGGCTCAAAAGGGTTTTGGGGCGGCCAAAGAGAGCCACTTGCTATTTTTATGAGGCTAGGTCTTGGATAATTGTGTTAGAGTCCCCAATTTCTGGGGGTAGGTACGAGGGCCATACCTATGTGCCTATATATGCACCCATACCAAATATTGACTTTGTCTGGAAAGGACAAACTCACCTCACCTAGGCCATACTAGGTACTGGTACTTTTACCAACCCCAACAGTCGACTCCTGTGGCACACAAGTCAATTTTTTCACACGTGTTGTAACACCTTGGAAATTTATTAATTTAAAACTTAAGGAAAATAGAAAATAAATAATAAGGTTAAATAAAAATAGAATAAAAGTCATAGATAAACTCCCAAGAAGTGGAATCAACCATTTAAATTATTCTGGGCCAACACAACTCTTATTAGGCCAAAGAACAAAACCCAATGACATTAATTCCCAAAATTCGTAACCATAACTGTGCAGAAAATAGGAAAGGGCAAATGAGGGCTAAAACAAAGGTAATTAGCCATACTTAGCAACCAAACTCGTACCCAGCCATGTTAGGAGGTTTCCTAATAGTATTACTACTCCAATTGAGAGGAGAATTGTAAGGCCCTCGAATTTTATTGCATTATTTTAATTTCGACTAAATAATTTATGTTGTGTATGCATAGATGTACATATCTACGTATGTATTAACTATTTATACTTATGTATGCATGTGTGTAAGTTAGTTGTAAATAATGTATGAATGGTATGATGGTAATATGTACATAATAGTAACATATGGCACTTATATAGGTGTAAGTTGTGCATGGTTTCTGCATGTTTTGGAGTTCTGGCCGAAGGCCAGATTGGCGTCAATGTCAATGGACGTTTGTGTTGTGTAGGCGTCAACCATATGGATGCCAACACTAATCCCAACGTCCAGCGATGTGGACGCTAATTTCTCTGGCCTGCATGCGTTGCAGAGCCCAGAATTTCCGGGAACAAGCTACCCCAACCATTGGGGAGCTGTCTCCAACGGTCTGAAAGCCTTCTTGTCCGACCTACGTGAGAGGAGAGCTTCCTCTCCTCTATATACAAGCCCTTTTGCAACCCTCAGCCCTCTCTTGGCTCTCCTTGCAAGAGGAGAGGAAGGAGAAGAAGACAAACCCTAGTTTCTGTGAGAAGGACCTGACTTTGCAAGCCTAGATCTGGGAATTTGGAGATTCATCCGGCCATCTACAACGACTGGGAGATAGCTGGAACATTAGGGAAGGCTTCCCCGATCTCGCTTTGGTGTCTACATCAGTCAAGAACCCGGAGGAAGGTGTCTTTGGAGGCTTCTTGGGACTGCCCAAGGAGAGCTTCACCGCCATTTTAGATCCCTTTGGAGTATTTTTCAGAGGCAAGTAACACTTACACTCCGTCCATGTAGGTGTCAAGTAGGGTTTTATAATTTTTATGTATTTTTCCTCGCGTCCTAGATCCCCCATTCACCTTTGCATTTGGAGTTCGGTCTGTGTTTCTGCACAGACAGGAACTTGGCGTCAATGTCCTTGACGCCGAGATCCCTGGTGTGCGTCCAGCGATCTTGCCGTCCACTCCTGGAACGGCCAGAGACCGCCGCCAAGTTCGTCTGGACAGAACAGTGAACTGTTCTGCCCTTCTATATGATTAATTTCGACGTGTTTTGCGATGAGGATATAATGTAACTCTTATATGCTATGTATACTAGCTAATGTGATGAATGGGAGAATGAATGAACATTTATTTTGTGGGTGGTTGAGTTTATTCGTCTATCTAATGTGTATGCGAAAAGAATGGGAATATATATTCACCATGATCCTAATGACCCGTGGCAAAATTTTGTTGCCCAAATTTTGTTAGACCATGTATGTATGATCCTGTCTGTGCTCTGGGTTTCTGACATTTTTCCCCATGTTTGTATGGTTATTGAAATTTCTGTTTTGGGAAATAGAAATCATGCGTAGGTCGTGTTAAATTTCCAGTAAATTGCGTGTTGCTCGGTAAATTCGGGAATAAATTATGTGACCCTGTGCATGCTAGGGTGCAGACAGTGAGCTGTTAAATTTGTGATTATGTTCAACTCCATGTTAATTTGCATTATGAATAGTAATGTGAAATTGATGTTAAATTTTCTATAACTTCATTTTGAGTCAAAAAATCTGAAAATTTTCATGTGGAATCATAAATCTGAGATCAGCATGTGATTAAATTTTCAAGTCGTTTGGACAACTATATAGTGAAATATGAATTTTTTTCCATGCGAGAAATGTGAAAAAAAATGCATGCTAATGTGGGAATAATGTGACGTGTGTGTGTGATCTGATTCATGCAAATTTCTGAACATGTAGTCCCTGTTAACTGTAGAATCATGTTAGAAAAACAGATCCATTGTGTGAGTGAGAAAATGAATGAGAGGCAAGTGACATGTGTAAAGATATGTGTTAAAAATCGGTAAATGTGTAAATTGTGCCAAGTGTGACACTGCTTCCATAGAGGGCAGTGGAACCGTATCAGGGAAAAGTCCCCCTGAGAAGGTTCAATGTGTTGTGATCCTAAGCGCATTAGGATGAAATCCTGGAGGTGGACAAGTACCACTGGTTAGGGTGGAGACTTGTTCTCCCGGTCTGCGCAGTCCAAGAGTCGTCACTGTATTGCCTAGGTGGCGTCTATGTGTATGTGTCCTTCTTATGGTGGTTTGGACTATGTGTCACGGCACTAAATGTGAATGTGAAAATGTGTATGTGCTCATGTGTAAGAACTGTGGATGTGAACAATGTGTAAATGTGCATGTGTAAAGTGTAAATTATGTGAATGGGAAATTGTGTAAACATGTGAAACCAAAATGTGAGGGTTGTGAATTTGTGATCCATGTTGTAGTAATCTGAAATCATGTTAAAACAGCAAACTAAATGTACTTATAATCATGCTTTACATGTGCAAATCGCCTAGAATCCATGTTAGAAATGATTCTTAGTGGTGTGTAAGTAATCCCATGCTTGGTTGCCTTCATGTTATGACTTAAATTGATTAAGTAGCTCTCATGTGTTGGGTTATGCTTCCTAGTCCATGTAAAAACCAGCAAGCTTAAAGAGGATGAAATGGTCATGAGCATGTATAGGAATGTATAGGAATTCATGCTAAGTGTATTCTTTTCACCTAGGCATTGAGACCATGCTAAACTTGCTTTCATGATTAGTTTAATTGAAAATAGACCTTTCATGTATTGGAATGAGTAGAGAGCATGTGATAGGTAGTTTTATTGTGGAAAAATCTGAAAGCATGAATCATGTGTTCATTAGTAGAATTTCCAAGATAAGGTTGTTAATTTCAATGTCACACATGCTATATGTTGTGTCTTATAAATGTGTATGTAAAACCTGCTATGATATGTACATGTATGGTATGTGTAGAGTTATTTGCTGAGTCTTTTAGACTCATTACTTGCTTCGGCGTATAGGTGTAGTAGGTGACACACCTTTGGAAGAGACCGTGGAAAGCGACTCCGAGCGTGGGGAGTAGCTAGTTTGGTGGAGCTTAGTTGTGACATTTTGGCATTTTGATGTATGTAATTGCAACATTGTACTAGCATTATCATGGAAAAAAATGTTTAAGTGTGGACAATTATGTATTTAATTTTCAGCAAGTTAATTATGTGGACTTTTAGTTCTTAAATGTTATCGAATCATGTATGTTAAATGTGGATGATGAATGAAATGAAGACAGTGGTTCTTTTACTTCTGCTACTCTATTCTTATATTCACGTGTATCTCAGCTGAATGTTATTGTTGGGTAAATGTCCCACTGTGGCAACGTTCACTATATCGACGTGGGTTGGTATAACTGTACCGGTATAATGAGGGTCGCTACAGAGATTGGTATCAGAGAAACCGGTTGAGATTGCACATGAATATACATAAGTCATCATCCCCATTGCATGCTAAGTATGTCCACATGTATAGAATTGATTAATAATGGATGAAAAATAGATAAGCATATTGTTAGAAAACTTAGTAACTTAGCTAATGGTGGCTGGAATTATTACAGCCATGGCTTCGAGAGGTAGGCGTGGCGGAGCGCCGGCCAGTGAGGACGAGCCGAGACGTGACGAGCGGGCGGAGCAGCAGGCCCCGGCACCGCAAGGTCCTGTACTTCCCCCACCGCCGCCTGTGGATTATGGAGTATTCATGCAAGGTCTGGTGCAAGCCATGCAGACGCAGGCTCATACCCAGGCAGCACTCCAGGCACAGTTGGAGGCTTAGGTTAGACAAATAGAATGATTAATAGTCTGTTTTATTTAATTATGTGATATTATGTTGATTGTGTATTGCTTGATGTGTACTGTAGCAGGCTCAAGTATCAGCTCAGGACCATGGTGGACCTTCTACCATGGAAAGATTCAAGAGGATGCTGCCACCCTCTTTTAAGGGGGAGAGCGATCCATTGTTGGCAGAAAGCTGGATGAGGGAGATAGAAAAGATCTTCCGAGCCATCAGGTGTGCAGATGAGGATAAGGTTACATTAGCCACCTACATGCTACAGGTATGCTTTAGTTTATATGCTTGTATGTTCTGTTAAGTTAGATTTGTTTAGATGGTGCTTATGAACGGTGTACTGCAGGAAAGAGCTGATGTATGGTGGGCTTCATTGTTGCGTACCCGGTTTGAGGACAGAGCTATTGATGTTGCGTGGGACGAGTTCGTGAGGCTCTTTCGGGCCAAGTTCGTCCCCGAGCATGTGCAAGATCGGATGGAGCAAGAATTCCTCTCTTTGGCTCAAGGCTCCATGACCGTGCTAGAATATGAGGCAAGATTTTCTGAACTCTCTAAATATGCACCTCATATCGTGGCAGATGAGAGCAGGAAGACAAAGAAGTTCGTGATGGGACTCAAGCCATCACTGAGGATGAGACTCGTGGCGTTCGACCACCGCACCTTGGATGAGGCCCTTAGCACTGCTTGTAGGCAGGAGGGTGAGATGGAGCAATACCTTGAAGAGAAGAAGGCTTCGCAGAAGAGACCTGTAGCTACGTTCCAGTGGCAGGATAAGAAGAAAGCGGTGTACCAGACTCAGCAGCGACCAGTAGCAGTCGGCAGTACTCAGGTACCTTCTGTACGTTCCCCTAGTGTGAAGAAAGAGTGTCCCCACTGTGGGAGGACACATGGTGGTTCCGAGTGTTGGATGATTACGGGCAAGTGCTTGAAGTGCGGAAGCAGCGACCACAAGATCAAGGTTACCCGAGACTTCAGCAGGGAGTCCAGCATGGAGCGCCAGCCCCAGCGGTAGAGGCAGCAGCGCCAGCTACAGGAAGACCAGGAAGGCCTCGAGCCCCAGCTCGAGTGTTTGCTTTGGCTCGTGAGGACGCCGAGCAGGCGGAGCATGTCACCGAAGGTACGGTTTTACTTCTAGGTGTGCACACTCAGGTTTTGTTTGATACTGGTGCTACTCACTCGTTCATTTCCGAGCAGTTCGCTAGGTAGTTAGCCCTAGAGTCAGGCGTAGAGTCTGAGGATTTAGAGGTCCCTTTGTCTGTGCACACCCTTGCGGGTACGGTATCGACTAGGAAGTGCATTCCGTCGTTACCGGTGTGCATTGAGGATAGAGTCCTGGATGGGTGTTTCTTCTTGCTAAAGATGAAGGGCTATGATGCTATTCTTGGTCTGGATTGGCTAGAGGAGCACTATGCGTTAGTGGATTGTCGTCGTAAGAGGATTGTTTTCTGCATTCCTGGTGAAGACGAGTTCTCTCATCCCTTGCCAAGGAATTTGGCGGGAAAGTTAGTCATCTCTGCCATAAAGGCGATGCGCATGGTAAACAAGGGTTGTGACGCTTTTCTTGCCAACGTGGTGTTAGTACCAGAGGCTGATGAGTCACCTACTCTTGCGGAGATTGAGGTAGTGCAGGATTTTCCAGATGTCTTTCCTGATGACTTGTCTGGATTGCCACCGGATAGAGAGATAGAGTTTACCATAGAGTTGCTTCCGGGCACCTCTCCTATCTCGAAGGCTCCATATCGGATGGCACCTGCGGAGTTAGCCAAATTAAGGAGGCAATTGCAAGAGTTGCTTGATAAGGGATTTATTCGCCCTAGTGTTTCCCCTTGGGGCGCACCTGTATTATTCGTCAAGAAGAAAGACGGGTCACTTAGGTTATGCATTGACTACAGGAAGTTGAACCAAGTGACTGTGAAGAACAGGTATCCCTTACCTCATATTGATGATTTGTTTGACCAGTTGTGAGATGCATCAGTCTTTTCTAAGATTGATCTGCGATCTGGTTATCATCAGTTGAGGATTCAGAGTGAGGATGTGTCCAAGACGGCGTTTAGAACCGTTATGGACATTATGAGTTTTTGGTCCTTCCTTTCGGATTGACCAACTCCCCTGCAGCGTTCATGGATCTCATGAACAGGGTGTTTAGGCCTTATTTAGATAGCTTTGTCATATTGTTTATTGATGATGTGTTGGTCTACTCTCCGGACGAGGCCACACACCGTCAGCATTTGAGGGTAGTGTTAGAGGTTCTTCGTGAGCACAAGCTGTATGCTAAGTTCAGCAAGTGCGATTTTTGGTTGCGTGAGGTTCATTTCCTCGGGCATGTTATCTCCGGTGCTGGTGTTGAAGTTGATCCAGCAAAGGTCCAGGCAGTTATGGATTGGGAGATTCCCAAGACCCCTTCGGAGATTCGTAGTTTTATTGGTTTAGCTGGTTACTATCGGCGATTTATTGAGGGATTTTCATTCATCGCCGCCCCTTTGACTCAGCTTACAAGAAAGGGAGTGAAGTTTGTTTGGTCCGAGAAGTGTGAGAGTAGTTTTCAATTATTGAAGACTAAGCTCACGACAGCCCCGGTGTTAGTCTTTCCGAGCGGTGTAGAGGGTTTTGCTATCTACACGGATGCGTCTCGGATTGGTTTAGGCTGTGTGCTAATGCAGCAGGAAAGGGTAGTGGCTTATGCTTCTCGTCAGTTGAAGGAGCATGAGAGGAACTATCCGACTCATGACTTGGAGCTCGCAGCAGTGGTTCATGCACTAAAGATCTGGAGGCACTATCTTTATGATGTCAGATTTGAGGTGTTTACCGACCACAAGAGCTTGAAGTATCTTTTCTCCCAAAAGGAATTAAACCTGAGGCAGAGAAGATGGATTGAGTTCTTGAAGGACTATGACTTCGACCTTCAGTATCACCTGGGAAGGCGAATGTCGTAGCGGATGCTCTGAGTAGAAAGAGGCCATATCTCCAGCAGGATTGGAAGATGTTGGAGGATGCGGCTTGCGCGTTGACTGAGTTAGAGCCATCGCTATGTCAGGCTTTTGTAGCTCAGTTATCTCTTAGGTCCTCGGTTTGGATGAGGTGATCGAGCAACAGAAAGCCGACCCTAGACTCCTAGAGTTAGTGGGCAAGGCGGGCATTGCTCGTGATGAGGACGGTGTGATCAGATTTCAGCATCGTGTTTGTGTCCCTGATTTGCTAGATGTCCGTGAGCATGTGTTAGCGGAGGCTCACAGATCGCGATTCTCTATTCATCCAGGTAACACTAAGATGTACCAGGATTTGAAGAGATCCTTTTGGTGGTTTGGCATGAAGAGGGATGTAGCCGATTATGTATCCCGGTGTTTAGTATGCCAGCAAGTGAAGGCCGAGAGACAGCGACCATCCGGCCTTATGCAAAGGATGGACATCCCAGTGTGGAAGTGGGAAGCTGTCACTATGGACTTTGTTTCGGGTTTGCCTCGATCTAGAAGGGGAAATGACTCGATTTGGGTAGTCGTTGATAGATTCTCGAAGACTGCTCATTTCTTGCCTATGAAGAAGAAGCAGTCAGTAGAGAGTTTAGCTAGATTGTATGTTAGTAGTATCATTAGATTGCATGGTGTGCCGAAGTCGATCATTTCGGATCGAGATCCGAGATTCACTTCGAGGTTGTGGAAGGGTCTTCAAGATGCTTTAGGTTCAGAGCTGAAGCTCAGTTCGGCGTTTCATCCCCAGACTGATGGACAGTCCGAGAGGACTATCCAGATGCTCGAGGATATGCTGAGAGCGTGTGTGCTGGATTGGAAGGATGACTGGGAGCGTCATTTACCTCTTGTGGAGTTCGCATACAATAACAGCTTTCATATGAGTATTGGTATGGCTCCATTTGAGGCGTTGTATGGTTGGCCCTGCAGATCTCCTTTATGTTGGGAGGAGACCGGTGATAGGCAGCTGATCGGTCCGGAGTTAGTTCAGGAGACTTCGGATAAGATCCAGCTTATCAGAAAGAGGCTTGTTGCAGCACAGGATAGGCAGAAGAGCTACGTCGACAACAGGAGGAAGAATCTTGAGTTCGAGGTGGGTGATCATGTCTTCTTGAAGATATCGCCTACTCGAGGTGTTGTCAGATTTGGCAGGCGTAGTAAGTTGAGCCCTAGATTCATGGGCCCGTATGAGACTCTCAGATGTTTAGGCAGCGTGGCATATGAGCTAGCATTACCCCCATCTTTGACTAGTGTTCATCCCGTCTTCCACGTTTGATGCTCAAGAAGTATGTCCGAGATCCGTCTCATGTGATTAGTCATAAGCCAGTGGAGATTCAGCCAGATCTGTCGTATGTCGAGCAACCAGCAGCTATTCTTGACCGGAAGGTTCAGCATCTCCGGAACAAGAGTATTGCGTCGATAAAGGTTCTATGGCGGAACTTCTCACGAGAGGAGGCTACTTGGGAGCTTGAGGATGCGATGAAGAAGAAGTATCCCTTTTTGTTTGAGTAGTGTCGTTCTAACTTTGAGGACGAAGTTTCTTTAAGGGGGAGAGGGTGTAAGGCCCTCGAATTTTATTGCATTATTTTAATTTCGAGTAAATAATTTATGTTGTGTATGCATAGATGTACATATCTACGTATGTATTAACTATTTATACTTATGTATGCATGTGTGTAAGTTAGTTGTAAATAATGTATGAATGGTATGATGGTAATATGTACATAATAGTAACATATGGCACTTATATAGGTGTAAGTTGTGCATGGTTTCTGCATGTTTTGGAGTTCTGGCCGAAGGCCAGATTGGCGTCAATGTCAATGGACGTTTGTGTTGTGCAGGCGTCAACCATATGGACGCCAACACTAATCCCAGCGTCCAGCGATGTGGACGCTAATTTCTCAGGCCTGCATGCGTTGCAGAGCCCAGAATTTCCGGGAACAAGCTACCCCAACCATTGTGGAGCTGTCTCCAACGGTCTGAAAGCCTTCTTGTCCGACCTGCGTGAGAGGAGAGCTTCCTCTCCTCTATATACAAGCCCTTTTGCAACCCTCAGCCCTCTCTTGGCTCTCCTTGCAAGAGGAGAGGAAGGAGAAGAAGATAGACCCTAGTTTCTGTGAGAAGGACCTGACTTTGCAAGCCTAGATCCGAGAATTTGGAGCTTCATCCGGCCATCTACAACGACTGGGAGATAGCTGGAGCATCAGGGAAGGCTTCCCCGATCTCGCTTTAGTGTCTACATCAGTCAAGAACTCGGAGGAAGGCGTCTTTGGAGGCTTCTTGGGACTGCCCAAGGAGAGATTCACCGCCATTTTAGATCCCTTTGGAGTATTTTTCAGAGGCAAGTAACACTTACACTCCGTCCATGTAGGTGTCAAGTAGGGTTTTATAATTTTATGTATTTTTCCTCGCGTCCTAGATCCCCCATTCACCTTTGCATTTGGAGTTCGGTCTGTGTTTCTGCACAGACAGGAACTTGGCTTCAATGCCCTTGATGCCGAGATCCCTGGTGTGCGTCCAGCGATCTTGCCGTCCACTCCTGGAACGGCCAGAGACCGCCGCCAAGTTCATCTGTGAAGGATCGAAATGAATGTGTGGAAAAGATCTAGAAGGGGGGGATGAATAGATCTTAGCCACTTTTGCGGAAGCTTAAGTAATTTGAAAACTATTTAGAATCAGAGGCAATGTTATCAGTGAAAAACTACAGATCTGATTAGATTTGAGTGAGTTGAAAAACTTAGATGTGAAGCAAGTTGATTAAGTGAATTAAAAACGGATCCTATGCAAGCATCTAGCAGATGAATCAATCAAACCACAGAAGACAAATGCACAAGGATTTTTTAGGTGGTTCGAAATCACCCAAGTGATTCCTACATCCAACCCTCACAACCCGTGAGGCTTCACTAACACAACTGGGCTACACACCCAAAGGAGCCTAACAACTCCAACACTTCAGAGCATACAACTCACACGACCTCTAGAGCAAGACTACTCTAAAAACACTGAGCAAGACTGCTCAAACCAACCTTGAGCTTGACAACTCAAACTGAGCTCGACGGCTCACAACAACCTGAGCACAATGCTCACACAATTTGAGCACAAGGCTCACACTAAAACTTGCTAGACACCAACTTAAGACTAAGATCCTCTAGCAACAGATCTAGTTGAAATTTGAGAACTCTAAAGAGAGTTATGCAGAAGCACTTGCATAATCTCAAAAGATATCTCAGAAGAACAGAAGAAAAGATAAATTGTATTGAAAGGCTTCGTTCTTCAGTGTACTCCCTTGTCGAAGCTTGAATTGGGAAGAAACTTGTGAAGCTTGAAGTCCAAGTCGATGCTCTGCAATCTGAGAAGTTGGATCTTCCTCGAATTCTTCACCAAAGAACTCTTCTACAGGATCTGCCTCCTTGGAATGCTTCAGAGGAGTCTTCAGGAATCAAATTCCAATTCCCACACCTTGAATTGGTGGAATTGGTCTTCTGGAAGCACTTGGAGAGCAGAGGAAGGAGACACGAGCTCTTTTTGGCCGCTAGGAGCTTTTTGGAGGCTCTAAGAGAGTTGGGTCACTTCTCTGATGTGAAGGCTGGCCGAAAAGACCTTTTATAGCCTTAGGATTCCAAAGATACCCTTTTGGGGTACAAGGGCACGCGTTCCTAGGAAGATTCTGATCGCCCTAGAAGGACACGTGGCAAGCAATATAGATAAGTTGGAATCTTGATGGAGTGTGTCGACCTGCCCTAGTGGCTGTGTCGACACACTGAGTGAAGGCTGAAGCATGGTCTTTGGTAGACCTTTGGTGTCGACACACAACCCAACTGGTGTCGACACACTTGTCTGGAAGTTGACAGCTTGAGCTTCTGGAAAGGTGTCCTGTGTCGACCTGCTCTGGGAGTGTGTCGACCTCCTGTCCCAATTCACAAAACAGTTGTTTTGGGAGCGGGGTCTAGTGTCGACCTGCTCTGAGAGTGTGTCGACCTGGGTGGACTGATTCCTGAAAAACTGCGACTCGTGTCGACACACTCTTGACTCGTGTCGACACAGTCTCAACATTTTTACACATTTTTCCTTTGAATCTGTGTTGTTGTGTCGACACTATTGATGGGTGTGTCGACACATCTTTTACATAAAAATGTTTGTACCTGAAAATTAAACACATATATCATTAGTTAAATAATTTATCATGAACATCAATGATAAGTGTGATTTGAAATATGCTTTTTGAACATGAATTTCAGGTATGATGTTTTTGACATGTTTCAATTGAATTGCTTTAAAATTACCTCTTGTCATCATCAAAATAGGAGGGAAATAGTGTAAATAAACACTCAACCAAACAATCTCCCCCTTTTTGATGATGGCAACATTAAATCCATATTTCAATGTGGTTTTGATGAAGTGTGATTTTAAGCAATTTTTGTTATTCAAAATTTTTGTTTACTTTTTGTTTATACTTGTCAAAGACTTTTTGAAATTTTTCTGTAACAATTGATGGTGCATTTGTGAAACATAATGTTACTTGAATTGAGATTTTTTGTACACACAAGTCAAGCAACTTAACAAGTATTCAAACACAAAGATTTTCATTCACAATGACACAACAAGTTTCATTGAGACAAGCAAACAAACATTTCATTCATTTCAATTCAGAAACTCATTACATCAATTTCATTCATTTTTCTCCCAAAACATTACAATGATTTTTCATTCATTCTTTCTTTCTTTCTTCTCCCCCTTTGACATCATCAAAACAAGATTACATTAATTAGAAGGTGGAGGAGGAGGAGGAAGGAGGATTGTCTCTATGTCTGACATCCTCTTCTCCATGGAAGCCATGCTAGACTTCATCTGCTCATGGATTGTTGTTAGCTTGGTGTGTAGAAAATGTTCCATTCGATTGGTGTTCTCCATCAAGTTGTCTTGGATTCTGTGTAGATCGTCTGTAATTGGTTGTGAGGTTGATGAAGAACCAACTGACCATCCAGGTCTGGACAAGATCTTGAATTCCTTTTTCAGTTCTGAAATCTGATTGTCCAAGTGAACATTAAAGTTTTTCATGCTCTCCAAGTCATCAGCTAGGTGAGCAAAGGCACACCTTGTCATGTTCAGCTGAGAGAGGGTCTCTGTGGTGTTGAAGACATTTGCTTGGGAATTTGCCAAAATTCCCTGGAGAACTATCTCTAGCTTTTGTTGGTGCTCCTTCAGATCTTCTGAGGCATCAGCTAGGGATCCAATGAGCCTATTGAATATTTGAGCTGCATAGTCTGATGCTGCCTTCTGCTCAATGAAATTAGCTGAAACTCTGTTCTCTAACCTTTTGATCCTCACTTCAAATCTTTCGGACATTGTATGAATTGAGGAGTTCAAAGTATCAAACTTGGAGTTAAGGAAGGAGAACAATTCTGGTGGAATTGAGGACCCACCAGAAGAAGTTGAAGCTTGGAAAGTGGGAGGTTCAAGGTCAGGGGGAATGGATGAGGAGGGCTCAAAATGAGGTGAGATAGGGCTATTAGCTAGAATGTCACCTTCAGGAGAATGTTGAGGCTGATCCTCATCCACTAATTGCTGGTACTCTGGCAAGTGAACTTGAACTTCTGGCAATTGGACTTGATCCTCTGGCCTAAGAGGCTGTTCCTCTTGAATTTGAGGCTGGCCCTCAACATGTGGAGGCTGATCCCCTTGCTCTTGAGGGTGGTCCTCTTGGACTTGAGGCTGGTCCTCTTGTATTTCAGGAGCTTCAAATAGAACTGGACCTCTTCTTATCTGGTTGTCTTCCAATCTAAAGCCCATAAATTTCTTTTTGTTCTTGAAGCAGAGATGTTTGACTTGGGAATTATTTGGGATTTCTCTCCTTCTAAGGGCACACCAAAGTGCTCAAAAACTGATGTGAGGTGAGCAGCATAGGGGAGTGATCTCTTGAGGTTCTTTGTAATTGTTTTGACATTATCTAATACATAATGTCATGAAGATTTATCTTGATGTCCTTTTTCATGCAATACAGGATAAACCTCTGTGTCTCTGTCAACCTGTCCCTTCCACCACCTTGAGGGTAATTATGGTTGTTAACATGTGATGGATAA
The DNA here is from genome assembly GCA_014218235.1 of Colocasia esculenta. Classification (NCBI taxonomy): domain Eukaryota; kingdom Viridiplantae; phylum Streptophyta; class Magnoliopsida; order Alismatales; family Araceae; genus Colocasia; species Colocasia esculenta. Next base: position 23,868,624 of record CM024765.1, on the reverse strand, counting down.
TTCTCAAGGATGGGGAAAAAGTATTGGTGTTGTATTTGGTGACATGAGTCTGTTTGGGATCAGACTCATCAGAGGGTAGGCCTGTGAGAAGGGTGTAGGCTTCATGAAGGTCAAATTGGTATTTGTTGCAATTTTCACCTTCATCAGGAGCATGAAACAAGGTGGCTGCTAAGTCTGTTGGTAAATCAATTTCGACTCCTTTGACCAAAGACTTGTACCCAAACTTTGTGCACTTTAAGTTCTTGTAAAATTCTTGAACTAATCTTGGGTAAAAGATAGGAAAGTCTGAAATGAAGATCAACCAAGACTGAAAAGCAAATAAGGTCCGAATTTCTGGGAATGAGTTTGCTAGCTCATTGTCTGTCAAATCTAGAATTCTGGGCTTCAGGATAAGCTTGGCAGCAATACGAGACTCTGAGGAGATTTCTTCTTCTTGAGACTCAGAGGATTCAGAAGAAGAGGAGGATTCCTCAGGGTCTTCAGAGGGGGAACCCTGAATGTCTTGTCTAGGGTTTGGAGAATGGCTACCTCGGCCTGAAGTGGAGGTTCTACCTCGCTTGGAAGCTCTCTGAGGTGCAGAAGAAGATCCTGGTTGCTCAGCAGGATCGTTTCTCCTCTTGGTTCTTCTTTCAACTTGCTCAACGGCTATTTCCGCCGGAATGGGCCTGGAAGATGCCCTTGATCTGGCGCCGCGCCGGGGACCCAATTTCCGGACCATGGTGCTAGGGTTGGAGTGGAAATTGAAGAAGATGGAAGATTTGAGAGGGGATTGAAGAGTGGATGTGATTTAGAGAGAAAATGGTGGAGATTCTTGCCGGAAACAATGAGAAAGAGGGCCATCGGGTCAACCTGATGCCCAAAAGGGTTTCAGTGGTACACTGTCCCGCAGGAACAACAAGGGGTAATCATAAACCCTAACGGCCTAAAAAGGATTCTGGCAAGGGGTGTGTCGACCTGACCCAGAGTGTGGGTCGACACGAGTCACAATGTGTGTCGACACGGCCTTGATGAAAATTTGAATGTTTAAGAGGAAATTTTTGAGAAATTTGGGGACATCTTTAGAATGATAAAGAATGAGAGGAATTATCATTTCAAGGATTTTTAAGGGGCTTAAAAAATTCATTTGTTATATTTTGCAAGAATTCATCACAAATCAAGTTTTTCAAGCAATTTCCCAACAGGATATTAGCATTCCAAGACTTGAGTCAACAAGATGATAAATTGAGGGATATAATGTATCTAACAATCAACCAAAAACTACCATGTTTCTCAATTTTCAAGAATTAAAGATGTCATCTAGACCAAATACAATTGTGTTGAAAGTAAAACACAAACTTAAAGAAGCAACTTGATGAAGGAAGAAGATGATTCTTTCTAAACAAATCTCCAATAATTTTCATATTTTTGTTCTTTTAACAAACTATCAAATGATATAAATCTCTTTCACTCAAGTACTAGTGCTTTTTACACACCATAGTCCCTGGATACTTAAGATTTAGTCATTGTCAAGTCTCAAAGGGGTAAATGATGACCTTTTGACATGAAAATATACGTTTTGTAGACGCCAATATTTCCAGTTACTCAGTCATCATCAAAAAGCATAGCACATTTTTGCTTAGTTTTGAATTTATTTTCAATTTTGATCCCCTTTGAACAGAGTTAGCAATAATGCCTCATGACATACATGGCACTTCATTCATTGTGAAGGTGTGCAGTTTCTCAGCACAGATGCCATTGCTCTGTTGGATTTTACAAGATTTTGGAGAGTTTGTGAGATAGAATTCAAATACATCCAGTCATCAGTTGCAAACAAGGAAATGTTTTAAGTTCAAGGCACAAATTGTTATTTAGTCTAGGAAGAGATCTGAATTTCTGTGGATTGAGAGACATAGTTGAAAGTTGATTAGTAAAAATATAATAAATCACTCAAGGTTCATTTTGTGACTCTAGACTTTAGAATGAGGACATCATGCAAGGAATTGATGAAATGCAAGAAGGGTTTTGAATTTTGCAAAAAATGACTTGTGAATTTTCTAGCTCCCCTGAGATGATGATTTCAACCATTTTTCATCAAAATAAAGATATGCAATTTTGAAATCAGAAAGAAATTTTCTTCTTGGACAACAAGAACTTCTCCTCAACAATTGCATATTCATTTCTTGGTACTTGGCGGAGATAAGCTCTCACGCATAGTGAAAGTGTCCAGACAAGCCTAACTTGTCCTTCTTCAAATCACCATTTGATATACCAAGTAACTTCAATACAATAAGAGTTGAAGAATTCATTGCCAAAAGGAAATGGAAGTTAAAACTGTGCAAGTTTTGAAATCAGAAAAGAAATTCTCTTTGAACAATAAAAGCTCCCCCTCAACTATTGCATATTAACTTCTTAGTACTTGGCGGAGATATGTTCTCACGCATAGTGAAAGGTTCCAGACAAGTATAACATGTCCTTCTCCAAGTCACTATTTGATATACCTTGAAGTGTCAACACAATAAGAGTTGGAGAATTTATTGTAAGAAAAAAGAATTAGAATTGAAAGTGAGAGAGATATGAACAATGTGAATGAAGGAAGCAAAGAGCTATGAAATGCAACGAACTCCCCCTTAGACAATGCATAACACTCAACCCAAACCTAGAGAGAAATCAAGAAGGTGGACACTTGCAAAGACCAAGTTCTCTCCTTAAAGATGAAAATCTATTTTCAGGAAGGGGTTTTGTGAATATGTCTGCAATTTGTTTTTCAGTTTCAATGAAGTGGAGTTCAAAAGACTTCTTTGCAACCTCATCTCTCAAGAAATGATGCCTAATTTCAATGTGTTTTGTTCTAGAGTGCTGAATGGGGTTTTTAGAAAGGTTGATTGCACTTGTGTTATCACATAGGATGGGTACACACCCTAAATCTTGGTTATAATCAAGAAGTTGATGTTTCACCCAGAGAATCTGAGTTCCACATCTACCTGCTGCAACATATTCAGCTTCTGCAGTTGACAGAGCAACTGAATGTTGCTTCTTAGAAGCCCAAGAAATAAGGCACCCACCTAGAAATACACACAAGCCACTTGTGCTTTTTCTATCTAACTTACACCCAGCATAATCAGCATCACAATAGGCAAACAATTCTAACTTGCAACCACAGGATACCAAATTCCTAAGTCACATGTTCCAACAAATATTTAAAAATTCTTTTCACAGCAAGCATATGACTTTCTTTAGGATTAGATTGGAATCTAGCACATAAGCACACACAAAACTGAATGTCAGGTCTAGAAGTAGTAAGGTAGAGCAGAGAGCCAATCATACCTCTGTAGGTCTTTGGATCTACTGACTTACCAGATGGGTCTTCTTCTAGCTTAGCATTTATTGCAATGGGTGTGCTTGAGTGTTTAAGGTTCTGAAAGTCAAACCTTTTCAGTAGCTCCTTGACATATTTGGTTTGACTGATGAAGATTCCTTCATTGGTTTGGTTAACCTGCAATCCCAAAAAGAATGTTAAATCTCCCATTAAGCTCATTTCAAATTCATTCTTCATTTGATTTGAAAATTCAGTGCAAAGGCTTTATTAGTTGATCCAAATATTATGTCATCAACATAAATTTGGACAACAATTATTTGATTTTTTACTATTTTTGTGAACAATGTTTGATCAACATTACCTCTAGAATATCCTTTTTCAAGTAAAAAGGAACTCAAACGATCATACCAAGCTCTTGGAGCTTGTTTAAGACCATAGAGTGCCTTATTAAGCTTGAAAACATGGTTATGATATTTTTCATTTTCAAATCCAGGAGGTTGTTCAACAAAAACATTTTCCTTTATATATCCATTTAGAAATGCACTTTTGACATCCATTTGAAAGACTTTGAATTCATGGAGGATGCAAAAGCAAGGAAAATTCTCACAGCTTCTAGTCTAGCTACAGGGGCATAAGATTCTTCAAAGTCAATTCCAAATTCTTGGTTATACCCCTTTGCAACTAGCCTAGCTTTGTTTCTTATTACTTGACCAGCTTCATTCAATTTATTTCTGAAAACCCATCTAGTGCCAATCACTGTTTGGTCACTAGGTCTAGGCACTAATTCCCACACTTGATTTCTTTCAAATTGATGAAGTTCATCATGCATAGCATTAATCCAATCAGAACTGGATAAGGCTTCATCAATTGACTTGGGTTCAATTTGGGAAATTAGAGCTAGTGAGTCTTCTTCAATGTTTTGCAAAAAGGATGATCTGGTCCTAACTCTATCATTTAAGTTGCCAACTACACTGTCTAATGGGTGATCTCTTAGAAAACGAGGTTCAGAAATTACCTGTTGAGAAGTGCCCACTTCTGGAGCAATATTACCTGAACCACTTGAAGATGGTGAGTTGTTGTTCAGGTTCTCTTCAATGTTGTTAATCTCCTCAACGGTTGGTGAAGAATCCACAATGAGGTCATCCTCTTCATTGTCTTGTTTTTCCCTGCAAGATTTAGAATCATTAGTGGAAAAGGAATTTTCATCAAAAATAACATGTGGTGATTCTTCAACAGTTTTGGTTTTTAATATGTACACTTTGAAAGCCCTTGACACTTCAGAATAGCCAAGGAAGATAGCTTCCTGACTCTTAGCATCAAACTTGTCAAGGTTTTCTTTGTTGTTATTGTGTACAAAACACTTGCACCCAAAAGTTTTGAAGTAAGCAACAGTTGGCTTTTTGTTTTTCAACAATTCATAGGGGGTTTTTCTGATCTTTGGTCTGACCAAAGCTCTGTTTAGGATGTGATTGGCTGTGTTAACAGCTTCAGCCCAGAAGGATTTGGGCAGATTACTTCCTAAGAGCATGGATCTAGCCATTTCCACAAGAGTTCTATTCTTTCTTTCACAACTCCATTTTGTTCTGGAGTTCTAGGTGAAGAAAACTTGTGAAAGATTTGAAATTCAGCACATAGATCAGAAAAGGATGTGTTATCAAATTCACCCCCATGATCAGTTAAAATTTTTAATTTTAAATGGATAAGTTGTTAAGATAGTGGTACAGAAATTCCTGAATTCAAGGCATGCATCACTTTTGTGGGATAGAAAAATAACCCAGGTAAATCTAGTAAAGTCATCAATGATTACAAACCCATATCTCTTGCCACTTAAGCTTAGAACTCTTGTTGGCCCAAAGAGGTCCATGTGAAGAAGTTCTAGTGGCTTAGATGTGAGTACTTCATTGAAGGCTTTAAAGGATTTCCTAGTTTGTTTTCCTTTAGCACAGATCCCACAAATTTGACCTTCAACACTAGAAAAAGATTCAGGAAGACCTTTAACCAGATTCAATCTTAACAACTTATTCAAAGTTCTGAAACTTGCATGGCCAAGTCTTTTGTGCCAAGTCCATGCAATTTCATCTTTATTTGCAACAAAACAAAGATTTTCAGAAAAGTTTTTATTAAGGTTGATCATGTAGACATTGTTTTCTCTTTTTCCAAAGAATTTGATTTTATCAGTTGATGAATCAATTATCTTGCAAAAATCAGATTCAAACACAACTTTGTGACCTTTGTCACATAGTTGGCTGATACTGAGCAAATTATAATCAAGTCCATCAACTAACAAAACATTATCTACTGAGTTTGAAGAAGTTTGACCAACCTTACCAGATCCAATGATCTTTCCTTTATTTTTACCTCCAAAGGTGACTGACCCTCCCTCCTTTTCAATTAGACAGGAAAATTTGGCTCTATCTCCAGTCATGTGTCGTGAACACCCACTATCAAGAAACCAAACATTGGTGTTGGGTGCACGACCTTCCTGCACAAAGATCAATAGAGAAGATTTTGGTACCCAAACAGAGTTGGGACCATCAGAATGATTTAACAAAGACATCAAATCCTTTCTCACCCAAATTTGATTTGTTTTAGATTTTTGTTTTGTTACTTTGGTGTTTTCAGCCTTTTTCTGTTTGTTCTTTCTTTTAGGAATGAAAGCACCAAGATCTTTGTTTTTGGTAGGAGGGGAGTTTTTCATTTGAAAATTTGAGTTCAGAGGAGGAGGTGGAATCCATGGATTGTGTTGGTACATCCAGAAATTTGGATAAGGGTATTGAGGATAATACCAACAGGGATTTTCATACCATTGGTTCCAAGGATTAGTCCAATTTTCTTGAAGTGTTGTCTTGGAGGTCCAAGGTTTTTCATGGATTATTTCTTTTCCCTTTTTCTTATTTTTCAGATTTTTATTTGAATTTTTGGTTTTGGTGTTGAGCAGGTCGACCTCTCCTGTACTGGTGTCGACACAGCAGCCACAAAGTCTTCTTCTTGTGGACTAGTGTCGACCTGTCAGGGGACTGTGTCGACCTGATAGTCTTCTTTTGTTTTGAGTTTTTGATTTGTTTTGAGTTTTGTTTGGGGTTTTGTTTGCTGTTTGTTGGATTTCAGTGTTTTCCAGATTAGGACCCTTGACAAAATTAATTAGTGGTGCTTTTCCCTTTTTCTCACCAGATTTGTCTTTTTGGGGTTTCTTCTTGTTGAATCCTAATCCATGAGAAGTAGTTGTCATGTTTGTTCCTAACAGTGCCTCTAAGTTATCCTTACCTTTTGTGAAGGTTTGGATGACTTCATCCCTTTCTTTTAGCTGGTTTTTAAGAGTTTCAATTTCTTCAATTTTCTGTTGTTTTTCTTGTTTTTCAATTTCCAGCTTTTCAATTAAGTCTTTGAATTCTTGGGAAGCCTTTTGAGAGGCAAGCTTTAAATCATCAATTAAGTTTAGGAGATTTTCCTTTTCTTCAAGCATTTTGTTACTTCAGATTCCAGTTCAATTATTCTTTTATTGGTTGATTGATTAAGCCAAATATTCTCAATTTTCTTCTTCAGATGTTTGTTTTCTTTTCTAAGTTCTGAGAAATTTTCTAACAGCTCAGCATATGCATCCTGCCAATCATCTATAGAATAGTCTTCAAAGGATGTACTTACCTTGCCATCTGAGTTGTTGGCCATGAAGCAGACTTCCTCACTCTCTGAGCTTGAGGACTTCTTCTCTTCTTCTTCCTCACTTGTATCTTCATCAGACCAAGTGGCTACCATGGCCTTTGGCTTCTTATATTTCTGGAATCTCTTGTGCTTTTCCTTCTTGTTCTCAGGACACTCTCCCTTCATGTGTCCTGGCTTGTTGCACCTGTAACAGATAACATTTTCATCAGGTTTATGATTCTTATTGAAATTGGAAGAGGAAGTGTTCTTCTTACCTGAGGGAAATTTCTTTTTCCCAGTCATTTTCCCTTTCCTATATTTCAAAAATTTCCTGAATTGTCTGGTCATGAGGGCAATCTCATCCTCATTCGACTCAGATTCTTCAGAACTTGTCTTATCCTGATTTTTATCTTTGTTGCTTGAAGAGGCTTTGAGTGCCATAGGCTTGGTCTTAATGATGTGTTCTTCATTTCTTTTTAAGTTTATTTCATATGTCATTAAAGATCCAATCAATTCATCCAAAGAAATTTTGGACAAATCTTTTGAATCTTCAATAACAGTGGCCTTGGTATGCCAAATTGAAGAAAGTGAACGCAAAATTTTTCTTACCAAGTCTGCATCAGTATACTCCTTACCCAAAGCCTTGAGTCCATTGACTATCACCATGAATCTGGCAAACATTTCAGAAATAGATTCATTAGATTTCATCATAAAGAGTTCATATTCTGAAACTAAAATGTTTGCCTTGGTCTCCTTGACCTGAGATGTTCCCTCATAGAGTAATTCGAGTTTATCCCACATCTCTTTGGCAGATTTGCACATTGAGATTCTCGAATACTCCTTGGGATGGACAGCACATTGAATCATGTTCATGGCACTATAATTCAATGTTGCTTTCCTTATTTGTTCCCTAGTCCAGGTATCTTCTTCTCCCTGGTTCTCATAGGGACCCACCTCTACAACTTTCCAGATCTCATAGTTCTGGGCCCTTAGAAACACTTGCATTCTATTCTTCCAATAAGAATAGTCCAAACCATTAAAGAATGGTGGCCTATTTATGGAATGGCCCTCAGCTATGAAACCCTTTGAGTCCATGACACTTAAGTAAATGCACAGAGAAAGAGTTAAACAAGCAAGCAAACAAACAAGCAAACAATCAAACACTCAATACTCAGAAACAAAAACTGCTCAGTTCAAATCAGATCGATGTAAACCCTCTCTGATACCAATTGAAGGATCGAAATGAATGTGTGGAAAAGATCTAGAAGGGGGGGATGAATAGATCTTAGCCACTTTTGCGGAAGCTTAAGTAATTTGAAAACTATTTAGAATCAGAGGCAATGTTATCAGTGAAAAACTACAGATCTGATTAGATTTGAGTGAGTTGAAAAACTTAGATGTGAAGCAAGTTGATTAAGTGAATTAAAAACGGATCCTATGCAAGCATCTAGCGGATGAATCAATCAAACCACAGAAGACAAATGCACAAGGATTTTTTAGGTGGTTCGGAAATCACCCAAGTGATTCCTACATCCACCCCTCACAACCCGTGAGGCTTCACTAACACAACTGGGCTACACACCCAAAGGAGCCTAACAACTCCAACACTTCAGAGCATACAACTCACACGACCTCTAGAGCAAGACTACTCTAAAACACTGAGCAAGACTGCTCAAACCAACCCTGAGCTTGACAACTCAAACTGAGCTCGACGGCTCACAACAACCTGAGCACAATGCTCACACAATTTGAGCACAAGGCTCACACTAAAACTTGCTAGACACCAACTTAAGACTAAGATCCTCTAGCAACAGATCTAGTCGAAAATTGAGAACTCTAAAGAGAGTTATGCAGAAGCACTTGCATAATCTCAAAAGATATCTCAGAAGAACAGAAGAAAAGATAAATTGTATTGAAAGGCTTCGTTCTTCAGTGTACTCCCTTGTAGAAGCTTGAATTGGGAAGAAACTTGTGAAGCTTGAAGTCCAAGTCGATGCTCTGCAATCTGAGAAGTTGGATCTTCCTCGAATTCTTCACCAAAGAAGTCTTCTACAGGATCTGCCTCCTTGGAATGCTTCAGAGGAGTCTTCAGGAATCAAATTCCAATTCCCACACCTTGAATTGGTGGAATTGGTCTTCTGGAAGCACTTGGAGAGCAGAGGAAGGAGACACGAGCTCTTTTTGGCCGCCAGGAGCTTTTTGGAGGCTCTAAGAGAGTTGGGTCACTTCTCTGATGTGAAGGCTGGCCGAAAAGACCTTTTATAGCCTTAGGATTCCAAAGATACCCTTTTGGGGTACAAGGGCACGCGTTCCTAGGAAGATTCTGATCGCCCTAGAAGGACACGTGGCAAGCAATACAGATAAGTTGGAATCTTGATGGAGTGTGTCGACCTGCCCTGGTGGCTGTGTCGACACACTGAGTGAAGGCTGAAGCATGGTCTTGGTAGACCTTTGGTGTCGACACACAACCCAACTGGTGTCGACACACTTGTCTGGAAGTTGACAGCTTGAGCTTCTGGAAAGGTGTCCTGTGTCGACCTGCTCTGGGAGTGTGTCGACCTCCTGTCCCAATTCACAAAATAGTGTTCTGGGAGCGGGGTCTAGTGTCGACCTGCTCTGAGAGTGTGTCGACCTGGGTGGACTGATTCCTGAAAAACTGCGACTCGTGTCGACACACTCTTGACTCGTGTCGACACAGTCTCAACATTTTTACACATTTTGCCTTTGAATCTATGTTGTTGTGTCGACACCATTGATGGGTGTGTCAACACATCTTTGCATAAATATGTTTGTACCTGAAAATTAAACACATATATCATTAGTTAAATAATTTATCATGAACATCAATGATAAGTGTGATTTGAAATATGCTTTTTGAACAAGAATTTCAGGTATGATGTTTTGACATGTTTCAATTGAATTGCTTTAAAATTACCTCTTGTCATCATCAAAATAGGAGGGAAATAGTGTAAATAAACACTCAACCCAACAGTCTGGACAGAACAGTGAACTGATCTGCCCTTCTATATGATTAATTTCGACGTGTTTTGCGATGAGGATATAATGTAACTCTTATATGCTATGTATACTAGCTAATATGATGAATGGGAGAATGAATGAACATTTATTTTGTGGGTGGTTGAGTTTATTCATCTATATAATGTGTATGCGAAAAGAATGGCAATGTATATTCACCATGACCCTAATGACCCGTGGCAAAATTTGTTGCCTAAATTTTGTTAGACCATGTATGTATGATCCTGTCTGTGCTCTGAGTTTCTGACATTTTTCCCCATGCTTGTATGGTTATTGATATTTATGTTTTGGGAAATAGAAATCATGCGTAGGTCGTGTTAAATTTCCAGTAAATTGCGTGTTGCTCGGTAAATTCGGGAATAAATTATGTGACCCTGTGCATGCTAGGGTGCAGATAGTGAGCTGTTAAATTTGTGATTATGTTCAACTCCATGTTAATTTGCATTATGAATAGTAATGTGAAATTGATGTTGAATTTTTTGTAACTTTATTTTGAGTTAGAAAAATCTGAAAATTTCATGTGGAATCATAAACCTGAGATCAGCATGTGGTTAAATTTTAAGTCATTTGGACAACTATATAGTGAAATATGAATTTTTTCCATGCGAGAAATGTGAAAAAAAAAATGCATGCTAATGTGGGAATAATGTGACGTGTGTGTGTGATTTGATTCATGCAAATTTCTGAACATGTAGTCCCTGTTAACTGTAGAATCTTGTTAGGAAAACAGAGCAATTGTGTGAGTGAGAAAATGAATGAGAAGCAAGTGACATGTGTAAAGATATGTGTTAAAAATCGGTAAATGTGTAAATTGTGCCAAGTGTGACACTGCTTCCATAGAGGGCAGTGGAACTGTATCAGGGAAAAGTCCCCCTGAGAAGGTTCAATGTGTTGTGATCCTAAGGGTATTAGGATGAAATCCTGGAGGTGGACAAGTACCACTGGTTAGGGTGGAGACTTGTTCTCCCGGTCTGCGCAGTCCAAGAGTCATCACTGTATTGCCTAGGTGGCGTCTATGTGTATGTGATGTGTATGTGTCCTTCTTATGGTGGTTTGGACTATGTGTCACGGCACTAAATGTGAATGTGAAAATGTGTATGTGTTCATGTGTAAGAACTGTGGATGTGAACAATGTGTAAATGTGCATGTGTAAAGTGTAAATTATGTGAATGGGAAATTGTGTAAACATGTGAAACCAAAACGTGAGGGTTGTGAATTTGTGATCCATGTTGTAGTAATCTGAAATCATGTTAAAACAGCAAACTAAATGTACTTATAATCATGTTTTACATGTGCAAATCGCCTATAATCCATGTTAGAAATGATTCTTAGTGGTGTGTAAGTAATCCTATGCTTGGTTGCTTTCATGTTGTGACTTAAATTGATTAAGTAGCTCTCATGTGTTGGGTTATGCTTCCTAGTCTATGTAAAAACCAGCAAGCTTAAAGAGGATGAAATGGTCATGAGCATGTATAGGAATGTATAGGAATTCATGCTAAGTGTACTCTTTTCACCAGGCATGAGACCATGATAAACTTGCTTTCATGATTAGTTTAATTGAAAATAGACCTTTCATTTATTGGAATGAGTAGAGAGCATGTGATTGGCAGTTTTATTGTGGAAAAATCTGAAAGCATGAATCATGTGTTCATTAGTAGAATTTCCAAGATAAGGTTATTAATTTCATGTCACGCATGCTATATGTTGTGTCTTGTAAATGTGTATGTAAAACCTGCTATGATATGTACATGTATGGTATGTGTAGAGTTATTTGCTGAGTCTTTTAGACTCATTACTTGCTTCGGCGTACAGGTGTAGTAGGTGACACACCTTGGAAGAGACTGTGGAAACGACTCCGAGCGCGGGGAGTAGCTAGTTTGGTGGAGCTTAGTTGTGACATTTTGGCATTTTGATGTATGTAATTGCAACATTGTACTAGCATTATCATGGAAAAAAATGTTTAAGTGTGGACAATTATGTATTTAATTTTCAGCAAGTTAATTATGTGGACTTTTAGTTCTTAAATGTTATCGAATCATATATGTTAAATGTGGATGATGAATGAAATGAAGACAGTGGTTCTTTTACTTCTGTTACTCTGTTCTTAATTCACGTGTATCTCAGCTGAATGTTATTGTTGGGTAAATGTCCCACTGTGGCAACGTTCACTATACCGACGTGGGTTGGTATACCATACCGGTATAATGAGGGTCGCTACAAGAATCCCCAATACATGGAAGGCATCATGCTAGAACCGCAACCAGCCTTCCTAGTCTCATTAGGACTTGAAATTACCCTAATCATATAAATAATTGTCGTAAGACTAGTTGGGAAGGGTCACCATCGTGCTGGGGTCAAGAGGAGGTGAGTTAGGGCACCAAGAAGGGAGGAGGACGGCCAAGAACCAAGCTTCTTCTCCAACCTTTCTCTACTGCGACCTGTGTGTAGAAGATCTCTCTTAGATCCAACCAAAGGTAGGTGTTCCGGGCATAATCTTAGCTTTGCACCAATGGAAAAGAGCATCGAGTCTAGTTTCATATGCATGTGTTTTCCCCAATGTTTATGAACCATGTGAGTGTTAAGCATTTTCCAAGAGTCGTGCATGGTTAGGGCTTTATGTGTTCTTATTGTGTTTCACGCAACTAAGGCCAATTGGGTCAAACCAAAAGTGATTCTCTTCTACTCATCGTACCCAAAGACTACTTCATGTCATACTTTTACCCAGGATCCCTAGATCTGTGTTATAAACGTTGCATGCATGACTACCCAGTTCGAAGGTTCTCGGATGAAACCCTAAAACGCGACCATTCCAGACATCGCATTCTTCCTCGCATGTAAGCAACGTACAAGACCGTCGCATTCACATGAAAAGCGACCGAACCTTCCGTCATGATTTTGACGTTGACCCGATCTTTTTGACGCATAAAACTGTGTGTCACGTGGATTTCAGTGCCTATCTTGAACATGACGGAGCATACTATCGCGATTTGACCAGTTTCCCGCACATATATTTTTGGACAATTTTTACATCGGGATTTAGAAAATACCCCATGAACGCAACGTGTTGAACCGTCATGATTCAGGGTCGTAGCGACCTGTTGTCTGTCGCATCATCAAGGCGACTGACAAGGCCGTCGCGTTTTAAAAGCCATCGCATGAAGGCGACGGACCAGTCTGTCGCGATTTGATGTTTCGCAGACGGCCTTATATCTGAACCGTGTACGGTCTTCTTAAATGCGACGTCTAAACCCATCGCGATTTAAAGACCAACCTGAGACTATTTTATTAAGTTGTAAAGTCAACCATATGCATGTCCTATTGTTATATCATGTCATGTAGTCATTCAATGGCCTAAAAGTGATCAACTTACATGAAAGCTATAAGAATATGAATATCTATTCTAAGTGTACCTAATGATTGTTGATTCCATCTGTCGTGTGATTGATATGAGCTATGTCCATACTGTAGCTTGTTTATAACTAGAATTGTTACACGTTAAAAGTGCAAGAATCATGTGATAGAGTAAAGTGAATACCATGTCATGCTTCTATGCTAATTGCTTTCCGTCTTGTGTTAAATGGATGGATTGTGGATTGAGACACGTTCTACATGACACATTGCACATATAGGCAGCCCTCTCTTGGGGATTTTGAAACTCTTGCCCGATCATTCCGTATCGGCAGACTAGTGACTTTTTCCCTAAGACCTCCGTAATTCTCTGTACTCTATGGATTCCCTCATAGAGACTGAGTTGGTTGTACCATTGAAGTTCCCAGAAGATAGAAAGCACCTATATCTTATATCCTTCTTGTGAAAGTGATTTGATACATTGAAACCAAGCCATTAAATGTAAAGATTGAACTAAAGTGATTAAGCCGTTATGCGGCCGAAATTTATTCAGGATCATGTCCACTTGCCTTTTTCGTTATAACCATTGACATGATCTTTAGTACATAATTGTCTATTGTTGGAATTCGTATTGGCCATAAATGAATGGACGGAATTACCAGAAACTATTGGAACTTCGGTTCACAACCATGCCTGTGCAAATAGGGCCCAGTCTGGTCCTGGGAGGAGCACCCGAAATACTTATAATCGCGAGAGTATATGATCCAATGAGGTGTCTGGCAATCACCTGATTGAATACAAGATTGATTTGGGTAATTTCCACTCTATTATTAAATGATTGAATGATTGATTGAACTGTTATATGTGAAATGGTCAAATCTATTGTACATGTCATCGTTACTGAAATCCAACATGTCATTGTTTATTGGAATTCTAAGGAACTCAACTTGAGATTTTCCATTGTACATGTTATTGAATATTCAATCGCTTCTATATGACAAATGATCATACTGTCATCCATTCCATTGTTAATCGTTCCTTCTCATATGGTAAAAGTCACTAACTTATGATTATTGATTCGTTTTCACACATGTTATACCGTTGGAATTATTTCACATCGTTATTACAATCGTCCTACCATGAGTATTGCATGTTAGTATCTTACCTGTTAAATTGTTAATTCACGTAAAACATGCCCACACCATGAGATGTAAATCCTACTGGGCGTTAATGCGCTCACACCTACTTTCCATAATATTCAGGCGAAGACTATGAGGAGATTGAACATGATGGGACTAGGGAAGAGTGATAAGCTTCTCAAATATACCCGTCTATATAGCACGTCAACCAAGATGATTAGAGTTAAAGAGTCTGTAATAGTTAGTTTACTTTTCTTAACTCATGTACTTGAAATACAATAATGGGCCCTATGTTTGGCTCTGATTATGTAAGCTTATAAGTTAGTATTGATGGAAATGAAATAAAGAATTATTTGGCTGGCATTATTATTGTTCAATTCTTTTGTTATACTTAGATGTCACTCTGAATTACTCGATTGTGATACTCATATTCGTATCGTTCACGTTCACGCTCTCGATATTTATTTTCGCAGCTCAATGTCAGGGCATAACAGTTTGTATCAGAGACTAGGCTTTCCTTTAAGTTCTAGGCAAATAGAAAATTGTTAGGGTTAGTCAAGACAAAACTCCCCATATGTCAACATGTTAGAAATCAACAGTGAGATTGGGGTAGAAACGCGAGCTAAGTCATCTAGTTAGAATCAGGTTGAGATAAAGTTAATGTCTAATGATCATTATGTAGTTATCTTGAAGGATTGCAATGGCCGCTATATGTGAAAGAGACTTACAAAGAATCATCAACACATTGACCCATGCCCTACTGCAGGCCACCCAAGGAAGAGCTGAGAATCTAGGAGATCGCCACAGAAACTTTCACAGTATGAACCCACCCAGATTGGGGGTAGCACAGACCCGAATGAGGTTGAGCATTGGCTAAAGGAAATAGAGCGTGTGTTCCGCGTAATGGGATGCACGGATGAGAAAAAAGTTACTCTGGCTACTTATCAGCTAGAAAGGGAAGCACGTGCCCGGTGGGAGTCAATTGAGGCTACACAAGGAGATGCCCAAGCCACCTGGACACAATTCCAGGAGTACTTCAACAATAAGTACTTCTCAGATAGAGTGCAGGAGAAGAAGGTGGCAGAGTTCACCAATCTGAAACAACGGAGTCTTTTTGTAGCTGAATACGAGGCTCAGTTCTCTAAACTGGCCTGTTATGCCCCACACTTGGTCCAAACCGAGCAGTTGAAAGCCAAGAGGTTCATGAGCTGTCTGAGGCCCCAGTACATTACACAACTGGGACCGATGGATCTGCAAACATACCCAGAGATGGTGAGGAAGGCACTACTACTAGAGGACTCTCTAGCTATCACTGAAAACATTAAGAACAACATGATGAAGAGGGAACAAGGGATAGTATCCAAAAGGCCACTAGCTGTGGTCGGAACAAAGAGGCCGATTAACTGCAGGGATGGAGGTTATCAACAAGCCCCCATCAATAGGGAGTTATGCAAGCATTGTGACAAGGTTAGTCATGCATTGTGACAAGGTTAGTCATAGGTCTGAGGACTACTGGAAGGCGCTGGGAAGATGCCTACGCTACGGAAGTCAGAGTCACAAGATTTCTGACTGTTTGCATATGATTAATCAAGCACCAGATACATGCCAGGGTAGGCTGAAGCGCCAAGGTGGGATGCAGGCCATACAAGAACCAACTACATTAGAGGAAGAAGGTATGGTTGAAGGTACACTTACAATTCTATCCCATTCTGCATTCGTTCTATTTGATACAAGAGCTACTCATTCCCTCATATCATAAACTTTTGCTGATACTCTACATGTAAAACCCGTCCCAATGAAAGCGGGACTAGTCGTGTCAACCCTATTGGTCCTAGCACTAAACTTAGAAATCACTTTCCATCTAGTGAAGTGTTAATTGGAACTCAAAATTTACCTGCTAATCTAATATGTATGGACATGGAGGGTTATGATTTCATACTAGGAGCGGACTAGTTGTCTGAACATAGGGCTAGTGTCAACTGTAAGAAAAGTAGGGTAACATTTAGTCCGCATCCAAAGCTAGTGTTTTCGGGAGATAGGAATCATAGGAGAGTATCTCTCATATCTGCCTTACAAGCCAAGAGAATGATGAGGACAGGGTGTATGGCCTTTCTAGATGATGTCGTCACCAAGAAGGAAGGAATCAAGATCGAGAACATCCCTATTGTCAGCAAATATGCTGATGTATTTCCTAAAGACTTGCCAGGTATTCCTCCTGAACGAGAGGTCGACTTAACTATTGAGTTGATCTTTGGAGCAGCATCAGTATCTAAGGCACCTTATAGAATGTCCCCCATAGAACTAAATGAACAATTGATGGAACTGCTAAAGAAAGGGTTATCCGACCAAGCACATCACCATGGGGTGCACCTGTTCTCTTTGTCAAAAAGAAGGATGGGTCGATGAGGTTATGCATATACTACAGTCAACTAAATCAATTAACAATAAAGAACAAGTATCCCTTTCCGAGGATTGATGAATTATTCGATCAACTGTCTGGAGCTCAATATTTCTCTAAGATAGATTTCAGATTCAGCTATCATCAATTGTAGATCAAAGGAGAAGATATACATAAGACAGTCTTCCAAAGCAGGTACGTGCATTATGAATTCATTGTTATGCCTTTTGGACTAACAAATGCTCCTGCAGTTTTCATGTAGCTGATAAATAGTATTTATCGACCATACCTCGACAAATTTGTTGTGGTGTTTATTGATGATATACTGATCTATTCCAAAACAGGAGAAGAGCATGAAGAACATCTAATGATAGCATTACAAATCTTGAGGGATAATAAATTGTATGCTAAGTTGAGTAAGTGTGAGTTTTGGCTAGAAGAGTTATCCTTTTTGGGCAATGTAGTAACCAAGGATGGTATCGCTATTGATCCATCAAAGGTAGAGGTTGTATTGAAGTTGGAAAGATCAACAAGTGTCACTGAGATCATAAGTTGTTTGGGATTAGCAGGGTACTATAGAAGATTCATAAAGGATTCTCAAAGATCGCAGTATCACAAACCAAGTTGACCAGAAAGGAAAACCCATATGTGTGGACTGATAAATGTGAAGAGAGCTTTAATAGCTTGAAGAAGTGTTTAACTCTGCTTCTGTCCTCGCCTTACAATGAGGAGGGAGGATTTGAATATATTCAGATGCGTTCTGGAACAGGTCTAGGATGTGTCTAATGCAATAAGGAAGGGTAATAGCCTATGCCTCAAGACAGTTAAAGACCCATGAAGTAAATTACCTAGTACACGACTTGGAATTAGCATCTATAGTGTTTGCCTTGAAAAATAGAGGCATACATTTATGGGAACAATTTAAAGTCTTTCTGACCACAAGAGCTGAAATATCTCTTCTCACAGAAGGAGCTCAACATGAGGCAAAGAAGGTGGTTAGCGTATCTCAAAGACTTTGACTTTTCCATTCAATATCACCTAGGAAAAGCAATGTGGTGGCAGATGCTCTAAGTAGATAGCCAAAAGCTATGCTAGCTAGTTAAGCTGGACGAATGGAAGTTGCTAGAACAATTTGCAAGTCTAAATTTAGATATGGAGGAGAAGGAGAAATAAGTGATGGTTTCTAACTCAAGGTACAGTCTGATCTACTCACTAAAATCAAAGAGAAGCAAATAGCATATCCTTTCTTAGTTGATATTAAAAAGAAGCTAGAACATAGACCGGATTTCTCTCTATCACATGATGGAAGGATGTTATTCCAAGGCAGAACATGTGTACAAGATCTAGAAGACCTCAAAAGAAGCTCACCAGTCAAAGTATACCATTCATCCCGGATCAACAAAAATGTATCAAGACCTAAAAAGGTCCTATTGGTGGCCAAATATGAAGAGGGATGTGGCCGACTTTGTGGCACATTGTTTAACTTGCCAGCAAGTCATGGTTGAACATTTTAAACTTGCAGGTGGATTACAACCACTAGACATCCAGAATGGAAGTGGGATAGTATTGGTATGGATTTTATCATGGATTGCTCAGAACTAAAGGAGGCATGGATGCAATATGGGTAATAGTAGATAGATTGACTAAGTCAGCTCATTTCTTGCCAATTAAGAGCATGTGGGACAGTAGATGTGTTAGCTGCACTCTATGTCAAAGAAGTGGTTAGATCGCATGTGGTTCCATCTACTATAATATCTGATAGGGATCCTCGATTTACCTCACACTTTTGGAAATGGTTACAAGCAGCAATAGGTACCAAGTTAAATTTTAGCACTGCCTTTCATCTACAGACGGATGGACAAACTTAAAGAACCAACCAGATAGTAAAAGACATGCTCCGGCTTGCGTGATTGATTTTAGGAGATTTGGAATGAACAGTTATTTTTAATAGAGTTTGCATATAACAACAGCTACCAGGCAAGCATTAAGATGGCACCATTCGAAGCCTTATATAGCAGGAGTTGCAAATCACCTCTTTATTGGGAGAAAGTCAGTGAAAACCAATGGATTGGACCCGACTTAGTAGAAGCAACTGTCAGGAAGGTTCAAACTGTTAGGGAACGTCTGAAGATAGCACAGTCAAGGCAAAAAAGTTATGCAGACAAACAGAGGAGAGAGTTGGAATTCCAAGTTGGTGACCATGTTTTCCTGAAGTTCTCACCTTCACGGGAATTCAATGATTTGGGATCAAAGGAAAGTTGAGTCCCAGATTTATCGCCTCTTTTGAAATTCTTGAAAGGGTTGGACAGGTAGCTTGCAGACTAGCACTACCTCCCCAACTAGCAAATATACACAACGTCTTCCACATATCCATGTTGAGGAGGTATGTGTTTGATGCTGACCATGTGATTCGCCATGAAGACCTGGAGATTTGAGAGGACCTAACTTATGAGGTGAAACGATCAAGATATTGGATCGGAAACTACAACAACTAAGGAATCGTACAATACCTATGGTTAAGGTCCAGTGGAGTCGGGAAGGAGTTACAAATGCTACTTGGGAATCGGAGGAAAGAATGAAGAAAAACCACCCATAATTATTCTCAAGTATGGCACTATACCATCATGTATAAATTGAGGACCAAATTTTCTTAAGTGGGGGAGGATGTAACACCTCGGAAATTTATTAATATAAAACATAAGGAAAATAGCAAATAAATAAGAAGGTTAAATAAAAATAGAATAGAGTCATAGATAAACTCCCAAAAGTGGAATCAACCATTTAAATCATTCTGGGCCAACACAACTCTCATTGGGCCAAAGAACAAAACCCAATGACATTAAATCCCAAAATTCGTAACCATAATTGTGTAGAAAATAGGAAAGGGTAAATTAGGGCTAAAACAAAGATAATTAGCCATACTTAGCAACAAATTCATACCCAGCCATGTTAGGAGGTTTCCTAATAGTATACTACTCCAATTGAGAGGAGAATCCCCAAAACTTGGAAGGCATCATGCTAGAACCGCAACCCAACCTTCCTAGTCTCATTAGGACTTGAAATTAACCTAATCATATAATTAATTATCAAAGACTAGTTGGGAAGGGTCACCATCATGCTGGGGTCAAGAGGAGGCGAGCTAGGGCACCAGGAAAGGAGGAGGACGGCCAAGAACCAAGCTTCTTCTCCAACCTTTCTCTGCTACGACCTGTGTAGAAGATCTCTCTTAGATCCAACCAAAAGTAGGTGCTCTCGGGCTTAATCTAAACTTTGTACATATGAATAGAAAGAGCATCGAGTCTAGTTTCATATGCATGTGTTTTCCCCATTTTTTATGAACCATGTGAGTCGTGTTAAGTGTTTTCCAAGAGTTGCACATGATTAGGGATTTATGTGTTCTTACTGTGTTTCATGCAAACTGAGGCCAAATTGGGTCAAACCAAAACTGTGATTCTCTTCTACTCATCGTACCAAATGACTTTCGTGTTCATACTTTTGTCCCAGGATCCCTAGATCTTGAGTTATAAGTGTTTAATTCATGACTACCTAGTTTCGACTGTTCTCAAATGAAACCCCAAAATGCGACCATTCCGGACGTCGCGTTCTTCCTTACAAGAACACGACATACAAGACCGACGCATTCACATGAAAGGAGACTGAACCTTCCATCATGATTTTGACGTTGACCTGACCGTTATGACACATAAAACTGTGTCATGTGGATTTCAGTGCCTATCTTGAACGCGACAGAGCATACTATCGTGATTTAACCAATTTCCCGCTCATATATTTTCAGACAATTTTTATATCGGGATTTTGAAAACACCCCATGAACACGACGTGTCGAACTGTCACAATTTAGGGACATAGCAACTTGTTGCCTGTCACATCATGAAGGCGATTGACAAGGCCGTCGCGTTTTAAAAGCCATCGCATGAAGGTGACGGACCGGTCTGTCGCGATTTGATGTTTCGCAGATTGCCTTATATTTGAACCATGTACGGTCTTCTTAAATGCGACATCTAAACCCATCGCGATTTAAAGACCAACCCGAGACTATTTTATAAGTTGTACAGTCAACCATATGCATGTCCTATTGTTATATCATGTCATGTAGTCATTCAATGGCCTAAAAGTGATCAACTTACATGAAAGCTATAAGAATATGAATCTCTATTCTAAGTGTTCCTAATGATTGTTGATTCCATCTATCGTGTGATTGATATGAGCTATGTCCATGCTGTAGCTTGTTTATAACTAGAATTGTTACATGTTAAAAGTGCAAGAATCATGTGATAGACTGAATTGAATACCATGTCATGCTTCTATGCTAATTGCTTTCTGTCTTGTGTTAAACCAATGGATTGTGGATTGAGACACGTTCTACACGACACATTACACATATAGGCAGCCCTCTCTTGGGGATTTTGAAACTCTCGCCCGATCATTCTGTATCGGCAGACTAGTGACTTTTTCTCTAAGACCTCCGTAATTCTCTGTACTCTATGGATTCCCTCATAGAGACTGAGTTGGTTATACCATTGAAGTTCCCAGAAGATAGAAAGCACCTATATTCTTATATCCTTCTTGTGAGAGTGTTTTGATACATTGAAACCAAGCCATTAAATGTAAAGATTGAACTAAAGTGATTAAGCCGTTATGCGGCCGAAATTTATTCAGGATCATGTCCACTTGCCTTGTTCTTTATTATCATTGACATGATCTTTAGTACATAATTGTCTATTGTTGGAATTCATATTGGCCATAAATGAATGAACGGAATTACCAGAAAGTATTGGAACTTAAGTTCACAACCATGCCTGTGCAAATAGGGCCCAGTCTAGTCCTGGGAGGAGCACCCGAAATACTTATAATCGCGAGAGTATATGATCCATTGAGGTGTCTGGCAATCACCTGATTGAATGCAAGATTGATCTGGGTAATTTCCACACTGTTATTGAATGATTGATTGATTGCTTAAATTGTTATATGTGAAATGGCCAAATCTATTGTACATGTCATCGTTATTGAAATCCAACATGTCATTGTCCTTTGGAATTCTAAGGAATTCAACTTGAGATTTTCCATTGTACATGTTATTGAATATTGAATCTCTTCTGTATGACAAATGATCGTACTGTCATCCATTACATTGTTAATCATTCCATCTCATATGGTAAAAGTCACTGACTTATGATTATTGATTCATTTTCATACATGTTATACCGTTGGAATTATTCCACATCGTTGTTACGATAGTCCTACCATGAGTATTGCATGTTAGTATCATACCTGTTAAATTGTTAATTCACGTAAAGCATGCCCGCACCATGAGATGTAAATCCTACTGGGCGTTAATGCGCTCACACCTACTTTCCATAATATTTCAGGCGATGACTATGTGGAGATTGAACATGATGGGACTGGGGAAGAGTGATAAGCTTCTCAAATGTACCCGACTATATAGCACGTCAGCCAAGATGATTAGAGTTAAAGAGTATTCAATAGTTAGTTTACTTTTCTTCACTCTTATGTATTTGAAATACAATAATGGGCCCTATGTTTGGCTCTGATTATGTAAGATTGTATGTTAGTATTGATGGAAATGAAATAAAGAATTATTTGGCTGACATTATTATTGTCTTAATTCTTTTGTTATACTTAAATGTCCACATTCTCCGTGATTAGAGGATAAAAGTCTCCAATCAATTGATGTTTAAACATGCACCGATTATTAAACAAATAAAAGGTAGCATTGGTAAATGGATAATACAAAGGACAATAGAGGAAAAGAGTGACTACTGACAGTCGGTCGATCGAATTCTAATTATCAACCAATCCCTCCATTTATCTAGGTCTGACATGATCAGAAAAATGGTCAACCGAATTTCAAAAAACGGTCAACCGAACGGAAGAATTAACCGATTGATGAACAAAGAAATCGATTGATGAACAAATTAATCGATTGATGAACATTAATTGATTAACCATCCGATTGGTGTTATAAGCATCGATTGCTGAACAAATGTTCAACAGTCCTTTTGATTGGCTTAAAAACATTCCGATTATTGAACAAATGTTTAATAAGGTTCCGATTGACCTTATAAGTGGTCCAAACATTGATTGGTATTATTAAATGATTTGATTACTAAATAAAGGTTTAGTAAGCTTCTGATTGGCTTTATAATAGTTCAAATTGGTCCAAACACCAATTGGGGTTATAGCTACACAGATTACTGAACAAGGGTTCAGTAGACTTCCAATTGTCTTATATAAATGAACTCCAACACGTTTTCTTCCAAGAATTATTCCTTTATAATAATGGGTTATCATATTCTTTATAAATTCCAGGTCACTACACAATAGATCCTTTAAACGGGATATCTTCCATAGAGCCTATAAAAGTTGAAGCCTGTGGAACTCTAAGAAGAACTTTTGCAGATAACTTTCTTGATCTAGTTCTTTTAATACAAGCTTCAACGTCGGCATTTCAAACTCTTGAGTGAAGAAGCAACTGAGTCCCAAAGCAACTTTCAAAACTCTCCAATGCTCCATTTCTCCTCTTTCTCTGTGTTCACGTTGTGCTATTTTCTGAAAGAGAGTTTGGTGTTTGTCTAAGAGTAGGCTAGCCTATAATCTTTGTTCCTCTTAGACATTGTCTCAGATCAAGCCTATTCATTGTGTTTTTTGAGCTTGGTCCTTAGACTCTCTTTATCACTTTCAAGATTTAGGTTGTGCCTCTTCGATTGAAGAGAAGGCTTGTATGTACAAGCATTACACCCCTTGGCAGAAGGGAAGGCCTATGGCTTCTAGGTGTTGTATGTTCCTCTTCTGTGTAGTGAAGAGAAGACCAGTTGAGCTGGTGTGTAAGCACCTTTAAGGGGGACAATACCCTTGTTTAGTGAAATTCCAAATTATTCTGAGAGACTGGACGTAGGACTAAGAAGAGTCTCAGTATCGAATCAAGATAAAACCATGTGCATTGTGTGTGATTGTTTGTGTATGTATTTTCCGCTATTAACTAACACTGACAATCTTGTTTAAGATTTATTTTGAAGTGCAGAAAATTTGAAAGAAAAGAAACCTATTCAACCCCCCCCCTCCCCCCCTCTTTCTAGGCTTGCTAACTGGGCAACACTACGAAGGGAAATTCCTAGGCAAGAGAGACTACATGATGGTCAGACAGAGGAAGAAATAGACTGGGAGATGTGCTTCTTGGATAAGAGTCCTTATTGGTATCTATAAGTCCATTATGGGCCTTTAGCAGTTCATGTGGGATTCTTTATCTTTATCTTGATCTCTCCATATCCTTGGATTTAGCCATAGTCCTATTAGGAGCTAGCTAAATATAATCTTAGCGCTCTTTCGAAGGGATTTCCTCGGTAGATATCCAATCGCTCGAGTTTCCCTTGTTTTGTAGTCTTTTCTCGGACATGGAGATCCTTCTACGTAGGAGGTAATGTGGGACGTCATAGTGCTTCGTAGGCCTAGCTCTTTGGGCTTTCGATAGATGAGCCTCAAGATATTTGTTAGGTTGTCAACTATCGATCGAGGTAAGCTTATGGGTTGTTGGGCCACAATTTTTCCCATCTCCAATACCATTTGAATCTTTGGTGAATAGCAAGAGGGCTCCCTTTCCTTAATGGATAGTGTAGTGACTGCGTCATATCAACTGATTGACATGCCTAATATGCAATATATGGCTATTCATTTCCATGAATTAATATATTAATGAATTTACCTGACTAAGTCTTCATGATGTGGCAACCATATTTGCCAATGCAAAATAATCAGACTTTAATGTCACGTACAGTTCCTCCCATTCAAATATGAAATAGAAGAAACTAATCATTCATTTATTAATAAATCTCCAAAGTACATACTACATCATCAATTGTCCCGTGCAAGAGTCCAATGATCTTTACATGTGGAGTCCGAGTCCAAGTGGGATTTAGATGCGGAACAAATCCCCACCCTATGCATGGATAATTTTGATTTAATTTTGAAGACACATGATTAATGTAGATCTTTTTTCTTACTGTGAATCAAAATTTAGTCGGGGAGGTCATTTTAAGATCTGCGTTACAATAATGCCCGAGATTTGACGGTCTGCAGCTTTAACTTATCCCAATTGACGGTCGCATTTTCAGATAGAGATATCCTCTCATTCCAATTATGAAGAAGATCACGTACGAGAGACGCAAGTCCTTGGCCCAACAGTGACCTCAAAACGGGCATCTCTACCCCTTTGGATAGCCATTTCCATCGCAAATTAAAGTAGCTGCAATGGATATGTCCTAAAATTCGTCCATAATTACTCAGCAATCCACTATAACCCTCAAGATAATATGGCATATATATCTACTTTCAGAGCAAATGTCACTTTAGAATCGAAGGCATGGCAGAGGCTTTCCCTTGGAGTCCATTACAAGGAGAAACTTGGCGAGCCGATCACAAACACCACATCCAAAGCCTGCGAAATTCCAACCATAACTACCCACCAACCCACCAGAGTGTTAACATATGTCTAGTTACAAGCAAATGTTAATTAGAGTTAAATGCATGAGATGATCATAATTCTCAAGCATTATATTTCTCTTTTGAGCTCACCACATATGAAGAAATTTGGCCAGCTGACCACCAGCACAGCACCATATCCGAAGCCATTAACAGCAGACCTGCGCGCATCTCTGAGCACAACTGCGCCGTGGCCTCACGCAAAACCTTCCTTTCCATTCTCCCTGCTGGCATATGTAAGTAAAGTCGATCGAGAGCCCTCCCTCCCGTCGTCTCCATCCCTCACCTTTGAGTTCCATCGATATATCCTTGTTATTTTCTTGCCAGCTGATTAGTTTGCAGGTGCGCATATATAGTAATCTTGTTCGGGAGACATGAGGACTGCCGCCGCCGCATCACACTTGAGAGCCGCCTCCTTCCTCGTGCTGTTGGCAATGGTATTGCTCACGGTGCTCCGAGCAACGGGGGCAGCCGCGGAGGAGACTGGCCAGAATAAGCTCTGCAACCCGCTGGGACTGTTGGCATGTGAGGGCGACCTCAAGACGGGACTAATATCCCCTAAATGCTGCGACACTCTGATTAGCATGGAACCTTGCCTCTGCTTCTTCCTGAAGGATCCAACCGTCAAGAAAATAGCCAGGATCATCTTTGAGCAGTTGCTCCCAGAGATCTGCGGGTTGCGGTCCGTCATATCTGAGGACTCCTGCGCATGATCACCTCTCCCTCTCCGGCCATGCATGCAGATTCCTCCCTGCCAGAAAATAAGTTCAAGATTGACTAATGTCTAATCTTGAGTTATATATGTTTATTCCAAATAATATGATGTTTAACACCTTTCGGCCTTTGGCGTGCATCTAACAATATGCATTTTTTTGACAAGTTATATAACTTTATGCATTTAACGCAAGGATAAATAATGTTTTCTTTGATTTTGCCAACCATTTCGTCTATATATTAGATGATATATTATTCCTCGTCTGTGCGAGTCGTTGCAGAGAATACACACACATATATAGATATACGTATTTACTCATCTCATCACATATATACTTAAGAGAGTAATGTGGACATAAACCCCCTATAAATCTCTGAGTCAAAGATTTCATCTTCTCGAAGAAGAGGTGTGAGAGTTGAATGCATGATCTCTATAACTATAGGGAGATATTAATTAGTACCATCTAGTGTTGGCTCCTATTAACTAATGAGTAAAAGCTGAATATGGCATATCTATACTATACTAATATTAATTTTCAGTTTTAACACCAGATTAAATAATTTTTCGCAAAAATATTGTGGCAAGCTCATAAAAGATATTTAAAAAATCTTACTCTTTTTACTTAAAATTACTCATGTAAAATTTCTCTCCTTCTAATCGCATTCAAATTGTGTCTCAATTTGGCTCACTCTTTAACAAGGCAAAGCTCGCATTACTTACTTTAAGACGGATAATATAACGGTAAAATTTATATATTCAAATTCTTTAATATTTTTTGTGCATCACACGGACGTAGAGTTAGTGATACATATACTTTAGATTAACTAAAAGAGAAAAATAAATTTATGCCACATGGAAAGGTCGTCACTGATCACTCTTATCCGGCCCATGTTATTCCTATAATCCAAATCGTTTTCGTTACTTGGAGAAACAATAACAAGCTCGTAAAGTGGTTCATTTTGATTTGCACCAAGGACCCATGCATTTAATTATAGTAGATTTTGGTTCGTGTTATTACTTGTTCGAAATGATTTATTTATGAGTGGGGTGCAATTTCAAGTACGTGACTTAATCCACGAGTAATATTTGTATCAAGTATTTTTCCATATTCTATAATAGATCTAGCTTTGTCAATGGATCCCTAGAATTCAAAAGCCCAATTCGGATCCGAAATTAAAATTAGATTCAAATCAAATTCTTTGACCTGAAATAGCAAGACCTCAGTGCATTTGTTGCGAGTTTTTCTGACCAGAAATATCCTCTTTTGGGTTCCAACTCTAGGGTGCCGAAAGTTCAATCCAAAGAGAAAAAAGGGCTCCTTCCCAAATCCAATTCCCCATCTTCCATCATTCTAGAGTTTCTTCCAAGACTTCCACCTTCACAGGGTCATACCCCTCTAATGGGCGACAGTTGTAATGACCCGACCTCCCGGACCCCCCGCCAAGGACCCCCGAAGGTTGCACCACCACCCACGGATCCGAAGACCCGGAAGGGTTAGAATTTAGTCCAGTGAGATAAGCAATGAATTCAAATAACTATAACAAGAAAGTTCGTACATTAATAGAGAAATATATGTACAACATGTCCCAAATAAAAGTACAGGTATAGGAAGAAATGTGCAGTCCTTAAGGGGCATATCCCGAAGCCTTGCAAAAAGGACACTCTCAACTCACGGTACAAGCGCTCACGCTCACAACTCACACTGCTGGCAACGCACGGCGCAACAAACTACCACCACGACCGTCCGGCAACGAACTCCTGCGACAGCGAGTCCCTACCTGAGGAGAGTAGAGGGGTGAGCCTCGCGAACAAGGCTTAGTAGGGATTACCAGTCCCTTACCAGCCAGAGCAGCAGGAACTCTAACAAAGCGGAAGCAAAACTAATCTACAAAGAAGTAAAGCGAGAAACACCTACTGCAGGGTACTACAAAACAGCGGAAACAGAGTAAACACCTTGACCCAACCCGAGTCAGGCTAAAGACGACTCATGCAGAACCAGCAGAGTCAAACACATATGGAAGCAACTAGAGCAACGCCACGACCCACAACCAGGGTCAGGCCAGAGCAACACAATGCAGAAGCAAACCCTCGGCACGCACCCGCCGAGACAAAGAAGCTCACGGAACACCGGAGCGACTACGTTAGACCAGAGTCTTACAACACAAGCACCAACATCCAGACCTCCACAAGGTACGAAAGGAACAACCAGGTGTCACCACGAGAGACACCGAGCAACCACGTGAGAACAACGTCTCACCACAAGCAAGGGCACCTCGAACCTCCACAAGGTTGAGGGCCTACAAGTAGAACCGCCCTGCACGTCGGACACTCCACGAGGTCAGGGAACTACACCTACCGGTGCCACCACGAACGGCACCAAGGAACGGGTTACAGAAACAACAGTCGGGTGTCGGCACTCGACACCCCGAGAGAACCCACAATACGGAAACCACTATTCACGGCCCACAAGGCCGAACTAACCAAGCCCATGGAACTAGACACGGCTAGGCTACAACCTTTGTGCAAGCTAGGGCAACGAGAAACACATTCTCGGAAACAGCGTGAGAAACTCCGACACAGCAAGAGCACACAAGCCACCGCCACAGGCAGCTAAGAGGAGGACACACAGTCCACTCCTCCAGCCCACCAGCCACTGACTCCTGCCTACAACCTCCCTGGTAGAGTGAGGCTAGCGAGTCACAGTAAGAACAACCACAAACCACCGCAGCCTGGCCAAGTTGCGGCCCCACGCCTGACCTCCCTACACGGCTCCGGAACCAACGCAGAGTGAGGCAGTGAGAAGGACTAGCTAGTCTGCACCGAACGAGCACCACAACAACCTCGGTGTCCCATACTAGCTAAGAGAGCTCTACAAACGGCTCACGCCGCTGCCCCACCATTTTCCCCTCCGTTCTGAGTCCGCCACTCTAGACCAGACTTGAGCACGCCCGTCGCCCGGAGAGCTCTCTCTGACACAAGTTCCTGGGGATAGGGGTCCCAAGTAACTGTAACAACCTGTCTCGCGGACAAGACCTCAAGTGCCGAGCACCGGGCGAAAGAGAACTGGCATGGCAAACACCAACAAAAACAGCACCACTGGCTCGTAACCCATACAAGCCCAGCGGCCACAAGTACGCATGGCATCCCTTCCGGAAACCCCCAAAAGGGCCGTCGGCCAACGCCGGCACACACGACACGGCCCGAGAAATCGAAACACCACCAGGCAGAATAGAAACCAACGCTCTGCTAATAATCGATTGGCAGCTAGACCATTGATTATTAGACAGATGTGAGCCTCCTAGCGACACCGCTAGGACACGGCCACGAAGGTGTCACCTTCGGTCAGTGAACGCAGGGAGGCAACCTGCCGCGTTCCCACCAGAAGGTCCTAAGGGCACACCCTGCCCTGGGGCACATGCCGACACACCAACCGTGGCCACGGAAACACCCACGGCGACACATATGCTGTCACGACCTACACGGCCGTTGCGTTAAGAATGCGACGGGCAGGGCCACAGCGACAAGCGCTGAGTCGCGACAGGAAGGCGCATCGCGACAGGAACCTTGTCGCGACGGGGAACTAGGTCGTGACAAGGCCCTTATCGTGACGGCCACCTGCGCCGCGATAAGGTCGCACCCGATCAGGGTGATGCCTTCTCTGATGTCGCGACGCGCTCGGCGGTCGCGACATCATCTGGAAGACAGACCGCCGGAATGCTACATTCTGGGGTCCCCCACACACTACAAACACTACAACCATGGGGAGTGGAGCATGGGGAAAGCATTTAAAGAATGGATTAACCTAAAAGGACTCCCAATCCATCGAACAAGTACGGGCACAAGAAATCCCTATCGAGAATGAAGAACTAACCCACAAAGGGGCCTTCACGACGCCACGACCGCCTCCTCCTCGCTCCACGATGCCGCTCCTGAGCTCCACACGAGCCGCCGACACCACCAAGCTCCAACCGCTAGAGAGGGGAAAGCTTTCCCCCTTGGAGAGGAGGAGCGAAAGGAGAAAGGGAAAGAAAGGGAAAGGGGAAGCCGGCCAAGGCTTTTAGCCTTCGACCCTAGAACACGACGGGGCGGGGCGTCGCGATACAAACCTTATCGCGACAGCCACCCAGACCGCGACCAGAACGCACCCACCCTGGGTGCCGCGACAACCCGACAGGTCAGTCTGCCACGCCTGCCACTCTGACAGGCGTCAGACGACCAAAAAGTAGAAAGTAGTCGTGACCCGTTGACTGGGCACGATAAGAACATGACGCCGAAGGCGGTCGCAACAGGGATGACTGTCACAACGGGCACCTCCTTCGCAACAAGGCCAGTCATCCCTCACACAACGGAAAGCCAGAAAGCCCGAGATGTTACAACAGTGGCGGCCAGCAATCTTCCTTTGAATCTAAAACAATAGCAGTGCTAAAGACCTTGCCTATGAGTGTCGATGATGTTGCCCAGCTAGCAAGCCCAGAGGGGGGGGGTGAATGGGATTTTTAAAAATAATGAGTACCTTAAACATGTTCACAAAACAGTCACACAGAACACACTTCGATGGGTGTTAGAGTTAGTAAAGAAAGATAGTAAACACAAAGCAAGCACACAGACAACACAGGGAATTATCCTAGTTCGGACCTCCTCTCCACAGAAGTCCTACGTCCAGTCCCTGAGCAACAACTTAGGCTTCCACTACCTAAGGGTACAGTCCCCCTTATGGACCTTTACACACCCAGTCACAGCTGGTCTTCTCTTCACAACTCGAAGAGGACATACATCACCCTGGCTACCACCAGGTCTTCCTTCTCGAAGGGAACAAACACAAGAAAAGTGTAAATGAAAACAAGCCCCTAGATCAAGCTTAAACAATGCTGGATCTGAAGCTAAAAATGAGAGGAAAAGATCTACATTGAGAGACACTCTCAGTTTCCAGAAGCTCTCAAGACTAACACAATGAATGCAGAGAGCTAAGAGCTAGACAATCAGAGGACTGAGGCTTTGCTCTATCAGAAGCTCGCAGAAAAGCTTGTTAAAGATCGTTGTTGCCAATGTCTCTTATCTAGAGCTTCAATCTTCTTTATATATATGTCTTCTATTTGAAATTCGAACGTTGAAATGACCATTGTCTCTAGGCTCTCGTTTACGTTAGACTGCATGGTTCTGTAGAGCTTCTTGTTTAGCAGTCCTTAGCTTTCCATGCACGCAACAAGAGAGAGGATCTTCGATGATGTTCATTATCTTCCGTACAATCCAACGTTGTATTGAGATGCGCTGTCAGAGACTTGCACGAATTAAATGCTAAACAATAGACAGCTAAGCTGTCTCTTGTTGTCAGTTAATGTTAGATTGATTTTATACAGAAGTAGAAGTTCCATTTTGTTCTTCTAAAAAGATGTTTACAGAATAAGCATGAGAATAGAAGATATCGTTTGTATGCACTACAGTGATACGTTCAGTCATAATAAATGCATGGTTGTCAGAAGGATATACGTGGAGATTTTGACTTTTCAACGTACTCAAAATGAGTTCAAATATTAAATCATTATATTCCATGAAATCGTTACCTGCATGACTTATGAAATCGTTATGCAAATAAGTCGTTGTCCATGTAAATCATTGTACACTTATAAGCAAGTCGATGCACATACAAATCGTTATATAGACAAATCGTTATGACTATATAAGCAAATCGTTATGAGCCAGTTGTCAGAGACAAAACGATGTGAGCAAATCGTTGTGAATACTTAACGAATCGTTATGAAAGCAAATCGATGTGGGAGCAAATCGTTGTTCTCACTTATCAAATTGATGTAAGAGCAAATCGTTGTGAATACTTAACGAATCGTTATGAAAGCAAATCGTTGTGAGAGTAAATCATTGTTCTCACTTATCAAATCGATGTCAGAGTAAATCATTGTTCTCACTTATCAAATCGATGTGAGAGCAAATCATTGTGAATACTTAACGAATCGTTATGAAAGCAAATCGTTGTGAGAGCAAATCGTTGTTCTCACTTATCAAATCGATGTGAGAGCAAATCGTTGTGAATACTTAACGAATCATTATGAAAGCAAATCGTTGTGAGAGCAAATCGTTGTTCTCACTTATCAAATCGATGTGAGAGCAAATCGTTGTGAATACTTAACGAATCGTTATGAAAGAAAATCGTTGTGAGAGCAAATCGTTGTTCTCACTTATCAAATCAATGTGAGAGCAAATCGTTGTGAATACTTAACGAATCGTTATGAAAGCAAATCGTTGTTCTCATTTATCAAATCGATGTGTACTTAGATAAATGTCATTCTTTGAACTTGCATTGCTACAGAGTAAATAATACTTACCCATTTGTCTTGTTATTCCTTGGTTCATTCATTTCCTGTACTCAAATCTCATAGAAAATATGTTAGATTTAAATAATATCTGAGTTTTGTTAATCACCAAAATAAATATGTAATTAATTTAAATTACATGGAGAAAAATTGATCATCAATCTCCCCCTTTTTGGTGATGACAAAACTTAACAATGAGCATAGATGATCTGAAATGAATCTAAACGAAATTGCGGAAATATAAGAAAAATATTTCCGAGGTGCTATATTTTCTCCCCCTTTTTGTCATTAAGCAAAAAATATCACAAGGTGATAAAGACAAATAGAAACCATAGTGAGAAAACAAGAGAGATATATTTAATTGTCCTGAGGAGTTATAGGGATGTAAAAAGCAAGAGACAAAAGAGAGGCGTGCCGACGAATAATAGGCAAGGCCTGTCGTTCTTGCTCCTCAAAATAAGCCTGAAACGCCCTAGATGAAATAGCGTAAGATGGGCCCATGTCAGGCAACATCCTTTAAATATGAAGCAGCCGCTGAGTACTCAAAAAATTACCATATTCATCGGTGCGAAGGGAAAGTTTGTAGGTACTGAATGAACCAAAACTGGCGAACCGAAGAAATTTGTTGATCTTGATAGGATAGAATAACTTATTTTGCAGAAGATCTTGCTTCAATGCCACAAACAGCTTGTACCGCTCGACCCACTGAAGATAAGAGTCCTGAACTAAATTGATATAATTCAGGTCCAGGAATGCTTCAGCTATGAGAGTAGACTTGCCGGCCTTAAATAAGGAGCTATTTAAGGCTTCCAATTGAAGAGCTGACTGATTATAGTGCTTTTCCCAGTCAGTGGGAGAAAGCCTTTCACATTCTGATAGCAGAGGAGCAAGGACTTCAGAGGAAATATGGCCTAGGTGAAATTCTCTGAAGATAAACCTTTGGAAGGATGGAAGTCGACCCTGTTGAGCTGATATCCTTCCCATGACGTGAGCGAATCTCTCAAAGATAACAGGACCTACTGAGGAGTCCATGACCAAGGAATGTAGCTTAGGAAGGAATACAGAGTCTGAAATTTGTAGGGTGGCGAAATCCACTTTGAAAGAGCAGTTGACTGGATTTTCAATTTTTAATGAAGCAACTGCTCCCTGGAACTGACCCAACTGGACTTTAGGTAACTTGTGAAGATACCGGTAATCATTGAATAACTGAAA
The DNA here is from genome assembly GCA_014218235.1 of Colocasia esculenta. Lineage (NCBI taxonomy): Eukaryota > Viridiplantae > Streptophyta > Magnoliopsida > Alismatales > Araceae > Colocasia > Colocasia esculenta. The sequence goes on along the minus strand of CM024765.1, from coordinate 23,834,999 downwards.
GTACCTGATGAGCTTCACTTCCTTTTGAATGAAAGGGGCCCAGAGGGATTTGTGATGAATGACAAACCACTCAGAGAGACTGAGTGGAGAGTCCCTAGTGGGAAACCTTTCAGACTTTGCAAGAAGATATTTCATATAGAGAGTTGAGTGCCCTTTGGCCCAATGTTGTTCAGATTTGCATTCAGCCATTTTGAATATTTTAGATTGATTAGCTTTTGAGAAGTGGTTATAGGGAAGGACAACATTTAGGTGATTAATCAGATTCAGAAAAGGAACACCAAAAATGGTGACAAGAATACATTTTTGAAGATATTCTCGATAGAGTGGTTTCCTCCGATTTTCAATAGTGAGGAAAAACCAAAGTGGAGGAAATTTAGGTTCGGGGGGAAGAGTAAGAGTAGTGAAGAGTTTCCTCTTTTTAGAGACAGGACTAGAGGAGTCAGTCCTGTGGACATGAGAGGCAACTGACAGAACAGACTGGATGGTGGAGATTTCCAACTCATCCTCGAATTTTTCTAGAAATGGACCTTCGAGTTGAGCACCTTTAGGAATGAAGGTGATAAAGGAAGGAGGAGTAGGAGGATGGAGAAATGTTTGATGAGTAGAAGAAGGTGAGATGGATGGTCCATCTAAAGAAGGAACAGAGGAAGAGGAGGCTCCAGCAGATGATGAGGCTGGAGGGTCTTCAGAAATGAAAGTAGGTGGTGGAATGGATGTAGAGGAGGCAGGAGGAGAGGTGGATTGAGATGGAAAAGGAGCTGGGGAAGAGATGGTGCGAGGCATGGGTTGTTTGAAGGTGATGGGTGATGGAGGTGCTATGGATGAAGAGGGTTGGTGTTGCAAGAGATGAAGACTCATGGGCCTTGGGGGCAGCTGCAGGCTCTTCTTCTCTTGGGGACACATCCTCGGAGATCAATGGCCCTGGTGGCCCTGCACTTTCTTCTGCTGGCCTTGGCCCTGATGGCCCTGCAGTTCCTTCTGCTGACCTTGGCCCTGATGGCCCTGCATTTTCTTCTGCTGGCCTTGGCCCTGCATTGCTAACCGGTTCAGTAGGTGAGTGAGCAGGAGGGGCAGAGGTGGATTGCTCCCTCGAAGATATAAGCTCCTTGACACTGTCGAACTCACCTTTCATCCATCTGCACAATTGCTTGAACATTTTAAAATCATCTCTCAAGCTGTGTACCTCAGTGGACAAGGCTCTAATCTCGTTAGCTGCTGAGGCTTGGTTACTGATAATAGACTGAATATCAGATTGAATAGAAGAAAGAGCTGTCCTTTGCTCATTCAGTCTTTTAACAATGGGCTTCAGATTAACCTTCAGCTGATTCTTCTTAGACCTCTTATGTGCAATTCTTTTCATTTTGCCACTTGGCCTTTCACTGGGCTCCACGAAACTATCATGCTCTTCATTGATTAAGGGAACACTTCCAGTGTCCTCCCCCTGAGGAGCTGTTTGCTCATCAACTCCTTGCTCCTCCTGAATAGGAGCATCATCCACGACTATATCATCATGAGTCACTTCTTGCTACCCCTGACTAGGAGCTTCCTCCATAACTATCTCATCAGTGTGGCCTGATGCCACAGCTTCTTGTGCTGCTGGTTTACTTGATTGCTCAGGCTCCCCCTGAGTGCTAGGGATGGATTCTAGCACATCTCTGAGAATAGATGCTACAACAATTGTGGGATAGACTGCTCCAGAGTTTTCCACAGCTGGCACAATGTTTTCTAAGGGAATTTCTTCAATTAAGCTACCAGAAACCAAGGATTCTTCTAATCTGACTTCTGCTGCTGCTGCTTCTTCCGATGGTGCTGGTGCGGCTGCTGATTCTGTTGTTGTTGCTGGCTCTTCTTAGACATCTTGGGCTTCGCCAATGATGGCCTCACCCTCAGTCACAGAAGTTTTGGTCCAAATACCATTAACCAAAGAGAATCTGCTCTTCTTCAGATTTCTGCTGCGGATAGCTTGTCCGATTTTTTCTAACACTTCACCAGACAAACTAATGCCAAAATGTTGAAAAACTTTGGTGAGTAGATGTGCATATGGTAGGGACACATTCAACTTGTTTTTCTTGTTCCAAAGCTGAGCAGATGCGAACTTCATACTTTCCAAAATAACTTCTGCCATATTTATTTCTTGATTCTGGATGGTCTAGTACATCATATCTGAATCTGCCCTAGTACAAGTTGAGAATGTAGCAATCCTAGGGACCAATATTTGATAGATAATAAAATGCAGTAAACGGTTGAAGGCATTCATTTGGTTGATATCCAACTTCCCATCCTTAAGCTTGAACTCAGGACCAACAATCCCTAACCCCTTTGCCTGGGGGTCCACAGTGTGTACCCCACTATGACTGGATGTGCAAACTCTAAATAAGGACTCCAAGAGTCCATGAGTGATCTTAATATGAGTACCTTTGACAGATGATGTCAAGGACCCATCTTCTTTAGTCTTCAAGCATACGTAAAAGGCCTTCATAAGATTAGGGTAGCTTACCTCTGATAGAGTAGCAATCTTGGATCATTTCATCCTTTCCATTGCTACAATCACACTGCCCATTCCATTTTTCTGTAAATCTACAACGTCCACTGCTTTGTTTCCACAAACCTTGATCTTCACCGAGGTGAATCTTTCTTGCTGCTCTTCTGTGAGAAACTCAGCCCTGTAGCCCCCGATGCCGCCGGAAACACTAGAAGCAGCCATGGATTTGAACGAGGAAAGTTTCTGGAGGGTTGAGATGAAGAAAGGAACAGAAACCCTCAAGAGATTTTTCGCGGGAAGGAGATGGAGGCTTGAAAATTTTGGAGAGTCGATGCCGGAGTCATTAGGTTATCGCCTCAGGCAGGAGGAAGGAGACGAAGGGGGGAGACGAATCGATGCCACACAGATTTTGATATAAAAGCAACAAAAATAAAGTAACTTTTTGAAGCTGGAGACGCCATAGTGGTGGAAAACGACAGAATGACCAGTTCAATAGAAATAAACTTTTATAAGATACCGAACAGTCAAGAATATTTAAATAGAGCGGCAATAGTTGGAATTTTGCTCAAATTTGAGAAAAAATAAATAGACGTTCTGAGAATTAATATTTCAGTTTTAACCAGATAATTCTTTCACAATTTACACATGCCTAATTCTCTTCTAAGAGAAGTAAATCTCTCTTCAGATAGGGCCTTTATGAACATATCTGCTAACTGATTATTGGTATCAATAAAGGAAATATCTATGTTGCCATTAGCTACATGATCACCAATGAAATGATATCTAACCTCAATATGCTTTGTTCTCGAATGCTGGACTGGATTCTTGGTTAAATTTATGGCACTAGTGTTGTCGTATAACAATGAAATTGTCTTAATATGTAGCCCATAATCCTCAAGTTGTTGCTTGATCCATAGGAGTTGTGTATAGAAGCTTCTAGCAGCCACATACTCAGCTTCAGCTGCAGACAGTGCTACTGAATTTTGCTTCTTTGAGGACCATGATATCAGACATCCTGCAAGAAATTGACAACAACCACTGATGCTTTTTCTATCTATTTTGCATCCAGCATAGTCAGCATCAGAGTATCCTACCAAATTGATTTGACATGATTTTGGATACCAAAGACCTAAGTCAAGTGTTCTAGTTAAATATCTAAAGATTCTTTTAACTGAAATTATATGTGATTCTCTTGGGTCTGCCTGATACCTAGCACACATGCATACGCTAAACAATATATCAGGTCTACTGGCAGTTAAATAAAGTAGGGAGCCTATCATACCTCTGTAGATCTTTTGATCTACTTTCTTACTATCCTTGTCACTGTCCATCCTTGTTGATGTGCTCATAGGGGTTGATAGTGATTTGGTATTTTTGAATCCAAGCTTCTTTAAGAGTTCTTTGGTGTATTTGGCTTGACAGATGTGGGCGCCATCTTTTCCTTGCTTGATTTGCAATCCAAGAAAGTAGTTGAGCTTCCCCATCATACTCATCTCAAATTCTCTCTGCATAAGCTTCTCAAAGTACTTGCAAAGAGATTCATCAGTAGAACCAAATATTATATCGTCTACATAAATTTGTACAAGAAATATATGTTTGACTTTAGATTTGATAAACAGTGTACTATCTACTTGACCTCTAGTAAAGCCATGATTCAATAAAAATGAGCTAAGCCTTTCATACCAGGCCCTAGGTGCTTGTTTCAAACCATATAAAGCTTTGTGTAATTTAAATACATGATTCGGAAATTCAATATCTTCAAAACCTAGAGGTTGTTCTACGTAGACTTCCTCCTTGATAAAGCCATTTAGAAAAGCGGATTTGACATCCATTTGAAATAATTTCAAATCTAATGCAGATGCATATGCAAGTAGAATTCTAATAGCCTCAAGTCTAGCTATAGGTGCATAGGTTTCATCGAAATCTATGCCTTCCTCTTGGGAATAGCCTTGAGCTACCAATCTGACCTTGTTTCTTAAGATCACACCAGTTTCATTCAATTTATTTCTGAACACCCATTTGGTGCCAATCACTGGATGATTTGATGGTCTAGGAACAAGTGACCATACATGGTTTCTCTTGAACTGATTCAGCTCATCTTGCATGGCTAAAATCCAAGATTCATCAGTAAGAGCTTCATTGACTGTCCTAGGCTCTATTTGAGAAACAAAAGCTAGATAATCACAAGGGATTACATTACCTCTTGTTCTTACCCCTACAGATGGATCACCAATAATATTTTCAGGTGGGTGATCTTTCTTGTATCTCCATTCCTTTGGAAGATTTTCATGAGAGATATCCCTTTGTTGCAGGTCTTCCAGAGGTGGATCTTCCTTGTCCTCAATTGATGTGTTCTTTAATGTTGTGGACAACTCATTTGTTTCATCAATGTCACTATCGACTTCCTTTCTCAAGGAAGGGTTAGTTTCATCAAAGATAATGTGTACTGATTGTTCAATTAATAAAGTACGTTTATTAAATACTCTATAACTGTCACGCCCCGATATTTAGCAGCGGAATAAATACCGGGACACGTGAACGATACAAATAGACGTATCACAGTTGAGTAACGCAGAGTAACAATTACATATAACCACACATTTGAGACCTTAATAACGTCATCAAAGGTACTCTTTATTCCATTTCAATCCACTAGTTACCACCTTACATAAGAAGGACTCACTGAAAAGGGTTCATTATCCAAATGAAAATGTTTCTCTAATACATCGACTACTCAAACAACTATTCCTAGACTATCAACTTCTCAATGTCGGGTGCTCATCACTCTTGCCCTGCCCCATCCGACTCCTCTGGTTCCTCATCACTACCTAAAAAGGGCAGGATGATAGGGTGAGCGAACTAGCTCAGTAGGATTTACATCTCAATATTGTGCGAGCACTAATATACATAATTAACATTTTTAAGTAGGCAGATATACACATGAATATGATGACAATGCATGCTTTTCTAACAAGTTGAATAGAGGAATAGAACAGATGACATATCAAATCAAATATCAAATTGCATATACAATGGACAAATATTTCAAGAGTAGAATCATATCAAAAGAGATTGGCCATATTCATACAGATATCATGCGTTCACATGATCAGACATATCATATTAAATCTTATCATATCAAACAAAGGCACAATTTTCACAACTCTTGCATATAGTATCAGTGCCATGCCACGCACCAAAAGTCCATACTCCCGCGGTTAATAAGTACGTTGGGGCGCTCCTCCCCAGGACCAGACAGGGCCCCTATTGCACAGCCATTGGTCAAATGGACCGAAGTCCCATATTGTGCTGAACAAACATATTCATATTATGGCCACAAAGTTTCAATGACAAGCTCATAGTAAAAGGAACATGATCATTCATAGAGTCAAGGTATGACAAATAGCTCAAGAGAACAAAAGGGCAGTATAACGACGTATCTTATGTTTCATAATTCATTAATGTCTTGACATGAGGATGACTAATGATAGAACGTATGCAGAACATGTGCTCTCTATCTCCAGGGTACTTCATGGTACAACCAGCTCGGCCTCTATGTGGAAATCCATAGAGAACGGAGTCTTACGGAGGTCTTAAGGAAAAGATCGCTGGTCTTGCCGATTCAGAATGACCGACAGAGAGCTTTCAATTTCCCAAGGAGGGTGTGCCTATTCGTGCAAATGTGTAAGGGACGAGTCATGGATCTTTCCTAGCATGTATGCATATGGACAAATAATTAATTAAACACCGGAAAGCATGTAACTATTGAAACTCATATGCAAATCATGATATTAACTTCACTAACAAGTCCATACTAACATGTATCCATCCCCATATTCACAACATATTCTTATCATTCCAATTGACAATAAGTAAGATCACAAGATAATCCAATGAACATAAGGTCAATCACAATTACACATTAGAATCATATTCGTATCATTACCATTTTTTTTAATGGGTTGATTTCTTTTAGGTCCATGCATACTATATAACATCATGCACATGCTAGAAGACATCATGTAATGGTCAAACCCAAGACATACAATTTTTTTTCAAGGGTAGTGTCGACACACCCCTTACTGGTGTCGACACCATGCTTCAAACACAAGGCAAAATAATGAAGAAATGGTCAAGTAGTTTCGACACAGGATCTAGTAGTGTCGACACTAGACCCAGCTCCCAGCGAACCCAGTCAACAGGTCTGTACAGGGTGTCGACACTAGATCATGAAGTGTCGACACTAAAGACCCTTCCCAGTGAACATGTTGTGCCAGTATGGGACAGTGTGTCGACACTAGATCAAGTAGTGTCTACACTAGAGGCCTTCCCAGGGAACCTTTTGGGCCAATTTGGGACAGTGTGTCGACACTGGATCAAGTAGTGTCGACACTAGAGGCCTTCCTAGAAAACCTTTTGGGCCAATTTGGGACAGTGTGTCGACACTGGATCAAGTAGTGTCGACACTAGAGGCCTTCCCAGAAAATCTTTTAGGCCAATTTGGGACAGTATGTTGACACTAGATCAAGTAGTGTCGTCACTAGAGGCCTTCCCAAAAAACATATAGGTCAAGTGTAACCCGAAAACACATCTCATGCAGCAATTTACTTACCCTACTTATAAACCTCTAACGAATGACCTTTAGATAAAACATTCAACACGAAATATGACGAGGACAACTAGTAGGAGAACTTTAATGTTGGGGGTTTGATCTAATTCAGTCTCGAATCCCAAGAAATATATGAAGAACATAAAGCTAAGTGCAGCCCAAAATCGTAGTATCATGCAGCGACTCGCTTACCACACTTATAACTCTCTAACGAAAGACTTTTGGACAAAACGTCCAACATAAAAGATGATTGTGACTACAAGTAGAAGAAGTTTAGTCTAATTCGGTATTAAATCACGTGCATAATGAGAAGAACGAGAAAAGCCCTAACTATGTGAGGCTTAGGGATAACTACGAATACACAATGTATACTCCATGAAAATTAGCCAAACCAAGTGCAAATGAACCTAGACTCGAAGATCTACATGATGGTGTGGGTTTTCTTTAATCTTGGCCTGAGAACACCTACCTTTGAATGCTAATAACTCTTTGCAGATTTCTAGGTTGTTGCAGAGCGAGGTTGAGGAAGACCACGTTTTCCCCAGCCGTTCTCCACTCCTCCAGCGCTCCAAACTTGCTGCTCACGACCCCAACTTGTTGCTAAACCTTCCCCAAGAGTTTAAGGACGAGTTCTTATAGATTTAGGGTTCTAATTCATGTCCCAATGGGACTAGGAAAGGGGATGCGAATTCTGCTTTCTACATTCCAAAATCTGAGATTCTCTCACCCAAAGGAGGTAGCAAAGGTTTAGGAAACCACCTCTTAGGGTTGGGTCTGGTTTTGGCTTACCTTACATGACTAATTACCCTAATTTTAACCCTAAATTGCCCTCCCTAATTATTGCATAATTACATACACAAATTTCTGGGTATTTTCTTGTCCTAATTTTTATCCTTTGGCCAAATGTGCTCCATTGGCCCAATCTTGTTAATGGGTTATTAATACATAATGTTGTAAGTCTCTCCAACATGTTTATTTAATTTATGGTTGGCTTATTTTTCCGTGTTACAATTTTCCCGATGTGTTTTTCTCTCGTACGATAATGGTACGTATGTTTTATCGTCCGATAATTATGGAATTTATTTATTCTCCTTTATTTCTAAAATTCTAAATCACTAAATTTCCGGAGTGTTACATCCTCCCCCACTTAAGAAATTTGGTCCCCAAATTTACATATAATGGTGTAGTTCGTACCTGAGAATAGTTCTGGGTGGTTTTTCTTCATTCTGTCCTCTATTTCCCAGGTAGCGTTAGTAACTCCGTCTCGACTCCATTGGACCTTCACCATAGGTATGGTATGATTCCTAAGTCGTTGAATCTTCCGTTCCTGCAGTTTGATCGGCTTCTCTTCATAGGTCAAGTCCTCCCGAATCTCCAAGTCCTCATGGTTGATTACATGGTCAGCATTGAATAAGTACTTCCTCAGCATGGATATGTGGAACACATTATGCACGTTCGCCAGCTGGGGAGGTATTGCAAGTCTATACGCCACCTGACCAATCCTTTCCAGAATTTCAAATGGTCCAATGAATCTGGGACTCAACTTTCCTTTGATCCCAAATCTTTGTATTCTCCTTGAAGGTGAGACCTTCAAGAAATCATGTTCGCCAACCTAAAATTTTAGTTCTCTCCTTCTCTTGTCTGCATAACTCTTCTTCCTAGATTGTGCTATCTTTAGACGTTCCCGGACAATTTGAACCTTTCTGACAGTCACCTCAATTAAGTCGGGTCCAACCCATTGGTTCTCCCCAACCTCTTCCCAACAAAGGGGTGATCTGCAACTCCTGCCATATAAGGCTTCAAACGGAGCCATCTTGATACTTGCCTGATAGCTGTTGTTATATGCAAACTCCATCAGGTACAACTGATCATCCCATTGACCTCTAAAATCTAGCACCAGAGCACGAAGCATATCTTCCACAATTTGACTGGTCCTTTCGGTTTGTCCATCTGTCTGAGGATGGAAGGCAGTACTAAAGTTTAGTTTAGTACCCATTGCTTCTTGTAAACCCTTCCAGAAGTGTGAAGTAAATCTAGGGTCTCAATCTGATATTATGCTAGATGGAACCCCATGCAATCTAACTACTTCCTTAACATATAGTGTAGCCAATACATCCACAGACCAGGCACTCTTAATCGGCAAGAAATGAGCCGACTTAGTCAATCGATCAACTACTACCCAGATTGCATCCATACCACCCCTAGTCTTGGGCAATCCCATGATGAAGTCCATACCGATGCTATCCCACTTCCATTCTGGGATTTCTAGTGGTAGTAGTCCACCAGCTGTACGAAAATGCTCGGCCTTGACTTTCATGCATGTTAAACAGTATGACACATGATCGGCCACATCCCTCTTCATGTTTGGCCACCAGTACAACCTTTTTAAGTCTTGGTACATGTTTGTTGATCCAGGATGAATCGTGTACTTGGACTGGTGAGCTTTATTTAATAACCTCTTCTTGAGTTCTCCATGATTAGGGACACATGTTCTACCTCGGAATAGCAATCTTCCCTCAGCTAATAAAATAAAGTCAGGTCTTTGTTCTAGCTTCTCCCTGATCTCAACTAAGAATGGATCCTCTCCTTGTTTCTCCTTGATTTCGGTCAGTAGATCGGATTGTATCTGGAGATTGGAAATCATCACTTGTTTTTCCTTCTTTCCCATGTCTAAGTTCAAGCTTGCAAATTGCTCCAGTAACTTCCATTCGCCCAGCATCATACTGGCTAGCATAGCTCTTGGTTGTCTACTTAGAGCGTCTGCCACTACATTGGCTTTCCCAGGGTGATATTGAATGGAAAAGTCAAAGTACTTAAGGTACTCTAACCACCTTCTTTGTCTCATGTTAAACTCCTTCTGTGAGAATAAGTAATTCAAACTCTTGTGGTCAGAAAAGAATTTAAATTGCTCACCATAGATATAATGCCTCCAAATTTTCAAGGCGAATACAACAGCTGCTAACTCCAGGTCATGAACCGGGTAGTTCACTTCGTGGATCTTCAAGTGCCTTGAGGCATATGCTATTACTTTCCCTTGTTGCATTAAGACGCATCCCAGACCAGTTCCAGAAGCATCTAAATAAATTTCAAATCCTCCCTCTTCAGTGGGTAAGGCGAGGACAGGAGCAGTAGTCAGACACTTCTTCAAGTTGTTAAAGCTTTCTTCACATTCATCGGTCCACACAAACGGATTTTCCTTCCGGGTCAGCTTCGTTAATGGCACTGCAATCTTTGAGAAATCCTTTATAAACCTTCGATAATATCCCGCTAATCCTAGAAAGCTCCTGATCTCTGTGACGCTTGTCGGTCTTTCCCATTTCAGTACAGCCTCAACCTTTGATGGATCAACAGCGATACCATCCTTAGTTACCACATGCCCTAAAAAGGATACCTCCTCAAGCCAGAATTCACATTTACTTAGCTTGGCATATAATTTATTCTCCCTTAAAATCTGTAATGAAATCCTCAAATGCTCCTCATGCTCTTCCTTTGTCTTGGAATAGATCAATATATCATCGATGAATACCACCACAAATTTATCAAGATATGGGCGATAAATGCTATTCATCAACTGCATGAAAACTACAGGGGCATTTGTTAGTCCGAAAGGCATAACAATAAATTCATAATGCTCATACCTGCTTCGGAAGGCTGTCTTGTGAATGTCTTCTCCTTTGATCTTCAATTGGTGATAGCCGGATCTGAGGTCTATTTTAGAGAAGTATTTAGCTCCAGATAATTGATCAAACAACTCATCAATTCTTGGCAAGGGATATTTGTTCTTGATGGTTAACTGGTTTAGTTGCCTGTAGTCTATACACAGCCTCATTGACCCATCTTTCTTCTTGACAAAGAGGATAGGTGCACCCCATGGTTATGTACTTGGTCGGATGAATCCCTTCTCTAATAGTTCCATCAATTGCTCTTTTAATTCCTTCAGTTCTGCGGGGGACATTCTATATGGTGCCCTAGATACTGGTGCTGCTCCAGGGACCAATTCGATGGTAAAATCGACCTCTCGCTCAGGAGGAATTCCTGGCAAGTCTTCGGGAAAAACATCAGCGTATTCGCTGACAACATGGATGTCCTCAACTTTGACTTCCTTCTTTGTGATGACAACAGCAGCAAGAAAGGCCATACAACCTTTCCTCATCATCCTTTTGGCTTGTAGTGCAGAGATAAGTGACAATCTCCTGCAGTTTCTATCCCCTGTGAACACTAGTTTTGGGAAATGGCTAAAGGTTACCCGACTTCTCCTGCAGTTGATACTAGACCCATGTTCAGACAACCAGTCTGCTCCCAGTATCACATCATACCCCTCCATATCCATACATATTAAATTTGCTGGTAGGTTTTGGGTTTCAATCAACACTTCACTAGATGGCATATGGTTTGTAAGATTGGTGCCAGGACCAATCGGGGTTGACACAACTATTCCAGATTTCATTGGGACGGGTTTCACAGGTAGGGTATCAACAAATGTTTGAGATATAAAGGAATGTGTAGCTCCCGTATCAAAGAGAACATATGTGGGTCGGGAAAGAATAGTAAGTGTACCTTCCATGATACCTCCTTCTTTAGTAGCTTCAGATTCCTGAATAGCTTGCAAGCGGCCTTGCCTCTTCTGTCCATTCGGATGCTTGTCCTGAGGGGCTTATTCTTTCAGCATTGGGCAGTCCGAGATCCTGTGGTCACGACTACCACAGCGCAGGCATCTCCCTTGCGCTCTCCAGCATTGTTCAGACCGGTGACTAGCTTTGTCACAGTGTTTGCACCATTCTCCCGTTGTCACCACTATCTGCTTACCTAACTCCTTTGGCTTTTTATCAGCTGGTTCATTTACTCTGCCACTGGGCCTTTTCTTCCCAATGGTCGGCTAATACCTTCCTGTAGAAGACACTTGCTCCCTTTTCACGGATTTTCCTTTAATTCTTTCGGCAGTTTCCATGGCATCGTCCAGTAACTGAGCCTTCTTTACCATGTCAGCATAGGTTTGAATGTCCATTGGTGCCAGTTGAGTGATGAACTAGGGCCTCAAGCCATTCAGAAAGCGTTTTGCCTTCATCCTTTCTGTCCCAATCAAGTGAACAACATATCGGGATAGACGAGAGAATTGGGCCTCATACTCGGCCACGCTGAGTACTCTCTGCTTTAAAGCCGCAAATTCGGTTGCTTTCCGTTCCTGGACCCTCTCAGAAAAGTACTTGGTGTTGAATTGCTCAATGAACTGAGCCCATGTTAGTTGCTGGCCATTCAGGGTTGCTTCTACCGACTCCCACCATGCCCTGGCATCCTTTTCCAATTGGAAAGTCACCAGTAGTACTTTGTTCTGGTCCGTGCATTGCATGACCCTAAATATCCTTTCAATTTCCTTAACCCAGTGTTCAGCAACATCTGGGTCAGTACTCCCTTCAAACCTAGGCGGATCCATATTCTGAAAATTCTGATGGAGATCACCGGCTACACGGTTACCTCCACCCTGGGTGGCTTGCAGGATAGCCTGAGTCAAGTTCTGTATTGTTTGTTGCATGTTCCTAGCCTGGGCACGTTCAGAGGCCATTGAGGTAGTAAATACCTTCAAGATAATAATATAAATCAGTCATCTAAATATATCATATGTGACTTCTATTCCCATGGTTCTACCCAAGCTCACATTAGGTATGACAGATTTTGACTCGTGTGATCTAGTTTCATCCTATGTTCCTATTCCCTTGGACCCTAAAGATTAGGGCTCTAATACCAACTGTCACGCCCCGATATTTAGTAGCAAAATAAATACCAGGAGACGTGAACGATACAAATAGACATATCACAGTTGAGTAACGCAGAGTAACAATTACATATAACCACACATTTGAGACCTTAATAACGTCATCAAAGGTACTCTTCATTCTATTTCAATCCACTAGTTACCACCTTACATAAGAAGGACTCACTGAAAAGGGTTCATTATCCAAATGAAAATGTTTCTCTAATACATCGACTACTCAAACAACTATTCCTAGACTATCAACTTCTCAACGTCGGGTGCTCATCACTCTTACCCTGCCCCATCCGACTCCTCTGGTTCCTCATCACTACCTGAAAAGATAGCTCAGTAGGATTTACATCTCAATATTGTGCGGGCACTAATATACATAATTAACATTTTTAAGTAGGCAGATATACACATGAATATGATGACAATGCATGCATTTCTAACAAGTTGAATAGAGGAATAGAATGGATGGCATATCAAATCAAATATTGAATTGCATATACAATGGATAGATATTTCAAGGGTAGAATCATATCAAAAGAGATTGGCCATATTCATACAGATATCATTCGTTCACATGATCAGACGTATCATATCAAATCTTATCATATCATATCAAACCAAACTTATCATATCAAACAAAAACACAATTTTCACAACTCTTGCATATAGTATCAGTGCCATGCCACGCACCACAAGTCCATACTCCCGCGGTTAATAAGTATGTTGGGGCGCTCATCCCCAGGACCAGATAGGGCCCCAATTGCACAAGCATTGGTCAAATGGACCGAAGTCCCATATTGTGCCGAACAAACATATTCATATTATGGCCATAGAGTTTCAATGACAAGCTCATAGTAAAAGGAACATGATCATTCATAGAGTCAAGGTATGACAAATAGCTCAAGAGAACAAAAGGGTAGTATAACGACGTATCTTATGTTTCATAATTCATTAATGTATTAACATGAGGATGACTAATGACAGATCGCATGCAGAACATGTGCTCTATATCTCCAGGGTACTTCATGGTACAACCAGCTCGGCCTCTATGTGGAAATCCATAGAGAACGAAGTCTTACGGAGGTCTTAAGGAAAAGATCGCTGGTCTTGCCGATTCAGAATCACCGGCAGAGAGCTTTCAATTTCCCAAGGAGGGTGTGCCTATTCGTGCAAATGTGTAAGGGACGAGTCGTGGATCTTTCCTAGCATGTATGCATATGGACAAATAATTAATTGAACACCGGAAAGCATGTAACTATTGAAACTCATATGCAAATCATGATATTAACTTCACTAACAAGTCCATACTAACATGTATCCATCCCCATATTCACAACAAATTCTTATCATTCCAATTGACAATAAGTAAGTTCATAAGATAATCTAATGAACATAAGGTCAATCACAATTACACATTAGAATCATATTCATATCATTATCATTTTTTTTAATGGGTTGATTTCTTTTATGTCCATGCATACTATATAACATCATGCACATGCTAGAAGACATCATGTAACGGTCAGACCCAAGACATACAATTTTTTTTCAAGGGTAGTGTCGACACACCCCTTACTGGTGTTGAAGAGATGCGGAATTCCCTAAATGGTAATCTAGAAGGGGGGTTGAATAGATTACGGACAATTTAAAAGCTTAACGCCCTCTTTTTGCAATAGCACAAACAATTAAAGTGTTAGCAATGATCAGACTATGTGTGGATGTGTGTGAGTGATTGATAGATGGATAAGCAAGTATACAAACGTGTATAAATGTGTCGTGCCTACCAAACATCTAACGCAAATTCGTGCAAACCACGAGACACGTAGATTTTACGTGGTTCGGAGTACACAACTCGTGTATCCTACATCCACGGGCCACACACACACACAGAATCACCTGCTTATGAGCTAGTTCACGAACTACAACTCACACACGTGTTTATCTGATGTGTACCCACGATCAGATTAACACACACACACGTGTATCAAGCACAACAACCGCTTGAAACACCACACACACACACAAGTATGGAATAAAAAGAACAGGGAAGAGTTTGAGAGTTGAAGAACAAATCCAATAAGCAAACTCTTCCTCTGAACGTCCTCCTGGAGTCCAAGCTTCGACTTTGAGATCAGATATTGATGTAGATGCTTGAATCCAAGACGTTCGGACTTCACCTTTCGCTGCAAAAGTCTTTCGTTCTTGGTTCTGGGCGGTAGGTTGAAGCAAAGCAGTAGAACAGAGGTTTTCTGGAGAGCTCTTTAGGGTTCTTTTAAGGAGGCTGCTTGTGTACGAGATTTGTTGCAAAAGGTTGCTTATATATGAGTGTTAACATATGGAGAGTCGTACTCCATAGAAACACTAAGTTTGGCAACTTGCAAAACTTCCCGTAATGTGTTTTCCGTTTGTCTGTCGACAGGTCTTGCACCTGCTGTTGACAGGCGTAGACAATTTATGAAGAACCAGAAGGCTGAAGGCTCTGACAGTGTGCATCCGTCGACAGGTGGTCTGCTGCTGTCGACAGGCGCAAGCCTTCCAGAGCTTTTGATCTTCGAACTGGTTGCATATGTCGACAGGGTCACTCCTGCTGTCGACAGGCAATGCCTTGGCAGAACTGGTTGCTTTTTGACTGGTTGTATCTGTCGACAGGTCCTTGCTTGCTGTCGACAGGTCCTTGCTTGCTGTCGACAAGTACCTTGTCTTTTGACTTTTTCTTGATCTTTCAAGCTTGTTTTTGGCACATGTCTTGCATGGTATATCTCCTACAAAAGTAAACATAATTAGTGAGATATTATGAGCATAAAATCAAGCATTGTACCAAGTTGTTATGACAAGTTATTGTTTGAAGATCTCATGCATTTAAAACTCAATTCACATTGTTTATCACTTGTTTGCATTGTACATCATTGCACATCAATGTTCATCATCAAAAGCATGTTGTATTGATTAATTAGAATGTGAGCTCAATCTTCTCAACATGAGAACCCAACATTCTCCCCCTTTTTGATGATGATAAAATTAATCAATTAATGCACAATTGAGTTTTTCTCCTCCTTTTGACAACATCCAAAAGCACACCATAGACACAGGTAGAATGCACAGAACAAAGATTTTCATTGATTTTCATGAGTGCATACACATTACATTGGGTGCTAATGAAAGGAAATAACAAGTAAAGGGAAAGTCATGGCATGATGACCATAGAAAAAGCAAAATTACATCAAACATGACATGAATAAAATGAAACTGAGACTACAGGACTAGACCCAATCCTAGACAAGTAAGCTATCTAAGCATCTTCATCAGCGGGCTGTGAACGAGCCGGTTGATCAGCATGACGCTCAGGAGCAACGTGGTCCAGACCTGAATCTAGAGCTGCAATGCTAGATTCCATAGTATCCAACCTTGCATTGAGGCTTGCAAAACCAGTGGTCATCTGAAGTTGCAACTGAGCTAGTAGTTGACGGATAGACGGCTCAGTAGCACCAACAGTGACATCTCCCGGAGCATCAAATGACTCAGAGTGGGAGTCATCTTCATCTTCAACATCTTCCTCATCTTCATCTTGTTCTTCATTTACCTCTTCAACACCAACACCAACCTCTTCAGCTACAGCTGCTCCCTTGCCCTTTAGATCTCTTGTAACTATCCCATCGACTAGCTTGTAGCCCATCCTCTGAGCTGCGATGAGGTCATAGGAGCTACGGGAAGGAAGATCCGTCATCTCCTCCTTTGGGATGTGGATGCCAATAAAGAGGAATAGAGATGTGAGTTGGCAGGCATAGGGCAATGATCTCTTTGAACTTCGAACGCACTGGCAAAAGATAGAGATCATGAGGAGTGGAAGGTTGATGAGTTCAGTTTGGATGAATTGGTGAAGCAGGGACTTGTGAAGGGAGGTCACAAGTTCACGGCTTCCATCCTTTGGAACAATTAGTGTGGTGAAGATGTGATGGATTAGGCGATGAAGTGGAGGGAAAGAGTTGGTATTCAATTGCTTACGACTGGTGGGGTCGTAAGGCTGCTGAACGATGAGAGTGTGGAACTCCTCGGGAGTTGGATGATAGGTTTTGATGTCAACACCTGTATTGGGGATTTGGAGGGCAGTGGATATAAGGTTTGGAGTTACAAAGAAGGGAGTGTCTTTGACTTTGGTGATGAGCTTGCCATCGGTGGGCACTCGAAGGTTGGTATAGAAATCCGTCACAGCGGTGGTAGAGTACCGCTTGTGATTGTAACAGAAGGGTGCCCACCCCTGGACATCAAAAAGAGGCTGGAGGCTGGGAAACATGTCCTCCAAAGAGATGAAGTCGACGTAGCGAGGCTGTGTGACTTTCGGGAAGGTGCCATGGGTGTTGAGGAGTTGGAGATTTGGCAGGATCACGAGCTCCGGCAAGCGATCCTCCCGGTGCTTTGTGCGACGCTCAGTGGGCGCCCTGGAGCCCTGGCCTGGTTCGGGAGATCTTGCACGGCAACGAGATGTCATCTTCTTCCCCGGTGGAGCCATGAGATGATGATCCTCGTGTAAGAGGGAGAGGGTGGAGGAAGAAGAGACATGGGATAGGGAGAATCCGCAAGGGAGGCGGGATCTCTTCCTGCGCCCTGGAGAGGGAGGGTTTTGGGTGGAAGGAGGGAGGGGAAGGGTTTTTGGAAGGAGGTAGAAGGGGGAAAGGGGTGTGGGATCCTTTTTAAAGAGTTTAGAAAGGATTTGAAAGGTTGGTCCAACAAAAAAAACCCGGTTTAAACCCTTGCCCTTTGGGCTTCCCGTGTGGTTCTGGCCGCCTGCTGTCGACACGGCCCTTGGTGCCTGTCGACAGGCGCATTCAGAAAATGGCCAATTTTGTGTTTTTGGTGATTTGTGAACGGAAGCTCTTAGCAGTGTCTTCCAGGTGTTTGATGAAGGTGTATAAGAGGTGAATCATGTATGTTAACCTACCATATGCAAGGATATAATAAACCATATCATTTTCCTCAATGGTTTTAACATAATACCCAAGGAATTTAAGGTTAAAGCATTAAGAAAACACTCACGTAAATAAAGAACAATGCACACTCACCCTTTGTTATATAAATGCAATGTAAGACAACACAATCCCCATTTTGTTGATAGGCAAATGATGCACGAAATGATATCTATATGTCAAGACAATCACAAGACCAATGACCTTGGAAATTATGACTCAGTGGAGACTTCACACTATTTTCTTTTTTTTTGTTTAATTTAGAAAAACAATGGGAAGAAATGGTACTTAAGAAGACGTCACACCTTTTGACGTGAGGATAAACATTACAAGTGCCCATACCCCCAGTTACTCAGTGGAAGTTTCTATCATATTGTTGTACAGAGATGATGAGTTAGCCTTTTGACGCGAGGGCAGACATTTGTGATGCCCATCACCCCGGTTACTCAGCATAACCCAACATTGCTCTATATTCATCCCAATTTAAAGTTGATTTTCATTATTTATATTATAATTTTTTTGTTTTCCTTGTGAAAGATTTTTCAGAAATAGGTAGTTTTTCTCCAAGTATTGTTGTAAAAGCCAATATCAAGTAGGTGATATGATTACCTATCAATATTAGACATGCACTTTCATGACCAAAAGGCTTATCAAGTAAATTGAGACTATGTTTACAAAGAATTGATTTAGAGGAGTGAGGTGGATATCCTTTAGAGTTATGAAATGTTTCCAAAATGATAGAACCTAAATCCAAACATGAATAGTATGTGAAAATTATAGTGGTATAAAGAATAGCTTAAATATCATTTGTATATAGTGTGGTCAAACATGCATTAACACCTTATAGACACCTTATATGTTAATCATGAAGTTGTTCACTGAATGGGTGAAGAAATAAACATGAAGTTCCAAAATTCAGTGTGTCTGTCGACAGGGAGAAAGGGCATGTCGACAGTAGCACACAAACAGAAGTTGGAGACTTCGGGGAGGCAAAAACTGTGTGCATCTGTCGACAGCAGGTAGAGGGCCTGTCGACAGATGTACACAGATAGAAGATTGAGAGTTCTGTCTGGGCTGAGCTGTCGACAGGGCCCATGTAGCCTGTCGACAGGGACATGTTCAAAGCAGTTTTAAGGGTAGAATGAAGGTCTGAAATGATTAATGGTTGTGAGGGAGTTGAGATGGACAAAAGTTGAATAATTTCCTTCACATTTGCATTCATCTAACCCTAACTTGCTCCCCCATAATGTGTGCCATTTGATACAAAAGGACTCAAGTTCATGAAGATAAATATGCACACAAAGACCAAGCAATTAAGAACACCAAGCATGTAGAAAGACAAACCAACAAGTGTTTTCAAAATTTTAAAGAGAGTTTTGAATAGGCAAAATTGTAAAGAAACTAATTCCAAATGTAGAGTACATGTCCCTTTTATGTCACATGACTATGGATACTTGGCGGAGAATATTTCTCACGCATAATGAGAGTTTCAAACAAGCATGACTTGTTCTTTCACACATCACCATTTGATATACCTCGCAGTTAGTGCACACAAGGGACATATGCTTAACATTTGTGTTAAGTTTCATTGCAATTTGCACAACCCCAACTCTCTTCGCAATGTGGTGAATCTATCTTCAGCTAGAGGTTTGGTAAAGATATCAGCCAACTGTTTCTCTGTGGGTATGAAACTGATTTCCAATGATCTATTGGCTACCTCATCTCTCAAGAAATGATGACGAATTTCTATGTGTTTCGTCCTGGAATGTTGAATGGGATTCTTTGATAGATTGATTGCACTAGTGTTGTCACATAGGATAGGTGTGCATCCAATATCGATGTTATAGTCACACAACTGACTTTTTATCCACAACACTTGTGTTGCACAACTCCCTGCAGCAACATATTCTGCCTCTGCAGTAGAGAGTGCAACCGAGTGTTGCTTCTTGGATGCCCACGAAACCATGCAACCACCAAGCATTTGGCAATAGCCACTAGTGCTTTTCCTGTCAATTTTACAACCAGCGTAGTCTGCATCAGAATAAGAAATCAATTCAAAACTACTACCAGCTGGATACCAAAGACCCAAGTCATGCGTACCTGAGAGATATCTGAAGATTCTCTTGACTGCAATTAAATGGCTTTCCTTTGGACTAGATTGGTATCTAGCACAAAGGCAAACACTGAATTGTATGTCCGGTCTACTTGCAGTAAGATAAAGGAGTGAGCCAATCATACCTCGAAATTGTTTGGCATCTACCGGTTTACCTTTCTCATCACTTTCTAGCTTAATGCTTGTGCTCATTGGTGTTGAAGTGGGCTTGGCTTGTTCGAACTGAAACCTTTTGAGCAGTTCTTTTACATATTTTTCTTGGTTTATAAAGAATCCATCTTCAAGCTGCTTGACCTGCAAACCAAGAAAAAATTGAAGCTCCCCCATTAAGCTCATCTCAAATTCACTGTGCATGTGTTGTGAAAATCTTCACACAGTGTGGATTAGTGGAACCAAAGATAATGTCGTCCACATAAACTTGAACAACAATTATGTGATTGCGAACTTTCTTTGTAAAGAGAGTTTGGTCCACCTTACCTCTTGAGTAGTTTTTGCTTACCAGATAGGTGCTCAGCCTGTCGTACCAAGCTCGGGGTGCCTGTTTCAAACCATAGAGAGCTTTGTGCAATTTAAATACATGGTTTGGTTTATCATGGTCCTCAAAGCCAGGTGGTTGAGAGACATAGACTTCCTCTTTTATGTAGCCATTCAAGAAAGCAGTTTTGACATCCATTTGAAATAATTTGAACTTGTTTGAACATGCATATGCTAACAAGATCCTAACTGCTTCTAGTCTAGCTACAGGTGCAAAGGATTCTTCAAAGTCTATACCAAATTCCTGATTGTATCCTTTTGCAACTAGTCTAGCCTTGTTTCTCACCACCTTACCCTCTTCATTTAGTTTATTCCTAAAGACCCATCTCGTCCCTATGACAGAAATTTCAGGGGTTCTAGGAACTAAACTCCAGACATTATTTCTTTGAAACTGCCCAAGCTCCTCATGCATGGCATCAATCCAAGAGTTTTCTTTTAGTGCTTCTTCAACAGTTTTGGGTTCCACTTGAGATACAAAGGCTAAATGATCCTGTTCAACTATTTGATTTACCTGAGACCTAGTTTGAACTGAATCATTTATGTTACCTATGACATTCTCAAGTGGATGAGCTTTAGAGTACCTCACATTAGTGATTGTTGAAGGCCCGGGTTGATCTTGCAATTGAGGAGGATGTTCTGGAGGAGGGGTGGCTGGAGGACTTTCATCTTGAGGTTGTTCTTCTTGTTGTGGATCTTCAGCAGGAACTTCATCATGATTTCTGATCAAACAACCGTCATCTTCATCATCGTACCTGCGAAGAAATCCACTCTTTCCTTTTGAAACTTCTTGAGTTTTTCCTTTTTCTTTTCTTTGAAGTTCCTCAAGTGTTGTCCCTTCCATGTCATCAAACCTGTAGGAATTTACAATGTTAGGCTTGATTTGAGATTCATCAAAAATGACATGTGGAGTTTCTTCCACAGTTCTAGTTTTCAGATTGAACACCCTATATGCTCTAGAATGTTCAGAGTATCCAAGAAAAATACCTTGATCGCTTTTGGCTTCAAACTTGTCCAAGTCATTTTTATCATTGTTATGTATAAACACCTTTGAACCAAAACTTTAAAGTACCCAATGGTGGGTTTCTTACCTTTCAGAAGTTCGTAAGGAGTTTTCTTGAATACGGGTCTTACCATGGCTCGGTTAAGGATGTAGCAAGATGTGTTTACCGCTTCTGCCCAAAAGGTTCGTGCTAATTGATTCTCGACCAGAAGCGTACGAGCCATCTCCACCAAGGTTCTATTCTTCCTCTCCACAACTCCATTTTGCTCGGGAGTTCTCGGGGAGGAAAACAGGTGGTCTATACCTTGGTTCCTGCAAAATTCGGAGAAGGAATTATTGTCAAATTCTCCCCCGTGATCAGTGCGGATGGAGCAGATTTTATTGACATTCCCATGCTCAATTTTGTTGAAGAATTCTTCAAAAACACTTAATGCTTCATTCTTGTGAGCCAGGAATTTTACCCAAGTGAACCTAGAGAAGTCATCCACAATGACAAACCATAACGCTTGCCATTGAGACTGAGTGTTCTCGTAGGTCCAAATAGGTCCATGTGCAAGAGTTCATAAGCTTTGGAAGTACTTACCGGTGCCTTTGATTTGAAGGATTTCTGGGTTTGTTTTCCCTGTGCACATGCATCACAAAAATTTTCATTCTTGTTAAAGGAGATTTCAGGAAGACCACTTACCAACTTAAGCCTCATGATCTTGTGCAATACATTGTAACTAGCATGACCGAGCCTACGATGCCACAATGTAAGCTCGTCCTGTTTGTTTGCTACAAGACACAAATTGTTATTTTCTGGATCATCTAAGTCAACCATGTAGATGTTATTCATTCTTTTTCCAGAAAATTTAGGCTTCCTGTTTCCTTATCAAGAATTTGACATGAATTGGATTCAAAGACAATTTTATGACCTTTATCACACAATTGACTTATGCTAAGCAAATTGTGATGAAGGCCATCAACTAGTAGCACATTGTCTATAGAGTTAGAGGCAAACTTACCAACTTTACCTGAGCCGATGATCTGGCCTTTGTTGTTACCTCCAAAGATCACTTGACCTCCGTCTTTTTCCACGAGCAAACTGAATTTAGCTTTGTCGCCCGTCATATGCCTCGAGCAGCCACTGTCCAGGTACCATTTGTTTTGATTGTGGGCTGCTAGGCATTCCTGCACATGTGGATCAGACGAGAGGTTTTGGTACCCAAATTACTTTGGGTCCCATTGTATCATTCATGCCAAATAACAAATGCTTAGGAATCCAAACTTGTTTGATTTTCATTTGATTTGGGCTATTCCAGCATTGTTTTTCAGTGTGCCCAACCTTTTTACATATGTTGCATGATGGTGGTTTTTGCTTTGTGGGAGCATGCATTGGCATTTTTCCTTTTTGTTGCCTTGTAAATTTAGCTTTAGGAGTTTGTTGTTTGTCCTGTCTTGAGCTTGTTGCAAATTCCTTAGATTGGCCAGGAACAAACTTGACCATTTTAGATTCTTGTTTCTTTCCCTTGGAAGGATTTTTCCTATTCTTTGAAGGGGTTCGTTTGCTTGAACTTGGGCTGGTATCAATGAAGTTTGTTAACAGATTTTTGCCAATTTCCTTTGGCTTTGCTTTTTGAAACCCGATCCCATGTCTAGCAACATAAACATTTGAACCTAAAATAGCATCCAGATTTTGCTTACTTTTGACAAAACTAGATAAATCTTTTGACTTACCTTTTAAGTCATTTTCAGCTTTTTCCAATTTCTCCTTTAGCTTTTCATGCTCACTATTAAGGCTTTCAAGAGAGTTCATTAAATCATCTCTTTCCTTTTGAACTTCTTGAAATTTAAGTTTCATGCTGTCCAATTCATCACTGTGTGTTTGTTCATCAAGTTTCATCATTTCAATTACCTTATTCAAGGATTCAATTTCATCATGGTTGTTTGACTCATGAACAAGGGAATTGAATTTTTTCTTGAGTGCTTTATTTTCAGACTTGAATTCACAGTATTTTTCAAATAGAACAGTGTAAGCTTCTTCCCATTGAATAATAGAGTATGTTTCAAAGGAAGAATTTACCTCATTCGAGTCATCACTTCTCGCCATGAGACAGTGGACTTCATCATCTCCGGAGGTAGCTTGGTTGTTCTGATCGTCATCCTCATCACTCCAAGTGGCCACCATTGCCTTGGCCTTCTTGAAGGTGAATTTGTTTCTTAAGCTTCTTTTTGAGCTCGGGGCATTCTCCTCTCATATGCCCTTGCTTCTTGCACTCATAGCAAACAATTTCAGACTTTTTGTTAGAATCAAACTTGTTAGAAAAGTCTTTCTTTTAGAAAGGTTTAGAGTTACCTGTACCTCTCCTCTTGAACTTCAGAAATTTCTTGAATTGTCTAGTGAGCATAGCCATTTCATCATTGCCACTCTCACTAGACGATTCACTGACTTCACTTTCCTGAATTAATTCTGTTGCCGAGAAAATCAGCAAGGATCGTAGGCCGGAGCCAAGCAGGGTGGGCCCCGAGGGATTGGTCGCGCCGCGCAGTCGTCAGAGGAGTGAGTTCAACCTGCAAAGAACCACCGAGACTCCTCGGTGGTCGGACACTCCGACGATCAAGTTAGAAAGTCGTTAAGAGAGAGAGAGAGAGAGAGTTTTTGTGCTACGAATAGCCTACCTTTTCCTCGTGGGTCTCTATCCTTTTTATAAGGGCCTGGTCCTTTGGACAGACAAGGAAGGTGGCGGACGAGCCTCCGTGAGGCAGGGGCGCTAATCAGGGAACCCTCGCCAGCTGGACAGGGAGAGTCCTGCCTTGACAGCCGCTTGCCTAAAGCGGGTATGGGCCAGCTGGGGGTCGTGATTTACGGGGCTCATCTGTACCTAGGGTAAGCGTGACCTGGCGCCGGCTGGGACGCCCGGACTTAGTGCTTATTTGAGTTAGTTCTTCGCAGTGATGGACTAACCTGTGCCGACGACTTCCGACAACTTAATTGTTGGATCGTCGGTATGGCCGATCCTTGATCTCGTCGACCCAATTGTCGGCTGACGACGACCGTATCACTAGTCCCCCGGGTTCATTTCGAGGCGAGTCCTCGGTTCGAAGAGAAGCCATTTATTATTCTCAGGAATTCGTACGGGCGTTGGCGCCGCCTCGCATTCCGCGCGCTGAATTTGGGGGCGTTCTGCCACTGTTATGATGAAGGTCGTGGTCTTGTCATAATGGCGGTACTTCTGATGACGGCTTGTCAGGTACTCCCCTCTGAGCTCTGCGCCATGATGACGCCGCCTGGTTTCGGGGCGCACGCCACGGATCCGGGTGAACGTCTCTAGGCCGTCGGGCTTCCGACACGTGGCGGAATCCTGGGTGCGCAGGATTTCTGGGCCGTCCGATTGCATTGGCATCGCGGTGCTATAAATAGCTGAGGTTCGATACGAAACAGACGTTCCTTTGCCTCGCGCGCGCGCCTTTCGACCCCTGCCGCCCCGACGTCTGCCGACGATCTGACGATCGTGTCCTCGTACGAAGTCGATCGACGGTCTTTGCTTGCTTCCTTTCGAGGTAAACGATGAGCCTTTCCTCTTCCTCCACCTCTCCTGAGGCTTCCTCCTCCTCGTCCGCAAAATCTAGGGACCCCCATGTTCCCGTCGACGCTCCCGACCATGTTTCTGAAAGCCTTGGGGAGGGGTCGGTGTCTATAGAAACCCAGATCTGGGGGCCCGTGGACGATTCCTTCGTTCTTGAATTAGTCCACGGGACCTATGTTCCCAAGGAACCCTCGGCCCATACCTCCGGTGCACGCCGTCGAGCCGACAACGTGGCCGAAGCCCGTTGTGAGACCTCCCCTGGGACCTTCACGTGGCTACGGAAGCACCCTAGATTCGTTCTCCCTGCCGACGCCTTTGTGTGCGCCAACAGGGATTTTAGGGCTCACTATGTTTTGGACGGGGGGTTCTCGGTTTACACTGAGGCGGTCCGGGCTGGCCTCTGTTTCCCCTTCCACCCCTTCGTCATCTTTCTTCTCTTGGAGCTCGGGGTGGCTCCTTCCCAGTTGGCTCCGAACGCCTGGCGAGTAATCGTCGGCTTTCTCTCCTTGTGCTATTCGGCGGGGGTCCCTCCGACCTCGCGCCTTTTCCTGTACCTGTTCTCTATCAAGCCGTTCGGAGACTGGTTCTACTTCGCGGCGAGGAATGGTCGGCATATTCTCGGGAGACTCCCTTCCTCGCTTCACGGCGGAAGAGGAACTTTGTTTTGTTTATGGTTCCTCGGGTTGGCCGTTCCCAACCAAGTGGTCGGCCGTTGACGTCCGGAGCAAAGCTTTTGGATCGCCGAGGCTGACTTCGTCCGAGCTATACGACCTTAAGTGTTTGAAGGAGGTGGAGCCCCCCAACCTGATCGATATCTCGGACGAGTTATTCAGCTGATCGAAGAGGGCACACAAGGTTGCCAGCCTCGTCGTCGTATTTTTTACTCCATCCTCGGCTTCCAAGATAAGGTTGTTAATTTCAATGTCACACATGCTATATGTTGTGTCTTATAAATGTGTATGTAAAACCTGCTATGATATGTACATGTATGGTATGTGTAGAGTTATTTGCTGAGTCTTTTAGACTCATTACTTGCTTCGGCGTATAGGTGTAGTAGGTGACACACCTTTGGAAGAGACCGTGGAAAGCGACTCCGAGCGTGGGGAGTAGCTAGTTTGGTGGAGCTTAGTTGTGACATTTTGGCATTTTGATGTATGTAATTGCAACATTGTACTAGCATTATCATGGGAAAAAAATGTTTAAGTGTGGACAATTATGTATTTAATTTTCAGCAAGTTAATTATGTGGACTTTTAGTTCTTAAATGTTATCGAATCATGTATGTTAAATGTGGATGATGAATGAAATGAAGACAGTGGTTCTTTTACTTCTGCTACTCTATTCTTATATTCACGTGTATCTCAGCTGAATGTTATTGTTGGGTAAATGTCCCACTGTGGCAACGTTCACTATATCGACGTGGGTTGGTATAACCGTACCGGTATAATGAGGGTCGCTACAGAGATTGGTATCAGAGAAACCGGTTGAGATTACACATGAATATACATAAGTCATCATCCCCATTGCATGCTAAGTATGTCCACATGTATAGAATTGATTAATAATGGATGAAAAATAGATAAGCATATTGTTAGAAAACTTAGTAACTTAGCTAATGGTGGCTGGAATTATTATAGCCATGGCTTCGAGAGGTAGGCGTGGCGGAGCGCCGGCCAGTGAGGACGAGCCGAGACGTGACGAGCGGGCGGAGCAGCAGGCCCCGGCACCGCAAGGTCCTGTACTTCCCCCACCGCCGCCTGTGGATTATGGAGTATTCATGCAAGGTCTGGTGCAAGCCATGCAGACGCAGGCTCATACCCAGGCAGCACTCCAGGCACAGTTGGAGGCTTAGGTTAGACAAATAGAATGATTAATAGTCTGTTTTATTTAATTATGTGATATTATGTTGATTGTGTATTGCTTGATGTGTACTGTAGCAGGCTCAAGTATCAGCTCAGGACCATGGTGGACCTTCTACCATGGAAAGATTCAAGAGGATGCTGCCACCCTCTTTTAAGGGGGAGAGCGATCCGTTGTTGGCAGAAAGCTGGATGAGGGAGATAGAAAAGATCTTCCGAGCCATCAGGTGTGCAGATGAGGATAAGGTTACATTAGCCACCTACATGCTACAGGTATGCTTTAGTTTATATGCTTGTATGTTCTGTTAAGTTAGATTTGTTTAGATGGTGCTTATGAACGGTGTACTGCAGGAAAGAGCTGATGTATGGTGGGCTTCATTGTTGCGTACCCGGTTTGAGGACAGAGCTATTGATGTTGCGTGGGACGAGTTCGCGAGGCTCTTTCGGGCCAAGTTCGTCCCCGAGCATGTGCAAGATCGGATGGAGCAAGAATTCCTCTCTTTGGCTCAAGGCTCCATGACCGTGCTAGAATATGAGGCAAGATTTTCTGAACTCTCTAAATATGCACCTCATATCGTGGCAGATGAGAGCAGGAAGACAAAGAAGTTCGTGATGGGACTCAAGCCATCACTGAGGATGAGACTCGTGGCGTTCGACCACCGCACCTTGGATGAGGCCCTTAGCACTGCTTGTAGGCAGGAGGGTGAGATGGAGCAATACCTTGAAGAGAAGAAGGCTTCGCAGAAGAGACCTGTAGCTACGTTCCAGTGGCAGGATAAGAAGAAAGCGGTGTACCAGACTCAGCAGCGACCAGTAGCAGTCGGCAGTACTCAGGTACCTTCTGTACGTTCCCCTAGTGTGAAGAAAGAGTGTCCCCACTGTGGGAGGACACATGGTGGTTCCGAGTGTTGGATGATTACGGGCAAGTGCTTGAAGTGCGGAAGCAGCGACCACAAGATCAAAGGTTACCCGAGACTTCAGCAGGGAGTCCAGCATGGAGCGCCAGCCCCAGCGGTAGAGGCAGCAGCGCCAGCTACAGGAAGACCAGGAAGGCCTCGAGCCCCAGCTCGAGTGTTTGCTTTGGCTCGTGAGGACGCTGAGCAGGCGGAGCATGTCACCGAAGGTACGGTTTTACTTCTAGGTGTGCACGCTCAGGTTTTGTTTGATACTGGTGCTACTCACTCGTTCATTTCCGAGCAGTTCGCTAGGTAGTTAGCCCTAGAGTCAGGCGTAGAGTCTGAGGATTTAGAGGTCCCTTTGTCTGTGCACACCCTTGCGGGTACGGTATCGACTAGGAAGTGCATTCCGTCGTTACCGGTGTGCATTGAGGATAGAGTCCTGGATGGGTGTTTCTTCTTGCTAAAGATGAAGGGCTATGATGCTATTCTTGGTCTGGATTGGCTAGAGGAGCACTATGCGTTAGTGGATTGTCGTCGTAAGAGGATTGTTTTCTGCATTCCTGGTGAAGACGAGTTCTCTCATCCCTTGCCAAGGAATTTGGCGGGAAAGTTAGTCATCTCTGCCATAAAGGCGATGCGCATGGTAAACAAGGGTTGTGACGCTTTTCTTGCCAACGTGGTGTAGTACCAGAGGCTGATGAGTCACCTACTCTTGCGGAGATTGAGGTAGTGCAGGATTTTCCAGATGTCTTTCCTGATGACTTGTCTGGATTGCCACCGGATAGAGAGATAGAGTTTACCATAGAGTTGCTTCCGGGCACCTCTCCTATCTCGAAGGCTCCATATCGGATGGCACCTGTGGAGTTAGCCAAATTAAGGAGGCAATTGCAAGAGTTGCTTGATAAGGGATTTATTCGCCCTAGTGTTTCCCCTTGGGGCGCACCTGTATTATTCGTCAAGAAGAAAGATGGGTCACTTAGGTTATGCATTGACTACAGGAAGTTGAACCAAGTGACTGTGAAGAACAGGTATCCCTTACCTCATATTGATGATTTGTTTGACCAGTTGTGAGATGCATCAGTCTTTTCTAAGATTGATCTGCGATCTGGTTATCATCAGTTGAGGATTCAGAGTGAGGATGTGTCCAAGATGGCGTTTAGAACCGTTATGGACATTATGAGTTTTTGGTCCTTCCTTTCGGATTGACCAACTCCCCTGCAGCGTTCATGGATCTCATGAACAGGGTGTTTAGGCCTTATTTAGATAGCTTTGTCATATTGTTTATTGATGATGTGTTGGTCTACTCTCCGGACGAGGCCACACACCGTCAGCATTTGAGGGTAGTGTTAGAGGTTCTTCGTGAGCACAAGCTGTATGCTAAGTTCAGCAAGTGCGATTTTTGGTTGCGTGAGGTTCATTTCCTCGGGCATGTTATCTCCGGTGCTGGTGTTGAAGTTGATCCAGCAAAGGTCCAGGCAGTTATGGATTGGGAGATTCCCAAGACCCCTTCGGAGATTCGTAGTTTTATTGGTTTAGCTGGTTACTATCGGCGATTTATTGAGGGATTTTCATTCATCGCCGCCCCTTTGACTCAGCTTACAAGAAAGGGAGTGAAGTTTGTTTGGTCCGAGAAGTGTGAGAGTAGTTTTCAATTATTGAAGACTAAGCTCACGACAGCCCCGGTGTTAGTCTTTCCGAGCGGTGTAGAGGGTTTTGCTATCTACACGGATGCGTCTCGGATTGGTTTAGGCTGTGTGCTAATGCAGCAGGAAAGGGTAGTGGCTTATGCTTCTCGTCAGTTGAAGGAGCATGAGAGGAACTATCCGACTCATGACTTGGAGCTCGCAGCAGTGGTTCATGCACTAAAGATCTGGAGGCACTATCTTTATGATGTCAGATTTGAGGTGTTTACCGACCACAAGAGCTTGAAGTATCTTTTCTCCCAAAAGGAATTAAACCTGAGGCAGAGAAGATGGATTGAGTTCTTGAAGGACTATGACTTCGACCTTCAGTATCACACTGGGAAGGCGAATGTTGTAGCGGACACTCTGAGTAGAAAGAGGCCATATCTCCAGCAGGATTGGAAGATGTTGGAGGATGCGGCTTGCGCGTTGACTGAGTTAGAGCCATCGCTATGTCAGGCTTTTGTAGCTCAGTTATCTCTTAGGTCCTCGGTTTTGGATGAGGTGATCGAGCAACAGAAAGCCGACCCTAGACTCCTAGAGTTAGTGGGCAAGGCGGGCATTGCTCGTGATGAGGACGGTGTGATCAGATTTCAGCATCGTGTTTGTGTCCCTGATTTGCTAGATGTCCGTGAGCATGTGTTAGCGGAGGCTCACAGATCGCGATTCTCTATTCATCCAGGTAACACTAAGATGTACCAGGATTTGAAGAGATCCTTTTGGTGGTTTGGCATGAAGAGGGATGTAGCCGATTATGTATCCCGGTGTTTAGTATGCCAGCAAGTGAAGGCCGAGAGACAGCGACCATCCGGCCTTATGCAAAGGATGGACATCCCAGTGTGGAAGTGGGAAGCTGTCACTATGGACTTTGTTTCGGGTTTGCCTCGATCTAGAAGGGGAAATGACTCGATTTGGGTAGTCGTTGATAGATTCTCGAAGACTGCTCATTTCTTGCCTATGAAGAAGAAGCAGTCAGTAGAGAGTTTAGCTAGATTGTATGTTAGTAGTATCATTAGATTGCATGGTGTGCCGAAGTCGATCATTTCGGATCGAGATCCGAGATTCACTTCGAGGTTGTGGAAGGGTCTTCAAGATGCTTTAGGTTCAGAGCTGAAGCTCAGTTCGCGTTTCATCCCCAGACTGATGGACAGTCCGAGAGGACTATCCAGATGCTCGAGGATATGCTGAGAGCGTGTGTGCTGGATTGGAAGGATGACTG
This sequence comes from Colocasia esculenta, assembly GCA_014218235.1. Classification (NCBI taxonomy): domain Eukaryota; kingdom Viridiplantae; phylum Streptophyta; class Magnoliopsida; order Alismatales; family Araceae; genus Colocasia; species Colocasia esculenta. Next base: position 23,804,315 of record CM024765.1, on the reverse strand, counting down.
GGAGCGTCATTTACCTCTTGTGGAGTTCGCATACAATAACAGCTTTCATATGAGTATTGGTATGGCTCCATTTGAGGCGTTGTATGGTTGGCCCTGCAGATCTCCTTTATGTTGGGAGGAGACCGGTGATAGGCAGCTGATCGGTCCGGAGTTAGTTCAGGAGACTTCGGATAAGATCCAGCTTATCAGAAAGAGGCTTGTTGCAGCACAGGATAGGCAGAAGAGCTACGTCGACAACAGGAGGAAGAATCTTGAGTTCGAGGTGGGTGATCATGTCTTCTTGAAGATATCGCCTACTCGAGGTGTTGTCAGATTTGGCAAGCGTAGTAAGTTGAGCCCTAGATTCATGGGCCCGTATGAGACTCTCAGATGTTTAGGCAGCGTGGCATATGAGCTAGCATTACCCCCATCTTTGACTAGTGTTCATCCCGTCTTCCACGTTTTGATGCTCAAGAAGTATGTCCGAGATCCGTCTCATGTGATTAGTCATAAGCCAGTGGAGATTCAGCCAGATCTGTCGTATGTCGAGCAACCAGCAGCTATTCTTGACCGGAAGGTTCAGCATCTCCGGAACAAGAGTATTGCGTCGATAAAGGTTCTATGGCGGAACTTCTCACGAGAGGAGGCTACTTGGGAGCTTGAGGATGCGATGAAGAAGAAGTATCCCTTTTTGTTTGAGTAGTGTCGTTCTAACTTTGAGGACGAAGTTTCTTTAAGGGGGAGAGGGTGTAAGGCCCTCGAATTTTATTGCATTATTTTAATTTCGAGTAAATAATTTATGTTGTGTATGCATAGATGTACATATCTACGTATGTATTAACTATTTATACTTATGTATGCATGTGTGTAAGTTAGTTGTAAATAATGTATGAATGGTATGATGGTAATATGTACATAATAGTAACATATGGCACTTATATAGGTGTAAGTTGTGCATGGTTTCTGCATGTTTTGGAGTTCTGGCCGAAGGCCAGATTGGCGTCAATGTCAATGGACGTTTGTGTTGTGCAGGCGTCAACCATATGGACGCCAACACTAATCCCAGCGTCCAGCGATGTGGACGCTAATTTCTCAGGCCTGCATGCGTTGCAGAGCCCAGAATTTCCGGGAACAAGCTACCCCAACCATTGTGGAGCTGTCTCCAACGGTCTGAAAGCCTTCTTGTCCGACCTGCGTGAGAGGAGAGCTTCCTCTCCTCTATATACAAGCCCTTTTGCAACCCTCAGCCCTCTCTTGGCTCTCCTTGCAAGAGGAGAGGAAGGAGAAGAAGATAGACCCTAGTTTCTGTGAGAAGGACCTGACTTTGCAAGCCTAGATCCGAGAATTTGGAGCTTCATCCGGCCATCTACAACGACTGGGAGATAGCTGGAGCATCAGGGAAGGCTTCCCCGATCTCGCTTTAGTGTCTACATCAGTCAAGAACTCGGAGGAAGGCGTCTTTGGAGGCTTCTTGGGACTGCCCAAGGAGAGATTCACCGCCATTTTAGATCCCTTTGGAGTATTTTTCAGAGGCAAGTAACACTTACACTCCGTCCATGTAGGTGTCAAGTAGGGTTTTATAATTTTTATGTATTTTTCCTCGCGTCCTAGATCCCCCATTCACCTTTGCATTTGGAGTTCGGTCTGTGTTTCTGCACAGACAGGAACTTGGCTTCAATGCCCTTGATGCCGAGATCCCTGGTGTGCGTCCAGCGATCTTGCCGTCCACTCCTGGAACGGCCAGAGACCGCCGCCAAGTTCATCTGTGAAGGATCGAAATGAATGTGTGGAAAAGATCTAGAAGGGGGGGATGAATAGATCTTAGCCACTTTTGCGGAAGCTTAAGTAATTTGAAAACTATTTAGAATCAGAGGCAATGTTATCAGTGAAAAACTACAGATCTGATTAGATTTGAGTGAGTTGAAAAACTTAGATGTGAAGCAAGTTGATTAAGTGAATTAAAAACGGATCCTATGCAAGCATCTAGCAGATGAATCAATCAAACCACAGAAGACAAATGCACAAGGATTTTTTAGGTGGTTCGAAAATCACCCAAGTGATTCCTACATCCAACCCTCACAACCCGTGAGGCTTCACTAACACAACTGGGCTACACACCCAAAGGAGCCTAACAACTCCAACACTTCAGAGCATACAACTCACACGACCTCTAGAGCAAGACTACTCTAAAAACACTGAGCAAGACTGCTCAAACCAACGTTGAGCTTGACAACTCAAACTGAGCTCGACAGCTCACAACAACCTGAGCACAATGCTCACACAAATTTGAGCACAAGGCTCACACTAAAACTTGCTAGACACCAACTTAAGACTAAGATCCTCTAGCAACAGATCTAGTTGAAATTTGAGAACTCTAAAGAGAGTTATGCAGAAGCACTTGCATAATCTCAAAAGATATCTCAGAAGAACAGAAGAAAAGATAAATTGTATTGAAAGGCTTCGTTCTTCAGTGTACTCCCTTGTCGAAGCTTGAATTGGGAAGAAACTTGTGAAGCTTGAAGTCCAAGTCGATGCTCTGCAATCTGAGAAGTTGGATCTTCCTCGAATTCTTCACCAAAGAACTCTTCTACAGGATCTGCCTCCTTGGAATGCTTCAGAGGAGTCTTCAGGAATCAAATTCCAATTCCCACACCTTGAATTGGTGGAATTGGTCTTCTGGAAGCACTTGGAGAGCAGAGGAAGGAGACACGAGCTCTTTTTGGCCGCTAGGAGCTTTTTGGAGGCTCTAAGAGAGTTGGGTCACTTCTCTGATGTGAAGGCTGGCCGAAAAGACCTTTTATAGCCTTAGGATTCCAAAGATACCCTTTTGGGGTACAAGGGCACGCGTTCCTAGGAAGATTCTGATCGCCCTAGAAGGACACGTGGCAAGCAATATAGATAAGTTGGAATCTTGATGGAGTGTGTCGACCTGCCCTAGTGGCTGTGTCGACACACTGAGTGAAGGCTGAAGCATGGTCTTGGTAGACCTTTGGTGTCGACACACAACCCAACTGGTGTCGACACACTTGTCTGGAAGTTGACAGCTTGAGCTTCTGGAAAGGTGTCCTGTGTCGACCTGCTCTGGGAGTGTGTCGACCTCCTGTCCCAATTCACAAAACAGTTGTTTTGGGAGCGGGGTCTAGTGTCGACCTGCTCTGAGAGTGTGTCGACCTGGGTGGACTGATTCCTGAAAAATTGCGACTCGTGTCGACACACTCTTGACTCGTGTCGACACAGTCTCAACATTTTTACACATTTTTCCTTTGAATCTGTGTTGTTGTGTCGACACCATTGATGGGTGTGTCGACATATCTTTTACATAAAAATGTTTGTACCTGAAAATTAAACACATATATCATTAGTTAAATAATTTATCATGAACATCAATGATAAGTGTGATTTGAAATATTCTTTTTGAACATGAATTTCAGGTATGATGTTTTTGACATGTTTCAATTGAATTGCTTTAAAATTACCTCTTGTCATCATCAAAATAGGAGGGAAATAGTGTAAATAAACACTCAACCAAACAATCTCCCCCTTTTTGATGATGGCAACATTAAATCCATATTTCAATGTGGTTTTGATGAAGTGTGATTTTAAGCAATTTTTGTTATTCAAAATTTTTGTTTACTTTTTGTTTATACTTGTCAAAGACTTTTTGAAATTTTTCTGTAACAATTGATGGTGCATTTGTGAAACATAATGTTACTTGAATTGAGATTTTTGTACACACAAGTCAAGCAACTTAACAAGTATTCAAACACAAAGATTTTCATTCACAATGACACAACAAGTTTCATTGAGACAAGCAAACAAACATTTCATTCATTTCAATTCAGAAACTCATTACATCAATTTCATTCATTTTTCTCCCAAAACATTACAATGATTTTTCATTCATTCTTTCTTTCTTTCTTCTCCCCCTTTGACATCATCAAAACAAGATTACATTAATTAGAAGGTGGAGGAGGAGGAGGAAGGAGGATTGTCTCTATGTCTGACATCCTCTTCTCCATGGAAGCCATGCTAGACTTCATCTGCTCATGGATTGTTGTTAGCTTGGTGTGTAGAAAATGTTCCATTCGATTGGTGTTCTCCATCAAGTTGTCTTGGATTCTGTGTAGATCGTCTATAATTGGTTGTGAGGTTGATGAAGAACCAACTGACCATCCAGGTCTGGACAAGATCTTGAATTCCTTTTTCAGTTCTGAAATCTGATTGTCCAAGTGAACATTAAAGTTTTTCATGCTCTCCAAGTCATCAGCTAGGTGAGCAAAGGCACACCTTGTCATGTTCAGCTGAGAGAGGGTCTCTGTGGTGTTGAAGACATTGCTTGGGAATTTGCCAAAATTCCCTGGAGAACTATCTCTAGCTTTTGTTGGTGCTCCTTCAGATCTTCTGAGGCATCAGCTAGGGATCCAATGAGCCTATTGAATATTTGAGCTGCATAGTCTGATGCTGCCTTCTGCTCAATGAAATTAGCTGAAACTCTGTTCTCTAACCTTTTGATCCTCACTTCAAATCTTTCGGACATTGTATGAATTGAGGAGTTCAAAGTATCAAACTTGGAGTTAAGGAAGGAGAACAATTCTGGTGGAATTGAGGACCCACCAGAAGAAGTTGAAGCTTGGAAAGTGGGAGGTTCAAGGTCAGGGGGAATGGATGAGGAGGGCTCAAAATGAGGTGAGATAGGGCTATTAGCTAGAATGTCACCTTCAGGAGAATGTTGAGGCTGATCCTCATCCACTAATTGCTGGTACTCTGGCAAGTGAACTTGAACTTCTGGCAATTGGACTTGATCCTCTGGCCTAAGAGGCTGTTCCTCTTGAATTTGAGGCTGGCCCTCAACATGTGGAGGCTGATCCCCTTGCTCTTGAGGGTGGTCCTCTTGGACTTGAGGCTGGTCCTCTTGTATTTCAGGAGCTTCAAATAGAACTGGACCTCTTCTTATCTGGTTGTCTTCCAATCTAAAGCCCATAAATTTCTTTTTGTTCTTGAAGCAGGAGATGTTTGACTTGGGAATTATTTGGGATTTCTCTCCTTCTAAGGGCACACCAAAGTGCTCAAAAACTGATGTGAGGTGAGCAGCATAGGGGAGTGATCTCTTGAGGTTCTTTGTAATTGTTTTTGACATTATCTAATACATAATGTCATGAAGATTTATCTTGATGTCCTTTTTCATGCAATACAGGATAAACCTCTGTGTCTCTGTCAACCTGTCCCTTCCACCACCTTGAGCGGTAATTATGGTTGTTAACATGTGATGGATAATTCTCAAGGATGGGGAAAAAGTATTGGTGTTGTATTTGGTGACATGAGTCTGTTTGGGATCAGACTCATCAGAGGGTAGGCCTGTGAGAAGGGTGTAGGCTTCATGAAGGTCAAATTGGTATTTGTTGCAATTTTCACCTTCATCAGGAGCATGAAACAAGGTGGCTGCTAAGTCTGTTGGTAAATCAATTTCGACTCCTTTAACCAAAGACTTGTACCCAAACTTTGTGCACTTTAAGTTCTTGTAAAATTCTTGAACTAATCTTGGGTAAAAGATAGGAAAGTCTGAAATGAAGATCAACCAAGACTGAAAAGCAAATAAGGTCCGAATTTCTGGGAATGAGTTTGCTAGCTCATTGTCTGTCAAATCTAGAATTCTGGGCTTCAGGATAAGCTTGGCAGCAATACGAGACTCTGAGGAGATTTCTTCTTCTTGAGACTCAGAGGATTCAGAAGAAGAGGAGGATTCCTCAGGGTCTTCAGAGGGGGAACCCTGAATGTCTTGTCTAGGGTTTGGAGAATGGCTACCTCGGCCTGAAGTGGAGGTTCTACCTCGCTTGGAAGCTCTCTGAGGTGCAGAAGAAGATCCTGGTTGCTCAGCAGGATCGTTTCTCCTCTTGGTTCTTCTTTCAACTTGCTCAACGGCTATTTCCGCCGGAATGGGCCTGGAAGATGCCCTTGATCTGGCGCCGCGCCGGGGACCCAATTTCCGGACCATGGTGCTAGGGTTGGAGTGGAAATTGAAGAAGATGGAAGATTTGAGAGGGGATTGAAGAGTGGATGTGATTTAGAGAGAAAATGGTGGAGATTCTTGCCGGAAACAATGAGAAAGAGGGCCATCGGGTCAACCTGATGCCCAAAAGGGTTTTCAGTGGTACACTGTCCCGCAGGAACAACAAGGGGTAATCATAAACCCTAACGGCCTAAAAAGGATTCTGGCAAGGGGTGTGTCGACCTGACCCAGAGTGTGGGTCGACACGAGTCACAATGTGTGTCGACACGGCCTTGATGAAAATTTGAATTTTAAGAGGAAATTTTTGAGAAATTTGGGGACATCTTTAGAATGATAAAGAATGAGAGGAATTATCATTTCAAGGATTTTTAAGGGGCTTAAAAAATTCATTTGTTATATTTTGCAAGAATTCATCACAAATCAAGTTTTTCAAGCAATTTCCCAACAGGATATTAGCATTCCAAGACTTGAGTCAACAAGATGATAAATTGAGGGATATAATGTATCTAACAATCAACCAAAAACTACCATGTTTCTCAATTTTCAAGAATTAAAGATGTCATCTAGACCAAATACAATTGTGTTGAAAGTAAAACACAAACTTAAAGAGCAACTTGATGAAGGAAGAAGATGATTCTTTCTAAACAAATCTCCAATAATTTTCATATTTTTGTTCTTTTAACAAACTATCAAATGATATAAATCTCTTTCACTCAAGTACTAGTGCTTTTTACACACCATAGTCCCTGGATACTTAAGATTTAGTCATTGTCAAGTCTCAAAGGGGTAAATGATGACCTTTTGACAAGAAAATATACGTTTTGTAGACGCCAATATTTCCAGTTACTCAGTCATCATCAAAAAGCATAGCACATTTTTGCTTAGTTTTGAATTTATTTTCAATTTTGATCCCCTTTGAACAGAGTTAGCAATAATGCCTCATGACATACATGGCACTTCATTCATTGTGAAGGTGTGCAGTTTCTCAGCACAGATGCCATTGCTCTGTTGGATTTTACAAGATTTTGGAGAGTTTGTGAGATAGAATTCAAATACATCCAGTCATCAGTTGCAAACAAGGAAATGTTTTAAGTTCAAGGCACAAATTGTTATTTAGTCTAGGAAGAGATCTGAATTTCTGTGGATTGAGAGACATAGTTAAAAGTTGATTAGTAAAAATATAATAAATCACTCAAGGTTCATTTTGTGACTCTAGACTTTAGAATGAGGACATCATGCAAGGAATTGATGAAATGCAAGAAGGGTTTTGAATTTTGCAAAAAATGACTTGTGAATTTTCTAGCTCCCCTGAGATGATGATTTCAACCATTTTTCATCAAAATAAAGATATGCAATTTTGAAATCAGAAAGAAATTTTCTTCTTGGACAACAAGAACTTCTCCTCAACAATTGCATATTCATTTCTTGGTACTTGGCGGAGATAAGCTCTCACGCATAGTGAAAGTGTCCAGACAAGCCTAACTTGTCCTTCTTCAAATCACCATTTGATATACCAAGTAACTTCAATACAATAAGAGTTGAAGAATTCATTGCCAAAAGGAAATGGAAGTTAAAACTGTGCAAGTTTTGAAATCAGAAAAGAAATTCTCTTTGAACAATAAAAGCTCCCCCTCAACTATTGCATATTAACTTCTTAGTACTTGGCGGAGATATGTTCTCACGCATAGTGAAAGGTTCCAGACAAGTATAACATGTCCTTCTCCAAGTCACTATTTGATATACCTTGAAGTGTCAACACAATAAGAGTTGGAGAAGTTATTGCAAGAAAAAAGAATTAGAATTGAAAGTGAGAGAGATATGAACAATGTGAATGAAGGAAGCAAAGAGCCATGAAATGCAACGAACTCCCCCTTAGACAATGCATAACACTCAACCCAAACCTAGAGAGAAATCAAGAAGGTGGACACTTGCAAAGACCAAGTTCTCTCCTTAAAGATGAAAATCTATTTTCAGGAAGGGGTTTTGTGAATATGTCTGCAATTTGTTTTTCAGTTTCAATGAAGTGGAGTTCAAAAGACTTCTTTGCAACCTCATCTCTCAAGAAATGATGCCTAATTTCAATGTGTTTTGTTCTAGAGTGCTGAATGGGGTTTTTAGAAAGGTTGATTGCACTTGTGTTATCACATAGGATGGGTACACACCCTAAATCTTGGTTATAATCAAGAAGTTGATGTTTCACCCAGAGAATCTGAGTTCCACATCTACCTGCTGCAACATATTCAGCTTCTGCAGTTGACAGAGCAACTGAATGTTGCTTCTTAGAAGCCCAAGAAATAAGGCACCCACCTAGAAATACACACAAGCCACTTGTGCTTTTTCTATCTAACTTACACCCAGCATAATCAGCATCACAATAGGCAAACAATTCTAACTTGCAACCAACAGGATACCAAATTCCTAAGTCACATGTTCCAACAAAATATTTAAAAATTCTTTTCACAGCAAGCATATGACTTTCTTTAGGATTAGATTGGAATCTAGCACATAAGCACACACAAAACTGAATGTCAGGTCTAGAAGTAGTAAGGTAGAGCAGAGAGCCAATCATACCTCTATAGGTCTTTGGATCTACTGACTTACCAGATGGGTCTTCTTCTAGCTTAGCATTTATTGCAATGGGTGTGCTTGAGTGTTTAAGGTTCTGAAAGTCAAACCTTTTCAGTAGCTCCTTGACATATTTGGTTTGACTGATGAAGATTCCTTCATTGGTTTGGTTAACCTGCAATCCCAAAAAGAATGTTAAATCTCCCATTAAGCTCATTTCAAATTCATTCTTCATTTGATTTGAAAATTCAGTGCAAAGGCTTTTATTAGTTGATCCAAATATTATGTCATCAACATAAATTTGGACAACAATTATTTGATTTTTTACTATTTTTGTGAACAATGTTTGATCAACATTACCTCTAGAATATCCTTTTTCAAGTAAAAAGGAACTCAAACGATCATACCAAGCTCTTGGAGCTTGTTTAAGACCATAGAGTGCCTTATTAAGCTTGAAAACATGGTTATGATATTTTTCATTTTCAAATCCAGGAGGTTGTTCAACAAAAACATTTTCCTTTATATATCTATTTAGAAATGCACTTTTGACATCCATTTGAAAGACTTTGAATTCCATGGAGGATGCAAAAGCAAGGAAAATTCTCACAGCTTCTAGTCTAGCTATAGGGGCATAAGATTCTTCAAAGTCAATTCCAAATTCTTGGTTATACCCCTTTGCAACTAGCTTAGCTTTGTTTCTTATTACTTGACTAGCTTCATTCAATTTATTTCTGAAAACCCATCTAGTGCCAATCACTATTTGGTCACTAGGTCTAGGCACTAATTCCCACACTTGATTTCTTTCAAATTGATGAAGTTCATCATGCATAACATTAATCCAATCAGAACTGGATAAGGCTTCATCAATTGACTTGGGTTCAATTTGGGAAATTAGAGCTAGTGAGTCTTCTTCAATGTTTTGCAAAAAGGATGATCTGGTCCTAACTCTATCATTTAAGTTGCCAACTACACTGTCTAATGGGTGATCTCTTAGAAAACGAGGTTCAGAAATTACCTGTTGAGAAGTGCCCACTTCTGGAGCAATATTACCTGAACCACTTGAAGATGGTGAGTTGTTGTTCAGGTTCTCTTCAATGTTGTTAATCTCTTCAACGGTTGGTGAAGAATTCACAATGAGGTCATCCTCTTCATTGTCTTGTTTTTCCCTGCAAGATTTAGAATCATTAGTGGAAAAGGAATTTTCATCAAAAATAACATGTGGTGATTCTTCAACAGTTTTGGTTTTTAATATGTACACTTTGAAAGCCCTTGACACTTCAGAATATCCAAGGAAGATAGCTTCCTGACTCTTAGCATCAAACTTGTCAAGGTTTTCTTTGTTGTTATTGTGTACAAAACACTTGCACCCAAAAGTTTTGAAGTAAGCAACAGTTGGCTTTTTGTTTTTCAACAATTCATAGGGGGTTTTTCTGATCTTTGGTCTGACCAAAGCTCTGTTTAGGATGTGATTGGCTGTGTTAGCAGCTTCAGCCCAGAAGGATTTGGGAAGATTACTTCCTAAGAGCATGGATCTCGCCATTTCTACAAGAGTTCTATTCTTTCTTTTCACAACTCCATTTTGTTCTGGAGTTCTAGGTGAAGAAAACTTGTGAAAGATTTGAAATTCAGCACATAGATCAGAAAAGGATGTGTTATCAAATTCACCCCCATGATCAGTTAAAATATTTTTAATTTTAAATGGATAAGTTGTTAAGATAGTGGTACAGAAATTCCTGAATTCAAGGCATGCATCACTTTTGTGGGATAGAAAAATAACCCAGGTAAATCTAGTAAAGTCATCAATGATTACAAACCCATATCTCTTGCCACTTAAGCTTAGAACTCTTGTTGGCCCAAAGAGGTCCATGTGAAGAAGTTCTAGTGGCTTAGATGTGAGTACTTCATTGAAGGCTTTAAAGGATTTCCTAGTTTGTTTTCCTTTAGCACAGATCCCACAAATTTGACCTTCAATACTAGAAAAAGATTCAGGAAGACCTTTAACTAGATTCAATCTTAACAACTTATTCAAAGTTCTAAAACTTGCATGGCCAAGTCTTTTGTGCCAAGTCCATGCAATTTCATCTTTATTTGCAACAAAACAAAGATTTTCAGAAAAGTTTTTATTAAGATTGATCATGTAGACATTGTTTTCTCTTTTTCCAAAGAATTTGATTTTATCAGTTGATGAATCAATTATCTTGCAAAAATCAGATTCAAACACAACTTTGTGACCTTTGTCACATAGTTGGCTGATACTGAGCAAATTATAATCAAGTCCATCAACTAACAAAACATTATCTACTGAGTTTGAAGAAGTTTGACCAACCTTACTAGATCCAATGATCTTTCCTTTATTTTTACCTCCAAAGGTGACTGACCCTCCCTCCTTTTCAATTAGACAGGAAAATTTGGCTCTATCTCCAGTCATGTGTCGTGAACACCCACTATCAAGAAACCAAACATTGGTGTTGGGTGCACGACCTTCCTACACAAAGATCAATATAGAGAAGATTTTGGTACCCAAACAGAGTTGGGACCATCAGAATGATTTAACAAAGACATCAAATCCTTTCTCACCCAAATTTGATTTGTTTTAGATTTTTGTTTTGTTACTTTGGTTTTCAGCCTTTTTCTGTTTGTTCTTTCTTTTAGGAATGAAAGCACCAAGATCTTTGTTTTTGGTAGGAGGGGAGTTTTTCATTTGAAAATTTGAGTTCAGAGGAGGAGGTGGAATCCATGGATTGTGTTGGTACATCTAGAAATTTGGATAAGGGTATTGAGGATAATACCAACAGGGATTTTCATACCATTGGTTCCAAGGATTAGTCCAATTTTCTTGAAGAGTTGTCTTGGAGGTCCAAGGTTTTTCATGGATTATTTCTTTTCCCTTTTTCTTATTTTTCAGATTTTTATTTGAATTTTTGGTTTTTGGTGTTGAGCAGGTCGACCTCTCCTGTACTGGTGTCGACACAGCAGCCACAAAAGTCTTCTTCTTGTGGACTAGTGACGACCTATTAGGGGACTGTGTCGGCTGATAGTCTTCTTTTGTTTTTGAGTTTTTGATTTGTTTTGAGTTTTGTTTGGGGTTTTGTTTGCTGTTTGTTGGATTTCAGTGTTTTCCAGATTAGGACCCTTGACAAAATTAATTAGTGGTGCTTTTCCCTTTTTCTCACCAGATTTGTCTTTTTGGGGTTTCTTCTTGTTGAATCCTAATCCATGAGAAGTAGTTGTCATGTTTGTTCCTAACAGTGCCTCTAAGTTATCCTTACCTTTTGTGAAGGTTTGGATGACTTCATCCCTTTCTTTTAGCTGGTTTTTAAGAGTTTCAATTTCTTCAATTTTCTGTTGTTTTTCTTGTTTTTCAATTTCCAGCTTTTCAATTAAGTCTTTGAATTCTTGGGAAGCCTTTTGAGAGGCAAGCTTTAAATCATCAATTAAGTTTAGGAGATTTTCCTTTTCTTCAAGCATTTTTGTTACTTCAGATTCCAGTTCAATTATTCTTTTATTGGTTGATTGATTAAGCCAAATATTCTCAATTTTCTTCTTCAGATGTTTGTTTTCTTTTCTAAGTTCTGAGAAATTTTCTAACAGCTCAGCATATGCATCCTGCCAATCATCTATAGAATAGTCTTCAAAGGATGTACTTACCTTGCCATCTGAGTTGTTGGCCATGAAGCAGATTTCCTCACTCTCTGAGCTTGAGGACTTCTTCTCTTCTTCTTCCTCACTTGTATCTTCATCAGACCAAGTGGCTACCATGGCCTTTGGCTTCTTATATTTCTGGAATCTCTTGTGCTTTTCCTTCTTGTTCTCAGGACACTCCCCCTTCATGTGTCCTGGCTTGTTGCACCTGTAACAGATAACATTTTCATCAGGTTTATGATTCTTATTGAAATTGGAAGAGGAAGTGTTCTTCTTACCTGAGGGAAATTTCTTTTTCCCAGTCATTTTCCCTTTCCTATATTTCAAAAATTTCCTAAATTGTCTGGTCATGAGGGCAATCTCATCCTCATTCGACTCAGATTCTTCAGAACTTGTCTTATCCTGATTTTTATCTTTGTTGCTTGAAGAGGCTTTGAGTGCCATAGGCTTGGTCTTAATGATGTGTTCTTCATTTCTTTTTAAGTTTATTTCATATGTCATTAAAGATCCAATCAATTCATCCAAGAAATTTTGGACAAATCTTTTGAATCTTCAATAACAGTGGCCTTGGTATGCCAAATTGAAGAAAATGAACGCAAAATTTTTCTTACCAAGTCTGCATCAGTATACTCCTTACCCAAAGCCTTGAGTCCATTGACTATCACCATGAATCTGGCAAACATTTCAGAAATAGATTCATTAGATTTCATCATAAAGAGTTCATATTCTGAAACTAAAATGTTTGCCTTGGTCTCCTTGACCTGAGATGTTCCCTCATAGAGTAATTCGAGTTTATCCCACATCTCTTTGGCAGATTTGCACATTGAGATTCTCGAATACTCCTTGGGATGGACAGCACATTGAATCATGTTCATGGCACTATAATTCAATGTTGTTTTCCTTATTTGTTCCCTAGTCCAGGTATCTTCTTCTCCCTGGTTCTCATAGGGACCCACCTCTACAACTTTCCAGATCTCATAGTTCTGGGCCCTTAGAAACACTTGCATTCTATTCTTCCAATAAGAATAGTGCAAACCATTAAAGAATGGTGGCCTATTTATGGAATGGCCCTCAGCTATGAAACCCTTTGAGTCCATGACACTTAAGTAAATGCACAGAGAAAGAGTTAAACAAGCAAGCAAACAAACAAGCAAACAATCAAACACTCAATACTCAGAAACAAAAACTGCTCAGTTCAAATCAGATCGATGTAAACCCTCTCTGATACCAATTGAAGGATCGAAATGAATGTGTGGAAAAGATCTAGAAGGGGGGGATGAATAGATCTTAGCCACTTTTGCGGAAGCTTAAGTAATTTGAAAACTATTTAGAATCAGAGGCAATGTTATCAGTGAAAAACTACAGATCTAATTAGATTTGAGTGACTTGAAAAACTTAGATGTGAAGCAAGTTGATTAAGTGAATTAAAAACGGATCCTATGCAAGCATCTAGCGGATGAATCAATCAAACCATAGAAGACAAATGCACAAGGATTTTTTAGGTGGTTCAGAAATCACCCAAGTGATTCCTACATCCACCCCTCACAACCCGTGAGACTTCACTAACACAACTGGGCTACACACCCAAAGGAGCCTAACAACTCCAACACTTCAGAGCATACAACTCACACGACCTCTAGAGCAAGACTACTCTAAAAACACTGAGCAAGACTGCTCAAACCAACCCTGAGCTTGACAACTCAAACTGAGCTCGACGGCTCACAACAACCTGAGCACAATGCTCACACAAATTTGAGCACAAGGCTCACACTAAAACTTTCTAGACACCAACTTAAGACTAAGATCCTCTAGCAACAGATCTAGTCGAAATTTGAGAACTCTAAAGAGAGTTATGCAGAAGCACTTGCATAATCTCAAAAGATATCTCAGAAGAACAGAAGAAAAGATAAATTGTATTGAAAGGCTTCGTTCTTCAGTGTACTCCCTTGTAGAAGCTTGAATTGGGAAGAAACTTGTGAAGCTTGAAGTCCAAGTCGATGCTCTGCAATCTGAGAAGTTGGATCTTCCTCGAATTCTTCACCAAAGAAGTCTTCTACAGGATCTGCCTCCTTGGAATGCTTCAGAGGAGTCTTCAGGAATCATATTCCAATTCCCACACCTTGAATTGGTGGAATTGGTCTTCTGGAAGCACTTGGAGAGCAGAGGAAGGAGACACGAGCTCTTTTTGGCCGCTAGGAGCTTTTTGGAGGCTCTAAGAGAGTTGGGTCACTTCTCTGATGTGAAGGCTGGCCGAAAAGACCTTTTATAGCCTTAGGATTCCAAAGATACCCTTTTGGGGTACAAGGGCACGCGTTCCTAGGAAGATTCTGATCGCCCTAGAAGGACACGTGGCAAGCAATACAGATAAGTTGGAATCTTGATGGAGTGTGTCGACCTGCCCTGGTGGCTGTGTCGACACACTGAGTGAAGGCTGAAGCATGGTCTTTGGTAGACCTTTGGTGTCGACACACAACCCAACTGGTGTCGACACACTTGTTGGAAGTTGACAGCTTGAGCTTCTGGAAAGGTGTCCTGTGTCGACCTGCTCTGGGAGTGTGTCGACCTCCTGTCCCAATTCACAAAATAGTTGTTCTGGGAGCGGGGTCTAGTGTCGACCTGCTCTGAGAGTGTGTCGACCTGGGTGGACTGATTCCTGAAAAACTGCGACTCGTGTCGACACACTCTTGACTCGTGTCGACACAGTCTCAACATTTTTACACATTTTGCCTTTGAATCTATGTTGTTGTGTCGACACCATTGATGGGTGTGTCAACACATCTTTTGCATAAATATGTTTGTACCTGAAAATTAAACACATATATCATTAGTTAAATAATTTATCATGAACATCAATGATAAGTGTGATTTGAAATATGCTTTTTGAACAAGAATTTCAGGTATGATGTTCTTGACATGTTTCAATTGAATTGCTTTAAAATTACCTCTTGTCATCATCAAAATAGGAGGGAAATAGTGTAAATAAACACTCAACCCAACAGTCTGGACAGAACAGTGAACTGATCTGCCCTTCTATATGATTAATTTCGACGTGTTTTGCGATGAGGATATAATGTAACTCTTATATGCTATGTATACTAGCTAATATGATGAATGGGAGAATGAATGAACATTTATTTTGTGGGTGGTTGAGTTTATTCATCTATATAATGTGTATGCGAAAAGAATGGCAATGTATATTCACCATGACCCTAATGACCCGTGGCAAAATTTTGTTGCCTAAATTTTGTTAGACCATGTATGTATGATCCTGTCTGTGCTCTGAGTTTCTGACATTTTTCCCCATGCTTGTATGGTTATTGATATTTATGTTTTGGGAAATAGAAATCATGCGTAGGTCGTGTTAAATTTCCAGTAAATTGCGTGTTGCTCGGTAAATTCGGGAATAAATTATGTGACCCTGTGCATGCTAGGGTGCAGATAGTGAGCTGTTAAATTTGTGATTATGTTCAACTCCATGTTAATTTGCATTATGAATAGTAATGTGAAATTGATGTTGAATTTTTTGTAACTTTATTTTGAGTTAGAAAAATCTGAAAATTTTCATGTGGAATCATAAACCTGAGATCAGCATGTGGTTAAATTTTTAAGTCATTTGGACAACTATATAGTGAAATATGAATTTTTTTCCATGCGAGAAATGTGAAAAAAAAAATGCATGCTAATGTGGGAATAATGTGACGTGTGTGTGTGATTTGATTCATGCAAATTTCTGAACATGTAGTCCCTGTTAACTGTAGAATCTTGTTAGGAAAACAGAGCAATTGTGTGAGTGAGAAAATGAATGAGAAGCAAGTGACATGTGTAAAGATATGTGTTAAAAATCGGTAAATGTGTAAATTGTGCCAAGTGTGACACTGCTTCCATAGAGGGCAGTGGAACTGTATCAGGGAAAAGTCCCCCTGAGAAGGTTCAATGTGTTGTGATCCTAAGGGTATTAGGATGAAATCCTGGAGGTGGACAAGTACCACTGGTTAGGGTGGAGACTTGTTCTCCCGGTCTGCGCAGTCCAAGAGTCGTCACTGTATTGCCTAGGTGGCATCTATGTGTATGTGATGTGTATGTGTCCTTCTTATGGTGGTTTGGACTATGTGTCACGGCACTAAATGTGAATGTGAAAATGTGTATGTGTTCATGTGTAAGAACTGTGGATGTGAACAATGTGTAAATGTGCATGTGTAAAGTGTAAATTATGTGAATGGGAAATTGTGTAAACATGTGAAACCAAAACGTGAGGGTTGTGAATTTGTGATCCATGTTGTAGTAATCTGAAATCATGTTAAAACAGCAAACTAAATGTACTTATAATCATGTTTTACATGTGCAAATCGCCTATAATCCATGTTAGAAATGATTCTTAGTGGTGTGTAAGTAATCCTATGCTTGGTTGCTTTCATGTTGTGACTTAAATTGATTAAGTAGCTCTCATGTGTTGGGTTATGCTTCCTAGTCTATGTAAAAACCAGCAAGCTTAAAGAGGATGAAATGGTCATGAGCATGTATAGGAATGTATAGGAATTCATGCTAAGTGTACTCTTTTCACCAGGCATTGAGACCATGATAAACTTGCTTTCATGATTAGTTTAATTGAAAATAGACCTTTCATTTATTGGAATGAGTAGAGAGCATGTGATTGGCAGTTTTATTGTGGAAAAATCTGAAAGCATGAATCATGTGTTCATTAGTAGAATTTCCAAGATAAGGTTGTTAATTTCAATGTCACGCATGCTATATGTTGTGTCTTGTAAATGTGTATGTAAAACCTGCTATGATATGTACATGTATGGTATGTGTAGAGTTATTTGCTGAGTCTTTTAGACTCATTACTTGCTTCGGCGTACAGGTGTAGTAGGTGACACACCTTTGGAAGAGACTGTGGAAAGTGACTCCGAGCGCGGGGAGTAGCTAGTTTGGTGGAGCTTAGTTGTGACATTTTGGCATTTTGATGTATGTAATTGCAACATTGTACTAGCATTATCATGGAAAAAAATGTTTAAGTGTGGACAATTATGTATTTAATTTTCAGCAAGTTAATTATGTGGACTTTTAGTTCTTAAATGTTATCGAATCATATATGTTAAATGTGGATGATGAATGAAATGAAGACAGTGGTTCTTTTACTTCTGTTACTCTGTTCTTATATTCACGTGTATCTCAGCTGAATGTTATTGTTGGGTAAATGTCCCACTGTGGCAACGTTCACTATACCGACGTGGGTTGGTATAACCATACCGGTATAATGAGGGTCGCTACAAGAATCCCCAATACATGGAAGGCATCATGCTAGAACCGCAACCCAGCCTTCCTAGTCTCATTAGGACTTGAAATTAACCCTAATCATATAAATAATTGTCGTAAGACTAGTTGGGAAGGGTCACCATCGTGCTGGGGTCAAGAGGAGGTGAGTTAGGGCACCAAGAAGGGAGGAGGACGGCCAAGAACCAAGCTTCTTCTCCAACCTTTCTCTACTGCGACCTGTGTAGAAGATCTCTCTTAGATCCAACCAAAGGTAGGTGTTCTCGGGCATAATCTTAGCTTTGCACCAATGGAAAGAGCATCGAGTCTAGTTTCATATGCATGTGTTTTCCCCAATGTTTATGAACCATGTGAGTCGTGTTAAGCATTTTCCAAGAGTCGTGCATGGTTAGGGCTTTATGTGTTCTTATTGTGTTTCACGCAAACTAAGGCCAAATTGGGTCAAACCAAAACTGTGATTCTCTTCTACTCATCGTACCCAACGACTTTCATGTTCATACTTTTATCCCAGGATCCCTAGATCTTGTGTTATAAACGTTGCATGCATGACTACCCAGTTTCGAAGGTTCTCGGATGAAACCCTAAAACGCGACCATTCCAGACATCGCATTCTTCCTCGCATGTAAGCAACGTACAAGACCGTCGCATTCACATGAAAAGCGACCGAACCTTCCGTCATGATTTTGACGTTGACCCGATCTTTTTGACGCATAAAACTGTGTGTCACGTGGATTTCAGTGCCTATCTTGAACATGACGGAGCATACTATCGCGATTTGACCAGTTTCCCGCACATATATTTTTGGACAATTTTTACATCGGGATTTAGAAAATACCCCATGAACGCAACGTGTTGAACCGTCATGATTCAGGGTCGTAGCGACCTGTTGTCTGTCGCATCATCAAGGCGACTGACAAGGCCGTCGCGTTTTAAAAGCCATCGCATGAAGGCGACGGACCAGTCTGTCGCGATTTGATGTTTCGCAGACGGCCTTATATCTGAACCGTGTACGGTCTTCTTAAATGCGACGTCTAAACCCATCGCGATTTAAAGACCAACCTGAGACTATTTTATTAAGTTGTAAAGTCAACCATATGCATGTCCTATTGTTATATCATGTCATGTAGTCATTCAATGGCCTAAAAGTGATCAACTTACATGAAAGCTATAAGAATATGAATATCTATTCTAAGTGTACCTAATGATTGTTGATTCCATCTGTCGTGTGATTGATATGAGCTATGTCCATACTGTAGCTTGTTTATAACTAGAATTGTTACACGTTAAAAGTGCAAGAATCATGTGATAGAGTAAAGTGAATACCATGTCATGCTTCTATGCTAATTGCTTTCCGTCTTGTGTTAAATGGATGGATTGTGGATTGAGACACGTTCTACATGACACATTGCACATATAGGCAGCCCTCTCTTGGGGATTTTGAAACTCTTGCCCGATCATTCCGTATCGGCAGACTAGTGACTTTTTCCCTAAGACCTCCGTAATTCTCTGTACTCTATGGATTCCCTCATAGAGACTGAGTTGGTTGTACCATTGAAGTTCCCAGAAGATAGAAAGCACCTATATTCTTATATCCTTCTTGTGAAAGTGATTTGATACATTGAAACCAAGCCATTAAATGTAAAGATTGAACTAAAGTGATTAAGCCGTTATGCGGCCGAAATTTATTCAGGATCATGTCCACTTGCCTTTTTCGTTATAACCATTGACATGATCTTTAGTACATAATTGTCTATTGTTGGAATTCGTATTGGCCATAAATGAATGGACGGAATTACCAGAAACTATTGGAACTTCGGTTCACAACCATGCCTGTGCAAATAGGGCCCAGTCTGGTCCTGGGAGGAGCACCCGAAATACTTATAATCGCGAGAGTATATGATCCAATGAGGTGTCTGGCAATCACCTGATTGAATACAAGATTGATTTGGGTAATTTCCACTCTATTATTAAATGATTGAATGATTGATTGAACTGTTATATGTGAAATGGTCAAATCTATTGTACATGTCATCGTTACTGAAATCCAACATGTCATTGTTTATTGGAATTCTAAGGAACTCAACTTGAGATTTTCCATTGTACATGTTATTGAATATTCAATCGCTTCTATATGACAAATGATCATACTGTCATCCATTCCATTGTTAATCGTTCCTTCTCATATGGTAAAAGTCACTAACTTATGATTATTGATTCGTTTTCACACATGTTATACCGTTGGAATTATTTCACATCGTTATTACAATCGTCCTACCATGAGTATTGCATGTTAGTATCTTACCTGTTAAATTGTTAATTCACGTAAAACATGCCCACACCATGAGATGTAAATCCTACTGGGCGTTAATGCGCTCACACCTACTTTCCATAATATTTCAGGCGAAGACTATGAGGAGATTGAACATGATGGGACTAGGGAAGAGTGATAAGCTTCTCAAATATACCCGTCTATATAGCACGTCAACCAAGATGATTAGAGTTAAAGAGTCTGTAATAGTTAGTTTACTTTTCTTAACTCATGTACTTGAAATACAATAATGGGCCCTATGTTTGGCTCTGATTATGTAAGCTTATAAGTTAGTATTGATGGAAATGAAATAAAGAATTATTTGGCTGGCATTATTATTGTTTCAATTCTTTTGTTATACTTAGATGTCACTCTGAATTACTCGATTGTGATACTCATATTCGTATCGTTCACGTTCACGCTCTCGATATTTATTTTCGCAGCTCAATGTCAGGGCATAACAGTTTGTATCAGAGACTAGGCTTTCCTTTAAGTTCTAGGCAAATAGAAAATTGTTAGGGTTAGTCAAGACAAAACTCCCCATATGTCAACATGTTAGAAATCAACAGTGAGATTGGGGTAGAAACGCGAGCTAAGTCATCTAGTTAGAATCAGGTTGAGATAAAGTTAATGTCTAATGATCATTATGTAGTTATCTTGAAGGATTGCAATGGCCGCTATATGTGAAAGAGACTTACAAAGAATCATCAACACATTGACCCATGCCCTACTGCAGGCCACCCAAGGAAGAGCTGAGAATCTAGGAGATCGCCACAGAAACTTTCACAGTATGAACCCACCCAGATTTGGGGGTAGCACAGACCCGAATGAGGTTGAGCATTGGCTAAAGGAAATAGAGCGTGTGTTCCGCGTAATGGGATGCACGGATGAGAAAAAAGTTACTCTGGCTACTTATCAGCTAGAAAGGGAAGCACGTGCCCGGTGGGAGTCAATTGAGGCTACACAAGGAGATGCCCAAGCCACCTGGACACAATTCCAGGAGTACTTCAACAATAAGTACTTCTCAGATAGAGTGCAGGAGAAGAAGGTGGCAGAGTTCACCAATCTGAAACAACGGAGTCTTTTTGTAGCTGAATACGAGGCTCAGTTCTCTAAACTGGCCTGTTATGCCCCACACTTGGTCCAAACCGAGCAGTTGAAAGCCAAGAGGTTCATGAGCTGTCTGAGGCCCCAGTACATTACACAACTGGGACCGATGGATCTGCAAACATACCCAGAGATGGTGAGGAAGGCACTACTACTAGAGGACTCTCTAGCTATCACTGAAAACATTAAGAACAACATGATGAAGAGGGAACAAGGGATAGTATCCAAAAGGCCACTAGCTGTGGTCGGAACAAAGAGGCCGATTAACTGCAGGGATGGAGGTTATCAACAAGCCCCCATCAATAGGGAGTTATGCAAGCATTGTGACAAGGTTAGTCATGCATTGTGACAAGGTTAGTCATAGGTCTGAGGACTACTGGAAGGCGCTGGGAAGATGCCTACGCTACGGAAGTCAGAGTCACAAGATTTCTGACTGTTTGCATATGATTAATCAAGCACCAGATACATGCCAGGGTAGGCTGAAGCGCCAAGGTGGGATGCAGGCCATACAAGAACCAACTACATTAGAGGAAGAAGGTATGGTTGAAGGTACACTTACAATTCTATCCCATTCTGCATTCGTTCTATTTGATACAAGAGCTACTCATTCCCTCATATCATAAACTTTTGCTGATACTCTACATGTAAAACCCGTCCCAATGAAAGCGGGACTAGTCGTGTCAACCCTATTGGTCCTAGCACTAAACTTAGAAATCACTTTCCATCTAGTGAAGTGTTAATTGGAACTCAAAATTTACCTGCTAATCTAATATGTATGGACATGGAGGGTTATGATTTCATACTAGGAGCGGACTAGTTGTCTGAACATAGGGCTAGTGTCAACTGTAAGAAAAGTAGGGTAACATTTAGTCCGCATCCAAAGCTAGTGTTTTCGGGAGATAGGAATCATAGGAGAGTATCTCTCATATCTGCCTTACAAGCCAAGAGAATGATGAGGACAGGGTGTATGGCCTTTCTAGATGATGTCGTCACCAAGAAGGAAGGAATCAAGATCGAGAACATCCCTATTGTCAGCAAATATGCTGATGTATTTCCTAAAGACTTGCCAGGTATTCCTCCTGAACGAGAGGTCGACTTAACTATTGAGTTGATCTTTGGAGCAGCATCAGTATCTAAGGCACCTTATAGAATGTCCCCCATAGAACTAAATGAACAATTGATGGAACTGCTAAAGAAAGGGTTTATCCGACCAAGCACATCACCATGGGGTGCACCTGTTCTCTTTGTCAAAAAGAAGGATGGGTCGATGAGGTTATGCATATACTACAGTCAACTAAATCAATTAACAATAAAGAACAAGTATCCCTTTCCGAGGATTGATGAATTATTCGATCAACTGTCTGGAGCTCAATATTTCTCTAAGATAGATTTCAGATTCAGCTATCATCAATTGTAGATCAAAGGAGAAGATATACATAAGACAGTCTTCCAAAGCAGGTACGTGCATTATGAATTCATTGTTATGCCTTTTGGACTAACAAATGCTCCTGCAGTTTTCATGTAGCTGATAAATAGTATTTATCGACCATACCTCGACAAATTTGTTGTGGTGTTTATTGATGATATACTGATCTATTCCAAAACAGGAGAAGAGCATGAAGAACATCTAATGATAGCATTACAAATCTTGAGGGATAATAAATTGTATGCTAAGTTGAGTAAGTGTGAGTTTTGGCTAGAAGAGTTATCCTTTTTGGGCCATGTAGTAACCAAGGATGGTATCGCTATTGATCCATCAAAGGTAGAGGTTGTATTGAAGTTGGAAAGATCAACAAGTGTCACTGAGATCATAAGTTGTTTGGGATTAGCAGGGTACTATAGAAGATTCATAAAGGATTTCTCAAAGATCGCAGTATCACTAACCAAGTTGACCAGAAAGGAAAACCCATATGTGTGGACTGATAAATGTGAAGAGAGCTTTAATAGCTTGAAGAAGTGTTTAACCTCTGCTTCTGTCCTCGCCTTACCAACTGAAGAGGGAGGATTTGAAATATATTCAGATGCGTCTGGAACAGGTCTAGGATGTGTCCTAATGCAATAAGGAAGGGTAATAGCCTATGCCTCAAGACAGTTAAAGACCCATGAAGTAAATTACCTAGTACACGACTTGGAATTAGCATCTATAGTGTTTGCCTTGAAAATATAGAGGCACTACATTTATGGTGAACAATTTAAAGTCTTTTCTGACCACAAGAGCCTGAAATATCTCTTCTCACAGAAGGAGCTCAACATGAGGCAAAGAAGGTGGTTAGAGTATCTCAAAGACTTTGACTTTTCCATTCAATATCACCTAGGAAAAAGCCAATGTGGTGGCAGATGCTCTAAGTAGATAGCCAAAAGCTATGCTAGCTAGTATAATGCTGGACGAATGGAAGTTGCTAGAACAATTTGCAAGTCTAAATTTAGATATGGAGGAGAAGGAGAAATAAGTGATGGTTTCTAACATCAAGGTACAGTCTGATCTACTCACTAAAATCAAAGAGAAGCAAATAGCATATCCTTTCTTAGTTGATATTAAAAAGAAGCTAGAACATAGACCGGATTTCTCTCTATCACATGATGGAAGGATGTTATTCCAAGGCAGAACATGTGTACAAGATCTAGAAGACCTCAAAAAGAAGCTCACCAGTCAAAGTATACCATTCATCCCGGATCAACAAAAATGTATCAAGACCTAAAAAGGTCCTATTGGTGGCCAAATATGAAGAGGGATGTGGCCGACTTTGTGGCACATTGTTTAACTTGCCAGCAAGTCATGGTTGAACATTTTAAACTTGCAGGTGGATTACAACCACTAGACATCCCAGAATGGAAGTGGGATAGTATTGGTATGGATTTTATCATGGATTGCTCAGAACTAAAGGAGGCATGGATGCAATATGGGTAATAGTAGATAGATTGACTAAGTCAGCTCATTTCTTGCCAATTAAGAGCATGTGGACAGTAGATGTGTTAGCTGCACTCTATGTCAAAGAAGTGGTTAGATCGCATGTGGTTCCATCTACTATAATATCTGATAGGGATCCTCGATTTACCTCACACTTTTGGAAATGGTTACAAGCAGCAATAGGTACCAAGTTAAATTTTAGCACTGCCTTTCATCTACAGACGGATGGACAAACTTAAAGAACCAACCAGATAGTAAAAGACATGCTCCGGGCTTGCGTGATTGATTTTAGGAGATGTTGGAATGAACAGTTATTTTTAATAGAGTTTGCATATAACAACAGCTACCAGGCAAGCATTAAGATGGCACCATTCGAAGCCTTATATAGCAGGAGTTGCAAATCACCTCTTTATTGGGAGAAAGTCAGTGAAAACCAATGGATTGGACCCGACTTAGTAGAAGCAACTGTCAGGAAGGTTCAAACTGTTAGGGAACGTCTGAAGATAGCACAGTCAAGGCAAAAAAGTTATGCAGACAAACAGAGGAGAGAGTTGGAATTCCAAGTTGGTGACCATGTTTTCCTGAAGTTCTCACCTTCACGGGGAATTCAATGATTTGGGATCAAAGGAAAGTTGAGTCCCAGATTTATCGCCTCTTTTGAAATTCTTGAAAGGGTTGGACAGGTAGCTTGCAGACTAGCACTACCTCCCCAACTAGCAAATATACACAACGTCTTCCACATATCCATGTTGAGGAGGTATGTGTTTGATGCTGACCATGTGATTCGCCATGAAGACCTGGAGATTTGAGAGGACCTAACTTATGAGGTGAAACCGATCAAGATATTGGATCGGAAACTACAACAACTAAGGAATCGTACAATACCTATGGTTAAGGTCCAGTGGAGTCGGGAAGGAGTTACAAATGCTACTTGGGAATCGGAGGAAAGAATGAAGAAAAACCACCCATAATTATTCTCAAGTATGGCACTATACCATCATGTATAAATTTGAGGACCAAATTTTCTTAAGTGGGGGAGGATGTAACACCTCGGAAATTTATTAATATAAAACATAAGGAAAATAGCAAATAAATAAGAAGGTTAAATAAAAATAGAATAAGAGTCATAGATAAACTCCCAAGAAGTGGAATCAACCATTTAAATCATTCTGGGCCAACACAACTCTCATTGGGCCAAAGAACAAAACCCAATGACATTAAATCCCAAAATTCGTAACCATAATTGTGTAGAAAATAGGAAAGGGTAAATTAGGGCTAAAACAAAGATAATTAGCCATACTTAGCAACCAAATTCATACCCAGCCATGTTAGGAGGTTTCCTAATAGTATTACTACTCCAATTGAGAGGAGAATCCCCAAAACTTGGAAGGCATCATGCTAGAACCGCAACCCAACCTTCCTAGTCTCATTAGGACTTGAAATTAAACCTAATCATATAATTAATTATCATAAGACTAGTTGGGAAGGGTCACCATCATGCTGGGGTCAAGAGGAGGCGAGCTAGGGCACCAGGAAAGGAGGAGGACGGCCAAGAACCAAGCTTCTTCTCCAACCTTTCTCTGCTACGACCTGTGTAGAAGATCTCTCTTAGATCCAACCAAAAGTAGGTGCTCTCGGGCTTAATCTAAACTTTGTACATATGAATAGAAAGAGCATCGAGTCTAGTTTCATATGCATGTGTTTTCCCCATTTTTTATGAACCATGTGAGTCGTGTTAAGTGTTTTCCAAGAGTTGCACATGATTAGGGATTTATGTGTTCTTACTGTGTTTCATGCAAACTGAGGCCAAATTGGGTCAAACCAAAACTGTGATTCTCTTCTACTCATCGTACCAAATGACTTTCGTGTTCATACTTTTGTCCCAGGATCCCTAGATCTTGAGTTATAAGTGTTTAATTCATGACTACCTAGTTTCGACTGTTCTCAAATGAAACCCCAAAATGCGACCATTCCGGACGTCGCGTTCTTCCTTACAAGAACACGACATACAAGACCGACGCATTCACATGAAAGGAGACTGAACCTTCCATCATGATTTTGACGTTGACCTGACCGTTATGACACATAAAACTGTGTCATGTGGATTTCAGTGCCTATCTTGAACGCGACAGAGCATACTATCGTGATTTAACCAATTTCCCGCTCATATATTTTCAGACAATTTTTATATCGGGATTTTGAAAACACCCCATGAACACGACGTGTCGAACTGTCACAATTTAGGGACATAGCAACTTGTTGCCTGTCACATCATGAAGGCGATTGACAAGGCCGTCGCGTTTTAAAAGCCATCGCATGAAGGTGACGGACCGGTCTGTCGCGATTTGATGTTTCGCAGATTGCCTTATATTTGAACCATGTACGGTCTTCTTAAATGCGACATCTAAACCCATCGCGATTTAAAGACCAACCCGAGACTATTTTATTAAGTTGTACAGTCAACCATATGCATGTCCTATTGTTATATCATGTCATGTAGTCATTCAATGGCCTAAAAGTGATCAACTTACATGAAAGCTATAAGAATATGAATCTCTATTCTAAGTGTTCCTAATGATTGTTGATTCCATCTATCGTGTGATTGATATGAGCTATGTCCATGCTGTAGCTTGTTTATAACTAGAATTGTTACATGTTAAAAGTGCAAGAATCATGTGATAGACTGAATTGAATACCATGTCATGCTTCTATGCTAATTGCTTTCTGTCTTGTGTTAAACCAATGGATTGTGGATTGAGACACGTTCTACACGACACATTACACATATAGGCAGCCCTCTCTTGGGGATTTTGAAACTCTCGCCCGATCATTCTGTATCGGCAGACTAGTGACTTTTTCTCTAAGACCTCCGTAATTCTCTGTACTCTATGGATTCCCTCATAGAGACTGAGTTGGTTATACCATTGAAGTTCCCAGAAGATAGAAAGCACCTATATTCTTATATCCTTCTTGTGAGAGTGTTTTGATACATTGAAACCAAGCCATTAAATGTAAAGATTGAACTAAAGTGATTAAGCCGTTATGCGGCCGAAATTTATTCAGGATCATGTCCACTTGCCTTGTTCTTTATTATCATTGACATGATCTTTAGTACATAATTGTCTATTGTTGGAATTCATATTGGCCATAAATGAATGAACGGAATTACCAGAAAGTATTGGAACTTAAGTTCACAACCATGCCTGTGCAAATAGGGCCCAGTCTAGTCCTGGGAGGAGCACCCGAAATACTTATAATCGCGAGAGTATATGATCCATTGAGGTGTCTGGCAATCACCTGATTGAATGCAAGATTGATCTGGGTAATTTCCACACTGTTATTGAATGATTGATTGATTGCTTAAATTGTTATATGTGAAATGGCCAAATCTATTGTACATGTCATCGTTATTGAAATCCAACATGTCATTGTCCTTTGGAATTCTAAGGAATTCAACTTGAGATTTTCCATTGTACATGTTATTGAATATTGAATCTCTTCTGTATGACAAATGATCGTACTGTCATCCATTACATTGTTAATCATTCCATCTCATATGGTAAAAGTCACTGACTTATGATTATTGATTCATTTTCATACATGTTATACCGTTGGAATTATTCCACATCGTTGTTACGATAGTCCTACCATGAGTATTGCATGTTAGTATCATACCTGTTAAATTGTTAATTCACGTAAAGCATGCCCGCACCATGAGATGTAAATCCTACTGGGCGTTAATGCGCTCACACCTACTTTCCATAATATTTCAGGCGATGACTATGTGGAGATTGAACATGATGGGACTGGGGAAGAGTGATAAGCTTCTCAAATGTACCCGACTATATAGCACGTCAGCCAAGATGATTAGAGTTAAAGAGTATTCAATAGTTAGTTTACTTTTCTTCACTCTTATGTATTTGAAATACAATAATGGGCCCTATGTTTGGCTCTGATTATGTAAGATTGTATGTTAGTATTGATGGAAATGAAATAAAGAATTATTTGGCTGACATTATTATTGTCTTAATTCTTTTGTTATACTTAAATGTCCACATTCTCCGTGATTAGAGGATAAAAGTCTCCAATCAATTGATGTTTAAACATGCACCGATTATTAAACAAATAAAAGGTAGCATTGGTAAATGGATAATACAAAGGACAATAGAGGAAAAGAGTGACTACTGACAGTCGGTCGATCGAATTCTAATTATCAACCAATCCCTCCATTTATCTAGGTCTGACATGATCAGAAAAATGGTCAACCGAATTTCAAAAAACGGTCAACCGAACGGAAGAATTAACCGATTGATGAACAAAGAAATCGATTGATGAACAAATTAATCGATTGATGAACATTAATTGATTAACCATCCGATTGGTGTTATAAGCATCGATTGCTGAACAAATGTTCAACAGTCCTTTTGATTGGCTTAAAAACATTCCGATTATTGAACAAATGTTTAATAAGGTTCCGATTGACCTTATAAGTGGTCCAAACATTGATTGGTATTATTAAATGATTTGATTACTAAATAAAGGTTTAGTAAGCTTCTGATTGGCTTTATAATAGTTCAAATTGGTCCAAACACCAATTGGGGTTATAGCTACACAGATTACTGAACAAGGGTTCAGTAGACTTCCAATTGTCTTATATAAATGAACTCCAACACGTTTTCTTCCAAGAATTATTCCTTTATAATAATGGGTTATCATATTCTTTATAAATTCCAGGTCACTACACAATAGATCCTTTAAACGGGATATCTTCCATAGAGCCTATAAAAGTTGAAGCCTGTGGAACTCTAAGAAGAACTTTTGCAGATAACTTTCTTGATCTAGTTCTTTTAATACAAGCTTCAACGTCGGCATTTCAAACTCTTGAGTGAAGAAGCAACTGAGTCCCAAAGCAACTTTCAAAACTCTCCAATGCTCCATTTCTCCTCTTTCTCTGTGTTCACGTTGTGCTATTTTCTGAAAGAGAGTTTGGTGTTTGTCTAAGAGTAGGCTAGCCTATAATCTTTGTTCCTCTTAGACATTGTCTCAGATCAAGCCTATTCATTGTGTTTTTTGAGCTTGGTCCTTAGACTCTCTTTATCACTTTCAAGATTTAGGTTGTGCCTCTTCGATTGAAGAGAAGGCTTGTATGTACAAGCATTACACCCCTTGGCAGAAGGGAAGGCCTATGGCTTCTAGGTGTTGTATGTTCCTCTTCTGTGTAGTGAAGAGAAGACCAGTTGAGCTGGTGTGTAAGCACCTTTAAGGGGGACAATACCCTTGTTTAGTGAAATTCCAAATTATTCTGAGAGACTGGACGTAGGACTAAGAAGAGTCTCAGTATCGAATCAAGATAAAACCATGTGCATTGTGTGTGATTGTTTGTGTATGTATTTTCCGCTATTAACTAACACTGACAATCTTGTTTAAGATTTATTTTGAAGTGCAGAAAATTTGAAAGAAAAGAAACCTATTCAACCCCCCCCCTCCCCCCCTCTTTCTAGGCTTGCTAACTGGGCAACACTACGAAGGGAAATTCCTAGGCAAGAGAGACTACATGATGGTCAGACAGAGGAAGAAATAGACTGGGAGATGTGCTTCTTGGATAAGAGTCCTTATTGGTATCTATAAGTCCATTATGGGCCTTTAGCAGTTCATGTGGGATTCTTTATCTTTATCTTGATCTCTCCATATCCTTGGATTTAGCCATAGTCCTATTAGGAGCTAGCTAAATATAATCTTAGCGCTCTTTCGAAGGGATTTCCTCGGTAGATATCCAATCGCTCGAGTTTCCCTTGTTTTGTAGTCTTTTCTCGGACATGGAGATCCTTCTACGTAGGAGGTAATGTGGGACGTCATAGTGCTTCGTAGGCCTAGCTCTTTGGGCTTTCGATAGATGAGCCTCAAGATATTTGTTAGGTTGTCAACTATCGATCGAGGTAAGCTTATGGGTTGTTGGGCCACAATTTTTCCCATCTCCAATACCATTTGAATCTTTGGTGAATAGCAAGAGGGCTCCCTTTCCTTAATGGATAGTGTAGTGACTGCGTCATATCAACTGATTGACATGCCTAATATGCAATATATGGCTATTCATTTCCATGAATTAATATATTAATGAATTTACCTGACTAAGTCTTCATGATGTGGCAACCATATTTGCCAATGCAAAATAATCAGACTTTAATGTCACGTACAGTTCCTCCCATTCAAATATGAAATAGAAGAAACTAATCATTCATTTATTAATAAATCTCCAAAGTACATACTACATCATCAATTGTCCCGTGCAAGAGTCCAATGATCTTTACATGTGGAGTCCGAGTCCAAGTGGGATTTAGATGCGGAACAAATCCCCACCCTATGCATGGATAATTTTGATTTAATTTTGAAGACACATGATTAATGTAGATCTTTTTTCTTACTGTGAATCAAAATTTAGTCGGGGAGGTCATTTTAAGATCTGCGTTACAATAATGCCCGAGATTTGACGGTCTGCAGCTTTAACTTATCCCAATTGACGGTCGCATTTTCAGATAGAGATATCCTCTCATTCCAATTATGAAGAAGATCACGTACGAGAGACGCAAGTCCTTGGCCCAACAGTGACCTCAAAAACGGGCATCTCTACCCCTTTGGATAGCCATTTCCATCGCAAATTAAAGTAGCTGCAATGGATATGTCCTAAAATTCGTCCATAATTACTCAGCAATCCACTATAACCCTCAAGATAATATGGCATATATATCTACTTTCAGAGCAAATGTCACTTTAGAATCGAAGGCATGGCAGAGGCTTTCCCTTGGAGTCCATTACAAGGAGAAACTTGGCGAGCCGATCACAAACACCACATCCAAAGCCTGCGAAATTCCAACCATAACTACCCACCAACCCACCAGAGTGTTAACATATGTCTAGTTACAAGCAAATGTTAATTAGAGTTAAATGCATGAGATGATCATAATTCTCAAGCATTATATTTCTCTTTTGAGCTCACCACATATGAAGAAATTTGGCCAGCTGACCACCAGCACAGCACCATATCCGAAGCCATTAACAGCAGACCTGCGCGCATCTCTGAGCACAACTGCGCCGTGGCCTCACGCAAAACCTTCCTTTCCATTCTCCCTGCTGGCATATGTAAGTAAAGTCGATCGAGAGCCCTCCCTCCCGTCGTCTCCATCCCTCACCTTTGAGTTCCATCGATATATCCTTGTTATTTTCTTGCCAGCTGATTAGTTTGCAGGTGCGCATATATAGTAATCTTGTTCGGGAGACATGAGGACTGCCGCCGCCGCATCACACTTGAGAGCCGCCTCCTTCCTCGTGCTGTTGGCAATGGTATTGCTCACGGTGCTCCGAGCAACGGGGGCAGCCGCGGAGGAGACTGGCCAGAATAAGCTCTGCAACCCGCTGGGACTGTTGGCATGTGAGGGCGACCTCAAGACGGGACTAATATCCCCTAAATGCTGCGACACTCTGATTAGCATGGAACCTTGCCTCTGCTTCTTCCTGAAGGATCCAACCGTCAAGAAAATAGCCAGGATCATCTTTGAGCAGTTGCTCCCAGAGATCTGCGGGTTGCGGTCCGTCATATCTGAGGACTCCTGCGCATGATCACCTCTCCCTCTCCGGCCATGCATGCAGATTCCTCCCTGCCAGAAAATAAGTTCAAGATTGACTAATGTCTAATCTTGAGTTATATATGTTTATTCCAAATAATATGATGTTTAACACCTTTCGGCCTTTGGCGTGCATCTAACAATATGCATTTTTTTTGACAAGTTATATAACTTTATGCATTTAACGCAAGGATAAATAATGTTTTCTTTGATTTTGCCAACCATTTCGTCTATATATTAGATGATATATTATTCCTCGTCTGTGCGAGTCGTTGCAGAGAATACACACACATATATAGATATACGTATTTACTCATCTCATCACATATATACTTAAGAGAGTAATGTGGACATAAACCCCCTATAAATCTCTGAGTCAAAGATTTCATCTTCTCGAAGAAGAGGTGTGAGAGTTGAATGCATGATCTCTATAACTATAGGGAGATATTAATTAGTACCATCTAGTGTTGGCTCCTATTAACTAATGAGTAAAAGCTGAATATGGCATATCTATACTATACTAATATTAATTTTCAGTTTTAACACCAGATTAAATAATTTTTCGCAAAAATATTGTGGCAAGCTCATAAAAGATATTTAAAAAATCTTACTCTTTTTACTTAAAATTACTCATCTAAAATTTCTCTCCTTCTAATCGCATTCAAATTGTGTCTCAATTTGGCTCACTCTTTAACAAGGCAAAGCTCGCATTACTTACTTTAAGACGGATAATATAACGGTAAAATTTATATATTCAAATTCTTTAATATTTTTTGTGCATCACACGGACGTAGAGTTAGTGATACATATACTTTAGATTAACTAAAAGAGAAAAATAAATTTATGCCACATGGAAAGGTCGTCACTGATCACTCTATCCGGCCCATGTTATTCCTATAATCCAATCGTTTTCGTTACTTGGAGAAACAATAACAAGCTCGTAAAGTGGTTCATTTTGATTTGCACCAAGGACCCATGCATTTAATTATAGTAGATTTTGGTTCGTGTTATTACTTGTTCGAAATGATTTATTTATGAGTGGGGTGCAATTTCAAGTACGTGACTTAATCCACGAGTAATATTTGTATCAAGTATTTTTCCATATTCTATAATAGATCTAGCTTTGTCAATGGATCCCTAGAATTCAAAAGCCCAATTCGGATCCGAAATTAAAATTAGATTCAAATCAAATTCTTTGACCTGAAATAGCAAGACCTCAGTGCATTTGTTGCGAGTTTTTCTGACCAGAAATATCCTCTTTTGGGTTCCAACTCTAGGGTGCCGAAAGTTCAATCCAAAGAGAAAAAAGGGCTCCTTCCCAAATCCAATTCCCCATCTTCCATCATTCTAGAGTTTCTTCCAAGACTTCCACCTTCACAGGGTCATACCCCTCTAATGGGCGACAGTTGTAATGACCCGACCTCCCGGACCCCCCGCCAAGGACCCCCGAAGGTTGCACCACCACCCACGGATCCGAAGACCCGGAAGGGTTAGAATTTAGTCCAGTGAGATAAGCAATGAATTCAAATAACTATAACAAGAAAGTTCGTACATTAATAGAGAAATATATGTACAACATGTCCCAAATAAAAGTACAGGTATAGGAAGAAATGTGCAGTCCTTAAGGGGCATATCCCGAAGCCTTGCAAAAAGGACACTCTCAACTCACGGTACAAGCGCTCACGCTCACAACTCACACTGCTGGCAACGCACGGCGCAACAAACTACCACCACGACCGTCCGGCAACGAACTCCTGCGACAGCGAGTCCCTACCTGAGGAGAGTAGAGGGGTGAGCCTCGCGAACAAGGCTTAGTAGGGATTACCAGTCCCTTACCAGCCAGAGCAGCAGGAACTCTAACAAAGCGGAAGCAAAACTAATCTACAAAGAAGTAAAGCGAGAAACACCTACTGCAGGGTACTACAAAACAGCGGAAACAGAGTAAACACCTTGACCCAACCCGAGTCAGGCTAAAGACGACTCATGCAGAACCAGCAGAGTCAAACACATATGGAAGCAACTAGAGCAACGCCACGACCCACAACCAGGGTCAGGCCAGAGCAACACAATGCAGAAGCAAACCCTCGGCACGCACCCGCCGAGACAAAGAAGCTCACGGAACACCGGAGCGACTACGTTAGACCAGAGTCTTACAACACAAGCACCAACATCCAGACCTCCACAAGGTACGAAAGGAACAACCAGGTGTCACCACGAGAGACACCGAGCAACCACGTGAGAACAACGTCTCACCACAAGCAAGGGCACCTCGAACCTCCACAAGGTTGAGGGCCTACAAGTAGAACCGCCCTGCACGTCGGACACTCCACGAGGTCAGGGAACTACACCTACCGGTGCCACCACGAACGGCACCAAGGAACGGGTTACAGAAACAACAGTCGGGTGTCGGCACTCGACACCCCGAGAGAACCCACAATACGGAAACCACTATTCACGGCCCACAAGGCCGAACTAACCAAGCCCATGGAACTAGACACGGCTAGGCTACAACCTTTGTGCAAGCTAGGGCAACGAGAAACACATTCTCGGAAACAGCGTGAGAAACTCCGACACAGCAAGAGCACACAAGCCACCGCCACAGGCAGCTAAGAGGAGGACACACAGTCCACTCCTCCAGCCCACCAGCCACTGACTCCTGCCTACAACCTCCCTGGTAGAGTGAGGCTAGCGAGTCACAGTAAGAACAACCACAAACCACCGCAGCCTGGCCAAGTTGCGGCCCCACGCCTGACCTCCCTACACGGCTCCGGAACCAACGCAGAGTGAGGCAGTGAGAAGGACTAGCTAGTCTGCACCGAACGAGCACCACAACAACCTCGGTGTCCCATACTAGCTAAGAGAGCTCTACAAACGGCTCACGCCGCTGCCCCACCATTTTCCCCTCCGTTCTGAGTCCGCCACTCTAGACCAGACTTGAGCACGCCCGTCGCCCGGAGAGCTCTCTCTGACACAAGTTCCTGGGGATAGGGGTCCCAAGTAACTGTAACAACCTGTCTCGCGGACAAGACCTCAAGTGCCGAGCACCGGGCGAAAGAGAACTGGCATGGCAAACACCAACAAAAACAGCACCACTGGCTCGTAACCCATACAAGCCCAGCGGCCACAAGTACGCATGGCATCCCTTCCGGAAACCCCCAAAAGGGCCGTCGGCCAACGCCGGCACACACGACACGGCCCGAGAAATCGAAACACCACCAGGCAGAATAGAAACCAACGCTCTGCTAATAATCGATTGGCAGCTAGACCATTGATTATTAGACAGATGTGAGCCTCCTAGCGACACCGCTAGGACACGGCCACGAAGGTGTCACCTTCGGTCAGTGAACGCAGGGAGGCAACCTGCCGCGTTCCCACCAGAAGGTCCTAAGGGCACACCCTGCCCTGGGGCACATGCCGACACACCAACCGTGGCCACGGAAACACCCACGGCGACACATATGCTGTCACGACCTACACGGCCGTTGCGTTAAGAATGCGACGGGCAGGGCCACAGCGACAAGCGCTGAGTCGCGACAGGAAGGCGCATCGCGACAGGAACCTTGTCGCGACGGGGAACTAGGTCGTGACAAGGCCCTTATCGTGACGGCCACCTGCGCCGCGATAAGGTCGCACCCGATCAGGGTGATGCCTTCTCTGATGTCGCGACGCGCTCGGCGGTCGCGACATCATCTGGAAGACAGACCGCCGGAATGCTACATTCTGGGGTCCCCCACACACTACAAACACTACAACCATGGGGAGTGGAGCATGGGGAAAGCATTTAAAGAATGGATTAACCTAAAAGGACTCCCAATCCACGAACAAGTACGGGCACAAGAAATCCCTATCGAGAATGAAGAACTAACCCACAAAGGGGCCTTCACGACGCCACGACCGCCTCCTCCTCGCTCCACGATGCCGCTCCTGAGCTCCACACGAGCCGCCGACACCACCAAGCTCCAACCGCTAGAGAGGGGAAAGCTTTCCCCCTTGGAGAGGAGGAGCGAAAGGAGAAAGGGAAAGAAAGGGAAAGGGGAAGCCGGCCAAGGCTTTTAGCCTTCGACCCTAGAACACGACGGGGCGGGGCGTCGCGATACAAACCTTATCGCGACAGCCACCCAGACCGCGACCAGAACGCACCCACCCTGGGTGCCGCGACAACCCGACAGGTCAGTCTGCCACGCCTGCCACTCTGACAGGCGTCAGACGACCAAAAAGTAGAAAGTAGTCGTGACCCGTTGACTGGGCACGATAAGAACATGACGCCGAAGGCGGTCGCAACAGGGATGACTGTCACAACGGGCACCTCCTTCGCAACAAGGCCAGTCATCCCTCACACAACGGAAAGCCAGAAAGCCCGAGATGTTACAACAGTGGCGGCCAGCAATCTTCCTTTGAATCTAAAACAATAGCAGTGCTAAAGACCTTGCCTATGAGTGTCGATGATGTTGCCCAGCTAGCAAGCCCAGAGGGGGGGGGTGAATGGGATTTTTAAAAATAATGAGTACCTTAAACATGTTCACAAAACAGTCACACAGAACACACTTCGATGGGTGTTAGAGTTAGTAAAGAAAGATAGTAAACACAAAGCAAGCACACAGACAACACAGGGAATTATCCTAGTTCGGACCTCCTCTCCACAGAAGTCCTACGTCCAGTCCCTGAGCAACAACTTAGGCTTCCACTACCTAAGGGTACAGTCCCCCTTATGGACCTTTACACACCCAGTCACAGCTGGTCTTCTCTTCACAACTCGAAGAGGACATACATCACCCTGGCTACCACCAGGTCTTCCTTCTCGAAGGGAACAAACACAAGAAAAGTGTAAATGAAAACAAGCCCCTAGATCAAGCTTAAACAATGCTGGATCTGAAGCTAAAAATGAGAGGAAAAGATCTACATTGAGAGACACTCTCAGTTTCCAGAAGCTCTCAAGACTAACACAATGAATGCAGAGAGCTAAGAGCTAGACAATCAGAGGACTGAGGCTTTGCTCTATCAGAAGCTCGCAGAAAAGCTTGTTAAAGATCGTTGTTGCCAATGTCTCTTATCTAGAGCTTCAATCTTCTTTATATATATGTCTTCTATTTGAAATTCGAACGTTGAAATGACCATTGTCTCTAGGCTCTCGTTTACGTTAGACTGCATGGTTCTGTAGAGCTTCTTGTTTAGCAGTCCTTAGCTTTCCATGCACGCAACAAGAGAGAGGATCTTCGATGATGTTCATTATCTTCCGTACAATCCAACGTTGTATTGAGATGCGCTGTCAGAGACTTGCACGAATTAAATGCTAAACAATAGACAGCTAAGCTGTCTCTTGTTGTCAGTTAATGTTAGATTGATTTTATACAGAAGTAGAAGTTCCATTTTGTTCTTCTAAAAAGATGTTTACAGAATAAGCATGAGAATAGAAGATATCGTTTGTATGCACTACAGTGATACGTTCAGTCATAATAAATGCATGGTTGTCAGAAGGATATACGTGGAGATTTTGACTTTTCAACGTACTCAAAATGAGTTCAAATATTAAATCATTATATTCCATGAAATCGTTACCTGCATGACTTATGAAATCGTTATGCAAATAAGTCGTTGTCCATGTAAATCATTGTACACTTATAAGCAAGTCGATGCACATACAAATCGTTATATAGACAAATCGTTATGACTATATAAGCAAATCGTTATGAGCCAGTTGTCAGAGACAAAACGATGTGAGCAAATCGTTGTGAATACTTAACGAATCGTTATGAAAGCAAATCGATGTGGGAGCAAATCGTTGTTCTCACTTATCAAATTGATGTAGAGCAAATCGTTGTGAATACTTAACGAATCGTTATGAAAGCAAATCGTTGTGAGAGTAAATCATTGTTCTCACTTATCAAATCGATGTCAGAGTAAATCATTGTTCTCACTTATCAAATCGATGTGAGAGCAAATCATTGTGAATACTTAACGAATCGTTATGAAAGCAAATCGTTGTGAGAGCAAATCGTTGTTCTCACTTATCAAATCGATGTGAGAGCAAATCGTTGTGAATACTTAACGAATCATTATGAAAGCAAATCGTTGTGAGAGCAAATCGTTGTTCTCACTTATCAAATCGATGTGAGAGCAAATCGTTGTGAATACTTAACGAATCGTTATGAAAGAAAATCGTTGTGAGAGCAAATCGTTGTTCTCACTTATCAAATCAATGTGAGAGCAAATCGTTGTGAATACTTAACGAATCGTTATGAAAGCAAATCGTTGTTCTCATTTATCAAATCGATGTGTACTTAGATAAATGTCATTCTTTGAACTTGCATTGCTACAGAGTAAATAATACTTACCCATTTGTCTTGTTATTCCTTGGTTCATTCATTTCCTGTACTCAAATCTCATAGAAAATATGTTAGATTTAAATAATATCTGAGTTTTGTTAATCACCAAAATAAATATGTAATTAATTTAAATTACATGGAGAAAAATTGATCATCAATCTCCCCCTTTTTGGTGATGACAAAACTTAACAATGAGCATAGATGATCTGAAATGAATCTAAACGAAATTGCGGAAATATAAGAAAAATATTTCCGAGGTGCTATATTTTCTCCCCCTTTTTGTCATTAAGCAAAAAATATCACAAGGTGATAAAGACAAATAGAAACCATAGTGAGAAAACAAGAGAGATATATTTAATTGTCCTGAGGAGTTATAGGGATGTAAAAAGCAAGAGACAAAAGAGAGGCGTGCCGACGAATAATAGGCAAGGCCTGTCGTTCTTGCTCCTCAAAATAAGCCTGAAACGCCCTAGATGAAATAGCGTAAGATGGGCCCATGTCAGGCAACATCCTTTAAA
This sequence comes from Colocasia esculenta, assembly GCA_014218235.1. Classification (NCBI taxonomy): domain Eukaryota; kingdom Viridiplantae; phylum Streptophyta; class Magnoliopsida; order Alismatales; family Araceae; genus Colocasia; species Colocasia esculenta. The sequence goes on along the minus strand of CM024765.1, from coordinate 23,766,065 downwards.
TATGAAGCAGCCGCTGAGTACTCAAAAAATTACCATATTCATCGGTGCGAAGGGAAAGTTTGTAGGTACTGAATGAACCAAAACTGGCGAACCGAAGAAATTTGTTGATCTTGATAGGATAGAATAACTTATTTTGCAGAAGATCTTGCTTCAATGCCACAAACAGCTTGTACCGCTCGACCCACTGAAGATAAGAGTCCTGAACTAAATTGATATAATTCAGGTCCAGGAATGCTTCAGCTATGAGAGTAGACTTGCCGGCCTTAAATAAGGAGCTATTTAAGGCTTCCAATTGAAGAGCTGACTGATTATAGTGCTTTTCCCAGTCAGTGGGAGAAAGCCTTTCACATTCTGATAGCAGAGGAGCAAGGACTTCAGAGGAAATATGGCCTAGGTGAAATTCTCTGAAGATAAACCTTTGGAAGGATGGAAGTCGACCCTGTTGAGCTGATATCCTTCCCATGACGTGAGCGAATCTCTCAAAGATAACAGGACCTACTGAGGAGTCCATGACCAAGGAATGTAGCTTAGGAAGGAATACAGAGTCTGAAATTTGTAGGGTGGCGAAATCCACTTTGAAAGAGCAGTTGACTGGATTTTCAATTTTTAATGAAGCAACTGCTCCCTGGAACTGACCCAACTGGACTTTAGGTAACTTGTGAAGATACCGGTAATCATTGAATAACTGAAAGTACCTGATGAGCTTCACTTCCTTTTGAATGAAAGGGGCCCAGAGGGATTTGTGATGAATGACAAACCACTCAGAGAGACTGAGTGGAGAGTCCCTAGTGGGAAACCTTTCAGACTTTGCAAGAAGATATTTCATATAGAGAGTTGAGTGCCCTTTGGCCCAATGTTGTTCAGATTTGCATTCAGCCATTTTGAATATTTTAGATTGATTAGCTTTTGAGAAGTGGTTATAGGGAAGGACAACATTTAGGTGATTAATCAGATTCAGAAAAGGAACACCAAAAATGGTGACAAGAATACATTTTTGAAGATATTCTCGATAGAGTGGTTTCCTCCGATTTTCAATAGTGAGGAAAAACCAAAGTGGAGGAAATTTAGGTTCGGGGGGAAGAGTAAGAGTAGTGAAGAGTTTCCTCTTTTTAGAGACAGGACTAGAGGAGTCAGTCCTGTGGACATGAGAGGCAACTGACAGAACAGACTGGATGGTGGAGATTTCCAACTCATCCTCGAATTTTTCTAGAAATGGACCTTCGAGTTGAGCACCTTTAGGAATGAAGGTGATAAAGGAAGGAGGAGTAGGAGGATGGAGAAATGTTTGATGAGTAGAAGAAGGTGAGATGGATGGTCCATCTAAAGAAGGAACAGAGGAAGAGGAGGCTCCAGCAGATGATGAGGCTGGAGGGTCTTCAGAAATGAAAGTAGGTGGTGGAATGGATGTAGAGGAGGCAGGAGGAGAGGTGGATTGAGATGGAAAAGGAGCTGGGGAAGAGATGGTGCGAGGCATGGGTTGTTTGAAGGTGATGGGTGATGGAGGTGCTATGGATGAAGAGGGTTGGTGTTGCAAGAGATGAAGACTCATGGGCCTTGGGGGCAGCTGCAGGCTCTTCTTCTCTTGGGGACACATCCTCGGAGATCAATGGCCCTGGTGGCCCTGCACTTTCTTCTGCTGGCCTTGGCCCTGATGGCCCTGCAGTTCCTTCTGCTGACCTTGGCCCTGATGGCCCTGCATTTTCTTCTGCTGGCCTTGGCCCTGCATTGCTAACCGGTTCAGTAGGTGAGTGAGCAGGAGGGGCAGAGGTGGATTGCTCCCTCGAAGATATAAGCTCCTTGACACTGTCGAACTCACCTTTCATCCATCTGCACAATTGCTTGAACATTTTAAAATCATCTCTCAAGCTGTGTACCTCAGTGGACAAGGCTCTAATCTCGTTAGCTGCTGAGGCTTGGTTACTGATAATAGACTGAATATCAGATTGAATAGAAGAAAGAGCTGTCCTTTGCTCATTCAGTCTTTTAACAATGGGCTTCAGATTAACCTTCAGCTGATTCTTCTTAGACCTCTTATGTGCAATTCTTTTCATTTTGCCACTTGGCCTTTCACTGGGCTCCACGAAACTATCATGCTCTTCATTGATTAAGGGAACACTTCCAGTGTCCTCCCCCTGAGGAGCTGTTTGCTCATCAACTCCTTGCTCCTCCTGAATAGGAGCATCATCCACGACTATATCATCATGAGTCACTTCTTGCTACCCCTGACTAGGAGCTTCCTCCATAACTATCTCATCAGTGTGGCCTGATGCCACAGCTTCTTGTGCTGCTGGTTTACTTGATTGCTCAGGCTCCCCCGGAGTGCTAGGGATGGATTCTAGCACATCTCTGAGAATAGATGCTACAACAATTGTGGGATAGACTGCTCCAGAGTTTTCCACAGCTGGCACAATGTTTTCTAAGGGAATTTCTTCAATTAAGCTACCAGAAACCAAGGATTCTTCTAATATGACTTCTGCTGCTGCTGCTTCTTCCGATGGTGCTGGTGCGGCTGCTGATTCTGTTGTTGTTGCTGGCTCTTCTTAGACATCTTGGGCTTCGCCAATGATGGCCTCACCCTCAGTCACAGAAGTTTTGGTCCAAATACCATTAACCAAAGAGAATCTGCTCTTCTTCAGATTTCTGCTGCGGATAGCTTGTCCGATTTTTTCTAACACTTCACCAGACAAACTAATGCCAAAATGTTGAAAAACTTTGGTGAGTAGATGTGCATATGGTAGGGACACATTCAACTTGTTTTTCTTGTTCCAAAGCTGAGCAGATGCGAACTTCATACTTTCCAAAATAACTTCTGCCATATTTATTTCTTGATTCTGGATGGTCTAGTACATCATATCTGAATCTGCCCTAGTACAAGTTGAGAATGTAGCAATCCTAGGGACCAATATTTGATAGATAATAAAATGCAGTAAACGGTTGAAGGCATTCATTTGGTTGATATCCAACTTCCCATCCTTAAGCTTGAACTCAGGACCAACAATCCCTAACCCCTTTGCCTGGGGGTCCACAGTGTGTACCCCACTATGACTGGATGTGCAAACTCTAAATAAGGACTCCAAGAGTCCATGAGTGATCTTAATATGAGTACCTTTGACAGATGATGTCAAGGACCCATCTTCTTTAGTCTTCAAGCATACGTAAAAGGCCTTCATAAGATTAGGGTAGCTTACCTCTGATAGAGTAGCAATCTTGGATCATTTCATCCTTTCCATTGCTACAATCACACTGCCCATTCCATTTTTCTGTAAATCTACAACGTCCACTGCTTTGTTTCCACAAACCTTGATCTTCACCGAGGTGAATCTTTCTTGCTGCTCTTCTGTGAGAAACTCAGCCCTGTAGCCCCCGATGCCGCCGGAAACACTAGAAGCAGCCATGGATTTGAACGAGGAAAGTTTCTGGAGGGTTGAGATGAAGAAAGGAACAGAAACCCTCAAGAGATTTTTCGCGGGAAGGAGATGGAGGCTTGAAAATTTTGGAGAGTCGATGCCGGAGTCATTAGGTTATCGCCTCAGGCAGGAGGAAGGAGACGAAGGGGGGAGACGAATCGATGCCACACAGATTTTGATATAAAAGCAACAAAAATAAAGTAACTTTTTGAAGCTGGAGACGCCATAGTGGTGGAAAACGACAGAATGACCAGTTCAATAGAAATAAACTTTTATAAGATACCGAACAGTCAAGAATATTTAAATAGAGCGGCAATAGTTGGAATTTTGCTCAAATTTGAGAAAAAATAAATAGACGTTCTGAGAATTAATATTTCAGTTTTAACCAGATAATTCTTTCACAATTTACACATGCCTAATTCTCTTCTAAGAGAAGTAAATCTCTCTTCAGATAGGGCCTTTATGAACATATCTGCTAACTGATTATTGGTATCAATAAAGGAAATATCTATGTTGCCATTAGCTACATGATCACCAATGAAATGATATCTAACCTCAATATGCTTTGTTCTCGAATGCTGGACTGGATTCTTGGTTAAATTTATGGCACTAGTGTTGTCGTATAACAATGAAATTGTCTTAATATGTAGCCCATAATCCTCAAGTTGTTGCTTGATCCATAGGAGTTGTGTATAGAAGCTTCTAGCAGCCACATACTCAGCTTCAGCTGCAGACAGTGCTACTGAATTTTGCTTCTTTGAGGACCATGATATCAGACATCCTGCAAGAAATTGACAACAACCACTGATGCTTTTTCTATCTATTTTGCATCCAGCATAGTCAGCATCAGAGTATCCTACCAAATTGATTTGACATGATTTTGGATACCAAAGACCTAAGTCAAGTGTTCTAGTTAAATATCTAAAGATTCTTTTAACTGAAATTATATGTGATTCTCTTGGGTCTGCCTGATACCTAGCACACATGCATACGCTAAACAATATATCAGGTCTACTGGCAGTTAAATAAAGTAGGGAGCCTATCATACCTCTGTAGATCTTTTGATCTACTTTCTTACTATCCTTGTCACTGTCCATCCTTGTTGATGTGCTCATAGGGGTTGATAGTGATTTGGTATTTTTGAATCCAAGCTTCTTTAAGAGTTCTTTGGTGTATTTGGCTTGACAGATGTGGGCGCCATCTTTTCCTTGCTTGATTTGCAATCCAAGAAAGTAGTTGAGCTTCCCCATCATACTCATCTCAAATTCTCTCTGCATAAGCTTCTCAAAGTACTTGCAAAGAGATTCATCAGTAGAACCAAATATTATATCGTCTACATAAATTTGTACAAGAAATATATGTTTGACTTTAGATTTGATAAACAGTGTACTATCTACTTGACCTCTAGTAAAGCCATGATTCAATAAAAATGAGCTAAGCCTTTCATACCAGGCCCTAGGTGCTTGTTTCAAACCATATAAAGCTTTGTGTAATTTAAATACATGATTCGGAAATTCAATATCTTCAAAACCTAGAGGTTGTTCTACGTAGACTTCCTCCTTGATAAAGCCATTTAGAAAAGCGGATTTGACATCCATTTGAAATAATTTCAAATCTAATGCAGATGCATATGCAAGTAGAATTCTAATAGCCTCAAGTCTAGCTATAGGTGCATAGGTTTCATCGAAATCTATGCCTTCCTCTTGGGAATAGCCTTGAGCTACCAATCTGACCTTGTTTCTTAAGATCACACCAGTTTCATTCAATTTATTTCTGAACACCCATTTGGTGCCAATCACTGGATGATTTGATGGTCTAGGAACAAGTGACCATACATGGTTTCTCTTGAACTGATTCAGCTCATCTTGCATGGCTAAAATCCAAGATTCATCAGTAAGAGCTTCATTGACTGTCCTAGGCTCTATTTGAGAAACAAAAGCTAGATAATCACAAGGGATTACATTACCTCTTGTTCTTACCCCTACAGATGGATCACCAATAATATTTTCAGGTGGGTGATCTTTCTTGTATCTCCATTCCTTTGGAAGATTTTCATGAGAGATATCCCTTTGTTGCAGGTCTTCCAGAGGTGGATCTTCCTTGTCCTCAATTGATGTGTTCTTTAATGTTGTGGACAACTCATTTGTTTCATCAATGTCACTATCGACTTCCTTTCTCAAGGAAGGGTTAGTTTCATCAAAGATAATGTGTACTGATTGTTCAATTAATAAAGTACGTTTATTAAATACTCTATAACTGTCACGCCCCGATATTTAGCAGCGGAATAAATACCGGGACACGTGAACGATACAAATAGACGTATCACAGTTGAGTAACGCAGAGTAACAATTACATATAACCACACATTTGAGACCTTAATAACGTCATCAAAGGTACTCTTTATTCCATTTCAATCCACTAGTTACCACCTTACATAAGAAGGACTCACTGAAAAGGGTTCATTATCCAAATGAAAATGTTTCTCTAATACATCGACTACTCAAACAACTATTCCTAGACTATCAACTTCTCAATGTCGGGTGCTCATCACTCTTGCCCTGCCCCATCCGACTCCTCTGGTTCCTCATCACTACCTAAAAAGGGCAGGATGATAGGGTGAGCGAACTAGCTCAGTAGGATTTACATCTCAATATTGTGCGAGCACTAATATACATAATTAACATTTTTAAGTAGGCAGATATACACATGAATATGATGACAATGCATGCTTTTCTAACAAGTTGAATAGAGGAATAGAACAGATGACATATCAAATCAAATATCAAATTGCATATACAATGGACAAATATTTCAAGAGTAGAATCATATCAAAAGAGATTGGCCATATTCATACAGATATCATGCGTTCACATGATCAGACATATCATATTAAATCTTATCATATCAAACAAAGGCACAATTTTCACAACTCTTGCATATAGTATCAGTGCCATGCCACGCACCAAAAGTCCATACTCCCGCGGTTAATAAGTACGTTGGGGCGCTCCTCCCCAGGACCAGACAGGGCCCCTATTGCACAGCCATTGGTCAAATGGACCGAAGTCCCATATTGTGCTGAACAAACATATTCATATTATGGCCACAAAGTTTCAATGACAAGCTCATAGTAAAGGAACATGATCATTCATAGAGTCAAGGTATGACAAATAGCTCAAGAGAACAAAAGGGCAGTATAACGACGTATCTTATGTTTCATAATTCATTAATGTCTTGACATGAGGATGACTAATGATAGAACGTATGCAGAACATGTGCTCTCTATCTCCAGGGTACTTCATGGTACAACCAGCTCGGCCTCTATGTGGAAATCCATAGAGAACGGAGTCTTACGGAGGTCTTAAGGAAAAGATCGCTGGTCTTGCCGATTCAGAATGACCGACAGAGAGCTTTCAATTTCCCAAGGAGGGTGTGCCTATTCGTGCAAATGTGTAAGGGACGAGTCATGGATCTTTCCTAGCATGTATGCATATGGACAAATAATTAATTAAACACCGGAAAGCATGTAACTATTGAAACTCATATGCAAATCATGATATTAACTTCACTAACAAGTCCATACTAACATGTATCCATCCCCATATTCACAACATATTCTTATCATTCCAATTGACAATAAGTAAGATCACAAGATAATCCAATGAACATAAGGTCAATCACAATTACACATTAGAATCATATTCGTATCATTACCATTTTTTTTAATGGGTTGATTTCTTTTAGGTCCATGCATACTATATAACATCATGCACATGCTAGAAGACATCATGTAATGGTCAAACCCAAGACATACAATTTTTTTTCAAGGGTAGTGTCGACACACCCCTTACTGGTGTCGACACCATGCTTCAAACACAAGGCAAAATAATGAAGAAATGGTCAAGTAGTTTCGACACAGGATCTAGTAGTGTCGACACTAGACCCAGCTCCCAGCGAACCCAGTCAACAGGTCTGTACAGGGTGTCGACACTAGATCATGAAGTGTCGACACTAAAGACCCTTCCCAGTGAACATGTTGTGCCAGTATGGGACAGTGTGTCGACACTAGATCAAGTAGTGTCTACACTAGAGGCCTTCCCAGGGAACCTTTTGGGCCAATTTGGGACAGTGTGTCGACACTGGATCAAGTAGTGTCGACACTAGAGGCCTTCCTAGAAAACCTTTTGGGCCAATTTGGGACAGTGTGTCGACACTGGATCAAGTAGTGTCGACACTAGAGGCCTTCCCAGAAAATCTTTTAGGCCAATTTGGGACAGTATGTTGACACTAGATCAAGTAGTGTCGTCACTAGAGGCCTTCCCAAAAAACATATAGGTCAAGTGTAACCCGAAAACACATCTCATGCAGCAATTTACTTACCCTACTTATAAACCTCTAACGAATGACCTTTAGATAAAACATTCAACACGAAATATGACGAGGACAACTAGTAGGAGAACTTTAATGTTGGGGGTTTGATCTAATTCAGTCTCGAATCCCAAGAAATATATGAAGAACATAAAGCTAAGTGCAGCCCAAAATCGTAGTATCATGCAGCGACTCGCTTACCACACTTATAACTCTCTAACGAAAGACTTTTGGACAAAACGTCCAACATAAAAGATGATTGTGACTACAAGTAGAAGAAGTTTAGTCTAATTCGGTATTAAATCACGTGCATAATGAGAAGAACGAGAAAAGCCCTAACTATGTGAGGCTTAGGGATAACTACGAATACACAATGTATACTCCATGAAAATTAGCCAAACCAAGTGCAAATGAACCTAGACTCGAAGATCTACATGATGGTGTGGGTTTTCTTTAATCTTGGCCTGAGAACACCTACCTTTGAATGCTAATAACTCTTTGCAGATTTCTAGGTTGTTGCAGAGCGAGGTTGAGGAAGACCACGTTTTCCCCAGCCGTTCTCCACTCCTCCAGCGCTCCAAACTTGCTGCTCACGACCCCAACTTGTTGCTAAACCTTCCCCAAGAGTTTAAGGACGAGTTCTTATAGATTTAGGGTTCTAATTCATGTCCCAATGGGACTAGGAAAGGGGATGCGAATTCTGCTTTCTACATTCCAAAATCTGAGATTCTCTCACCCAAAGGAGGTAGCAAAGGTTTAGGAAACCACCTCTTAGGGTTGGGTCTGGTTTTGGCTTACCTTACATGACTAATTACCCTAATTTTAACCCTAAATTGCCCTCCCTAATTATTGCATAATTACATACACAAATTTCTGGGTATTTTCTTGTCCTAATTTTTATCCTTTGGCCAAATGTGCTCCATTGGCCCAATCTTGTTAATGGGTTATTAATACATAATGTTGTAAGTCTCTCCAACATGTTTATTTAATTTATGGTTGGCTTATTTTTCCGTGTTACAATTTTCCCGATGTGTTTTTCTCTCGTACGATAATGGTACGTATGTTTTATCGTCCGATAATTATGGAATTTATTTATTCTCCTTTATTTCTAAAATTCTAAATCACTAAATTTCCGGAGTGTTACATCCTCCCCCACTTAAGAAATTTGGTCCCCAAATTTACATATAATGGTGTAGTTCGTACCTGAGAATAGTTCTGGGTGGTTTTTCTTCATTCTGTCCTCTATTTCCCAGGTAGCGTTAGTAACTCCGTCTCGACTCCATTGGACCTTCACCATAGGTATGGTATGATTCCTAAGTCGTTGAATCTTCCGTTCCTGCAGTTTGATCGGCTTCTCTTCATAGGTCAAGTCCTCCCGAATCTCCAAGTCCTCATGGTTGATTACATGGTCAGCATTGAATAAGTACTTCCTCAGCATGGATATGTGGAACACATTATGCACGTTCGCCAGCTGGGGAGGTATTGCAAGTCTATACGCCACCTGACCAATCCTTTCCAGAATTTCAAATGGTCCAATGAATCTGGGACTCAACTTTCCTTTGATCCCAAATCTTTGTATTCTCCTTGAAGGTGAGACCTTCAAGAAATCATGTTCGCCAACCTAAAATTTTAGTTCTCTCCTTCTCTTGTCTGCATAACTCTTCTTCCTAGATTGTGCTATCTTTAGACGTTCCCGGACAATTTGAACCTTTCTGACAGTCACCTCAATTAAGTCGGGTCCAACCCATTGGTTCTCCCCAACCTCTTCCCAACAAAGGGGTGATCTGCAACTCCTGCCATATAAGGCTTCAAACGGAGCCATCTTGATACTTGCCTGATAGCTGTTGTTATATGCAAACTCCATCAGGTACAACTGATCATCCCATCGACCTCTAAAATCTAGCACCAGAGCACGAAGCATATCTTCCACAATTTGACTGGTCCTTTCGGTTTGTCCATCTGTCTGAGGATGGAAGGCAGTACTAAAGTTTAGTTTAGTACCCATTGCTTCTTGTAAACCCTTCCAGAAGTGTGAAGTAAATCTAGGGTCTCAATCTGATATTATGCTAGATGGAACCCCATGCAATCTAACTACTTCCTTAACATATAGTGCAGCCAATACATCCACAGACCAGGCACTCTTAATCGGCAAGAAATGAGCCGACTTAGTCAATCGATCAACTACTACCCAGATTGCATCCATACCACCCCTAGTCTTGGGCAATCCCATGATGAAGTCCATACCGATGCTATCCCACTTCCATTCTGGGATTTCTAGTGGTAGTAGTCCACCAGCTGTACGAAAATGCTCGGCCTTGACTTTCATGCATGTTAAACAGTATGACACATGATCGGCCACATCCCTCTTCATGTTTGGCCACCAGTACAACCTTTTTAAGTCTTGGTACATGTTTGTTGATCCAGGATGAATCGTGTACTTGGACTGGTGAGCTTTATTTAATAACCTCTTCTTGAGTTCTCCATGATTAGGGACACATGTTCTACCTCGGAATAGCAATCTTCCCTCAGCTAATAAAATAAAGTCAGGTCTTTGTTCTAGCTTCTCCCTGATCTCAACTAAGAATGGATCCTCTCCTTGTTTCTCCTTGATTTCGGTCAGTAGATCGGATTGTATCTGGAGATTGGAAATCATCACTTGTTTTTCCTTCTTTCCCATGTCTAAGTTCAAGCTTGCAAATTGCTCCAGTAACTTCCATTCGCCCAGCATCATACTGGCTAGCATAGCTCTTGGTTGTCTACTTAGAGCGTCTGCCACTACATTGGCTTTCCCAGGGTGATATTGAATGGAAAAGTCAAAGTACTTAAGGTACTCTAACCACCTTCTTTGTCTCATGTTAAACTCCTTCTGTGAGAATAAGTAATTCAAACTCTTGTGGTCAGAAAAGAATTTAAATTGCTCACCATAGATATAATGCCTCCAAATTTTCAAGGCGAATACAACAGCTGCTAACTCCAGGTCATGAACCGGGTAGTTCACTTCGTGGATCTTCAAGTGCCTTGAGGCATATGCTATTACTTTCCCTTGTTGCATTAAGACGCATCCCAGACCAGTTCCAGAAGCATCTAAATAAATTTCAAATCCTCCCTCTTCAGTGGGTAAGGCGAGGACAGGAGCAGTAGTCAGACACTTCTTCAAGTTGTTAAAGCTTTCTTCACATTCATCGGTCCACACAAACGGATTTTCCTTCCGGGTCAGCTTCGTTAATGGCACTGCAATCTTTGAGAAATCCTTTATAAACCTTCGATAATATCCCGCTAATCCTAGAAAGCTCCTGATCTCTGTGACGCTTGTCGGTCTTTCCCATTTCAGTACAGCCTCAACCTTTGATGGATCAACAGCGATACCATCCTTAGTTACCACATGCCCTAAAAAGGATACCTCCTCAAGCCAGAATTCACATTTACTTAGCTTGGCATATAATTTATTCTCCCTTAAAATCTGTAATGAAATCCTCAAATGCTCCTCATGCTCTTCCTTTGTCTTGGAATAGATCAATATATCATCGATGAATACCACCACAAATTTATCAAGATATGGGCGATAAATGCTATTCATCAACTGCATGAAAACTACAGGGGCATTTGTTAGTCCGAAAGGCATAACAATAAATTCATAATGCTCATACCTGCTTCGGAAGGCTGTCTTGTGAATGTCTTCTCCTTTGATCTTCAATTGGTGATAGCCGGATCTGAGGTCTATTTTAGAGAAGTATTTAGCTCCAGATAATTGATCAAACAACTCATCAATTCTTGGCAAGGGATATTTGTTCTTGATGGTTAACTGGTTTAGTTGCCTGTAGTCTATACACAGCCTCATTGACCCATCTTTCTTCTTGACAAAGAGGATAGGTGCACCCCATGGTTATGTACTTGGTCGGATGAATCCCTTCTCTAATAGTTCCATCAATTGCTCTTTTAATTCCTTCAGTTCTGCGGGGGACATTCTATATGGTGCCCTAGATACTGGTGCTGCTCCAGGGACCAATTCGATGGTAAAATCGACCTCTCGCTCAGGAGGAATTCCTGGCAAGTCTTCGGGAAAAACATCAGCGTATTCGCTGACAACATGGATGTCCTCAACTTTGACTTCCTTCTTTGTGATGACAACAGCAGCAAGAAAGGCCATACAACCTTTCCTCATCATCCTTTTGGCTTGTAGTGCAGAGATAAGTGACAATCTCCTGCAGTTTCTATCCCCTGTGAACACTAGTTTTGGGAAATGGCTAAAGGTTACCCGACTTCTCCTGCAGTTGATACTAGACCCATGTTCAGACAACCAGTCTGCTCCCAGTATCACATCATACCCCTCCATATCCATACATATTAAATTTGCTGGTAGGTTTTGGGTTTCAATCAACACTTCACTAGATGGCATATGGTTTGTAAGATTGGTGCCAGGACCAATCGGGGTTGACACAACTATTCCAGATTTCATTGGGACGGGTTTCACAGGTAGGGTATCAACAAATGTTTGAGATATAAAGGAATGTGTAGCTCCCGTATCAAAGAGAACATATGTGGGTCGGGAAAGAATAGTAAGTGTACCTTCCATGATACCTCCTTCTTTAGTAGCTTCAGATTCCTGAATAGCTTGCAAGCGGCCTTGCCTCTTCTGTCCATTCGGATGCTTGTCCTGAGGGGCTTATTCTTTCAGCATTGGGCAGTCCGAGATCCTGTGGTCACGACTACCACAGCGCAGGCATCTCCCTTGCGCTCTCCAGCATTGTTCAGACCGGTGACTAGCTTTGTCACAGTGTTTGCACCATTCTCCCGTTGTCACCACTATCTGCTTACCTAACTCCTTTGGCTTTTTATCAGCTGGTTCATTTACTCTGCCACTGGGCCTTTTCTTCCCAATGGTCGGCTAATACCTTCCTGTAGAAGACACTTGCTCCCTTTTCACGGATTTTCCTTTAATTCTTTCGGCAGTTTCCATGGCATCGTCCAGTAACTGAGCCTTCTTTACCATGTCAGCATAGGTTTGAATGTCCATTGGTGCCAGTTGAGTGATGAACTAGGGCCTCAAGCCATTCAGAAAGCGTTTTGCCTTCATCCTTTCTGTCCCAATCAAGTGAACAACATATCGGGATAGACGAGAGAATTGGGCCTCATACTCGGCCACGCTGAGTACTCTCTGCTTTAAAGCCGCAAATTCGGTTGCTTTCCGTTCCTGGACCCTCTCAGAAAAGTACTTGGTGTTGAATTGCTCAATGAACTGAGCCCATGTTAGTTGCTGGCCATTCAGGGTTGCTTCTACCGACTCCCACCATGCCCTGGCATCCTTTTCCAATTGGAAAGTCACCAGTAGTACTTTGTTCTGGTCCGTGCATTGCATGACCCTAAATATCCTTTCAATTTCCTTAACCCAGTGTTCAGCAACATCTGGGTCAGTACTCCCTTCAAACCTAGGCGGATCCATATTCTGAAAATTCTGATGGAGATCACCGGCTACACGGTTACCTCCACCCTGGGTGGCTTGCAGGATAGCCTGAGTCAAGTTCTGTATTGTTTGTTGCATGTTCCTAGCCTGGGCACGTTCAGAGGCCATTGAGGTAGTAAATACCTTCAAGATAATAATATAAATCAGTCATCTAAATATATCATATGTGACTTCTATTCCCATGGTTCTACCCAAGCTCACATTAGGTATGACAGATTTTGACTCGTGTGATCTAGTTTCATCCTATGTTCCTATTCCCTTGGACCCTAAAGATTAGGGCTCTAATACCAACTGTCACGCCCCGATATTTAGTAGCAAAATAAATACCAGGAGACGTGAACGATACAAATAGACATATCACAGTTGAGTAACGCAGAGTAACAATTACATATAACCACACATTTGAGACCTTAATAACGTCATCAAAGGTACTCTTCATTCTATTTCAATCCACTAGTTACCACCTTACATAAGAAGGACTCACTGAAAAGGGTTCATTATCCAAATGAAAATGTTTCTCTAATACATCGACTACTCAAACAACTATTCCTAGACTATCAACTTCTCAACGTCGGGTGCTCATCACTCTTACCCTGCCCCATCCGACTCCTCTGGTTCCTCATCACTACCTGAAAAGATAGCTCAGTAGGATTTACATCTCAATATTGTGCGGGCACTAATATACATAATTAACATTTTTAAGTAGGCAGATATACACATGAATATGATGACAATGCATGCATTTCTAACAAGTTGAATAGAGGAATAGAATGGATGGCATATCAAATCAAATATTGAATTGCATATACAATGGATAGATATTTCAAGGGTAGAATCATATCAAAAGAGATTGGCCATATTCATACAGATATCATTCGTTCACATGATCAGACGTATCATATCAAATCTTATCATATCATATCAAACCAAACTTATCATATCAAACAAAAACACAATTTTCACAACTCTTGCATATAGTATCAGTGCCATGCCACGCACCACAAGTCCATACTCCCGCGGTTAATAAGTATGTTGGGGCGCTCATCCCCAGGACCAGATAGGGCCCCAATTGCACAAGCATTGGTCAAATGGACCGAAGTCCCATATTGTGCCGAACAAACATATTCATATTATGGCCATAGAGTTTCAATGACAAGCTCATAGTAAAAGGAACATGATCATTCATAGAGTCAAGGTATGACAAATAGCTCAAGAGAACAAAAGGGTAGTATAACGACGTATCTTATGTTTCATAATTCATTAATGTATTAACATGAGGATGACTAATGACAGATCGCATGCAGAACATGTGCTCTATATCTCCAGGGTACTTCATGGTACAACCAGCTCGGCCTCTATGTGGAAATCCATAGAGAACGAAGTCTTACGGAGGTCTTAAGGAAAAGATCGCTGGTCTTGCCGATTCAGAATCACCGGCAGAGAGCTTTCAATTTCCCAAGGAGGGTGTGCCTATTCGTGCAAATGTGTAAGGGACGAGTCGTGGATCTTTCCTAGCATGTATGCATATGGACAAATAATTAATTGAACACCGGAAAGCATGTAACTATTGAAACTCATATGCAAATCATGATATTAACTTCACTAACAAGTCCATACTAACATGTATCCATCCCCATATTCACAACAAATTCTTATCATTCCAATTGACAATAAGTAAGTTCATAAGATAATCTAATGAACATAAGGTCAATCACAATTACACATTAGAATCATATTCATATCATTATCATTTTTTTAATGGGTTGATTTCTTTTATGTCCATGCATACTATATAACATCATGCACATGCTAGAAGACATCATGTAACGGTTAGGTACAATTCAAATTTAAAACTTAACGCCCTCTTTTTGCAATAGCACAACAATTAAAGTGTTAGCAATGATCAGACTATGTGTGGATGTGTGTGAGTGATTGATAGATGGATAAGCAAGTATACAAACGTGTATAAATGTGTCGTGCCTACCAAACATCTAACGCAAATTCGTGCAAACCACGAGACACGTAGATTTTACGTGGTTCGGAGTACACAACTCGTGTATCCTACATCCACGGGCCACACACACACACAGAATCACCTGCTTATGAGCTAGTTCACGAACTACAACTCACACACGTGTTTATCTGATGTGTACCCACGATCAGATTAACACACACACACGTGTATCAAGCACAACAACCGCTTGAAACACCACACACACACACAAGTATGGAATAAAAAGAACAGGGAAGAGTTTGAGAGTTGAAGAACAAATCCAATAAGCAAACTCTTCCTCTGAACGTCCTCCTGGAGTCCAAGCTTCGACTTTGAGATCAGATATTGATGTAGATGCTTGAATCCAAGACGTTCGGACTTCACCTTTCGCTGCAAAAGTCTTTCGTTCTTGGTTCTGGGCGGTAGGTTGAAGCAAAGCAGTAGAACAGAGGTTTTCTGGAGAGCTCTTTAGGGTTCTTTTAAGGAGGCTGCTTGTGTACGAGATTTGTTGCAAAAGGTTGCTTATATATGAGTGTTAACATATGGAGAGTCGTACTCCATAGAAACACTAAGTTTGGCAACTTGCAAAACTTCCCGTAATGTGTTTTCCGTTTGTCTGTCGACAGGTCTTGCACCTGCTGTTGACAGGCGTAGACAATTTATGAAGAACCAGAAGGCTGAAGGCTCTGACAGTGTGCATCCGTCGACAGGTGGTCTGCTGCTGTCGACAGGCGCAAGCCTTCCAGAGCTTTTGATCTTCGAACTGGTTGCATATGTCGACAGGGTCACTCCTGCTGTCGACAGGCAATGCCTTGGCAGAACTGGTTGCTTTTTGACTGGTTGTATCTGTCGACAGGTCCTTGCTTGCTGTCGACAGGTCCTTGCTTGCTGTCGACAAGTACCTTGTCTTTTGACTTTTTCTTGATCTTTCAAGCTTGTTTTTGGCACATGTCTTGCATGGTATATCTCCTACAAAAGTAAACATAATTAGTGAGATATTATGAGCATAAAATCAAGCATTGTACCAAGTTGTTATGACAAGTTATTGTTTGAAGATCTCATGCATTTAAAACTCAATTCACATTGTTTATCACTTGTTTGCATTGTACATCATTGCACATCAATGTTCATCATCAAAAGCATGTTGTATTGATTAATTAGAATGTGAGCTCAATCTTCTCAACATGAGAACCCAACATTCTCCCCCTTTTTGATGATGATAAAATTAATCAATTAATGCACAATTGAGTTTTTCTCCTCCTTTTGACAACATCCAAAAGCACACCATAGACACAGGTAGAATGCACAGAACAAAGATTTTCATTGATTTTCATGAGTGCATACACATTACATTGGGTGCTAATGAAAGGAAATAACAAGTAAAGGGAAAGTCATGGCATGATGACCATAGAAAAAGCAAAATTACATCAAACATGACATGAATAAAATGAAACTGAGACTACAGGACTAGACCCAATCCTAGACAAGTAAGCTATCTAAGCATCTTCATCAGCGGGCTGTGAACGAGCCGGTTGATCAGCATGACGCTCAGGAGCAACGTGGTCCAGACCTGAATCTAGAGCTGCAATGCTAGATTCCATAGTATCCAACCTTGCATTGAGGCTTGCAAAACCAGTGGTCATCTGAAGTTGCAACTGAGCTAGTAGTTGACGGATAGACGGCTCAGTAGCACCAACAGTGACATCTCCCGGAGCATCAAATGACTCAGAGTGGGAGTCATCTTCATCTTCAACATCTTCCTCATCTTCATCTTGTTCTTCATTTACCTCTTCAACACCAACACCAACCTCTTCAGCTACAGCTGCTCCCTTGCCCTTTAGATCTCTTGTAACTATCCCATCGACTAGCTTGTAGCCCATCCTCTGAGCTGCGATGAGGTCATAGGAGCTACGGGAAGGAAGATCCGTCATCTCCTCCTTTGGGATGTGGATGCCAATAAAGAGGAATAGAGATGTGAGTTGGCAGGCATAGGGCAATGATCTCTTTGAACTTCGAACGCACTGGCAAAAGATAGAGATCATGAGGAGTGGAAGGTTGATGAGTTCAGTTTGGATGAATTGGTGAAGCAGGGACTTGTGAAGGGAGGTCACAAGTTCACGGCTTCCATCCTTTGGAACAATTAGTGTGGTGAAGATGTGATGGATTAGGCGATGAAGTGGAGGGAAAGAGTTGGTATTCAATTGCTTACGACTGGTGGGGTCGTAAGGCTGCTGAACGATGAGAGTGTGGAACTCCTCGGGAGTTGGATGATAGGTTTTGATGTCAACACCTGTATTGGGGATTTGGAGGGCAGTGGATATAAGGTTTGGAGTTACAAAGAAGGGAGTGTCTTTGACTTTGGTGATGAGCTTGCCATCGGTGGGCACTCGAAGGTTGGTATAGAAATCCGTCACAGCGGTGGTAGAGTACCGCTTGTGATTGTAACAGAAGGGTGCCCACCCCTGGACATCAAAAAGAGGCTGGAGGCTGGGAAACATGTCCTCCAAAGAGATGAAGTCGACGTAGCGAGGCTGTGTGACTTTCGGGAAGGTGCCATGGGTGTTGAGGAGTTGGAGATTTGGCAGGATCACGAGCTCCGGCAAGCGATCCTCCCGGTGCTTTGTGCGACGCTCAGTGGGCGCCCTGGAGCCCTGGCCTGGTTCGGGAGATCTTGCACGGCAACGAGATGTCATCTTCTTCCCCGGTGGAGCCATGAGATGATGATCCTCGTGTAAGAGGGAGAGGGTGGAGGAAGAAGAGACATGGGATAGGGAGAATCCGCAAGGGAGGCGGGATCTCTTCCTGCGCCCTGGAGAGGGAGGGTTTTGGGTGGAAGGAGGGAGGGGAAGGGTTTTTGGAAGGAGGTAGAAGGGGGAAAGGGGTGTGGGATCCTTTTTAAAGAGTTTAGAAAGGATTTGAAAGGTTGGTCCAACAAAAAAAAAACCCGGTTTAAACCCTTGCCCTTTGGGCTTCCCGTGTGGTTCTGGCCGCCTGCTGTCGACACGGCCCTTGGTGCCTGTCGACAGGCGCATTCAGAAAATGGCGAATTTTGTGTTTTTGGTGACTTTGTGAACGGAAGCTCTTAGCAGTGTCTTCCAGGTGTTTGATGAAGGTGTATAAGAGGTGAATCATGTATGTTAACCTACCATATGCAAGGATATAATAAACCATATCATTTTCCTCAATGGTTTTAACATAATACCCAAGGAATTTAAGGTTAAAGCATTAAGAAAACACTCACGTAAATAAAGAACAATGCACACTCACCCTTTGTTATATAAATGCAATGTAAGACAACACAATCCCCATTTTGTTGATAGGCAAATGATGCACGAAATGATATCTATATGTCAAGACAATCACAAGACCAATGACCTTGGAAATTATGACTCAGTGGAGACTTCACACTATTTTCTTTTTTTTGTTTAATTTAGAAAAACAATGGGAAGAAATGGTACTTAAGAAGACGTCACACCTTTTGACGTGAGGATAAACATTACAAGTGCCCATACCCCCAGTTACTCAGTGGAAGTTTCTATCATATTGTTGTACAGAGATGATGAGTTAGCCTTTTGACGCGAGGGCAGACATTTGTGATGCCCATCACCCCGGTTACTCAGCATAACCCAACATTGCTCTATATGCATCCCAATTTAAAGTTGATTTTCATTATTTATATTATAATTTTTTTGTTTTCCTTGTGAAAGATTTTTCAGAAATAGGTAGTTTTTCTCCAAGTATTGTTGTAAAAGCCAATATCAAGTAGGTGATATGATTACCTATCAATATTAGACATGCACTTTCATGACCAAAAGGCTTATCAAGTAAATTGAGAATATGTTTACCTACAAAGAATTGATTTAGAGGAGTGAGGTGGATATCCTTTAGAGTTATGAAATGTTTCCAAAATGATAGAACCTAAATCCAAACATGAATAGTATGTGAAAATTATAGTGGTATAAAGAATAGCTTAAATATCATTTGTATATAGTGTGGTCAAACATGCATTAACACCTTATAGACACCTTATATGTTAATCATGAAGTTGTTCACTGAATGGGTGAAGAAATAAACATGAAGTTCCAAAATTCAGTGTGTCTGTCGACAGGGAGAAAGGGCATGTCGACAGTAGCACACAAACAGAAGTTGGAGACTTCGGGGAGGCAAAAACTGTGTGCATCTGTCGACAGCAGGTAGAGGGCCTGTTGACAGATGTACACAGACAGAAGATTGAGAGTTCTGTCTGGGCTGAGCTGTCGACAGGGCCCATGTAGCCTGTCGACAGGGACATGTTCAAAGCAGTTTTAAGGGTAGAATGAAGGTCTGAAATGATTAATGGTTGTGAGGGAGTTGAGATGGACAAAAGTTGAATAATTTCCTTCACATTTGCATTCATCTAACCCTAACTTGCTCCCCCATAATGTGTGCCATTTGATACAAAAGGACTCAAGTTCACGAAGATAAATATGCACACAAAGACCAAGCAATTAAGAACACCAAGCATGTAGAAAGACAAACCAACAAGTGTTTTCAAAATTTTAAAGAGAGTTTTGAATAGGCAAAATTGTAAAGAAACTAATTCCAAATGTAGAGTACATGTCCCTTTTATGTCACATGACTATGGATACTTGGCGGAGAATATTTCTCAAGCATAATGAGAGTTTACAAATAAGCATGACTTGTTATTTCACACATCACCATTTGATATACCTCGCAGTTAGTGCACACAAGGGACATATGCTTAACATTTGTGTTAAGTTTCATTGCAATTTGCACAACCCCAACTCTCTTCGCAATGTGGTGAATCTATCTTCAGCTAGAGGTTTGGTAAAGATATCAGCCAACTGTTTCTCTGTGGGTATGAAACTGATTTCCAATGATCTATTGGCTACCTCATCTCTCAAGAAATGATGACGAATTTCTATGTGTTTCGTCCTGGAATGTTGAATGGGATTCTTTGATAGATTGATTGCACTAGTGTTGTCACATAGGATAGGTGTGCATCCAATATCGATGTTATAGTCATACAACTGACTTTTTATCCACAACACTTGTGTTGCACAACTCCCTGCAGCAACATATTCTGCCTCTGCAGTAGAGAGTGCAACCGAGTGTTACTTCTTGGATGCCCACGAAACCATGCAACCACCAAGCATTTGGCAATAGGCACTAGTGCTTTTCCTGTCAATTTTACAACCAGCGTAGTCTGCATCAGAATAAGAAATCAATTCAAAACTACTACCAGCTGGATACCAAAGACCCAAGTCATGCGTACCTGAGAGATATCTGAAGATTCTCTTGACTGCAATTAAATGGCTTTCCTTTGGACTAGATTGTTATCTAGCACAAAGGCAAACACTGAATTGTATGTCCGGTCTACTTGCAGTAAGATAAAGGAGTGAGCCAATCATACCTCGAAATTGTTTGGCATCTACCGGTTTACCTTTCTCATCACTTTCTAGCTTAATGCTTGTGCTCATTGGTGTTGAAGTGGGCTTGGCTTGTTCGAACTGAAACCTTTTGAGCAGTTCTTTTTACATATTTTTCTTGGTTTATAAAGAATCCATCTTCAAGCTACTTGACCTGCAAACCAAGAAAAAATTGAAGCTCTCCCATTAAGCTCATCTCAAATTCACTGTGCATGTGTTGTGAAAAATCTTCACACAGTGTGGATTAGTGGAACCAAAGATAATGTCGTCCACATAAACTTGAACAATAATTATGTGATTGCGAACTTTCTTTGTAAAGAGAGTTTGGTCCACCTTACCTCTTGAGTAGTTTTTGCTTACCAGATAGGTGCTCAGCCTGTCGTACAAAGCTCGGGGTGCCTGTTTCAAACCATAGAGAGCTTTGTGCAATTTAAATACATGGTTTGGTTTATCATGGTCCTCAAAGCCAGGTGGTTGAGAGACATAGACTTCCTCTTTTATGTAGCCATTCAAGAAAGTAGTTTTGACATCCATTTGAAATAATTTGAACTTGTTTGAACATGCATATGCTAACAAGATCATAATTGCTTCTAGTCTAGCTACAGGTGCAAAGGATTCTTCAAAGTCTATACCAAATTCCTGATTGTATCCTTTTGCAACTAGTCTAGCCTTGTTTCTCACCACCTTACCCTCTTCATTTAGTTTATTCCTAAAGACCCATCTCGTCCCTATGACAGAAATTTCAGGGGTTCTAGGAACTAAACTTCAGACATTATTTCTTTGAAACTGCCCAAGCTCCTCATGCATGGCATCAATCCAAGAGTTTTCTTTTAGTGCTTCTTCAACAGTTTTGAGTTCCACTTGAGATACAAAAGCTAAATGATCCTGTTCAACTATTTGATTTACCTGAGACCTAGTTTGAACTGAATCATTTATGTTACGTATGACATTCTCAAGTAGATGAGCTTTAGAGTACCTCACATTAGTGATTGTTGAAGGCCCGGGTTGATCTTGCAATTGAGGAGGATGTTCTGGAGGAGGGGTGGCTGGAGGACTTTCATCTTGAGGTTGTTCTTCTTGTTGTGGATCTTCAGCAGGAACTTCATCATGATTTCTGATCAAACAACCGTCATCTTCATCATCGTACCTGCGAAGAAATCCACTCTTTCCTTTTGAAACTTCTTGAGTTTTTCCTTTTTCTTTTCTTTGAAGTTCCTCAAGTGTTGTCCCTGCCATGTCATCAAACCTATAGGAATTTACAATGTTAGGCTTGATTTGAGATTCATCAAAAATGACATGTGGAGTTTCTTCCACAGTTCTAGTTTTCACATTGAACACCCTATATGCTCTAGAATGTTCAGAGTATCCAAGAAAAATACCTTGATCGCTTTTGGCTTCAAACTTGTCCAAGTCATTTTTATCATTGTTATGTACAAACACCTTTGAACCAAATACTTTAAAGTACCCAATGGTGGGTTTCTTACCTTTCAGAAGTTCGTAAGGAGTTTTCTTGAATACGGGTCTTACCATGGCTCGGTTAAGGATGTAGCAAGATGTGTTTACCGCTTCTGCCCAAAAGGTTCGTGCTAATTGATTCTCGATCAGAAGCGTACGAGCCATCTCCACCAAGGTTCTATTCTTCCTCTCCACAACTCCATTTTGCTCGGGAGTTCTCGGGGAGGAAAACAGGTGGTCTATACCTTGGTTCCTGCAAAATTCGGAGAAGGAATTATTGTCAAATTCTCCCCCGTGATCAGTGCGGATGGAGCAGATTTTATTAACATTCCCATGCTCAATTTTGTTGAAGAATTCTTCAAAAACACTTAATGCTTCATTCTTGTGAGCCAGGAATTTTACCCAAGTGAACCTAGAGAAGTCATCCACAATGACAAACCATAACGCTTGCCATTGAGACTGAGTGTTCCCGTAGGTCCAAATAGGTCCATGTGCAAGAGTTCATAAGTTTTGGAAGTATTTACCGGTGCCTTTGATTTGAAGGATTTCTGGGTTTGTTTTCCATGTGCACATGCATCACAAAAATTTTCATTCTTGTTAAAGGAGATTTCAGGAAGACCACTTACCAACTTAAGCCTCATGATCTTGTGCAGTACATTGTAACTAGCATGACCGAGCCTACGATGCCACAATGTAAGCTCGTCCTGTTTGTTTGCTACAAGACACAAATTGTTATTTTCTGGATCATCTAAGTCAACCATGTAGATGTTATTCATTCTTTTTCCAGAAAAATTTAGGCTTCCTGTTTCCTTATCAAGAATTTGACATGAATTGGATTCAAAGACAATTTTATGACCTTTATCACACAATTGACTTATGCTAAGCAGATTGTGATGAAGGCCATCAACTAGTCGCACCTTGTCTATAGAGTTAGAGGCAAACTTACCAACTTTACCTGAGCCGATGATCTGGCCTTTGTTGTTACCTCCAAAGATCACTTGACCTCCGTCTTTTTCCACGAGCAAACTGAATTTAGCTTTGTCGCCCATCATATGCCTCGAGCAGCCACTGTCCAGGTACCATTTGTTTTGATTGTGGGCTGCTAGGTATTCCTGCACATGTGGATCAGACGAGAGGTTTTGGTACCTAAATTACTTTGGGTCCCATTGTATCATTCATGCCAAATAACAAATGCTTAGGAATCCAAACTTGTTTGATTTTCATTTGATTTGGGCTATTCCAGCATTGTTTTTCAGTGTGCCCAACCTTTTTACATATGTTGTATGATGGTGGTTTTTGCTTTGTGGGAGCATGCATTGGCATTTTTCATTTTTGTTGCCTTATAAATTTAGCTTTAGGAGTTTGTTGTTTGTCCTGTCTTGAGCTTGTTGCAAATTCCTTAGATTGGCCAGGAACAAACTTGACCATTTTAGATTCTTGTTTCTTTCCCTTGGAAGGATTTTTCCTATTCTTTGAAGGGGTTCGTTTGCTTGAACTTGGGCTAGTATCAATGAAGTTTGTTAACAGATTTTTGCCAATTTCCTTTGGCTTTGCTTTTTGAAACCCGATCCCATGTCTAGCAACATAAACATTTGAATCTAAAATAGCATCCAGATTTTGCTTACTTTTGACAAAACTAGATAAATCTTTTGACTTACATTTTAAGTCATTTTCAGCTTTTTCCAATTTCTCCTTTAGCTTTTCATGCTCACTATTAAGGCTTTCAAGAGAGTTCAT
The DNA here is from genome assembly GCA_014218235.1 of Colocasia esculenta. Classification (NCBI taxonomy): domain Eukaryota; kingdom Viridiplantae; phylum Streptophyta; class Magnoliopsida; order Alismatales; family Araceae; genus Colocasia; species Colocasia esculenta. Next base: position 23,742,218 of record CM024765.1, on the reverse strand, counting down.
TAAATCATCTCTTTCCTTTTGAACTTCTTGAAATTTAAGTTTCATGCTGTCCAATTCATCACTGTGTGTTTGTTCATCAAGTTTCATCATTTCAATTACCTTATTCAAGGATTCAATTTCATCATGGTTGTTTGACTCATGAACAAGGGAATTGAATTTTTTCTTGAGTGCTTTATTTTCAGACTTGAATTCACAGTATTTTTCAAATAGAACAGTGTAAGCTTCTTCCCATTGAATAATATAGTATGTTTCAAAGGAAGAATTTACCTCATTCGAGTCATCACTTCTCGCCATGAGACAGTGGACTTCATCATCTCCGGAGGTAGCTTGGTTGTTCTGATCGTCATCCTCATCATTCCAAGTGGCCACCATTGCCTTGGCCTTCTTGAAGGTGAATTTGTTCTTCTTAAGCTTCTTTTTGAGCTCGGGGCATTCTCCTCTCATATGCCCTTGCTTCTTGCACTCATAGCAAACAATTTCAGACTTTTTGTTAGAATCAAACTTGTTAGAAAAGTCTTTCTTTTAGAAAGGTTTAGAGTTACCTGTACCTCTCCTCTTGAACTTCAGAAATTTCTTGAATTGTCTAGTGAGCATAGCCATTTCATCATTGCCACTCTCACTAGACGATTCACTGACTTCACTTTCCTGAATTAATTCTGTTGCCGAGAAAATCAGCAAGGATCGTCCGGAGCCAAGCAGGGTGGGCCCCGAGGGATTGGTCGCGCGCGCAGTCGTCAGAGGAGTGAGTTCAACCTGCAAAGAACCACCGAGACTCCTCGGTGGTCGGACACTCCGACGATCAAGTTAGAAAGTCGTTAAGAGAGAGAGAGAGAGAGAGTTTTTGTGCTACGAATAGCCTACCTTTTCCTCGTGGGTCTCTATCCTTTTTATAAGGGCCTGGTCCTTTGGACAGACAAGGAAGGTGGCGGACGAGCCTCCGTGAGGCAGGGGCGCTAATCAGGGAACCCTCGCCAGCTGGACAGGGAGAGTCCTGCCTTGACAGCCGCTTGCCTAAAGCGGGTATGGGCCAGCTGGGGGTCGTGATTTACGGGGCTCATCTGTACCTAGGGTAAGCGTGACCTGGCGCCGGCTGGGGACGCCCGGACTTAGTGCTTATTTGAGTTAGTTCTTCGCAGTGATGGACTAACCTGTGCCGACGACTTCCGACAACTTAATTGTTGGATCGTCGGTATGGCCGATCCTTGATCTCGTCACCCAATTTGTCGGCTGACGACGACCGTATCACTAGTCCCCCGGGTTCTTTTCGAGGCGAGTCCTCGGTTCGAAGAGAAGCCATTTATTATTCTCAGGAATTCGTACGGGCGTTGGCGCCGCCTCGCATTCCGCGCGCTGAATTTGGGGGCGTTCTGCCACTGTTATGATGAAGGTCGTGGTCTTGTCATAATGGCGGTACTTCTGATGACGGCTTGTCAGGTACTCCCCTCTGAGCTCTGCGCCATGATGACGCCGCTGGTTTCGGGGCGCACGCCACGGATCCGGTGAACGTCTCTAGGCCGTCGGGCTTCCGACACGTGGCGGAATCCTGGGTGCGCAGGATTTCTGGGCCGTCCGATTGCATTGGCATCGCGGTGCTATAAATAGCTGAGGTTCGATACGAAACAGACGTTCCTTTGCCTCGCGCGCGCGCCTTTCGACCCCTGCCGCCCCGACGTCTGCCGACGATCTGACGATCGTGTCCTCGTACGAAGTCGATCGACGGTCTTTGCTTGCTTCCTTTCGAGGTAAACGATGAGCCTTTCCTCTTCCTCCACCTCTCCTGAGGCTTCCTCCTCCTCCTCGTCCGCAAAATCTAGGGACCCCCATGTTCCCGTCGACGCTCCCGACCATGTTTCTGAAAGCCTTGGGGAGGGGTCGGTGTCTATAGAAACCCAGATCTGGGGGCCCGTGGACGATTCCTTCGTTCTTGAATTAGTCCACGGGACCTATGTTCCCAAGGAACCCTCGGCCCATACCTCCGGTGCACGCCGTCGAGCCGACAACGTGGCCGAAGCCCGTTGTGAGACCTCCCCTGGGACCTTCACGTGGCTACGGAAGCACCCTAGATTCGTTCTCCCTGCCGACGCCTTTGTGTGCGCCAACAGGGATTTTAGGGCTCACTATGTTTTGGACGGGGGGTTCTCGGTTTACACTGAGGCGGTCCGGGCTGGCCTCTGTTTCCCCTTCCACCCCTTCGTCATCTTTCTTCTCTTGGAGCTCGGGGTGGCTCCTTCCCAGTTGGCTCCGAACGCCTGGCGAGTAATCGTCGGCTTTCTCTCCTTGTGCTATTCGGCGGGGGTCCCTCCGACCTCGCGCCTTTTCCTGTACCTGTTCTCTATCAAGCCGTTCGGAGACTGGTTCTACTTCGCGGCGAGGAATGGTCGGCATATTCTCGGGAGACTCCCTTCCTCGCTTCACGGCTGGAAGAGGAACTTTGTTTTTGTTTATGTTCCTCGGGTTGGCCGTTCCCAACCAAGTGGTCGGCCGTTGACGTCCGGAGCAAAGCTTTTGGATCGCCGAGGCTGACTTCGTCCGAGCTATACGACCTTAAGTGTTTGAAGGAGGTGGAGCCCCCCAACCTGATCGATATCTCGGACGAGTTATTCCAGCTGATCGAAGAGGGCACACAAGGTTGCCAGCCTCGTCGTCGTATTTTTTACTCCATCCTCGGCTTCCTTAGCTAACGGTCGGGCGTTTGCAGCTATGGCCGACAAGGTTGGCTCTGCCCCCTCCTCGCGAAAGGGGCCGTCGCTCGCGGATCAGGCCAAGAGCCGAGCCCAATCAAGGGGGAAGAAGATGGCTTCCCGCGCCGAGAAGCGACACCGCGATGCCGAGGCCGTGCCACCAACGGCGCCGATGCCTGGTCAGAGCTCGGGAGCCGTCCCGTCGACCGAAGAAAGACCGAAGAAGCGCCCAGCTCCAGCGTCGTCGGGTACGGCGCCCGACGCTTCAGTTCCGCCTCAGGCTCGTTATTCCTTGGACCCCGTCGAGTGGGGCCGACAAGCCTTGCCACCCGAGGTTAAGGCTGAGACGCTTGGCCGCCCCGCACGTCGGCTCGTACATGAATTTTATCATGGTATGCTGAGCCAGCTGGCCGCCTTCGACGCCTTCGTGCACCGAGCTGAGGTGAAGAGGCTGGCCTGCGACAAGCGTATCGCCGAGGCCGAGGAGCTTGTGGCCGCCGAGAAGGCCCGTAGTCTCCGCCTGGAGGAGGAGGCAAAGAAGAGGGAGGGCGCCCTCCAGGCGGCCCTTGAAGCTGTGAAGAAGGCGCAATACGACGAGATTGCGGCCCACGAGGAGACGAAGAACAACTTTTCACGTCTCGTTGCTGAGGAGAGGGAGAAGGCGATTGAGGAGTACCGCAAATCCGACGAGCTTCAGGATGAGATCGCCGACCTCTTCCAGGGTGGATACGACGACTGCCTTGCCAAGGTTAAGGGGTTGTATCCCGACCTCGATTTGTCGGGAGCTACTCTTGCTGAAGACGACGACGGCGACAACCAGGTCACCGAGGGGGAGGCAAGGAGTTCGCCGCTGTCGTGGACGAGGCCATGGAGTCGGCTATTGATCGTTCCCTCGACCAGGCAGCTGAGGCTGTTTTGAATGAGGAATAGTCGCCTTCCTTTATGTACTCTGTAATCCTCGTCACTGAGAATACACGGTTTTTAGTTTCTAGCCGACGACTGTCTATTCCATTGCGCTTGTATAAATGAACTTGTCGACATGTGTGCTCAGAATTGCCTCGTCGGTGAGGGGGCCTAATCGACCACGTTAGCGGGTGCCTGAGCGACCTCGCATTGTAAGAGTGCCGAGGCGACCTCGTAGAGTGCCGAAGAGGCCTCCGGCTCACGTTAATAGAGTGCCAAAAAAAGACTTCGGGCTTACGTTTAGAGAGTGCCGAAGGGACCTCGGGCTTACGTTTAGTGTGCCGAAGAGGCCTCGGGCTTGCGTTTAGAGTGTGCCGAGGGACCTCGGGCTTGCGTTTAGAGTGTGCCGAAGGGACCTCGGGCTTGCGTTCAGAGTGTGCCGAAGAGACCTCGGGCTTGCGTTAGAGTGTGCCGAAGGGACCTCGGGCTTACGTTTAGAGTGTGCCGAAGGGACCTCGGGCTTGCGTTCAAGTGTGCCGAAGAGACCTTGGGCTTATGTTTAGAGAGTGCCGAAGGGACCTCGGGCTTAGAGTGTGCCGAAGGGACCTCGGGCTTACGTTGAGTGCCGAAGGGACCTCGGGCTTACCTCGGGCTTAGGGTGTGCCGAAGGGACCTGGGCTTATGTTTAGAGAGTGCCGAAGGGACCTCGGGCTTACGTTTAGAGTGTGCCGAAGGGACCTCGGGCTTACGTTGAGTGCCGAAACGACGTCGTCGTTGTCGAAGCGACCTCGCTTAGAGTGCCGAAGCGACCTCATTATGGGAAATATTGTCGTAAATGTTCGGCATTCCATGTCCTCGGCAAGGTCGTCCCGTCGAGGTATGATAGGCGATACGCACCTTGTCCGAGATCATCGATGACTTTGTAAGGTCCTTCCCAATTCGGCGATAACTTTCCGACAGCTGACTTTGGTTCGGAGACGGCGAGTTTTCTCAGGACGAGGCTTCCCACGCCGAAGCGCCGTGGCTTGACTTTTTGGTCGAAGCTTTTCTTGATTCTTCTTTGATAAACCTCCATCCTCGTAGAGGCCCTCCCCCGCCTCTCGTCTATGAGGTCGAGCTCGGCGCGTAGGGATCGGTTGTTACTTTCTTCGTCGAATCCGAAAACTCTCAATGAAGGGACGAGCATTTCTACAGGCGATACGGCCTCCATCCCGAAGGCCAACGCGAAAGGCGACTCACGAGTTGCCTCCCTTGGGGTCGTCCGGTATGCCCAAGCACGTGTAGAAGCTGGTCGGCCCAAGCTCCCTTGTGGCTTGTTATTCTCTTCTTCAGCCCGTCCAAGATCGTCCGGTTGGTGACCTCGGCCATCCCATTGGATTGGGGGTGAGCCACTGAGGAGAACCTATGCTCGATCCCGAGTGCGTCGCAATTCCTACGGAATTTGATGTTGTCGAATTGTTTCCCGTTGTCGGTGATGATCGTTCGGGGTAGGCCGAACCTGCAGATGATGTTCTTCCATACGAAGCTCCAAGAGTTGGTGTCAGTGATTTTGGCCAGGGGCTCGGCTTCGACCCATTTAGTGAAATAGTCCACTCCGACGATAATGAACCTTCTTTGGCCAGTGGCTGGGGGGAATGGCCCAAGGATGTCCATTCCCCATTGCGCGAATGGCCACGGGGAGTTTATGCTGGCGAGCTCTGACGGGGGTCGTCGGTCGATTCTGCCGAATAGTTGGCATTGTCGGCAACTTCTGACATACTTTTCGGCGTCTTTAAGCATCGTCGGCCACCAATACCCTTGTCGTGTTATTCTCCTCACCAAGGATCTGGGGCCTGCATGGGAACCGCACGTACCTTCGTGTATTTCGTCGACGATTTTTTCGGCTTCAGTGGGATCTACACACAGGAGGTATGGATAGCTAAATCCCTTTCGATATAAATTGTTGCCGAGGATGAAGAACCTGGCCGATCGTCTCCTTGTCTTCTCGACCTCGTCTTTGTCCTCTGGCACCACGTTGTCCCTGAGGAAATTAATTAATGGGGTCATCCACGTCGTCCCTACGTCGACGATCATCATATCTCTGGCCGCTATGGTTGAAATCGTCAGCTCTTCTATCAGCAGTGATGGGGGCGCCTCTAGTGCCGATGAAGCTATCTTCGATAACTCGTCGGCTTGTTCATTCTCGGACCTCGGTATCTTTATGAGCTCCGCTGAGTCGAATTCTGCCATCATCCTTAGCACCTCGGCTTTGTACATGGCGAGCTTCGCCTCCTTCGCTTCGAACGTGTGGGACACTTGGCCGACGACCAGTTGGGAGTCGCTGTGAATGCGTATCCTCTTTGCTCCAAGGGTTTTTGCCATTTTCAGCCCCGACACCACCGCTTCATACTCTGCCACATTGTTAGATGCTTCGAAACCGAAACGAACTGCGTACCTTAAGTCGAGGCCCTCGGGAGAGCGCATTACGACGCCTGCGCCGCCTCCATTGGAATTTGAGGCACCGTCGACGAAAATTTTCCAACTCTCGTTGGGTTCTTCGTCCATCGCTGCCGGGCGGTGCCTTCGGAAATAAAATCCGCGAGGGCCTGGGCTTTGATGGCGACCCGGGCCTGAACTCGATATCGAATTCGCCGAGCTCGACGACCCACTTCGCCAACCTCCCCGAGGACTCGGGTCGCTCAAAATTGGTCGGAGCGGAGCGTCGGTTAGGACAACGATCTTGTGTGCTTGAAAGTACGGGCGTAGTCGTCGGGCTGCCATGATGAGAGCGTAACCGAGCTTCTCCAGGTTGGTGTAGCGTGTTCGGCTCCTCGTAGCGCCTTACTCGTATAGTACACCGGGAGGTGGACTCGATCTTCTTCTCGGACGAGCACCGAGCTGATGGAATAGTCAGTCGCAGATAGGTACAACAGCAGTTCTTCGTTGTCGCATGGCTTGCTTAACGTCGGGACGTTCGCTAGGTGTTCCTTCAGTTCGTCGAAGGCCCCTTGGCATTCCTCGGTCCATTCGAAGCGACCCTTCCGCAGTATCTCGAAGAAAGGCCGGCAACGTTCCGCCGACCTGGACATGAACCTACTAAGAGCAGTTATCCTGCCATTAAGTCTTTGTACCTCTTTGATTGTCCTCGGAGCCGTCATGTCGAGGATGGCTTGGACTTTGTCGGGGTTGACGTCAATGCCTCATTGTGAGACGAGATACCCTAGGAATTTCCCCGCTCGGACACCGAAGACACACTTCTCGGGGTTCAGTTTCATCCCGTAGAGCTTCAGTACTTCGAAAGCTTCGGCTAGGTCTTTGACGTGGTCCTCGGCTTGTCGGCTTTTTACCAGCATGTCATCGATGTATATCTCCATGGTCCTGCCAATCTGCTTCTCGAACATCTTGTTGACCAATCTTTGGTATGTTGCTCCTGCATTCTTCAATCCGAACGGCATACGGGTAAAGCAATACAAACCTCTCTCCGTGGTGAAAGATGTCTTTTCTTCGTCTTCTGGGGCCATTCTTATTTGGTGATAGCCTGAATATGCGTCGAGGAAGCTTAAGAGCTCGTGCCCGGCAGTTGAGTCGACCAGCTGGTCGATCCGCGGCAGGGGGAAGCTGTCTTTTGGGCAGGCTTTGTTTAGGTTGGTGAAGTCCACACACATTCGCCATTTGCCATTTGCCTTTTGTACTAGGACGACGTTGGCGACCCAGGTTGGATAGAATGAATTCCTAACGGTTCCTGCATGCAAATATTTTGTCAACTGGTTTTCAACCACTTCCTGTCGTTCGGCTGACAGGGGCCTCTTCTTTTGCCGGATAGGTCGGGCCTTGCGGTCCACATTCAAGTGGTGCTGGATAATGCTCGGGTCTATTCCTGGAAGATCGTCGTCAGACCAAGCGAAAACGTTGCCACTCTGACCGAGGAATGTGGTGAGGTCAGCCTCCAACTCTTTGAGTTCGGTCCCGATGATTAGAAGTCCGCTTTCGATTTTTATTTGCTTAGTTAGTTCTACTGGCTCGTGTTTTGGGGCGTCATTCACAGCAGGTACGTACTCAGGAATAGTTGGTTCTTTAGCTTTAATAGAGTTAACATAACATAGGCGCGCCTCGGCCTGACTCCCGACAACTTCGCCTACCCCGCTTGGAGTTGGAAATTTCAGCTTCTGGTGGTATGTTGACGGGACCCCTCCGAGCTTCCCGAGCAGACCGCGCCCAAAGATCGCGTTGTAGGCCGACTTTACTTTCACAATCAAGAAGTCGACCTCAACCGTTACTTGCCGAGGACTGGCTCCCAGTGTTACTTTGAGCCGGATGGACCCCTCGGCGGTGACTGGAGTTCCGCTGAACCCGAACAGAGGTGTGGCGACCGGTTTGAGCTCCGTGCTCAGGTTCGTCATCTTCAGTAAGCAGTCGTAGAAGAGGACATCGGGCGCTGCTCCGTTGTCGATGAGGATGCGATGCACGGTGTATCCGTCGATGTCGGCATGAATGACTAGCGCGTCGTCGTGAGGAAAGTTTAGCCCAATTGCGTCGTCGGCAGAAAAGGTGATCGGCTCCAGATTGGGCTGGTGAATCCCGAGGACGACGGCTGAAGCGTACGCCTTCCTCTTCCTGCTGCTGTCGCCACCTCCCGCAGATCCGCCGGCGAGGACCAGGACGGCGCCTTTCCCCTCGCGCTCGCGATCCTCGTCTTGATCGCGGTCTTTCGGTTTGCCGTCGACGACGTCTTTACCGATTATCCCTCGGCGCAACATCTCCGATATCCCCATCTTCAGGCTCCTGCACTGGTCTGTTAGGTGACCGAAACCTTTATGGTACTCACAGTATAGCTCGGCCCCTTGTCCCGATGGAGGCCTTGTGATGGGTTCCGGTCGCCTGAACTCTGGTAGCTTTTTGATGACGGGGAGGATTTCTGAAGGTGGCCTCCCGAACCGGGGGAGATCCCTTACGCGACGATACTCGTCGGGTCGTCGGTCAGCCATTCGTCGGTTCTCTGAGTCTCGGCGCCTGTCTCCGCGCACTTCCTCCCTCCTTGGCCTCTTTTCGCTATCCTCCGAGCTCGTGCTTCCCCTCACCAGCGGCCGCTTCAGTCGCCCAGCGGCTCCCAGGGTTGATTCCAGGCGGACGTATTTCTGCATCCGAGAGAGGAGGTCGGAGAGGCTTACCGGTGGTTTCTTGGCGATCGACGCCACAAATGCTCCGTCCGTGCACACCCTGGTCAGAATGTTGACCGCCGTTCTCAAGTCTAGGTCCACCACTTTCATCACCTCGATCTGAAAGCGTTTCGCATAGTCTCGAAACATCTCGTTTTCTTTTTGAGATACCAGCCACAGGTCGTCGGTGCACAATGAGTGCTGCACCGTGTTGTAGAAGTGGTCGAGGAACCTTTGGGCCAGGTCCGAGAAGCGGGAGACCGATCGCGCCGGCAACGCCTTGAACCATTGTAGTGCTGCATCATCAAGAGTGGACATGAAGGCCCTGCATTTCAGAGCGTCAGTCACATTCATCATTTCCACCTGGCCCTGAAAATGATCGAGGTGGTGGACTGGGTTGGTTGTTCCGTTGTAGCGTCGGAACTTTGGCAACTGGAACTTCGGTGGGACCGAAGCCGATGTGATTTCTTCTGTGAAAGGCGAGGAGGAGAGAAGCGTCGCCACGGATGGGGCGCGAGTGCCGAGCTGTAGGGCTTCTATTTTCCGATTCATCTCCCGCAGATCGCTCTTCCACCGAGGATCGAGCGGGGACTCGCCGATGGTGATAGCGGTGGACTCCGCCGTAAAGTGGTCGGCTAGGTCGGCCCTAGCCATATTTCCGGCTGCGGCTACCGGCGTCACGGGAGGAGCGTTGTCGGCGTGGTTAATTGCCGGCGCGGGAGTCCCAACTATCGTCGGTTGCGCTTCGGCGTGACTTGCCGATACCGCCGGAGGCGCTTGTTGCTGGTGGAGAGCTTCCGTATCACCCTGATTACCTTGGGTTTGTTCTACTTGGCGAGTCGAGCCCTCGCCTCGAGGAGGGTGAGCTTGTTGATTCTGCTCCATCCTCATAAGGATCTGCTGAAGGTGCATCAGTGTCTGCTCGACCCGATCGAGCCGCGACGAGGTCGTCGAATCCTGCTCCCCCACGCCCGAGGCTCCTCCAGCTGCTGCCCCTTCAACAATGCTAGTAAGGGCGACTTCTTCCTCCGACGGGCGAACTGCGACCTTTCCCTTGGGTGCCATGAGGAACAGCTTTTTGTATCGCTTCCACAGACGGCGCCAAATGTTGCCGAGAAAATCAGCAAGGATCGTCGGCCGGAGCCAAGCAGGGTGGGCCCCGAGGGATTGGTCGCGCCGCGCAGTCGTCAGAGGAGTGAGTTCAACCTGCAAAGAACCACCGAGACTCCTCGGTGGTCGGACACTCCGACGATCAAGTTAGAAAGTCGTTAAGAGAGAGAGAGAGAGAGAGTTTTTGTGCTACGAATAGCCTACCTTTTCCTCGTGGGTCTCTATCCTTTTTATAAGGGCCTGGTCCTTTGGACAGACAAGGAAGGTGGCGGACGAGCCTCCGTGAGGCAGGGGCGCTAATCAGGGAACCCTCGCCAGCTGGACAGGGAGAGTCCTGCCTTGACAGCCGCTTGCCTAAAGCGGGTATGGGCCAGCTGGGGGTCGTGATTTACGGGGCTCGTCTGTACCTAGGGTAAGCGTGACCTGGCGCCGGCTGGGGACGCCCGGACTTAGTGCTTATTTGAGTTAGTTCTTCGCAGTGATGGACTAACCTGTGCCGACGACTTCCGACAACTTAATTGTTGGATCGTCGGTATGGCCGATCCTTGATCTCGTTGACCCAATTTGTCGGCTGACGACGACCGTATCAAATTCCTTTTTGGAAACTGAAGAAGTCCTCCTGGAAGCCTTCAAGGCAAGTGGCTTCCTAGGATTTTCTTCAGTTTCTTTTCTTTTAACATTCAACTCATAAGTCATCAAGGAGCCAATTAATTCATCCACTTTCATTGTTGAGAGGTCTTTGGAATCTTCAATGACAGTGGCTTTGGTGTTCCAAGAGGATGGAAGAGACCGAAGTATCTTCCTCACCAAGTCACTCTCCGAGTATTCCTTTTTGAGACCTTTCAATCCATTTATGATTATCATGAATCTAGCAAACATGTCTGAAATGGTTTCATCATTATTCATTTTGAACATTTCATATTCTAAAACCAGCATGCTTACCTTTGATTCTCTTACCTCGGACGTACCTTCATAGATGAGCTCAAGCTTGTCCCACATCTCCTTAGCTGAGGTGCATGTGGAGACTCTTGAGTACTCCTTTGGGTGGACGACGCATTGCATCATATTGAGGGCGCTCCAGTTGAGTGTCCCCTTTGTGATTTGGTCCTTCGTCCAGGTATCCTCGTCCTAAGGCAGTACGTATGCTCCCTTTTTTACTATTTTCCATAGTTCAAAATTCTGTGGCAGAGAAAAACCTGCATCCGATTTTTCCAATACGAATAGTCAATGCCATCAAAGAAGGGTGGCCGGGTCACTGAGTGTCCCTCAGCCATGTACCCCTTGTTAGACTCCATTTGACCGAGAGTCTTCTGATCGTAAGATCAAATATATAAAGCAGTAAATCGGAGAAACCTGACTCTCTGATACCAATTGAAGAGATGCGGAATTCCCTAAATGGTAATCTAGAAGGGGGGTTGAATAGATTACGGACAATTTAAAAGCTTAACGCCCTCTTTTTGCAATAGCACAGACAATTAAAGTGTTAGCAATGATCAGACTATGTGTGGATGTGTGTGAGTGATTGATAGATGGATAAGCAAGTACTCAAACGTGTATAAATGTGTCGTGCCTACCAAACATCTAACGCAAATTCGTGCAAACCACGAGACACGTAGATTTTACGTGGTTCGGAGTACACAACTCGTGTATCCTACATCCACGGGCCACACACACACACAGAATCACCTGCTTATGAGCTAGTTCACGAACTACAACTCACACACGTTTTATCTGATGTGAACCCACGATCAGATTAACACACACACACGTGTATCAAGCACAACAACCGCTTGAAACACCACACACACACAAAGTATGGAATAAAAGAACAGGGAAGAGTTTGAGAGTTGAAGAACAAATCCAATAAGCAAACTCTTCCTCTGAACGTCCTCCTGGAGTCCAAGCTTCGACTTTGAGATCAGATATTGATGTAGATGCTTGAATCCAAGACGTCCGGACTTCACCTTCGCTGCAAAAGTCTTCCGTTCTTGGTTCTGGGCGGTAGGTTGAAGCAAAGCAGCAGAACAGAGGTTTTTTGGAGAGCTCTTTAGGGTTCTTTTAAGGAGGCTGCTTGTGTACGAGATTTGTTGCAAAAGGTTGCTTATATATGAGTGTTAACATACGGAGAGTCGTACTCCATAGAAACACTAAGTTTGGCAACTTGCAAAACTTCCCGTAATGTGTTTTCCGTTTGTCTGTCGACAGGTCTTGCACCTGCTGTCGACAGGCGTAGACAATTTGTGAAGAACCAGAAGGCTGAAGGCTCTGACTGTGTGCATCTGTCGACAGGTGGTCTGCTGCTGTCGACAGGCGCAGGCCTTCCAGAGCTTTTGATCTTCGGACTGGTTGCATCTGTCGACAGGGGCACTCCTGCTGTCGACAGGCAATGCCTTGGCAGAACTGGTTGCTTTCTGACTGGTTGTATCTGTCGACAGGTCCTTGCTTGCTGTCGACAGGTACCTTGTCTTTTGACTTTTTCTTGATCTTTCAAGCTTGTTTTTGGCACATGTCTTGCATGGTATATCTCCTACAAAAGTAAACATAATTAGTGAGATATTATGAGCATAAAATCAAGCATTGTACCAAGTTGTTATGACAAGTTATTGTTTGAAGATCTCATGCATTTAAAACTCAATTCACATTGTTTATCACTTGTTTGCATTGTACATCATTGCACATCAATGTTCATCATCAAAAACATGTTGTATTGATTAATTAGAATGTGAGCTCAATCTTCTCAACATGAGAACCCAACATTCTCCCCCTTTTTGATGATGACAAAATTAATCAATTAATGCACAATTGAGTTTTTCTCCCCTTTTGACAACATCCAAAAGCACACCATAGACACAGTAGAATGCACAGAACAAAGATTTTCATTGATTTTCATGAGTGCATACACATTACATTGGGTGCTAATGAAAGGAAATAACAAGTAAAGGGAAAGTCATGGCATGATGACCATAGAAAAAGCAAAATTACATCAAACATGACATGAATAAAATGAAACTGAGACTACAGGACTAGACCCAATCCTAGACAAGTAAGCTTTCGAAGCATCTTCATCAGCGGGCTGTGAAGGAGCCGGTTGATCAGCATGACGCTCAGGAGCAACGTGGTCCAGACGTGAATCTAGAGCTGCAATGCTAGATTCCATAGTATCCAACCTTTCATTGAGGCTTGCAAAACCAGTGGTCATCTGAAGTTGCAACTGAGCTAGTAGTTTACGGATGGACGGCTCAGTAGCACCAACAGTGACATCTCCCGGAGCATCAAATGACTCAGAGTGGGAGTCATCTTCATCTTCAGCATCTTCCTCATCTTCATCTTGTTCTTCATTTACCTCTTCAACACCAACACCAACCACTTCAGCTACAGCTGCTCCCTTGCCCTTTAGATCTCTTATAACTATCCCATCGACTAGCTGGTAGTCCATCCTCTGAGCTGCGGTGAGGTCATAGGAGCTACGGGAAGGAAGATCCGTCATCTCCTCCTTTGGGATGTGGATGCCAATAAAGAGGAATAGAGATGTGAGTTGGCAGCATAGGGCATTGATCTCTTTGAACTTCGAACACACTGGCGAAAGATAGAGATCATGAGGAGTGGAAGGTTGATGAGTTCAGTTTGGAGGAATTGGTGAAGCAGGACTTGTGAAGGGAGGTCACAAGTTCACGGCTTCCATCCTTTGGAACAATTAGTGTGGTGAAGATGTGATGGATTAGGCGATGAAGTGGAGGAAAGAGTTGGCATTCAATTGCTTACGACTGGTGGGGTCGTAAGGCTGCTGAACGATGAGAGTGTGGAACTCCTCGGGAGTTGGATGATAGGTTTTGATGTCAACTCCTGTATTGGGGATTTGGAGGGCAGTGGATATAAGGTTTGGAGTTACAAAGAAGGGAGTGTCTTTGACTTTGGTGATGAGCTTGCCATCAGTGGACACTCGAAGGTTGGTATAGAAATCCGTCACAGCGGTGGGAGAGTACCGCTTGTGATTGTAACAGAAGGGTGCCCACCCCTGGACATCAAAAAGAGGCTGGAGGCCGGGAAACATGTCCTCCAAAGAGATGAAGTCGACGTAGCGGGGCTGCGCGACTTTCGTGAAGGTGCCATGGGTGTTGAGGAGTTGGAGATTTGGCGGGATCACGAGCTCCGGCAAGCGATCCTCCCGGTGCTTCGTGCGACGCTCAGTGGGCGCCCTGGAGCCCTGGCCTGGTTCGGGAGATCTTGCACGGCGACGAGATGTCATCTTCTTCGCCGGTGGAGCCATGAGATGATGATCCTCGTGTAGAGGGAGAGGGTGGAGGAAGAAGAGACACGGGACAGAGAGAATCCGCAAGGGAGGCGGGATCTCTTCCTGCGCCCTGGAGAGGGAGGGTTTTGGGTGGAAGGAGGGAGGGGAAGGGTTTTTGGAAGGAGGTAGAAGGGGGAAAGGGGTGTGGGATCCTTTTTAAAGAGTTTAGAAAGGATTTGAAAGGTTGGTCCCACAAAAAACCGGTTTAAACCCTTGCCCTTTGGGCTTCCCGTTTGGTTCTGGCCGCCTGCTGTCGACAGGGCCCTTGGTGCCTGTCGACAGGCGCATTCAGAAAATGGCCAATTTTGTGTTTTTGGTGATTTTGTGAACGAAGCTCTGAGCAATGTCTTCCAGGTGTTTGATGAAGGTGTATAAGAGGTGAATCATGTATGTTAACCTACCATATGCAAGGATATAATAAACCATATCATTTTCCTCAATGGTTTTAACATAATACCCAAGGAATTTAAGGTTAAAGCATTAAGAAAACACTCACGTAAATAAAGAACAATGCACACTCACCCTTCGTTGTATAAATGCAATGTAAGACAACACAATCCCCATTTTGTTGATAGGCAAATGATGCATGAAATGATATCTATATGTCAAGACAATCACAAGACCAATGACCTTGGAAATTATGACTCAGTGGAGGCTTCACACTATTTCTTTTTTTTGTTTAATTTAGAAAAAAATGGGAAGAAATGGTACTTAAGAAGACGTCACACCTTTTGACGTGAGGATAAACATTACAAGTGCCCATACCCCCAGTTACTCAGTGGAAGTTTCTATCATACCGTTGTACAGAGATGATGAGTTAGCCTTTTGACGCGAGGGCAGACATTTGTGATGCCCATCACCCCGGTTACTCAGCATAACCCAACATTGCTCTATATTCATCCCAATTTAAAGTTGATTTTCATTATTTATATTATATTTTTTTGTTTTCCTTGTGAAAGATTTTTCAGAAATAGGTAGCTTTTCTCCAAGTATTGTTGTAAAAGCCAATATCAAGTAGGTGATATGATTACCTATCAATATTAGACATGCACTTTCATGACCAAAAGGCTTATCAAGTAAATTGAGACTATGTTTGCCCACAAAGAATTGATTTAGAGGAGTGAGGTGGATATCCTTTAGAGTTATGAAATGTTTCCAAAATGATAGAACCTAAATCCAAACATGAATAGTATGTGAAAATCATAGTGGTATAAAGAATAGCTTAAATATCATTTGTATATAGTGTGGTCAAACATGCATTAACACCTTATAGACACCTTATATGTTAATCATGAAGTTGCTCACTGAATGGGTGAAGAAATAAGCATGAAGTTCCAAAATTCAGTGTGTCTGTCGACAGGGAGAAAGGGCCTGTCGACAGGAGCACACAAACAGAAGTTGGAGATTTCGGGGAGGCAAAAACTGTGTGCATCTGTCGACAGCAGGTAGAGGGCCTGTCGACAGATGTACACAGACAGAAGATTGAGAGTTCTGTCTGGGCTGAGCTGTCGACAGGGCCCATGTAGCCTGTCGACAGGGACATGTTCAAAGCAGTTTTAAGGGTAGAATGAAGGTCTGAAATGATTAATGGTTGTGAGGGAGTTGAGATGGACAAAAGTTGAATAATTTCCTTCACATTTGCATTCATCTAACCCTAACTTGCTCCCCCATAATGTGTGCCATTTGATACAAAAGGACTCAAGTTCATGAAGACAAATATGCACACAAAGACCAAGCAATTAAGAACACCAAGCATGTAGAAAGACAAACCAACAAGTGTTTTCAAAATTTTAAAGAGAGTTTTGAATAGGCAAAATTATAAAGAAACTAATTCCAAATGTAGAGTACATGTCCCTTTTATGTCACATGACTATGGATACTTGGCGGAGAATATTTCTCACGCATAATGAGAGTTTCCAAACAAGCATGACTTGTTCTTCCACATCACCATTTGATATACCTCACAGTTAGTGCACACAAGGGACATATGCTTAACATTTGTGTTAAGTTTCATTGCAATTTGCACAACCCCAACTCTCTTCGCAATGTGGTGAATCTATCTTCAGCTAGAGGTTTGGTAAAGATATCAGCCAACTGTTTCTCTGTGGGTATGAAACTGATTTCCAATGATCTATTGGCTACCTCATCTCTCAAGAAATGATGACGAATTTCTATGTGTTTCGTCCTGGAATGTTGAATGGGATTCTTTGATAGATTGATTGCACTAGTGTTGTCACATAGGATAGGTGTGCATCCAATATCGATGTTATAGTCACACAACTGACTTTTTATCCACAACACTTGTGTTGCACAACTCCCTGCAGCAACATATTCTGCCTCTGCAGTAGAGAGTGCAACCGAGTGTTGCTTCTTGGATGCCCACGAAACCATGCAACCACCAAGCATTTGGCAATAGCCACTAGTGCTTTTCCTGTCAATTTTACAACCAGCGTAGTCTGCATCAGAATAAGAAATCAATTCAAAACTACTACCAGCTGGATACCAAAGACCCAAGTCATGCGTACCTGAGAGATATCTGAAGATTCTCTTGACTGCAATTAAATGGCTTTCCTTTGGACTAGATTGGTATCTAGCACAAAGGCAAACACTGAATTGTATGTCCGGTCTACTTGCAGTAAGATAAAGGAGTGAGCCAATCATACCTCGAAATTGTTTGGCATCTACCGGTTTACCTTTCTCATCACTTTCTAGCTTAATGCTTGTGCTCATTGGTGTTGAAGTGGGCTTGGCTTGTTCGAACTGAAACCTTTTGAGCAGTTCTTTTACATATTTCTCTTGGTTTATAAAGAATCCATCTTCAAGCTGCTTGACCTGCAAACCAAGAAAAAATTGAAGCTCCCCCATTAAGCTCATCTCAAATTCACTGTGCATGTGTTGTGAAAATTCTTCACACAGTGTGGGATTAGTGGAACCAAAGATAATGTCGTCCACATAAACTTGAACAACAATTATGTGATTGCGAACTTTCTTTGTAAAGAGAGTTTGGTCCACCTTACCTCTTGAGTAGTTTTTGCTTACCAGATAGGTGCTCAGCCTGTCGTACCAAGCTCGGGGTGCCTGTTTCAAACCATAGAGAGCTTTGTGCAATTTAAATACATGGTTTGGTTTATCATGGTCCTCAAAGCCAGGTGGTTGAGAGACATAGACTTCCTCTTTTATGTAGCCATTCAAGAAAGCAGTTTTGACATCCATTTGAAATAATTTGAACTTGTTTGAACATGCATATGCTAACAAGATCCTAACTGCTTCTAGTCTAGCTACAGGTGCAAAGGATTCTTCAAAGTCTATACCAAATTCCTGATTGTATCCTTTTGCAACTAGTCTAGCCTTGTTTCTCACCACCTTACCCTCTTCATTTAGTTTATTCCTAAAGACCCATCTCGTCCCTATGACAGAAATTTCAGGGGTTCTAGGAACTAAACTCCAGACATTATTTCTTTGAAACTGCCCAAGCTCCTCATGCATGGCATCAATCCAAGAGTTTTCTTTTAGTGCTTCTTCAACAGTTTTGGGTTCCACTTGAGATACAAAGGCTAAATGATCCTGTTCAACTATTTGATTTACCTGAGACCTAGTTTGAACTGAATCATTTATGTTACCTATGACATTCTCAAGTGGATGAGCTTTAGAGTACCTCACATTAGTGATTGTTGAAGGCCCGGGTTGATCTTGCAATTGAGGAGGATGTTCTGGAGGAGGGGTGGCTGGAGGACTTTCATCTTGAGGTTGTTCTTCTTGTTGTGGATCTTCAGCAGGAACTTCATCATGATTTCTGATCAAACAACCGTCATCTTCATCATCGTACCTGCGAAGAAATCCACTCTTTCCTTTTGAAACTTCTTGAGTTTTTCCTTTTTCTTTTCTTTGAAGTTCCTCAAGTGTTGTCCCTTCCATGTCATCAAACCTGTAGGAATTTACAATGTTAGGCTTGATTTGAGATTCATCAAAAATGACATGTGGAGTTTCTTCCACAGTTCTAGTTTTCAGATTGAACACCCTATATGCTCTAGAATGTTCAGAGTATCCAAGAAAAATACCTTGATCGCTTTTGGCTTCAAACTTGTCCAAGTCATTTTTATCATTGTTATGTATAAACACCTTTGAACCAAAAACTTTAAAGTACCCAATGGTGGGTTTCTTACCTTTCAGAAGTTCGTAAGGAGTTTTCTTGAATACGGGTCTTACCATGGCTCGGTTAAGGATGTAGCAAGATGTGTTTACCGCTTCTGCCCAAAAGGTTCGTGCTAATTGATTCTCGACCAGAAGCGTACGAGCCATCTCCACCAAGGTTCTATTCTTCCTCTCCACAACTCCATTTTGCTCGGGAGTTCTCGGGGAGGAAAACAGGTGGTCTATACCTTGGTTCCTGCAAAATTCGGAGAAGGAATTATTGTCAAATTCTCCCCCGTGATCAGTGCGGATGGAGCAGATTTTATTGACATTCCCATGCTCAATTTTGTTGAAGAATTCTTCAAAAACACTTAATGCTTCATTCTTGTGAGCCAGGAATTTTACCCAAGTGAACCTAGAGAAGTCATCCACAATGACAAAACCATAACGCTTGCCATTGAGACTGAGTGTTCTCGTAGGTCCAAATAGGTCCATGTGCAAGAGTTCATAAGCTTTGGAAGTACTTACCGGTGCCTTTGATTTGAAGGATTTCGGGTTTGTTTTCCCTGTGCACATGCATCACAAAAATTTTCATTCTTGTTAAAGGAGATTTCAGGAAGACCACTTACCAACTTAAGCCTCATGATCTTGTGCAATACATTGTAACTAGCATGACCGAGCCTACGATGCCACAATGTAAGCTCGTCCTGTTTGTTTGCTACAAGACACAAATTGTTATTTTCTGGATCATCTAAGTCAACCATGTAGATGTTATTCATTCTTTTTCCAGAAAATTTTAGGCTTCCTGTTTCCTTATCAAGAATTTGACATGAATTGGATTCAAAGACAATTTTATGACCTTTATCACACAATTGACTTATGCTAAGCAAATTGTGATGAAGGCCATCAACTAGTAGCACATTGTCTATAGAGTTAGAGGCAAACTTACCAACTTTACCTGAGCCGATGATCTGGCCTTTGTTGTTACCTCCAAAGATCACTTGACCTCCGTCTTTTTCCACGAGCAAACTGAATTTAGCTTTGTCGCCCGTCATATGCCTCGAGCAGCCACTGTCCAGGTACCATTTGTTTTGATTGTGGGCTGCTAGGCATTCCTGCACATGTGGATCAGACGAGAGGTTTTGGTACCCAAATTACTTTGGGTCCCATTGTATCATTCATGCCAAATAACAAATGCTTAGGAATCCAAACTTGTTTGATTTTCATTTGATTTGGGCTATTCCAGCATTGTTTTTCAGTGTGCCCAACCTTTTTACATATGTTGCATGATGGTGGTTTTTGAACAACATTGAGCTTTACCTTTGTGGGAGCATGCATTGGCATTTTTCTTTTTGTTGCCTTGTAAATTTAGCTTTAGGAGTTTGTTGTTTGTCCTGTCTTGAGCTTGTTGCAAATTCCTTAGATTGGCCAGGAACAAACTTGACCATTTTAGATTCTTGTTTCTTTCCCTTGGAAGGATTTTTCCTATTCTTTGAAGGGGTTCGTTTGCTTGAACTTGGGCTGGTATCAATGAAGTTTGTTAACAGATTTTTGCCAATTTCCTTTGGCTTTGCTTTTTGAAACCCGATCCCATGTCTAGCAACATAAACATTTGAACCTAAAATAGCATCCAGATTTTGCTTACTTTTGACAAAACTAGATAAATCTTTTGACTTACCTTTTAAGTCATTTTCAGCTTTTTCCAATTTCTCCTTTAGCTTTTCATGCTCACTATTAAGGCTTTCAAGAGAGTTCATTAAATCATCTCTTTCCTTTTGAACTTCTTGAAATTTAAGTTTCATGCTGTCCAATTCATCACTGTGTGTTTGTTCATCAAGTTTCATCATTTCAATTACCTTATTCAAGGATTCAATTTCATCATGGTTGTTTGACTCATGAACAAGGGAATTGAATTTTTTCTTGAGTGCTTTATTTTCAGACTTGAATTCACAGTATTTTTCAAATAGAACAGTGTAAGCTTCTTCCCATTGAATAATAGAGTATGTTTCAAAGGAAGAATTTACCTCATTCGAGTCATCACTTCTCGCCATGAGACAGTGGACTTCATCATCTCCGGAGGTAGCTTGGTTGTTCTGATCGTCATCCTCATCACTCCAAGTGGCCACCATTGCCTTGGCCTTCTTGAAGGTGAATTTGTCCTTCTTAAGCTTCTTTTTGAGCTCGGGGCATTCTCCTCTCATATGCCCTTGCTTCTTGCACTCATAGCAAACAATTTCAGACTTTTTGTTAGAATCAAACTTGTTAGAAAAGTCTTTCTTTTGGAAAGGTTTAGAGTTACCTGTACCTCTCCTCTTGAACTTCAGAAATTTCTTGAATTGTCTAGTGAGCATAGCCATTTCATCATTGTCACTCTCACTAGACGATTCACTGACTTCACTTTCCTGAATTAATTCCTTTTTGGAAACTGAAGAAGTCCTCCTGGAAGCCTTCAAGGCAAGTGGCTTCCTAGGATTTTCTTCAGTTTCTTTTCTTTTAACATTCAACTCATAAGTCATCAAGGAGCCAATTAATTCATCCACTTTCATTTTTGAGAGGTCTTTGGAATCTTCAATGACAGTGGCTTTGGTGTTCCAAGAGGATGGAAGAGACCGAAGTATCTTCCTCACCAAGTCACTCTCCGAGTATTCCTTTTTGAGACCTTTCAATCCATTTATGATTATCATGAATCTAGCAAACATGTCTGAAATGGTTTCATCATTATTCATTTTGAACATTTCATATTCTAAAACCAGCATGCTTACCTTTGATTCTCTTACCTCGGACGTACCTTCATAGATGAGCTCAAGCTTGTCCCACATCTCCTTAGCTGAGGTGCATGTGGAGACTCTTGAGTACTCCTTTGGGTGGACGGCGCATTGCATCATATTGAGGGCGCTCCAGTTGAGTGTTCCCTTTGTGATTTGGTCCTTCGTCCAGGTATCCTCGTCCTCAGGCAGTACGTATGCTCCCTTTTTGACTATTTTCCATAGTTCGAAATTCTGTGGCGAGAAAAACCTGCATCTAATTTTTCCAATACGGATAGTCAGTGCCATCAAAGAAGGGTGGCCGGGTCACTGAGTGTCCCTCAGCCATGTACCCCTTGTTAGACTCCATTTGACCGAGAGTCTCCTGATCGTAAGATCAAATATATAAAGCAGTAAATCGGAGAAACCTGACTCTCTGATACCAATTGAAGAGATGCGGAATTCCCTAAATGGTAATCTAGAAGGGGGGTTGAATAGATTACAGACAATTTAAAAGCTTAACGCCCTCTTTTTGCAATAGCACAGACAATTAAAGTGTTAGCAGTGATCAGACTATGTGTGGATGTGTGTGAGTGATTGATAGATGGATAAGCAAGTACTCAAACGTGTATAAATGTGTCGTGCCTACCAACCATCTAACGCAAATTCGTGCAAACCACGAGACACGTAGATTTTACATGGTTCGGAGTACACAACTCGTGTATCCTACATCCACGGGCCACACACACACACAGAATCACCTGTTTATGAGCTAGTTCACGAACTACAACTCACACACGTGTTTATCTGATGTGTACCCACGATCAGATTAACACACACACACTTGTATCAAGCACAACAACCGCTTGAAACACCACACACACACACAAGTATGGAATAAAAAGAACAGGGAAGAGTTTGAGAGTTGAAGAACAAATCCAATAAGCAAACTCTTCCTCTGAACGTCCTCCTGGAGTCCAAGCTTCGACTTTGAGATCAGATATTGATGTAGATGGTTGAATCCAAGACGTCCGGACTTCACCTTTCGCTGTAAAAGGGCGGTAGGTTGAAGCAAAGCAGTAGAACAGAGGTTTTCTGGAGAGCTCTTTAGGGTTCTTTTAAGGAGGCTGCTTGTGTACGAGATTTGTTGCAAAAGGTTGCTTATATATGAGTGTTAACATATGGAGAGTCGTACTCCATAGAAACACTAAGTTTGGCAACTTGCAAAACTTCCCGTAATGTGTTTTCCGTTTGTCTATCGACAGGTCTTGCACCTGCTGTCGACAAGCGTAGACAATTTGTGAAGAACCAGAAGGCTGAAGGCTCTGACAGTGTGCATCCGTCGACAGGTGGTCTACTGCTGTCGACAGGCGCAGGCCTTCCAGAGCTTTTGATCTTCGGACTGGTTGCATCTGTCGACAGGGGCACTCCTGCTATCGACAGGCAATGCCTTGGCAGAACTGGTTGCTTTCTGACTGGTTGTATCTGTCGACAGGTCCTTGCTTGCTATCGACAGGTACCTTGTCTTGACTTTTTCTTGATCTTTCAAGCTTGTTTTTGGCACATGTCTTGCATGGTATATCTCCTACAAAAGTAAACATAATTAGTGAGATATTATTAGCATAAAATCAAGCATTGTACCAAGTTGTTATGACAAGTTATTGTTTGAAGATCTCATGCATTTAAAACTCAATTCACATTGTTTATCACTTGTTTGCATTGTACATCATTGCACATCAATGTTCATCATCAAAAACATGTTGTATTGATTAATTAGAATGTGAGCTCAATCTTCTCAACATGAGAACCCAACAGGTGTCGACACCAAGCTTCAAACACAAGGCAAAATAATGAAGAAATGGTCAAGTAGTGTCGACACAGGATCCAGTAGTGTCGACACTAGACCCAGCTCCCAGAGAACCCAGTCAACAGGTCTGTATAGGGTGTCGACACTAGATCAGGTAGTGTCGACACTAGAGACCCTTCCCAGTGAACCTGTTGTGCCAGTATGGGACAGTGTGTCGACACTAGATGAAGTAGTGTCGACACTAGAGGCCTTCCCAGAGAACCTTTTGGGCCAATTTGGGACAGTGTGTCGACACTGGATCAAGTAGTGTCGACACTAGAGGCCTTCCCAGAAAACCTTTTGGGCCAATTTGGGACAGTGTGTCGACACTGGATCAAATAGTGTCGACACTAGAGGCCTTCCCAGAAAACATATAGGTCAAGTGTAACCCGAAAACACATCTCATGCAACAATTTACTTACCCTGCTTATAAATCTCTAACGAATGACTTTTAGACAAAACATTGAACACGAAATATGACGAGGACAACTAGTAGGAGAACTTTAATGTTGGGGGTTTGATCTAATACAGTCTCGAATTCCGAGAAATATATGAAGAACATAAAGCTAAGTGCAGCCCGAAATCGCAGTATCATGCAGTGACTCGCTTACCACACTTATAACTCTCTAACGAAAGATTTTTGGACAAAACTTCCAACATAAAAGATGATTGTAACTACAAGTAGAAGAACATTCATGAAGGAAGTTTAGTCTAATTCCATATTAAATCATGTGCATAATGAGAAGAACGGGAAAAGCCCTAACTATGCGAGGCTTAGGGACAACTACGAATACACAATGTATACTCCATGAAAATTAGCCAAACCAAGTGCAAATGAACCTAGACTCTAAGATCTACATGATGGTGTGAGTTTTCATTAATCTTGGCCCGAGAACACCTATCTTTGAATGCTAATAGCTCTCTGCAGATTTCTGGGTTGATGCAGAGCGAGGTTGAGGAAGACCACGTTTTCCCCAGCCGTTCTCCACTCCTCCAGCGCTCCAAACTTGCTGCTCATGACCCCAACTTGTTGCTAAACCTTCCCCTAGAGTTTAAGGATGAGTTCTTATAGATTTAGGGTTCTAATTCATGTCCCAATGGGACTAGGAAAGGGGCTGCGAATTCTGCTTTCTACTTTCCAAAATCTGGGAATCTCTCACCCAAAGGAGGTAGCAAAGGTTTAGGAAACCACCTCTTAGGGTTGGGTCCGGTTTTGGCTTACCTTACATGACTAATTACCCTAATTTTAACCCTAAATTGCCCTCCTTAAATATTGCATAATTACATACACGAATTTTTGGGTATTTTCTTGTCCCAATTTTTATCCTTGGGCCAAATGTGCTCCATTGGCCCAATCTTGTTAATGGGTTATTAATACATAATGCTGTAAGTCTCTCCAACATGTTTATTTAATTTATGGTTGGGTTATTTTTCCGTGTTACAATTTTCCCGATGTGTTTTTCTCTCGTACGATAATGGTACGTAAGTTTTATCGTCCGTAATTATGGAATTTATTTATTCTCCTTTATTTCTAAAATTCTAAATCACTAAATTTCCGGGGTGTTACAATAACCTTTAGGTTTAGAAGCATACCCCATGAAGATGCCTTCATCTGATTTGGCATCTAACTTACCAATATCTCTTTTACCATTGTTGTGTTTGAAACATAGACATCTGAATGTCCTGAAGTGACTGATTTTCGGCTTCTTTCCCTTGTACAACTCATATGTTGTTTTCTTCAAAATTGGCCTGATCATTACTCTATTTATGATGTAGCTTGCTGTGTTGACTGCTTCAGCCCAAACGTATCTTGGCAGATTATATTCTGATAACATTGTTCTTGCCATGTCCAATAAAGTCCTGTTCTTTCTCTCAGCAACTCCATTCTGCTGTAGTGTCCTTGGTGCTGAGAAATTATGATCAATTCCTTGGTCATCACAGAACTTGGTAAACTTTTCATTTTGGAACTCTCCTCCATGATCTGATCGAATTCCAACAATGCAGTAGTTCTTATTTTTCTGAACCTTTTTGCTGAAGCTCACAAAACTATCAAACGAATCATCCTTGTGTTCCAGAAAGGATACCCATGTGAATCTTGAATAATCATCTACTATAACGAATCCAAAATTCCTTCCTCTAAGACTTGTGGTCCTCATTGGCCCAAATAAATCCATATGAAGGAGTTTTAAGGGTTTAGAGGTTGTTACCACAGTCTTTGACTTGAAAGATGACTTGGTGTGTTTCCCTTTTGCACATGGTTCACAGACACCGTCCATCCTTGTGCTGACCTTTGGTAGACCTTCCACTAGGCCTCTCTTGATCAGCTTTCTCACGCCATCAAAACTGCAGTGGCCTAATCTTCTGTGCCACAGCTCAGTTGACTGCTTCTTACTTGCTGCTAAACAGATATCCTGATCCTTTAATTCTTTCAGGTAAAGTACGTATTGGTTCTTTTCTCTGTTGGCTTCAAAGATGAATGCTCCATCCTTCATGATACTGCACTTGGATTCTTGGAACTTTATCTGATGTCCCTTATCACATAACTGGCTGATGCTGATGAGGTTGTGCCTTAGACCTTTGACACATAGAACATCTTCAATGACTGTTTTTCCTTTGCTGCCTACTGAACCACTGCCAATCACAGTCCCCTTTCCATTATCTCCATAGGTGATTGTGCCTTGTTCAGCTTCTAGATGCGAAAACAATCTTCTGTTGCCTGACATATGCCTTAAGCATCCTCTATCCAAATACCATTTGGATGCCCGAAGGTTTCCCTGAAATGAAAACATCAAGCTTTAGGTACCCAAGTTCTTTTGGGTCCTGGTTGGTTAGTGTCGTTATTTTTCTTTTTGATTATCCATCTTTTATATTTGGTTGTGCATGTTAGTTTGGTGTGACCCAGCTTGTTGCAGTGACTGCAGCATGTTGTTCTAGTTACCTTTTCATATGGAACATATTTAAAGTTTGATTTATATGTTACGTCTTGTTCAGGTATGAATTTTGGAGTTGGATATGTTTTAGGGTATATTGTTGTGTCTTCATTATCTGGGGGTGTATAGCCTACTCCATGTTTCTTCTTTCCTAACCAGCTAGCGCCTTTTAGTATTAGAGAAATTTTCCAATTTGTGAATTTTTCTAAATTATTAGATAGTTTTTCATTTTCTTCTATTAGTCTTTTAATTTCCGTTTTCATTTCGTCTGAACTTTCTTGTTTTTCTAGTTTGATTATTTGTTTATTTTTATCTTTTAGATCTTCGCATAACAACTCATTTCTTCTCTTGAGTTCAGTGATTTGTTTCTCTATTTGTTCATTTTCTGATTTTAAATCAGAATTTGTATTTTCTAGACATGCAACATTTTTCTTACTAGTTTTTAGTAATTTAGATACTTCTCTATATTTGTTGTAACGTTCGTTAAAAGCTTCTTCCAAATTATCTGAATCTGAATCATTACAGGAAGGGAAAGATGAGTCTGATGTTACCTTTTCTTCAGTGTTGGCCATGAGTGCCAAGTTGGCTTCTTCTTCTTCACTGCTTAAGCTTGACTCACTGTCTGAGTCACTACTGTTGTCCCAAGCCGCTGCCATAGCTTTCTTCTTGAATCTTCTTGGTTTTCCTGAACTTTCCTTCTTTCTGAATTCACTTTTCTTCAGCTTCGGACATTCAGCTCTCATATGTCCGGGCTTCTTAGACTCAATACATGTAGGCTCAGCTTTCTTTTGATCCTTTCCTTCTGTCTTCTTAAAGTCTTTGTTTTTCTTGAAATATCTTCTACTGGACTGATACTTTTTCTTCTTTGCTAGTATTCTTTGTAGCCTTCTTGATAACATCGGTTCTTCATCTTCGTCGTCTTCATTGCTTTCATTATTGTCTGAAAATTCTTCTGATAAGTCTTCTTCAGCTTTGAGTGCGTTGGAGTGCTTCTTTCTACTAGAAGATTCCCCTAACCTTCCCATGTTAATCTCATGGGCCATAAGGGATCCAATGAGTTTCTCTAAAGACATTCTTTTCAAATCATTTACTTCCTCTATTGTTGTCACCTTGGGAGTCCAAGAGGATGGTAGAGATCTAAGGATTTTCCTTACCATGTCTCCCTTCTCATAGCTTTTTCCTAATCTAGCTAACCCGTTGGTGATGTCTGTAAATCTACTGAACATCTGTGTAATAGTTTCTCCTGACTGCATCTGAAACCTCTCGTACTGTGTCACCAGAATATCTATTCTGGTTTCTTTTACTTTGTCAATACCTTCGTATGTGATTCTTAGCTTCTCCCACATCTCCATCGCTGATTTACAGGCTGAAACTCTATTGAATTCTTTCTTGCTAAGTGCACAACATAATATGCTCTTAGCTTTGCAGTTGAGAGATATCTTCTTTTTATCATCTTCTGCCCAGTTGTCTCTATTGTTTAGAACAACTAGATCTCCTTCTTCCACTATGGACCATATTTGAAAATTGAATCCTTGTAGGAAGTATTCCATCCTTGTTTTCCAGTAGGTGTAATCATCTCCATCGAACAGTGGTGGCCTATTGACTGACTGACCTTCGGAGTGACCTTGGGCTGCCATTTGATCTTTTCTCTTCAGATCGTTGGATCTTCTTCTTTATCGAAAAGACTAGCTCTGATACAACTTGTTGCCCAGCTAGCAAGCCCAGAGGGGGGGGGTGAATGGGATTTTTAAAAATAATGAGTACCTTAAACTTGTTCACAAAACAGTCACACCGAACACACTTCGATGGGTGTTAGAGTTAGTAAAGAAAGATAGTAAACGCGAAGCAAGCACACAGACAACACAGGGAATTATCCTAGTTCAGACCTCCTCTCCACAGAAGTCCTACGTCCAGTCCCTGAGCAACAACTCAGGCTTCCACTACCTAAGGGTACAGTCCCCCTTATGAACCTTTACACACCCAGTCACAGCTGGTCTACTCTTCACAACCCGAAGAGGACATACACCACCCTGGCTACCACCAGGTCTTCCTTCTACTCGAAGGGAACAAACACAAGAAAAGTGTAAAAGAAAACAAGCCCCTAGATCAAGCTTAAACAATGCTGGATTTGAAGCTAAAAATGAGAGGAAAAGATCTACAGTGAGGGACACTCTCAGTTTCCAGAAGCTCTCAAGACTACACAATGAACGTAGATAGCTAAGAGCTAGGCAATCAGAGGAGTGAGTCTTTGCTCTATCAGAAGCTCGCAGAAAAGCTTGTTAAAGATTGTTGTTGCCAATGTCTCCTATCTGGAGCTTCAGTCTTCTTTATATATATGTCTTCTATTTGAAATTTGAACGTTGAAATGACCGTTGTCTCTAGGCTCTCGTTTACGTTAGACTGCATGGTTCTGTAGAGCTTCTTGTTCAGTAGTCCTTAGCTTTCCATGCACACAACAAGAGAGAGGATCTTCGATGATGTTCGTTATCTTCCGTACAATCCAACTTGTATTGAGATGCGCTGTCAGAGACCTGCACGAATTAAATGCTAAACAATAGACAACTAAGCTGTCTCTTGTTGTCAGTCAACGATAGATTGATTTTATACAGAAGTAGAAGTTTCATTCTGTTCTTCTAAAAAGATGATTACAGAATAAGCATGAGAATAGAAGATATCATTTGCATGCACTACAGTGATACGTTCAGTTATAATAAATGCATGGTTGTTAGAAGGATATACGTGGAGACTTTGACTTTTCAACGTACTCAAAATGAGTTCAAATATTAAATCGTTATATTCCATGAAATCGTTACCTGCATGACTTATGAAATCGTTATGCAAATAAGTCGTTGTCCATGTAAATCGTTGTACAATTATAAGCAAGTCGATGCACATACAAATCGTTATATAGACAAATCATTATGACTCTATAAGCAAATCGTTATGAGCCAGTTGTCAGAGACAAAACGATGTGAGCAAATCGTTGTGAATACTTAACGAATCGTTATGAAAGCAAATCGATGTGAGAGCAAATCGTTGTTCTCACTTATCAAATCGATGTGAGAGCAAATCGTTGTGAATACTTAATGAATCATTATGAAAGTAAATCGTTGTGAGAGTAAATCGTTGTTCTCACTTATCAAATCGATGTAAGAGCAAATCGTTGTGAATACTTAACAAATCATTATGAAAGTAAATCGTTGTGAGAGCAAATCATTGTTCTCACTTATCAAATCGATGTGAGAGCAAATCGTTGTTAATACTTAACGAATCATTATGAAATCAAATCATTGTGAGAGCAAATCGTTGTTCTCACTTATCAAATCGATGTGAGAGCAAATCGTTGTTCTCACTTATCAAATCGATGTGAGAGCAAATCGTTGTGAATACTTATCAAATCGATGTGAGAGCAAATCGTTGTGAATACTTAACGAATCGTTATGAAAGCAAATCGTTGTTCTCACTTATCAAATCGATGTGTACTTAGATAAATGTCATTATTTGAACTTGCATTGCTACAGAGTAAATAATACTTACCTATTTGTCTTGTTATTCCTTGATTCATTCATTTCCTGTACTCAAATCTCATAGAAAATATGTTAGATTTAAATAATATCTTAGTTTTGTTAATCACCAAAATAAATATGTAATTAATTTAAATTACATGGGGAAAAACTGATCATCAGATGAGAGCTCTCTCTTCTACTCACAACCATGGTGCTGGTGAGAGCTCTCTCTCTCCCCGTCTCCCTCTCCATGGGTATGTCTGTGTTAGTTTCAGTTTCCATCAAGGATTCCGCTAATCGTTGACACTAGTTTTCTAATCTCTTATGCTATCTTCTTTTTTTTCTTGCATGTTGTTTTCCCTCCTTTTAATTCTATCTCGCCCTTTGTTTCGGTTAGATCTGTTTGGTTCGATTCCCGATCTCCTTCTAAGGATGGGGAGGTGGGGAGAGCTTCATCTACTGGGGAGCCTTTCTCAGTTTGATGTATCTTCTCTTCTATGAGGGATACTTTGGTTCGGAGAGGATCCTAAAATATGTAAAGATAAAGAGTTGTCGGCAGCTCTATCAATGGCCCACTTGAGGCAATCCTGATTTCAGATCTTGACCTAGATCCAAAGCAGAAGAGTTGCAGGTAACCTTGTCAATGGGCCTCTAGACAATCCTGATTTTGGATCTTTACCCGGATCCAAATCTTGGTTTCGGATCCGGATCTGGATCCGAACTATTATCCTACTTTGGATCCGGCTTGGATTTGCATCCTATAGTTTCGGATCCGGGTTTGAATCACCAAGGATCCAACTTGGATCTGATCTATTGAAAGACCTAAATAGATTGCATATGGATGACGGAACTCATGATTTTATGCTCCATTCTAGAGCTTTCCTATTATTTACAAAATGCTCAAAGTTTCTTGATTTCGCTCATGTTACCACTGCATCTTACTTGTTGCACTAATTAGAGTGCAGAAAATACACATTTTAAAATTTTCCATTGGTCAACGTGGGACTGATGAAACTTGACAAATTAACAACAAAAACCTCTTAAACATAAAAAAAAAAACATGAATCATTTGTCTTTTTGGGATGCCTTTTTATTCTCCAAATCTTCTATGTCCCGAGTCTTTCCGTGTGGCACCAATACAAATCATAGAATTCATTGTATCCCAAACCGATGCAGCAAAGATAACTCTTTTCAATTTATGACTCTCAAACTTTTTTCCTTTGGATGGAGAACTTACCATAGTTAGATGAGATTCAAGATGAGGCACTTAACCAACTGATCGTGTCTAGTTATAGCAAGACTATTTTCTTTATATTATCTTTTTTACACGATTTATAGTAGCATGCCTCTGATACATGGTCAGAGACTATCATGTTGCAAAAAACATAACTTTCTTGATAATCCAACTTTTATCACTATTAGATTGAGTCCTTGACAATTCAAGCTAACATAATTCTCTAAATGTTGCATTAATTCTAAATTCTCATACTAACAAATCTAGACTTAGAGAAAAGGAAAATAATCTTCTAGAATCCTGGTGTGGATCGATGACTTTTGTCCTTTCGCATCTGAATGAATCTCCTCATTAAACCTACTTGAAAATATTTAAGCAATACTACGTGTACAAAAAACCTAGTAGGATTTCTATCTCTTTAGTCAAGCAATGTTTAAGTGATTAACATGTTGGCTATAACAATGATGACATGAGTTCATGCATAACATAAATTCATGCATAAATAACTTGAAGCTTTAAAGGACATGAATAAAAGGATCCAACTCGATGGAATTAAAGTAACAAGAAAGCAATTTAAGATTTCAATAGTAGATGATGACACTGAACATATTAAGGTTGGCCATACTTATGAGATATATGGGTCAATCAACAATCCTACCAATAACATTCATGGAACAAGTTGCATTATCTAGAACAATCTTATGTTTTGTTTCATTTCAATGTTATGCCAAACGTTAATTATTCCCATAGTTATGAGTACTTTGGACGCTCCTCCCAGGACCACATAGGGGCCCTAACTTGCACAAGCATTGCAGTCAGTGGACCATAATCCAATTTAATATCAAAACAATTCCATGTACTAATTATGGCCAATAATAATTTTTATAAGTTAAGCACATGTAATTAAGGTATAGAACTAAATTACGATTCATGATTTGATAGTGAGTTCAAGGAACAAGTTTAAGCTTGTATGTGTAGTATTCAAGATTTTCATGTATAGTAGACGACTAACAAGCTTAATCAATTGTAATACCCATTTACATGGACTAAATCAGCAGATTACCAACAACTCGGACTAGTCATTTTCAGAGCTTGAGTAAAAAAAACTCCATGCATGCTCAGTTGGGAGAAGTTATCAGATGGTTGACCTTCCTAGAAAATCTACCAACTAACACGATTGTTAGGCAGATTAGCTGATTGGATCGTTATAAATGATATCAAAGTCTTATCTAGTTGAAGGTGTGGGAGCTAAGTGCCACACAGAGTAAAGTACTACTACACTATGTGAGCCACCCCTTGAGATCATAATGGCACAAAGTACTACATAGTGGTAGCCACCTCTTGAGCCTGTGGGGGCCACCTCTAGAGTCCTGCATGTTTGGGGGTTTGATTGTGTGCTAATTGCTGCCAGCAATGAGGACTCCAGGCTCATATAAGAGGGGTAGATTGTAACACCTATATAATGATATGTTAAATGGACTAAATCAGTAGACTACCAACAACTCAGATTAATTATTTTCAAAGCTCGCACGGGAAAAGAACTCTAAAATTAAGTGTGCCCAGTTGAGAGAAGTTCTAGGCTGTATGACCTTCTTAGGAAGTCTATCAACTAACACAGTTGTTAGGCCAGTTAGCTGATTGGTCATTATATATTTTATGACCTTGAGGGCAGCGTGGGTAAAATAATAGAAGTGGACATGTACTACTAGTTAAGGTAGGGAGAGCTTTCCCAAGTTCTGCAGTTACCAATTCATCACTGTCCTTGCCTAGGTGACAAGTTTTGTGTGTGTGATGTGACATTCTAGCGGTGGTCTAGGCTGTGTCGTGACTTGTGATAAAACTAATGTGAATGTGATAAGCAAATGTGAATATGTAAGCAATATGAATGCCATGTGAAAGCAATGTGAAAGAGATGTGAAATTGAATATGTAATTATGTGAATGTGCTAGAGAAAGAGTAAGTGCATGTGATATTATTATTCATGTTAGCATCAGTGATAATGTTATGCATAATTGTGATCATTGAATACACTGGTATCTCACATTGCATGTTATTAACACCATGATATAAGTTATAGTTTGATTATTTATTTATAAGTTAATTGATTCCATGTGTTAATGATTATCCGTGTTTATGTAGATGTGAAAAAACATGAAGATTAAATCGAAGAGTTTAAATTGAATTTTTTATTATAGAATGAAAAGTGGATAGGGATGGGAAAAAGATGATTTGGTGGTGGGAAAACGTTTGGAGTGTGATCGCCAGAAACACATAGGCTTTGAAGAAAAGGAAAAGACTGATCACTTACCTTTACTTGAAGAGTGGGAATTACATGTTGATTCTTACATTTTCTCTCGGTCGGCTGATGAAGAAGGTTTCAAACTTAGTTACCTTGCAAGAAAAAAAACAAGAAGAAAAAAAGAAAGAAATAGGGATTATAAATCAAGTGAAGTGAAGTGAAGGTTTGGTATCAAGGGCAAGCTCAGCCCTAGATTTATTGGCCCTTTTGAAATTCTAGAGTGTGTTGGCGAAATGGTGTATTGTCTGGCTTTACTGCCACAACTTGAGGGAGTACACAACATATTCCATGTGTCTATGTCTAAAAGGAATGTCCACGACCCTTATCACATTATCCACCATGATGACTTAATCATGCAGAGAAACTTGACGTACGAGTGATATTGGACAAGGAGGTTCCACAACTTAGGAATAAAACTATTCCTATGGTCAAGGTTCAATGGCACGAATACCTAGAACAAGAAGCAACATGGGAAATGGAGGAGTCAATACGACAGAGAGTTCTGGGGTTACTTCCCAGTAAGTGGTTCTGCCCCTTCTATTCATGCTATTGCTATGAATTTAAGGACCAAATTCTTTTAAGTGTGGGTGTTTGTAGCTCCCCAAAAACTTGAAAACAATAAAAATAAAATATCAAAATTTAAAACAAAAGCTTATGATTATGACGATAAATAATTGTATGTATAAATAATAAGTCAAATAGAGCTATTGGGCCAATAGTAGTACAAACAAAGAGAAATAATGTTGGAAATTCACAATAGTCTCACACTCAATTGTAATATAGGTCATTATGTCCAAACATGATATATTTGAGCAAGAATAGGTGTCTAACCCTAAGCCCATTATGTGAACACAAATTTTCTCTCTAATACCTTCCCATTAGAGTTGGGATTAATGAGGAAATAGTCTATTGGAGGTTCTATCTATGGTAGGACTCCTACCATGAGTTTAGGAAACCCAAAACTTGGAATCTAGCAACCCTAGCCATATATAATCATATTAACTCCTTTTTGGCCGTCCCCATACATCCCCCTTCGTTGCTGGACATGGGAAGAACATCTAGAAGCTAGGAGGAAGATCCTAAAGCTTAGATTCGTGGAGTTTTTTGTCCTCTCGACCTATAGGAACTAGAGAGTTCGAAGTGCTTAAAAGTAGGTAATCTCAGATACAAAGTAAGCAAATCATATACCATCTGAAAGCTCGTCGAGTCCACTTTCATGTGAACATATTTTGCCCAATTTTCATGGAGTATGTTGCATGTATTAAATGTTTTTTTATCATCGCACAACTGTAGGGCTTTTCTTGTTCTTCTCTTAAATCAAGCATCCCTAGGTCATTTTGATTCAAACAAAGCCGTAGTGTTGTTCTATTTTGAGTTCCCAACAACTTGCATGTAGAGGGTCACATCTAAAAATCCCTAGAAGTCCATGTTTTAAGCCAAACCATGATCGAGGGTCGAGTTTTTGCAAGTTTAGGTGGAAACCCTAAATCGTGTCCAGACCAATGGATGCGATTTAGGATATCCAAAACACGTCCACTTGAAAAGATGTGATTCACTTCTAAATATGTCGTACCATGTTGATGTGATTCATAGTAAATTTGTTGGATTATGGGGTCCAGCAACTCCCTTAGAGATTCTCTATTACTACATGCTAGCCGGAGATCAAGTGTGTGTCGTGGCATCTGTAACATCCTTCCCTTCTTGGTCAGCCACCTTCTATTGAAGGTAGCGACGTATCGGGTCATCGCCTTCTGAAGGCAACTGGATGTCTATCGCATTTTGCTCTTGAACGCGACGAGCATGTCGTCGCGTTCACCTTCTGACCACATCATGTATTTTGTCGTCTTGCTGCCGAGACAGTTGGGACACATGTCAAGGTACTATCAGATGAAAGTGAGATGTCTGGCATCACGTTCATGGTGTTAGGCCTGTGAGGGTGACACGTGGTAGGTCCGATGGTCAGGTTTGACCATGACTTTGGGATTGCGACAAGTTGGCCATCGTGCTCATTACTGAACGCAACCACCAAGCTATCGCGTTCTCAGGTCCATGGCATATATAGGCAAGGCCATCAAATCCTTCTTCTTCTCCCCCTTTCTCCTTCTACTTCTCCTTCATCCGACCCCCCTCTGTGTGAGACCTCTCCATGGGGAGCTTGTGAGAGTGCTGGTAGCTTGTGCATGGCGGCATCCTTCTCCGGCATGTGACTTCTTCTCCGACGTGTAGGAGGATGTACATTGCTCGTGGACGGCATGAGCGTGGAGCTTGGAGCGAGGAGGAGTTAGCCATGCATACGAGAAGACCCCAATGGGTTGGCCATTCTATTTGAGGTAGGGACCCATATCTTTCCCCCTAGTTCTATCATGCTAGGACTACCTTCCCCTTCTCCAAGCCCTTGTAGATTCATGCTAGGTGTGTATGATGCATGTTTGACTTCTTGAGCTTGTGTTGGGGTTTGGGGGTTTGAGAGTTATCATGATGTGCATGTGAGGTTTTTGGAGTGTATATGCATATCCTTGACATGCATGGGTGTGAATGAGGGTGGTTTGTTCCTCTAGCATATGTTTACATCATTCTCCAAGCTCCCCTCCCTCTGTGTACATTGCCTCCCTCTGTGTACATTGGATTTACCATTTAGAGGCGTTTTGGGAGGCCTTGGGTTAGCACCCAAGTCTCTGTCTGTGGTCTCGACAAGGTTCTTGTCGCGACCCAGAACACGATATGTCCCCCCGTGTCCTTCTTCTGACCCAATTTGTCTGTGGGGTTGTGGGAGGTCTCGGGTAGGCACCCAGTCTTCTGTTTGTGGTCACGACTAGGTTGGTGTCGTGACCTTGATCGCGACACTTCCCCCGTCACCTTCAAACCCAGGTCGTGACAGGTTGGGTGTCGCCTACAAGTGGCGACAGACTCTATGTCGCCTCCTCTAAGAAAACAATAGTAACCCTATCACCTTCTCAGACAGAGAGTGACTGGAAACCTATTCTGAGTTTTCTTTCTGTTGCATCTCCGGTTTCTTGGCACCTGCGTTGTTCCTAGCATGTTCCTACACTAGTCATTCGCCCGGTGCTAGGCACTAGAGGGCTTGTTTTGTGAGTGGTTGTTACCGTTACCTGGGACCCCCCGTCTCCTCACACTGGTTGAGGGAGTTCTCTTGGTGGTGGGAGTGCTCGAGTTATGGACTCTAGAGCTAAGGGGAAAATAGTGGGGACAGTGGCATAGAGTCTCTTGCAGAGCTCTCTTAGCTGAGTCTGGTACGTTGAGGTCGTTCAAGCGTTCTTCCAATGCAGATCAACTAGTCCTTCTCACTGCCTCACTCTACATGGTTCTAGTACCACTTAGAGGGGCCAAGCATGGGACCATAGTCCGGCCAGACTACGAAAATTGTTTGGTTACTTTTAGTTCCGCGTCTCACTCCAACGGGAGGTGGTACACATGGACTGGTGGTTGAGGGTAAGGCGCACGGCGCTCCTGATCGGTTGACTAGTGGTAGTTGTTCTGTGTCTAGTGTCTTTGTCTAGACAGTTGCTCTCTGTCTGTGTTTGTAGCCTTGGGGTTCATCCCAGTGTCGTGGTTTACTTCCAGTCCCGACGTGTTTAGACCGATGACCGTGTAGTTTACTTTACGTTTCCACACTTACTCTGTTAGTAGAATAGATTAACTTGCTTA
Organism: Colocasia esculenta; assembly: GCA_014218235.1. Taxonomy (NCBI): domain Eukaryota; kingdom Viridiplantae; phylum Streptophyta; class Magnoliopsida; order Alismatales; family Araceae; genus Colocasia; species Colocasia esculenta. Next base: position 23,705,742 of record CM024765.1, on the reverse strand, counting down.
ATTTCTATTAAAACCATATATCTATTGTACTTGTTAGAACCAGTGGGATATTGGTAGTTCCTACTGGGCTTCTTCGTGAAGCTCATTCCCTCCTTTTCAGGTGAGACCTCACAGTAACACCTTCCACAGCGGGCTGAAGAGACCGGGCCGTAGTAGACAGCATCTTCCATGAGCAGTGTTCCTCTGTATTTGTGACTCTTCAACCTTGGGGTATGCCCCTAAGGGATCTGTTATCCCCTTTTCTTTCAGCACTTGTACTTGTTACTTGAGACTATACTAGATTTGTACTTGTGGTGGACTCTTTCTTTCACTGGTTAGTACATTTTTAGTGCTTGTTGTCATTAATTAATTCCTTTACATATCTTGTTAGACTAGTCCATTTTCCCTTCCTGGTCTTCAGATCAGTGGGTGGCGGTGCCGGTGGTCAAATTCTCGATGGAAGCCGGGGTCCAGGCATCAGGGCCGTTATAGTGGTATCAGAGCAAGGGGTCCACAAGACTTGTAATGGAAGTAAGGGACGATGCAAAGTCCCATAGGAAGTACAAGTAACACTGCTAGCCGTCGGATTAATCTATTAACTTGAAGGGGCATTGTTCAATTGAAGGGGTCAACCCACGAGTGGTGGAGGACTCAAAGGAAGACTTGTTTCCAGGGTAGGAGGTTACATCATATCACTTGAGAGTAGTTCTTGGAGGTCTTCCACGGGGAGCACTTCCCCGACTACGCGCGTGTGAGAGGAGGGACTAGTTGCACGAGTTAGAACAGGGAGAGCAGACTATGGTGTAGTACCACCAGAGGTTTGTACAGATTTTGCGGTACATTCCTCACGTAGCCACTAGTGAGCAGGCTCGTACTGAGTGGTTCATTAGTGGGTTATGATCAGAGTTGAGGTGGGCCATGGCTGGCCACCTTTGTGACACCTTGGCATTAGAAGTGGCCAGAGCTATCCCCTTGGAGAGGGTGTCTCATTTCCAGCCACAGCAGGGAGGAGGTTTGGCGAGGTCTACCTCGTACCAGCACCCTTCAGGCAGCCAAGGGAGTGTATCATTCTCTTCTTCTTCGGGCACAAGCGGCATTGGCCTACGCTTGAAGTTTAAGAAGATGATCACTCGAGGGGGTAGACGGCATCCCCAGTAGCTGTAGTACTGACGTCAGCCAGAGGTTGTGAAGTAGTCAGTGTAGCAGGGGGCAGAGCAGAGTCAGTAGGACATAGCTTGTTTTCACTGCGGGCAGCCAGGTCACTTCAGGAGGGAATGTCCATTGTGGTAGGGGCAGTAGCAGTTAGCACCACCAAAGTACTCACATTAAGCACCGTAGATGTAGTACCCTCCACCCTAGTAGGCATAGCATCAACAGCAACACCAGGGACAGTTTCAACCACCTCAGCAGTACGAGCAGTACCAGTAGCCACCGCACCAGTAGCAGCCACAGCGAGGTCGTGGTCGTGCATGCGTGATAAACATCACTAGAGAAGAGGTGGAGGCCTCTAATCTGGTCATCGGTATGGTTCCTATACTTGGTAGAGCTGCTTGTGTTTTGATTGATCTCGATGCTACACATTGTTTTGCTTTAGAGGAGTTCTTTGGTTCTCTTACCGAGTTTGCTCTGGAGAGGGCCTGTGACCTAGAAGTTGAGCTTCCGGCGGGTGACTACGTGTGTACTCTGGGATACCTAGAGGGTGTCACCGTCGTGGTACAGGGCCATCTTCTACCAACCAGACTATTTGCCTTATAGATCCATGACTTTGATGCCATCCTTGGCATGGATTGGTTGGAGGCACACTCTGCATTGGTGGACTTTCAGCGAAAAATCGTGCGGTTCAAGATACCTAGAGCACCTATGCTTTGCTTTCGGGGTACATGGACTACCCACCAACCCTTTGTTTTTTTCTGTAGAGCTCTACACCTGATCCAAGATGGTTGTATAGCATATCTTGCTTCTATGGGTTTCTCGAATTCTGGCGAGTTGTCTATTTCAGATGTGCCTATTGTGTGTGATTATGCTGATGTGTTTTCGGAGGATCTATCTGGTTTACCGCTGGAGCAGGAGGTAGATTTCTCCATTGAGTTATTTTCGGGGACGATGCCCATGTCCAAGGCACCGTACTGGATGGCACCGGAGGAGCTGTTGGAGCTGAAGTGCCAACTTGATGAGTTACTCGAGAAGGGCTTCATTCATCCAAGCCGTTCACCTTGGGGTGCGTCAATCTTGTTTGTGAGGAAGAAGGATGTCAGTTTAAGGATGTGCATTGATTATCGACAGTTGAACCAGGTTACAGTGAAGAACAAGTATCCATTACCTAGAATCGATGATTTGTTTGACCAGTTGCAGTCTGCTTCAGTGTTCTCAAGATTGATTTGAGGTTAGGTTACTATCAGTTGACGATAAGGGTATCACGTCCCGTCATTTAGTATAACTATAAATGTCGGAATGTGAACAAATGAGAAATCAAGAGTAAATTTTGAACTATTTGAGCAACAAATTGCTCAGGAGCTCTACTAGATAAAAATTTAATAACTATCACTCTATGAATATTACAAGGTTTCCAATTTACAATCTCAAAAGTAAAATGCCGCCAAGGTTGGTCTCTCCACACACATATCCCGATGTCCTACTTTCTAGAACTGTAGATACCTGAAAAAAAAATAGGATTTTGTGAGCTAACTAGCCCAGTAGGATTCAAATTCTCAAATCAAAAGATTAAATTGTATGATGATCAAGGAAAAGACTTGACTGATATCAAAGACAAACGAACAAGTATCTTAACATGATAGTGAAATTGGAACAGTAGTACTGAAATACAAAATGTGCTCAGGAATTCACAGTGAATCTCATAGTCTGGTTCATATATAAATTCTCACAGAACAGGTAACATGATGACCATAATCAAACAGGTATTGATGCAATGCCAAACATCCTAGTATCCTTTATCATTCCGCGCGGCCCGTAAATGAATTCGTGTGCTCCTCCCAGGACTGGACCAACCCTATTTGCACAGGCATAATAATCATGTGGGGTCCAAGGACCCAATAACTGTCATCATAACTTATTCATAACCAACAGGGGTACTCAAATATCCAGACTCCCAAGAAATCAGGTTTATGAACTCAAGTTACTGAACATAAGGAGTTTTAATCAGTGGGACAACACTTGTATTTGGAAATCTCAAGAGTAATTCAAGGAAGGATAAAGGACACAATGTGGTTGATCTCTGTAGTGGTATAACAGTAAATTACTAGGAGAAAGAAGATGGTAGCTTGCTAGGCTAATATGATGAAGTTTCAACAAGAGTTTGTACACAGAAGGATGTTGGAACACTGGCTAGGATAGCATGTGTCGACAGCCTAGAGGTCACTGTCGACAGGCGATGGGTTCCAGAACCAGTTTTCTGGGTTGGGATAGTACCTGTCGACAGGTAGATTCTATCTGTCGACAGGTATAGTGTAAATTTCCAGAAAACATACAGAATCACCACGGGATACTCTACTAAAGGTTCTTATGATTCCTACCATGCTTGACAACATCAAAAGGATCTAATATATATTTCTAAACATTACTGATATGAAGGAAACAAGAGGTAGAATAGAGGTGTCTTGTAGCATGGAAACTTAAGGTAAGATGATAACTAAAAGTTCAACTTCTCCTAACCAACAATTTCCTGTATATATTAGGATGAGTTTCTCTATAACATAAATATGGTTACAAGAAATAGAACAAGACTTCTATGGGTGTTTTCAAAAATTGAGTCAAGTATAAGTACATGGAAAACACCTAATCATGAGGCTCTTGAGCAAGAATAGGAAACAAGAATGAGAAGAGAGAAAGAAGAAGTAATCCTACACATGTTTGGCCAAGAATTTAGACAACGAAGTACTGGGTATACAATTCATCTAGACAACACTTGCTAAAACATGTTTACAGAAGATTATCACACTGTTCTAAGGATGGTTTACAAGATAAACGACAGACTTGTACGTGGTCAAGAACTTCTAGGAGTAAATGTGCATTGTTGCACTGTGACCATCTCCATCGAGTTTAACTATCGGATTCCTTTCTCTCTCTAGAATCCTAGAGAGAGAAGCTCTGGACCTATTGCGTTTTTGCACTGGTTGGCTTCCTAGCCGCCGGCCCTAGGGGCCTGGCCGGCCATGGCTGCCGAGGGGGTGGCCGCGCCCTTGGCCCCTCCCAGCGGTCTCTCCTTTGCAAGGGCTGTCGCTGCTTCCCTGGAGTTGCCGCCGATTCCCACCAAAGTGCATGTCCCAGCGTATACGAATAAAGGAGAACCTGCAGCTTTTTTCACCAAGGAGGAGATGGATGCTTCGCTCCTTCCCTTTCAGTTCTCGGTGGTGGCAAAGACAGCTTTCAGAAGACCTCCAGTTCCTGAGATCCGATCTCATCTTGTGTCAAGATGTAACCTGCAAGATCCCTTTCTCATCAGCGCCCTGGATAACTATCATCTTCTCTTCCACTTTAAATGCAATGAGGATTATTTAAGAGTGCTTCTATGTGAATCTATCTACGTTCAAGGTAAGTTATTTCGATTCTTTAAATGAACCCCGATGTTCAAACTCTTAAAGGAGCCCTCTATCCTTCCGGTCTGGATCGCGTTCCCGGCGTTACCTGTCAATCTTTATCAGAAGAGCCTTCTTTCTTCTATTGCGGCCAACATGGGACCTGTTCTTCAAGTTGCGCACGCAACGGAATTACTTCTCAATACTAAGGCGGCAAGGGTTTGTGTGGAGATTGATCTGCTTAAACCAAGGCCAGACAGAGTCTGGATTGGGATGGGAGACCTGGGCGGGTACTGGCAAGAAGTTACTTATCTTAATATTCCTGAATACTGCTGTTCTTTCTTTCGGCTGGGTCATGGTAAAGATCGATGCCGAATGGTTGGTGATGATCTTCATGAGCACAAACGACCTAATCAATCCAGATGAATAGAAAGGAAAACTAATGGTGTTTGGGTTCTTGTTACTGAAGGCGAGGCTGTCCATCCTGGGTCGAGTTCAGCTGCCACTGTGGCCAACATTTCGTGTGATGATCATGAGATTCTACAGGAGACTGGTAACACGTTAGAGGTGCATGTGAAGAAAACCACGTGTGATGAGCATGGGATCCAAGAACAGCCGTAAGGTACTAGCATCGTGGTAGAGTTGCATGGGAACTCTAGTGATCTTGGAACCGCTATCAATATGGCGGCTGTGCAATCCCAACCCCTTACTGCTGTTCCTCGAGAGTTACCTAACTCTGCTGGGGTCATAAATGATGAGAATATTCTGGAGGGAGGATTTAAGGGAGCGACTTTATTGCTTGTGGATAGGTTACATGGCTGCTCACATCAGAACGATGTTATTCTGGATGATGTTTATCGACCGCTGGGAAACGATGATCTACAAGGTCTGCAGGATCGTGGCGCTGGGTTGGACACGACTACGTTGGCTTGCATGGATAATCAACTTATTCCGTCTAACCAAGTGGTTGTGGATGAGGTTGGGAAGGTTTGAAAGGATCGGGTTATCACTAGAGCTCAGGCTCGCTCGGAGGATGGAGGTAAGGACCCGTTGTTGCAATGAATTCAGCCATTTTTTGGAACATTAGGGGAATTGGAAATACGTCTTCCTGCAGGAGTCTCCAAAAACTGGTTTCTCAGTTCCGTCCGTCTCTTGTGGCTATCATGGAGCCTAAATAATCCTTAAATAGGGCGTCCAGGATTTCAGTTAAATTGAAGTTGGATAATTATGCTGGCAACATGGATCAAGACTCTAAAATCTGGGTTTTCTGGGACTCGGGTTTTCCTTTTACTGTGGTCGCTTCATCAGATCAATTTATCACTCTGGGGTTGTCTTCTACGGCAGGGTATTCTTGTTATATCACCTGTATTTATGCTTCTTGTGACTATGCTCGTCGACGAAATCTGTTTGCTGATCTTCAGCAATTTGCTATGTCGGTGGATGTTCCGTGGTTAATTGGTGGAGACTTCAACTGCATTGTTAATCCGTCTGAAAAGATAGGCAGATCTTTTGGTAGTATTACTGGGATTATTGACTTTAATGCTTTCATTGCTGCTGTTGGTCTCCTTGATGCTGGATTTTTGGGATCTACTTTTACCTGGAGTAACAATAGAACTGGTGCTGCTAATATTCATGCCCGGCTGGATCGTGTTATGGTTAATGATAGGTGGCAGGACTCTTGGCCGGATTTGATGGTTACTCATCTTCGGCGTGGCCCCTCTGACCATTGTCCTTTATCAATTTCTACTGCTCCGACTAATCGTGGGCCTAGCCGTTTCATCTTTCAAAATATGTGGACCTCTAGTGATTATTTCATGGCTGTTGTGGAGGATGCGTGGAGAAAAGGTGTTTCTAATCAAATTAATCCTCTCATCCGCCTCCAAGTGAAGCTCAAGGAAGTGAAGAATGCTCTTAAATACTGGAACAAAAATGTGTTTGGCAATGTCACTTAGATGGTGACCGTGGCATTGGAAGATGTGTACAGATCTCAACTCGCCTTTGACTCCTTCCCCTCGGAGGAGAACAGATCTGACTTGGCGGCTGCGAATGCGACTCTTAATATTGCTTTAAATAGAGAAGAGGTTTTATGGAAGCAGAAATCAAGGGTTGACTGGCTGGCTAATGGTGAAAGAAATACTTCATTCTATCATACTACAGTTAAATGCAACAGGAGGAAGGGTTTCATCCACAGGCTGAAATGTGGTGTTAGCGATCAATGGTGCATGGATCAGGATGTGATGAGAAATGAAGCTATTAAATTCTTTCAGGATCTTCTAACATCGGAGGAGCATGTTGTGCAGGACAGCTTATTGAGTTCCATTCCGGAACTCATCACGCCAGCTCAGAACGCCATGTTATGTGCTGAACCTACGGAGGAGGAGGTGAAGGGTATTGTATTCTCAATGAATGGAAACAGTGTGCCTGGGCCTGATGGATTTTCTGGCCTATTTTATACTAACTGCTGGTCTATTATTGGTTCGGATGTTCTGGCTACGGTTCAGGGATTTTTTGCTGGTTTTGGTTTGCCACGGGGGCTATCTTCTTCCATTATCACTCTTGTTCCGAAAGTTGATGAGCCTAGATCCTTCAGCGATTTTAGGCCTATAAACCTGTGTAACTTTCTATACAAGATTATTACCAAGGTTTTCTGTGATAGGCTAACTCCTATTCTGCCATTGATCATTTCGGATGAACAAAGTGCTTTTTTTAAAGGAAGGTCTATTCTTGATAATGCCTCCCTTGCCAGGCATATTTTGAGGGATATTGATCGTAAAGTCAGAGGGCACAATATTTTATTCAAACTAGATATGGCCAAAGCTTATGACCGTATGGAATGGGACTTTATCTTGTAGGTTATGAATAAGTTTGGGTTCTCCACCAGGTTCACCTCCTATATCGGTATGGCATTATCCAATTGCTGGTCCTCTATTAATTTTAATGGATCTCTGGTTGGTTTTTTCAAGTCTACCAGGGGTATTCTCCAGGGTGACCCGTTGGCTCCTATTTTGTTTATCATTGCCTCGGAAGTGCTCAATAGAGGTCTGAGCAGCCTCTTCAACAATGGAATGCTGCATTATTTTAGCGAACCGAGGGGAGGTCTGAAGGTTTCGCATCATTTGTATGCCGATGATACACTCATCTTTATGAATGCAGGTATTAGAAATGTCAAGAATTTGCTGTCTTTCCTCCAAGCATATGAGAGGAGTTCTGGGCAAAAAGTTAATCCTGGTAAAAGTTGTTTCCAAATATCTTCCAAGGCGCCTCATTTGCTGGTCTCCAGATATCGGCTCTGACTGGTTATAGAAGCCATAATGGTAGTATGACTTACCTGGGTATTCCTTTGAAATCTGGGAGGCTCAAAGTGCAGGATTTCAAATTTCTGGTGGACAAAGTTACGCACAAATTGGAAGGTTGGAGGGCTAACATTCTTACCCAAGCTTGTCGGGCTGTCCTCATCAGATCGGTTTTGCAGAGCATCCCGATTTATTTGGCTAGCTCTATATCTATTCCTAAGTCCATCTGTAATCAAATCAATCGGATATGCGCCAACTTTTTCTGGAGGGGGGCGGATGGCCTTCAGCGACGTCATTGGGTGGCTTGGAGTAATTTGCAAAAGCCGATTGATGAGGGAGGTCTTAACTTCAGGAACTTGGAAACTTTGCAGGTGGCGATGGATGCTAAACAATTATGGAATATTGCCCATGGTACTTCTCTCTGGTGTGTATATGCCAAGCAACGTTTCCTTAATAACTCTCACCTGCGAGATATTCTTTCTCCCTTTCCCTTTGGGGTCTCCAAGTAGGTCTTCTCTCAAGCTAAGGAGATTGTTTTGGCCCACACCAGATGGGTGGATGGGGATGGCTCTTCAGTGGATTTCTTTAGAGATAAATGGATTGGCGACGGTTCTATATTGCAAGGAATGAGGAATAGGGTGGTTTTTAACCAGCAGTGTCCATCTATGTCTGTGAGGGATATGTCTACGGAGGAGAATCATATTGTGTGGGATTATCTGGGTGTCACTCCCATCCAGGTGCAGTTGCTTCTTTCTACTCAAGCTGACAAATTTATTTGGGAAGGGAATGCCATGGGCGTTTTCACTGTCAAATCAGCTTATTTTCTTGCCTCTGCGCCGGGGCTTAGACGTAGTAGCTTAAATAAAATTTGGCACCATGTTATTCCTCCTCGTTCTGCTATGTTTGTGTGGAAGATCCTTCAGAGGGTGATCCCAGTAGACTCCCTAATCATGGAGTGTGGGATCTCTATGGCTTCTCAATGTGTCTGCTGTGAGAATCATCATGTGGAAACCCTTGATCATCTTTTCATCTCCAGTGATATGGCTCAGGAATTATGGAGGTGGGTGGCGCCTTTGCTGCACAACAATATTACTTGGAGTCCTCATGTTACCTCCAGATGTTGGAGTATCATTGACACCTCTAACATGAACTCAGCTTATCATTTTTTTGGTCTAGCTACCTGTATCTTTATGCTTTGGGAAATATGGAAATTTAGATGCACAGCTCGTATGGAAGGTTCCTTGCGGACAATTGAGGATGTTAAGAGCGCCATTCTGTCCAACGTGCACAGGATCAGTGGATCTGTGAAGTTTTCTCGTCCTATTTCTACTACCCAGGCTGGCTCCCTTCTCCTTTTTAATATCAAGCCTTGTATTAATGTCAAGATTCCTCTGATGGTTAAATGGATACCTCCTGCTATCCACCTTGGGCTTAATGTTGATGGGGCCTCCAAAGGCAATCCTGGTATATGTGGCGGTGGTGGCTGTTTTCGGGACTGCCAGGGTCGGTTCATCTGTGGCTTTGCTTTTTATTATGGTATTGGTTCAAGTATATTGGCTGAGGCTCGTGCCATCCATGATGGTCTTCGTCTGGCACTTGAAAGGCGCCTACCTATCTCCATATTATATTCTGATTCTGCGCTCATGGTTCGAGCTGTTGCAAATTGTCAATGTCCTCATTGGTCGATTTTTCCTTGGTGGAGGGGTATTTGCAACATGGTTCGCTTACTTCATCCAAATATCTAGCACACATATCGGGAGGGCAATCAGGTTGCAGACTCATTAGCCAACCATGCATGTTATCAGGAGGCCAGTTTTGTTTTTTCAGATTTTAAGTGTCTTCCAGCCAGCTCTAGGGGTGCTATTATTGTTGATAAAGCTGGGCTGCCTAGTTTTCGCTTAACATAGTTCCTGTTCGTTGGAGATTGTTTTTCTTTGTCTGGTGGTGTCACTTTGGAGTCGGATGTTCTTTGTACTCATCTTATTATGAAATAAAATTTTTTCCTTTGATGGCTCGCCTGGTGGAGTGAGAACATCTTCTCCTGCTGGGAGGGGGGTGCACTCTGCTGGCCGCTGAACCATTGGAGGCGTTTCTCTTAAAAAAAAAAAAAAGGTCAAGAACTTCTTAGCCAAAGTAGAAGGCAAGAATGGAGGAAGAAGAAAGAACCAAAGAGAAGAGAGAATGAATCCTACCTTCTCTTGATGGATAATACTTTCACTCCGATGGCCTACAGTTGATGGAAGGAAATGGAGCCAAGGGTGCAACATAATAGTCCCCAGTAGCTCACAACACCTCCGATGGAAGCAATGGAAGCAGCAGCACACAGCAGTAGGAGTGGCTTCTTCTAAACAAAGGAGTAGCTCCAGCAGCTCCCACAGCAATAGCTCCAGCAGCAAGAAGCAGAAGGAGATGAGAGCAAGAAGTGGAAGGTTTGTACGAAGGGGTGAGGGGTGTTTTTATAACCTAGCAGGCCTCCCCATGCACGATGGCACGTCGGCCATCAAGGTGTCACTGTAGAAACCATTTGGTTTCCATGGCAACACGTCTCACATGTATGCTCTTCAAAGCTTACACCTATAGGGTTGACGTGTAGGCCTCACACCAAGGTAAGGTGGCTCACACAGCCCCTAACACGTAGGCAAATAAAATTACCCAGAAAATCACCACCGTAAATAGCCCCTAATTCGGCTGGCCCAAAGATCCTCATGTAAACGTATTCAAATGATGTCCATTTGTGTTGAAATTTCAGCCATAGGCTAATGTAATGGTTTTACAAATTATGGTGATTTTATTTTAATTTTTAGAATTTATTTTGTACTAGGTGAAAAATCACCCGAAAAATAGTCACGTCGACTTATCCACGAAGTCCGCATGCCGAAAAATTTGGATATTTATATTTATGAGATCTTCACATTTTTCTGGAAATTATGGTGTTCTCAGATTTCATTTTTGTTACAGTTTTTCAGTGTCACCCTGTGGGAGCGTGCACGTCCGAGTACGACACTGGGAAAACGTTCATTAATGCTACACATTCCCAAATATCAATTAATTCAACCTAAGAATAATGGTTAAGTCTCAAACCTTATTTTTCAAGTTTCTCAACTAAATAAAAAAATTCGGGGTGTTACAACTCTCCCCCACTAAACAGAGTTTGGTCCTCCAAACTTCTTGACTAGTTTGGATGGATCACAAAGATGTAAGTTTTTAGTCTTTGAAACTTTATCTAATCCAGATTAGTTTCACCAATCCCGTCATGATTATTATGTCATACGATGTCTACACTCTCTATATAATCGTATCACCGTTAGTTGATGGGGATCTAAATATTAGCATCTTTAGATATTAAAGAGCCATGTTGTGATTATGGGTTCAATTAGATACAACCTTCACTATGTTCTTTATCACTGGCAGTAGTATATCATACTCAAAGTCTCCCCCACTAAGGAATAACCTTACTCCTTAGAGAGTTATGTAATTACATCTTTCCTTGAGAAGGGTAATAAAGTATGACAAGAATGATGAGTATTATCAATATAATGATAAACAACAAAGATTTTATTTAACTCATAAAGTTTCTAGTTATTTGATACATTAACCTCCATAATTAAATGATGTCTTTTCCTTATAGGATTTTGAGATATGACAGATGATTTATGTTGTGTTCCTGGTTTTGATATATCAAGCAAAATGTAATAAATATCTAGCACAAGTCTCTTATATCATAAGAAAAATTCATATGATCAAAGACTCTTTTTATTAGGTTACTTCATAGGTAGACTTACAGGCATACAAGTAATAGTGAGTGAGCTACTGACGTTTGGTGATGCCTATGAGTCAACTATATTCAAATGATAAGTCAATGCTTGATGGATTTTCTATATTGCTGAAGTTCAAAGTATCGCCTTAGATTGACACTACATGGAAATCAGGTTGGCACTAATCAAGTTTCTCGTTAATGCTTAGAGAAAAATACGGCTTGAGGTTAACTTCAAATGGAGGTTAGGTTGACTTTACCAATATGCAAGGTTAACACTAAGATACTACAAGATCGACTCTACATGATAGATAGTTAGTCAAAACTGTTATTCCTGAGTGAGGTCAACTCTAGAAGACATTAATCCTTCTGTTACAGTCGGAAAAAGAATTTGATGAGTTCAGGCCTATAAAGGATGTAATTGGAAGTTCAAGAAGTTATCTGACTAAAGCCAAACTTTACGGTGAAGTATTTGCATATACTTGCTTTTCTTCAAAGATCTCCCTAGTTTGATATTTTCCTACTTCTTTTCTTCACTAATTTGTTTGATTGTCTACTCTAATAGAAGTAAACATATTCAATCCTACACTGTGTGTATAAGGTTTGTGAGATTTAAATCAATCTTAAAATTTTGAGTCATCAATTGTGTGAGTGTTCCACATACTTGACTTATTAAAGAGTCTTACTTGGTTTTAGTGAGAGATGGATGTAAATGAGGATTTAATGATTCATCTCAGTGGTATAATAATTTAGAATTTAAGAGAATAAGAAAGTCAACGAAGAATACATCACGAGGATAGTCATGAAATCTATATATCGATTGAACCATTCATTTACTAATTCTTATTTAGAGTTGGAGATAATTACATATCAAGGTAAAAGTCATATTAAGGTAAAATAAGGAATGATTATGTTTGACTTTTCCTTCAGTAAGAGAGGGCTCCCTTGGAGAAGTCATATGTGTGTTTATCATTTTTCATCGGACCTTGGATTCTTAGCATTCTACTAGGTTTTTTGAATTATGAGATTTTCAGGTAGGTCAAATTGTAAGAAATTAGAAAGACGCTATTTTGATGGAATCACAAAAATCATGTTTTTCTTCTTCTGTGGAAGAGTTGACTTTTTATTGGTAAGAGATATGATTTTTCTGTTATTTTTATTGAATTCAAATGGGGGGTACTTCCTTATTTACATGTAATATCTTAAGTAAATGAAACATCAAATTATAACATTTACTGAAGTTCTACAGGGTGCTTGCTGACTCTTCTGACTGAACCTGCTGACACTTCTGACTGAAGAAGGACAAGTTCATCACAAACTGGTATCTGTCGACAACTAGGAAGTGGCTGCCGACAGCTACTGTCCTCCCAGAACCAATTTCTGGGGTCTGACACTATCAGTCGACAGACCAGAGTCGGTTGTCGACAGGCGAGGAACATCTATCGAGAGGTCAAGGCTATCTGTCGACAGCTACTGTCAGTTCTGCATTTCTGGGTTCTGGAAGCATGATACCTATCGACAGGTAAGTGGTGGCTGTCGACAGGTGTGATCTAAACTTCCAGGAATGTTGAAAAACTACCATAGGAAATTCTACCAAGTGTTCCTATTAATCTTTACATGATTGACAACATCAAAAGAGTATTGTTTCCAGTTCTAAACACCACTTTCCATGAGGGAAACAAGTAGAACAATAGGTATATATTGTGGCATGTAAATCTGAGGAAAAATGACAGCTAGAAGTGCAACACTTCCTGACAACATTTTCTTGCTTCTAATGGGATGAGTTTCATGATATGCTTGAATCATAGCACAAACTCTAGCTAAAACATGATTACAAGGAATAAAGCAACACATCTATGGTTGTTTCAAGTGTGTGTACTTGGTAAACACTTTAATCATGAAGTTCTTGTGTAGGAATAAGAAGCAAGAATAGAAGAAGGAAATCAAAGGAAGGTGAGTTCTAAAGAACATGAAACAATTAGTACATATGAGTTATGCAAATGGAGAACCCACAAGCATGAAATTATGGAAGTGGAGATGAATCGTAGGAAGGAAACTATCTCTAGATATTCCATTCATACTCAATACAATCTATATCCAACTTTTACCTATCTAGCTTAACCTCAGGCTTTCTACCCATCCTCACAGGTCACTACAGGATGTTGAAGACCAATAACTATTTGAATCCTCAACCAATGCTTTGATACCATTCTGTCACGTCCCGTCATTTAATATAACTATAAATACTGGAACGTGAACGAACGAGAAATCAAGAGTAAATTTTGAACTATTTGAGCAACAAATTGCTCAGGAGCTCTACTAGATAAAAATTTAATAACTGTCACTCTATGAATATTACAAGGTTTCCAATTTACAATCTCAAAAGTAAAATGCCGTCAAGGTTGGTCTCTCCACACACATATCCCGATGTCCTGCTTTCTGAACTGTAGATACCTGAAAAAAAATAGGATTTTGTAAGCTAACTAGCCCAGTAGGATTCAAATTCTCAAATCAAAAGATTAAATTGTATGATGATCAAGGAAAAGACTTGACTAATATCAAACATGAACGAACAAGTATCATAACATGATAGTGAAATTGGAACAGTAGTACTGAAATACAAAATGTGCTCAAGAATTCACAGTGAATCTCATAGTCTGGTTCATATATAAATTCTCATAGGATAGGTAACATGATGACCATAATCAAATAGGTATTGATGCAATGCCAAACATCCTGGTATCCTTTATCATTCCGCGCGGCCCGTAAATGAATTCGGGTGCTCCTCCCAGGACCGGACCAGCCCTATTTGCACAGGCATAATAATCATGTAGGGCCCAAGGACCCAATAACTATCATCATAACTTATTCATAACCAACATCGGTACTCAAATATCCAGACTCTCATGAAATCAGGTTTATGAACTCAACTTACTGAACATAGGGAGTTTTAATCAGTAAGATAGTACTTGTATTTGGAAATCTCAAGAGTAATTCAAGGAAGGATAAAGGACACAATGTGGTTGATATCTGTAGTGGTATAACAGTAAATTACTAGGGGAAAGAAGATGGTAGCTTGCTAGGCTAATAGGATGAAGTTTCAACAAGAGTTTGTACACAGAAGGATGTTGGAACACATGCTAGGATAGCATGTGTCGACAGCCTAGTGGTCGTTGTCGACAGGTGATGGGTTCTAGAACCAATTTTCTGGGTTGGCATAGTACCTGTCGACAGGTAGATTCTATCTGTCGACAGATATAGTGTAAATTTCCAGAAAACATACAGAATCACCACGGGATACTCTACTAAAGGTTCTTATGATTCCTACCATGCTTGACAACATCAAAAGGATCTGATATATATTTCTAAACATTACTGATATGAAGGAAACAAGAGGTACAATAGAGGTGTCTTGTAGCATGGAAACTTAAGGTAAGATGATAACTAAAAGTACAACTTCTCCTAACCAACAATTTCCTATATATATTAGGATGAGTTTCTCTATAACATAAACATGGTTACAAGAAATAGAACAAGACTTCTATGGGTGTTTTCAAAAATTGAGTCAAGTATAAGTACATGGAAAAAACCTAATCATGAGGCTCTTGAGCAAGAATAGGAAATAAGAATGAGAAGAGAGAAAGAAGAAGTAATCCTACACATGTTTGGCCAATAATTTAGACAACGAAGTACTGGGTATAAAATTCATCTAGACAACACTTGCTAAAACATGTTTACAGAAGATTATCACACTGTTCTAAGGATGGTTTACAAGATAAATGGCAGACTTGTACGTGGTCAAGAACTTCTTAGCCAAAGTAGAAGGCAAGAATGGAGGAAGAAGAAAGAATCAGAAGAGAAGAGAGAATGAATCCTACCTTCTCTTGATGGGTAATACTTTCACTCCGATGGCCTACAGTTGATGGAAGGAAATGGAGCCAAGGGTACAACATAATAGTCCCCAGTAGCTCACAACACCTCTGATGGAAGCAATGGAAGCAGCAGCACATAGCAATAGGAGTGGCTTCTTCTAAACAAAGGAGTAGCTCCAGCAGCTCGCACAGCAATAGCTCCAGCAGCAAGAAGCAGAAGGAGATGAGAGCAAGAAGTGGAAGGTCTTTACGAAGGGGTGAGGGGTGTTTTTATAACCCAGCAGGCCTCCCCATGCACGATGGCACGTCGGCCATCAAGGTGTCACTGTAGAAACCATTTGGTTTCCATGGCAACACGTCTCACATGTATGCTCTTCAAAGGTTACACCTATAGGGTTAACGTGTAGGCCTCACACCAAGGTAAGGTGGCTCACACAGCCCCTAACACGTAGGCAAATAAAATTACCCAGAAAATCACCACCGTAAATAGCCCGTAATTCGGCTGGCCAAAAGATCCTCATGTAAACATATTCAAATGATGTCCATTTTTGTTGAAATTTCAGCCATAGGCTAATGTAATGGTTTTACAAATTGTGGTGATTTTATTTTAATTTTTAGAATTTATTTTGTACTAGGTGAAAAGTCACCCGAAAAATAGTCACGTTGACTTATCCTCGAAGTCCGCATGTCGAAAAAATTTGGATATTTATATTTCTGAGATCTTCACATTTTTCTGGAAATTATGGTGTTCTCAGATTTCATTTTTGTTACAGTTTTTCAGTGTCGCCCTGTGGGAGCGCGCACGTCCGAGTACGACACTGGGGAAACGTTCATTAATGCTAAACATTATCAAATATCAATTAATTCAGCCTAAGAATAATGGTTAAGTCTCATAACCTTATTTTTCAAGTTTCTCAACTAAATAAAAAAAATCGGGGTGTTACAAAGGGAGTCAGACATTGCCAGATCAGCCTTCATTACCCGCTACGGCCACTTCGAGTTTGTCATGATGCCTTTTAGGCTCACGAATGCACCATCAGCTTTCATGGAGATGATGCACAGTGTGTTTGAGAGTACCTGGACAGGTTTGTGGTAGTATTGATGGATGACATCCTAGTCTACTCAGCGTCACCGGAGGAGCACGAGGTTCACTTGAGGCTTGTGTTAGAGGCACTAAGGAGTCACCAACTTTATGCCAAATTCAGCAAATGTGAATTTTGGCTAAAGGAGGTACACTTCCTCGGTCACGTGGTTTCAGGTGCAGGATTGGCAGTGGATCCTGCCAAGGTCGAGGCCGTGGTTTCTTGGGGCCAGCCCATTACAGTTGCAGAGGTGCATAGTTTTTTGGGGTTGGTAGGCTACTACAGGAAGATTGCTTAGGACTTCGCCAGAGTTGCTAAGCCACTAACGAGGTTGACCAAGCAAGAGACCAAGTTCGTGTGGATAGCAGAGTGTGAGTAGAGTTTCCAGAGCTGAGGAGCAAGGTGACTTCAGCTCCAATCCTTGTTGTACCGTCTGGTAGTGGCGGTTTTGTTGTCTACACCAATGCTTTCGGGACTAGAGTTGATGTCGTGTTGATGCATCATGGGAGGGTAGTCGCTTATGCTTCTAGACAGCTGAAGAAGCATGAGTAGAACTATCCTACTCACGACTTGGAGCTTGTAGCAGTCGTGTTTGCCTTGAGGTTGTGGAGACATTATTTGTACGAGGAGGTGTTTGAGGTGTTCACAGACCACAGGAGCTTACAGTATGTCTTCACTCAAAGGGATCTGAATCTGAGGTAGTGCAGGTGGGTCAAGTACCTGAAGAACTATGACTTTACTATTTCCTATCACCCGGGAAAGGCTAATGCTGTAGCTGACACTTTGAGCAGGAGAGCCCACTTGAGTTCCTTGTTTTGGGTATGGAATGAATATCTAGATGGGGGGTGAATAGATATTATCCTCTTTAAAAATTAAGAACATGAATCAGACCTTAAGATATATGAGAGCTAGCAATTTCAAAAACACAGAACAATTAGACAACACACCACACACTACAAGCAGGATTTTAAAGTGGTTTGGCTCCATTGTGGAGACCTACATCCACCCCTCACTAAACTAAGTGAGGCTTCAATCAACAAGCCAAGAGTGTGAAACACTCACACATTCGTTGATTCACAGCTTCATACAATCTACTAGCATACAGCTTCAACATCGTTGATTCACAGCTTCATGATTATGACGATCTCACAATCCTAACACACAGTGTAGGATCTGTTCATCTACTCCATCCGAAGGAGACAACCAAGTGGTGTGATGTTTAGAAGAAACAGAAAATATCTCATAAGAGAAAACACTAAAAGTGAGGGGAATTTAGTCAAACACTCTTGCTACAGATTCACTGGAGTTGAGATCTAATCAATTCTCCACTTGAATTCCAAATTGCTTCTTCTCCAGACTCGAATTCATCATGCTCTACTTCTAGCTGCAACTCGAGGATCGAATTACCTCTAATTGATCTGTAACTCTGAAGCTCTGCTTCAATCGAACAGTGACAAGGCTTCAAACAAGATGAAGAATCGATGCAGCATCTCTTCTGCCCATTGAGCGATCTATACGAGATTCTATTCTTCTCAGCTCTCTCACCCTCTATGCTCTTTCTCTACTGCTCTATGTTTTCTTCTGTGTGTTGTTTCGAAGATGACGCCGCACATCTTTTTGATTGGTGCATCAGAATCTTCAGATGGGCCCCATCAGAATCCCCAATTCATTGGGAGACATTTGCCGCCAAAAAGTTCTCTTCCAGAACCTTGTAAGGTGAGCCAAGAATCCCAAATAATTGGTCCTCGGATCATGTGCCTAGAAAGAAACACGCTGGCAATTCCTTTTATTAACTAGGAAAAAGAGATTAGTGTGTCGACACCTCTTGTGCATTGTGTCGAGGCACAATTAAACTGGCTATAATCAATGCAAATCCTTCAATAGTGTCGACCTCATGACTTTATGTGTCGACCTTATCCATTAGACTTCAGTGGAGACTGGCTGTTAACATCCTTTGTATTGACCTCATAGCAATCAAGTGTCGACCTCTTGGAATAGTAGAGTCGACCTGACCTTTAACATGTGTTGACTCCCAGTACTCTTTAAATTCATCGCATGCTAGAACTTGTGTCGACCTGAGCTTCATATAGAGTCAACCTCTTGAGATTCTTTCCACTCAGTGCTAACATGAAGATCAACATGTGTCGACCTGACATTGACTAGTGTCGACTCAAGCAATTCTTTTTCTCTTCTGCGTTCACTGGAAAGAGAGCATATGTTGACCTGAGCATTGACTAGTGTCGACTCAAGTAGATCACTGCACACCAGTAAGTCACTAAATGATCCATGTGTGTCGACCTTCAGGGCAAAGTGTTTCGACACACAAATGATCTTTTGACTTTGAGAATTTTCTTGTCATAAGTAAACATGTGTTAGAGATTTCTTGGATATTTATGACAGTTATATTTGGTTCATGACATCATCAAGACTAGGGACACCACACCTTGTTGGTTAGACACTAGAGGTTGTTAGAGGATGCCGCTCAGGGAGTGTTCTCTCCATCGAAACTCAGAGACAGAGTAGTGTTGACTAGTTTGACAGTTCGTTCAGCCATATACCAGCAGGTGATAGAGGCTCAGAGTACAGATTCAGACTTAGCAGAGATCTCTAGAGGTGGAGTTGGATGAGGATAGTGAGGTCAGATTCAGAGGTAGGTTGTACGTTCGAGTGGACGTTAGGCAAGACCTGTTAGCTGGGGCACACAAATCGAGGTAATCTGTTCATCCTGGTTCCACCAAGATGTACCACGACTTGAGGGGACTCTTTTGGTGGCCCAGAATGAAGAGAGATGTTGCTGAGTATGTCTCTCGTTGCCTTACCTATTAGCAGGTGAAGGAGGAGCACCAGCATCCTGGTGGTGAGCTTCAATTGTTTCCCATTTCAGCATGAAAGTGGGAACATATCACCATGGACTTTGTTATTGGTTTACCTCATACTTCGCTGGGTCACGACAGTGTGTGGGTGATCATCGACCGTCTGATGAAGACAACACATTTCTTATCAGTAAGGTTAGCTTGGTCAGTGGATAGACTTGCCAAATTGTTCGTGGACAGAGTGGTTCCTTTACACAGGACCCTAATCTCTATTGTCTCAGATAGAGATCCACGGTTTACTTCTCGCTTTTGGCATAATTTTTACAAGGCACTAGGCATAGAGTTGAGGTTGAGTTCAGCCTACCACCCGCATATAGATGTTCAGTTAGGGAGGACCATATAGACCCTCGAGGACATGCTTAGAGCATGCTGTCTAGACTGGGGCGGCATGTAGGAGTCGCACCTTCCCATGGTGGAGTTTGCTTATAATAATAGCTTTCACTCCAGCATTGGGATGGTGCCTTACGAGGCTCTATATGGCAGACCGTGCTGGATACCTTTGCATTGACCCGAGGTTGGTGAGAGGCAGTTGCTAGGACCAGAGCTTGTGCAGCAGTGTGCAGATGCAGTGAGACTGATCAGGCAGAGACTGCAGACAACACAGAGTAGGCAGAAGACTTACGCAGATGTTCATTGGAGGCCACTACAGTTTGAGGCAGGTGATAGTGTGTTTCTACAGAACTCTCCAACCAAGGGCGTTCTCAGGTTTGGGAAGAGGGGAAATCTCAGCCTGAGGTTCGTTGGTCCCTTTCCCATCTTGGAGCAAGTTGGCGAGGTCGTGTACAGGTTGGCTCTTCCACCGGAGTTAGCAGGAGTTTACGACATCTTCCATGTCTCACAGTCGAGGAAGTATATGCCAGATCCATCACATGTGCTTGACTACTATAGTTAGAGGATGCTCTAGATCTATCAGTGCTAAAGTACCTAGTTATTATGGTGGACCATAGAATACAGCAGTTGCACAGGAGGCAGATCCTGTAAGGCTCTTGATTTTATCTTGCTTGCTTAAGTATATATATATACATATAAGTGTATACTATTGATGTATAGATTATTGTGCATAGTATTTATTTATACGAATTGTATGAATTAGTATTATTGTAATGTACATATTGTATACAAGTATATATATATATATATATATATATATATTTATGTGTGTGGTGTTTATAGATTCTACCTATTTTAAGTGTATTTTGTCGGTCAGTCGGCGTCAACATCGGCTGACGTTGACTAGGATTAGGCGGCAATATCGATGGACGCCCACTCTGGATAGGCGACCATAGATATGGACGCCAATATCCCAGACCAGTTACGTTTCCAGATCCGGAAACGCCTCCAGAAATTTTGCCATTTGTTTTAGAAACCGTCCCCAACGGCTCTAAGACTTACCCCTTACGCATGTCTGGCCCTCAACCCTTTATATTGCCCAGTTTTCGGCCAGATCCATCCTTTTGACTCTTGGGTCAAAAACCTAGCTCTTCTGTGCGAAACCCCAACTTGAATCTGAGAGATCCGACTTCGGGAGGCTTCATCCGGTGATTTGCATCGACTGGAGACAACTCTGAACATCCGAGAACGACTTCCCCACGCTGGTGTGCAGTGAAGATCAACAGAGAACCCGAATAAGGAGGGATTTGAAGGCTCTTTGGCACAGGCCGAGGAGGGCTTCTCCGGCTTGAATCGTCACTTGTGGATTTTACAAGAGGCAAGTACACCACTCACATCAACCCTACATGTGTCTAGTATGTCCCAGGAATTTTATGGATTTTTCTCGTGTCCTGGAACCCCCCATTCAAGTGATTTGTTAGCGTTTAGTCTGTGTTTATGCAGACAAGATATTAACGGCAGGATCCCTTGCCGCTAATATCATGCGTTGGCGTCATCATATATTGCCGTTAACCTATAGACGGCTACCCCATGCCGTCAAGTTCTTCAGACTGCAATAGTGTGCAGGTCTGCCCTTCTATAAGCTAATTCTCGAGATTTTCCGCATGAGGATATACGGTAAATTTTATATAATATGTAAATATACATGTTTGGGTGTACTGTGAATTTTTGTAATTTGCCCTAATTAATAGAATTCTTTGAATGTTCGACCAACAGAATTTTAATCTTGAAAAATCTCGTTTGTGAAATATGTATAGAATTTAACTGTCATGAAATTTCTGTACACTGGTGATGAGGTCTAATGCATAATGTCAAAATTTGAGAAATTTATAATATCTGTGTAGTGTATTAAATTTTCTGAACCGAAAAATAGTGAATATGTCTACTCAGTGTAGAAATGATAATAATTCATGCAAAACTAGTTAAATTCCTATAAATTGATATATAATTAGTACTGTCAGTATTCATGTACATAATAGTCGTGGGTCCGAAAAATGAAAAATTATGTCAGTTTGACTATTTTTACATTTGATAACATCACTATTAGAATTTTCAGAAATTATGTGTGATTCAGAAAAATGTAAATCTTGGTATGCATGATGGCTAGACTGTGATAGATTTTTGGTTAAATTTCTGTACTGAACTGGAAACAATAGTTATATATGTTTGTTTTATGTTAGATATTAACAAATAATGCATGTTAATATGATTAGTGTTTAAATTCTGTCAATTTCAGCATGATTAGACTTATTTTAAAAACTTGGTTAATACTGAAGACAGTAGTACCATGCTAGGTAATACTGAAGAATGTAAATGTGCGAGCATGAGATGAATGTGTAAATATTGTGCAAATTAGAAGTATGTTGAAACTTGAGAAAATGTATAAATGTGCCAATGGGTGACACTGCTACCTTAGAGGGCTGTGGAATTGTACTGTGGTAAAGTCTCCATGGGAAAGTTCAAAGTGTGTGATGTCCCATGGGCATTGGGATTAAATCCTAGAGGCGAACAAGTATCGCTGGTTAGGGTGGAGAGTGCTTCTCCCAGTTCTGCGCAGTAACTAAGATTTATCACTGGAATGCCTACGTGATAGATATGTGATGTGATTAGTGTGTGTCCTTCTAAAGTGGTTTGGGCTATGTGTCACGGCATTAAGAAATTGTGAAAATGTGTTTAAGTGAAAAGAAATGTGTAAATTGTGAAATTGTGTAAGTGAATATGTGTTCATGTAATTCTTATGACAACATGCTAAAAAGGATAAATCTCTTGTGAATGTGACATGATAGTAGTAAAACAGCGAGCTTTTCATGAATGTAAATGTGTTAACTATGTGAAATTTATTTTAGAATACATGCTAAAATAGTCGTTATGAAATGTGTAAATCTATGTTTAAAATGATCAACATTTAGCATATGAATGGTTGAATGAAATTAGTTTAACATATTGAGAGTATGTAGAAAGCATGTGATAGGCTTAAGTTATGTTGCACAAAAGAAATTCCATGTGTAATATGTGTAGAAATCATGCATAGGTCTTTATTTGAATAATTGTCAAATCCATGCATTATGTGTAAATGATGTAGCATAAAGATATGGAGATTACTTGATGCATGTATGTTTAGTGTGCTTGGTGTTACTTGTTGAGTTCTTTTGAACTCATTCTTGCTTCGGCGTACAGGTGCAGACGTTTCTACTTCTTCCGAGGAGATCGTTAGGAGCGACTCGGAGCGGGAGTAGGAGATCTTGTTGTGGATTTAGCATTGTTCTTATCCTTACTTCATAGTATGTAATAAAGACTCTGCGTAGTCTCTGGTGGACAATGTATTTATTTTATTTCAATTATGAAAAGTTAGTTCCCTTTTCTTTTATATGGACTGTGAATAGAATGTGGATGATGGAATAAGATTTCTTTCAGTTCTTTCAATTCCGTTGTCATGTGTTATATATATTTGTGTATGTTTCAGCCTATCGTACTAGTGTTGGGTAAATGTCCCACTGTGGCGATGCTTTCTATATCGACGTGGGTTGGTAGAACCATGCCGATATAAAGAGGGTCATTACAGAGATTGGTATCAGAGCGTCAGGCTGAAATTGTACATAAATATACATATACCATCATCTTCATTGTATGCTAAGTCTGTGTAGATTATCCACATAGATAAGTAATTAGTTAGAAATTAGATACTTTAGTTCTAAATTGTGATTAATCCGTTTTGCAGGATATGGCTTCGCGTGGTAGGCGTGGTGTTCCTGCTCGTGATGGCGAGCAGAGGAGAGATGAGCCTCGGCGTGAGGATCAGGGTGAGCAGCAGGCCCCTGCACCCCAGGGTCCTATACTTCCCCCACTGCCACCAGTAGACTATGGAGTGTTCATGCAGGGTTTGGTGCAGGCCATGCAAACGCAGGCCCACACTCAGGCTGCACTCCAGGCTCAGTTGGAGGCTCAGGTTAGAATAATAAGATAAAGTGGTCTGTTTTATTAAATGCATGATCGTTATGTTATATGTGTTAAATTATGTTGTTTGTTGTAGCAGGCTCAGGTGCCAGCTCCCCAGGCTGACCATGGTGGACCCTCCATCATGGAAAGGTTCAAGAGGATGTCGCCACCCTCTTTTAAGGGGGAGAGCGATCCATTATTAGCTGAGAGCTGGATGAGGGAGATTGAGAAGATCTTCCGGGCCATTAGGTGCACTGAGGATGACAAGGTCACTTTAGCCACCTATATGCTACAGGTATGTGTAATTTAATCTAGTAGTTATTACTTTAAGTATAGATTATGTTGGTTAGTTCTCATGGATGGTTTTGGCAGGAGCGAGCCGATGTATGGTGGTCCTCGTTGTTACGTACTCGGTTCGAGGATGGTGCTGTGGAGGTTGGTTGGGATGAGTTCGTGAGGCTTTTCCGAGCCAAGTTTGTTCCGGAGCACATCCAGGACAAGATGGAGCAGGAGTTCCTCTCGTTAACTCAAGGCTCCATGACTGTGCTGGAGTACGAGGCCAGGTTTGCTGAGCTATCAAAGTACGCCTCCTATATTGTAGCTGATGAGCGCAGGAAGGCGAAGAAATTCGTGATGGGTCTGAAACCATCGCTGAGGACGAGGTTGGTGGCTTTCGACCATCGTACCCTCGAGTAGGCGCTCAGCGCGGCGTGTCGGCAGGAGGGAGAGATGGAGCAGTATCTGGAGGAGAAGAAGGTTTCCCAAAAGAGGCCAGCAGCTCCTTTCCAGAGGCAGGAGAGGAAGAAGGCGACTTTCCAGTCACCGCAGCGTCCTGTGGCATCAGGCAGTGGTCAGGTATCTTCTCAACGTTCCCCTAGTGGTAAGAAGGAGTGTCCTCATTGCGGGAGGGCACATGGCGGTACGGAGTGTTGGCTGGTGGCAAGGAAGTGCTTGAAGTGCGGGAGCAGCGACCATAAGATCAAGGATTGTCCGAGGCTTCAGCAGGGAGCCCAACGTGGACCGGCCCCAGTAGCAGCAGCAGCAGCGCCAGCGACAGGACGACCAGGGAGACCTCGAGCCCCAGCTCGAGTGTTTGCTTTAGCTCGTGAGGACGCCGAGCAGGCGGATCATGTCACCAAAGGTACGGTTTTGTTCTTTGGTGTGCATGCTCGGGTTTTGTTCGATACGGGTGCTACTCACTCGTTCATTTCCGAGCGTTTTGCTAGGCAGTTAGCTTTAGAGTCAGGATTAGACTCTGAGGAGTTAGAAGTCCCTTTATCTGTGCACACACCTGCGGGCACGGTGTCGACTAGGAAGTGTATTACGTCTTTACCGGTGTGCATTGAGGATAGAGTCCTAGAAGGGTGTTTCTTCTTGCTTAAGATGAAGGACTATGATGCTATTCTTGGTCTGGATTGGCTAGAGGAGCACTATGCATTGGTAGATTGTCGTGGGAAGAAGATTGTTTTCCGCATTCCGGTGAGGATGAATTTTCTCATCCTTTGCCGAGGAACTTAGCAGGAAAGTTTGTCATCTCTGCCATGAGGGCAATGAGAATGGTGAACAAGGGTTGTGATGCTTTTCTTGCCAGTGTGGTGTTAACACCCAAGGCTGATGAGTCACTTACTCTTGCAGAGATAGATGTAGTGCAGGATTTTCCAGATGTCTTTCCTGACGATTTATCTGGATTGCCACCGGCTAGAGAGATAGAGTTCACTCTAGAGTTGCTTCCAGGCACCTCTCCTATCTCGAAGGCACCTTATCGGATGGCACCTGCGGAATTAGCTGAATTAAGGAGGCAGTTGCAGGATTTGTTAGATAAGGGATTTATTCGCCCTAGCGTTTCCCCTTGGGGCGCACCTGTCTTCTTCGTGAAGAAGAAGGATGGGTCACTTCGGTTATGCATCGATTATAGAAAGCTAAACCAAGTGACGGTAAAGAACAGGTATCCCTTACCTCGGATTGATGATTTGTTTGACCAGCTGCAGAATGCATCGGTCTTTTCTAAGATTGATTTGCGTTCTGGCTACCATCAGTTGAGGATTAGGAGTGAGGATGTGTCCAAGACGGCATTTAGAACCCGTTATGGACATTATGAGTTTTTGGTCCTTCCGTTTGGTCTAACCAACGCCCCTGCAGCGTTCATGGATCTCATGAACATGGTGTTTAGACCATATCTAGATAGTTTTGTTGTAGTCTTCATTGATGACGTGCTGGTCTACTCTTCGGATGAGGCCACACATCGTCAGCATTTGAGGATAGTGTTAGAGGTTCTCCGTGAGCACAAGCTGTATGCAAAATTCAGCAAGTGCGATTTTTGGATGCACGAGGTTCATTTCCTTGGGCATGTTATCTCCGGTGCTGGTGTAGCAGTGGATTCAGCGAAAGTCCAAGCTGTTATGGATTGGGAGATTCCCAAGACTCCTTCGGAGATTCGGAGTTTTCTTGGTTTGGCGGGTTATTATCGGCGATTTATTGAGGGATTTTCATCCATCGCCGCTCCATTGACTCAGCTGACCAGGAAGGGAGTGAAGTTTGTCTAGTCCGAGGAGTGTGAGAGTAGTTTTCAATTATTGAAGACTAAACTCACATCGGCTCCTGTGTTAGTTTTACCGAGCGGTGTAGAGGATTTTGCTATCTACACGGATGCATCTCGGATTGGCCTTGGCTGTGTGTTGATGTAGCAAGGAAGGGTGGTAGCATATGCTTCGAGGCAATTGAAGGAGCATGAGCGAAACTATCCGACTCATGATCTTGAGCTTGTGGCAGTGGTTCATGCATTGAAAATCTGGAGGCACTATCTTTATGGTGTCAGATTTGAGGTGTTCACTGATCACAAGAGCCTAAAGTATCTTTTCTCCCAAAAGGAATTAAACCTTAGGCAGAGAAGATGGATTGAGTTCCTGAAGGACTATGACTTCGACCTCCAGTATCATCCTGGAAAGGCAAATGTCGTAGCAGATGCCCTTAGTAGAAAGAGGTCGTCTCTCCAGCAGGATTGGAAGATGTTGGAAGATGCAGCGTGTGCGATGACCGAGTTAGAGCCATCATTGTGCCGAGCTTTTGTGGCTCAGCTGTCCAATAGGTCATCGGTGTTGGATGAGGTGATCGAGCATCAGAAAGCCGACCCTAGACTCCAAGAATTAGTGGGCAAAGCGGGTATTGCTCTTGATGAGGATGGCGTGATTAGATTCCATCACCCTGTCTATGTTCCAGACATTGTAGATATTCGTGAGCATGTTTTAGCAGAAGCTCATAAATCTAGGTTCTCTATTCATCCGGGTAACACTAAGATGTACCAGGATTTAAAGAGATCTTTTTGGTGGTCTGGCATGAAGAAGGATGTAGCTGAGTTTGTGTCTAGATGCCTGGTGTGTCAGCAAGTGAAGGCCGAGCGGCAGCGACCATCTGGTCTTATGCAAAAGATGGAAATCCCAGTTTGGAAGTGGGAAGCTATCACTATGGATTTTGTTACGGGTTTGCCTCGATCTAGACGAGGTAATGACTCGATTTGGGTAGTGGTAGATCGATTCTCGAAGACTGCGCATTTCTTGCCTATGAAGAAGAAGCAGTCAGTAGAGAGTTTAGCTAGACTGTATGTTAGTAGTATTATTAGATTGCATGGGGTACCGAAGTCTATCATTTCGGATCGAGATCCGAGATTTACTTCGAGGCTGTGGAAGGGTCTTCAGGATGCGTTAGGTTCGGAGCTGAAGCTCAGTTCGGCGTTTCATCCCCAGACAGATGGACAATCCGAGAGGACTATCCAGACGCTTGAGGATATGTTGAGAGCGTGTGTGCTGGATTGGAAGGATGATTGGGAGTGCCATTTACCTCTAGTGGAGTTCGCATATAACAACAGCTTTCATGCGAGCATTGGCATGGCTCCATTTGAGGCTTTGTATGGTAGGCCTTGCAGATCTCCTTTGTGTTTGGAGGAGACCGGTGATAGGCAGTTGATCGGTCCGGAGTTAGTTCAGGAGACTTCGGATAAGGTCCAGCTTATTAGGAAGAGGCTTGTTGCGGCACAGGATAGACAGAAGAGTTATGCCGACAACAGGAGGAAGGATTTAGAATTCGAGGTAGGTGAGCATGTCTTTTTGAAGATTTCGCCTACGCGTGGTGTAGTTAGATTTGGCAGGCATAGTAAGTTGAGCCCTAGATTCATTGGCCCGTATGAGATTCTCCGACGATTGGGCAACGTGGCATATGAGCTAGCTCTACCTCCAGCATTGGCTAGTGTTCATCCTGTTTTTCACGTATCTATGCTCAGGAAGTATGTCAGAGATCCGTCTCATGTTATTAGCCATGAGCCAGTGGAGATCCAGCCAGATCTTTCTTATGTGGAGCAACCAGTAGCTATTCTTCATCGGAAGGTTCAACATCTCCGAAAGAAGAGCATTGCGTCAGTAAAGGTCTTATGGCGTAACTTCTCGCGAGAGGAGGCTACTTGGGAGCTTGAGGATGCCATGAAAAAGAAGTATCCTCAGTTGTTTGAATAGTGTCAGTCTAACTTCGAGGACGAAGTTTCTTTAAGGGGGAGAGGGTGTAAGGCCCTTGATTTTATCTTGCTTGCTTAAGTATATATATATACATATAAGTGTATACTATTAATGTATAGATTATTGTGCATAGTATTTATTTATACGAATTGTATGAATTAGTATTATTGTAATGTACATATTATATACAAGTATATATATATATATATATATATATATATATATATATATATATTTATGTGTGTGGTGTTTATAGATTCTGCCTATTTTAAGTGTATTTTGTCGGCCAGTCGGCGTCAACATCGGCTGACGTTGACTAGGATTAGGCGGCAATATCGATGGACGCCCACTCTGGATAGGCGACCATAGATATGGACGCCAATATCCCAGACCAGTTACGTTTCCAGATCCGGAAACGCCTCCGGAAATTTCACCATTTGTTTTAGAAACCGTCCCCAACGGCTCTAAAACTTACCCCTTACGCATGTCTGGCCCTCAACCCTTTATATTGCCCAGTTTTCGGCCAGATCCATCCTTTTGACTCTTGGGTCAAAAACCTAGCTCTTCTTTGTGAAACCCCAACTTGAATCTGAGAGATCCGACTTTGGGAGGCTTCATCCGGTGATCTGCATCGACTAGAGACAACTCTGAACATCCGGGAACGACTTCCCCACGCTGGTGTGCAGTGAAGATCAACAGAGAACCCGAATAAGGAGGGATTTGAAGGCTCTTTGGCACAGGCCGAGGAGGACTTCTCTGGCTTGAATCGTCACTTGTGGATTTTACAAGAGGCAAGTACACCACTCACATCAACCCTACATGTGTCTAGTATGTCCCAGGAATTTTACAGATTTTTCTCGTGTCCTGGAACCCCCCATTCAAGTGATTTGTTAGCGTTCAGTCTGTGTTTATGCAGATAGGATATTAACGGCAGGATCCCTTGCCGCTAATATCATGCGTTGGCGGCATCATATATTGCCGTTAACCTATAGACGGCTACCCCATGCCGTCAAGTTCTTCAGACTGCAACAGTGTGCAGGTCTGCCCTTCTATAAGCTAATTCTCGAGATTTTTCGCATGAGTATATACGGTAAATTTTATATAATATGTAAATATACATGTTTGGGTGTACTGTGAATTATTGTGAATTTTTGTAATTTGCCCTAATTAATAGAATTCTTTGAATGTTCGACCAACAGAATTTTAATCTTGAAAAATCTCGTTGTGAAATATGTATAGAATTTAACTGTCATGAAATTTCTGTACACTGGTGATGAGGTCTAATGCATAATGTCAAAATTTGAGAAATTTATAATATCTGTGTAGTGTATTAAATTTTCTGAACCGAAAAATAGTGAATATGTCTACTCAGTGTAGAAATGATAATAATTCATGCAAAACTAGTTAAATTCTTATAAATTGATATATAATTAGTACTGTCAGTATTCATGTACATAATAGTCGTGGATCCGAAAAATGAAAAATTATGTCAGTTTGACTATTTTTACATTTGATAACATCACTATTAGAATTTTCAGAAATTATGCGTGATTCAGAAAAATGTAAATCTTGGTATGCATGATGGTTAGACTGTGATAGATTTTTGGTTAAATTTTTGTACTGAACTGATAACAATAGCTATATATGTTTGTTTTATGTTAGATATTAACAAATAATGCATGTTAATATGATTAGTGTTAAAATTCTGTCAATTTCAGCATGATTAGACTTATTTTAAAAACATCGTTAATACTGAAGACAGTAGTACCATGATAGGTAATACTGAAGAATGTAAATGTGCGAGCATGAGATGAATGTGTAAATATTGTGCAAATTAGAAGTATGTTGAAACTTGAGAAAATGTATAAATGTGCCAATGGGTGACACTGCTACCTTAGAGGGCTGTGGAACTGTACTGTGGTAAAGTCCCCACGGGAAAGTTCAAAGTGTGTGATGTCCCATGGGCATTGGGATTAAATCCTGGAGGCGAACAAGTATCGCTGGTTAGGGTGGAGAGTGCTTCTCCCAGTTCTGCGCAGTAACTAAGATTTATCACTGGAATGCCTAGGTGATAGATATGTGATGTGAATAGTGTGTGTCCTTCTAAAGTGGTTTGGGCTATGTGTCACGACATTAAGAAATTGTGAAAATGTGTTTAAGTGAAAAGAAATGTGTAAATTGTGAAATTGTGTAAGTGAATATGTGTTCATGTAATTCTTATGACAACATGCTAAAAAGGATAAATCTCTTGTGAATGTGACATGATAGTAGTAAAACAACGAGCTTTTCATGAATGTAAATGTGTTAACTATGTGAAATTTATTTTAGAATACATGCTAAAATTGTCGTTATGAAATGTGTAAATCTATGTTTAAAATTATCAACATTTAGCATATGAATGGTTGAATGAAATTAGTTTAACATATTGAGAGTATGTAGAAAGCATGTGATAGGCTTAAGTTATGTTGCACAAAAGAAATTCCATATGTAATATGTGTAGAAATCATGCATAGGTCTTTATTTGAATAATTGTCAAATCCATGCATTATGTGTAAATGATGTAGCATAAAGATATGGAGATTACTTGATGCATGTATGTTTAGTGTGCTTGGTGTTACTTGTTGAGTTCTTTTGAACTCATTCTTGCTTCGGCGTACAGGTGCAGACGTTTCTACTTCTTCCGAGGAGATCGTTAGGAGCGACTCGGAGCGGGAGTAGGAGATCTTGTTGTGGATTTAGCATTGTTCTTATCCTTACTTCATAGTATGTAATAAAGACTCTGCGTAGTCTCTGGTGGACAACGTATTTATTTTATTTCAATTATGAAAAGTTAGTTCCCTTTTCTTTTATATGGACTGTGAATAGAATGTGGATGATGGAATAAGATTTCTTTCAGTTCTTTCAATTCCGCTATCATGTGTTATATATATTTGTGTATGTTTCAGCCTATCGTACTAGTGTTGGGCAAATGTCCCACTGTGGCGATGCTTTCTATATCGACGTGGGTTGGTAGAACCGTACCAATATAAAGAGGGTCGTTACAGATCCTACTTGTCAAGGTTCTTTGGGAGAATCGAGTCAGTGGCAAGGCTACGTGGGAGCGTGAGGACAAGGTGCGGGAGCATTTTCCTTACTTGTTTGAGTGACTGGTATGTTGTTTGCTTTTATCCCCTGGGTTTCTCCCGTAATTTCGAGGACGAAATTATTATTTTTTTTGTTGGTTAGATTGTAACATTCCTCCTTTCTTGGTTAGCCACCTTCTGTTGAAGGTAGCGACGTATTGAGCCGTCGCCATCTGAAGGAAATGGGATGTCT
Source organism: Colocasia esculenta (assembly GCA_014218235.1). Lineage (NCBI taxonomy): Eukaryota > Viridiplantae > Streptophyta > Magnoliopsida > Alismatales > Araceae > Colocasia > Colocasia esculenta. The sequence continues at coordinate 23,674,214 of CM024765.1, read as the reverse complement.
GTCGTGTTTTTCACTTGAACGCAATGGGCATGTCATCGCATTCACCTTCTAACCGCAACATGCATTTTGTCATCTTGTTGTCGGGACAGTTGGGACACGTGTCGAGGTACTATCAGATGAAGACGACATGTCAGGCGTCGCGTTCATGGTGTCAAGCCTGCGAGGGTGATACGTGGTGGGTCCAATGGTCAGGTCTGACCATGACTTTAGGATTGTGACAAGTTGAACGTCGCGTTCATTACTGAACGTGACCACTGTAGGATCGAGTGATTAGGTGAAGCAGATCTAGAAGGGGGGTTGAATAGATCTGTTACCAATTTTTTCGGAAGCTTAAGAAAATTAAAACTATTTTAACTCAGAGATCTAATCATAGAAACAATTTCCAGATCTAAGGTATGAGTGTGTGAAAGAAGGTGTGAGACAATTAAGTGATCAGTGTGAAATCGCAATCCTATGCAATCATCTAACGCAGATCAACAATTCAAACCATTGCACATAGGATTTTTTAGGTGGTTCGGAAATCACACTTGTGATCCCTACATCCACCCCTCACACAGTGATGACACACTACTCAAAATTTGAGTACAACTCACACTGGAGCACAACGACTCCAACACCCTTGAGTTCAACAACATACACAAACATTCTAGAGCACACCCGCTCCAGAAACTGAGCACACTTGCCCAACCACACACTGAGTAGACAACTCACACAAACCGAGCTCAATAGCTCACAAGACACAAGCTTGATCAAGACCAACACAAATCAAATCCTCTAGCAAAGATTTGAATCAAGATAAATTCATTCACAGAAACTTGTGCATCACATCATGCATAAATCTCATGGATGAATCAGGAGAACAACTTCAGAAATGATAGGAATAGATACAGTATTTGTGTCCTCCGATGGAGATTCCATTGCAGAAGGTTGAATTGAAGAGATTCGTTGATGCTTTCAATCACTTGGCGATGCTCTACTTCAGTAGCCTTTGGATCACCAGAAATTTCCTTCAATTCCTTGCTTCTGCTGGATCTGCTTCTTTGAGAGGTGCTTCACTGCTGTTGGCCATAAAACATAGCTCCTCATTCCCTGAGCTTGAGGACGTCTCTTCTTCATCCTCACTTTGATCATCATCGGACCAAGTTGCTACCATGGCTTTGGGCTTCTTCATTTTGTTGTTCTTTTTGTACTTGTCCTTTTTATTCTCAAGACATTCCCCTTTCATTTGTCCTGCCTTGTTGCACCTGTAGCAAATAATAGTCTCATCAGTTTTTTTATTTCTATTAGAATTAGCATTTGAAAAAGAGATATTCCTTTTTCCAGAAGAAAATTTCTTCTTTCCAGTGAATCTTCCTTTACTTGATTTTAGAAATTTTTGAATTGCCTAGTCATGAGGGCAAGTTCATCCTCATTGGACTCAGACTCTTCAGAACTTGTTTTCTCTTGACTTTTATCTTTGTTACTTGATGAGGCTTTAAGTGCAACTGGTTTGGTTTTAAGCATATGCTCTTCATTTCTTTTCAAATTTATTTCATATGTCATTAAAGATCCTATGAGTTCATCCAAAGAGATTTTTGACAAATCCTTAGAATCTTCAATCACAGTGGCCTTAGTATGCCAGATAGATGAGAGAGAGTGCAAAATCTTTCTTACCAAATCAGCATCAGTGTACTCTTTACCTAGTGCCTTAAGTCCATTGACAATTGTCATAAATCTAGCAAACATTTCAGAAATTGATTCATCAGATTTCATCATGAACAATTCATATTCAGAAACAAGTATGTTTGTTTTAGTTTCCCTAACTTGAGATGTTCCCTCAGACATTAATTAAAATTTATCCCACATCTCTTTAGCAGATTTACACATAGATATTCTTGAATATTCTTTATGGTGGACTGCACACTGAAGCATGTTCATGGCACTGTAGTTAAGAGTGGCCCTCCTAATCTGTTCTCTAGTCCAATTCTCCTCATCTCCTTGATTTTCATAAGGACCCACTTCAACTACCTTCCAGATTTCATAGTTTTGAGCGCTAAGAAAAACTTGCATGCGATTTTTCAATAGGAGTAATCATACCCATTGAAAAATGGTGGCCTATTAATGGAATGACCCTCAGCAACAAAACCTCGAGAATCCATTAAGTAGGAAGCAAAACAAAAACAAGACAATCAACCAATTCAAGTAAGTGTCACATAAAAACAGACAAAAACACTCAAATCAGATCAGAACAATTGTGAACCCTCTCTGATACCAATTGTAGGATCGAGTGATTAGGTGAAGCAGATCTAGAAGGGGGGTTGAATATATCTGTTACCAATTTTTGCGGAAGCTTAAGAAAATTAAAACTATTTTAACTCAGAGATCTAATCATAGAAACAATTTCCAGATCTAAGGTATGAGTGTGTGAAAGATGGTGTGAGACAATTAAGTGATCAGTGTGAAATCGCAATCCTATGCAATCATCTAACGCAGATCAACAATTCAAACCATTGCACATAGGATTTTTTAGGTGGTTCGGAAATCACACTTGTGATCCCTACATCCACCCCACACACAGTGATGACACACTACTCAAAATTTGAGTACAACTCACACTGGAGCACAACGACTCCAACACCCTTGAGTTCAACAACATACACAAACATTCTAGAGCACACCCGCTCCAGAAACTGAGCACACTTGCCCAACCACACACTGAGTAGACAACTCACACAAACCGAGCTCAATAGCTCACAAGACACGAGCTTGATCAAGACCAACACAAATCAAATCCTCTAGCAAAGATTTGAATCAAGATAAATTCATTCACAGAAACTTGTGCATCACATCATGCATAAATCTCATGGATGAATCAGGAGAACAACTTCAGAAATGATAGGAATAGATACAGTATTTGTGTCCTCCGATGGAGATTCCATTGCAGAAGGTTGAATTGAAGAGATTCGTTGATGCTTTCAATCACTTGGCGATGCTCTACTTCAGTAGCCTTTGGATCACCAGAAATTTCCTTCAATTCCTTGCTTCTGCTGGATCTGCTTCTTTGAGAGGTGCTTCACTGCTGTTGGCCATAAAACATAGCTCCTCATTCCCTGAGCTTGAGGACGTCTCTTCTTCATCCTCACTTTGATCATCATCGGACCAAGTTGCTACCATGGCTTTGGGCTTCTTCATTTTGTTGTTCTTTTTGTACTTGTCCTTTTTATTCTCAAGACATTCCCCTTTCATTTGTCCTGCCTTGTTGCACCTGTAGCAAATAATAGTCTCATCAGTTTTTTTATTTCTATTAGAATTAGCATTTGAAAAAGAGATATTCCTTTTTCCAGAAGAAAATTTCTTCTTTCCAGTGAATCTTCCTTTACTTGATTTTAGAAATTTTTTGAATTGCCTAGTCATGAGGGCAAGTTCATCCTCATTGGACTCAGACTCTTCAGAACTTGTTTTCTCTTGACTTTTATCTTTGTTACTTGATGAGGCTTTAAGTGCAACTGGTTTGGTTTTAAGCATATGCTCTTCATTTCGTTTCAAATTTATTTCATATGTCATTAAAGATCCTATGAGTTCATCCAAAGAGATTTTTGACAAATCCTTAGAATCTTCAATCACAGTGGCCTTAGTATGCCAGATAGATGAGAGAGAGTGCAAAATCTTTCTTACCAAATCAGCATCAGTGTACTCTTTACCTAGTGCCTTAAGTCCATTGACAATTGTCATAAATCTAGCAAACATTTCAGAAATTGATTCATCAGATTTCATCATGAACAATTCATATTCAGAAACAAGTATGTTTGTTTTAGTTTCCCTAACTTGAGATGTTCCCTCATACATTAATTAAAATTTATCCCACATCTCTTTAGCAGATTTACACATAGATATTCTTGAATATTCTTTATGGTGGACTGCACACTGAAGCATGTTCATGGCACTGTAGTTAAGAGTGGCCCTCCTAATCTGTTCTCTAGTCCAATTCTCCTCATCTCCTTGATTTTCATAAGGACCCACTTCAACTACCTTCCAGATTTCATAGTTTTGAGCGCTAAGAAAAACTTGCATGCGATTTTTCAATAGGAGTAATCATACCCATTGAAAAATGGTGGCCTATTAATGGAATGACCCTCAGCAACAAAACCTCGAGAATCCATTAAGTAGGAAGCAAAACAAAAACAAGACAATCAACCAATTCAAGTAAGTGTCACATAAAAACAGACAAAAACACTCAAATCAGATCAGAACAATTGTGAACCCTCTCTGATACCAATTGTAGGATCGAGTGATTAGGTGAAGCAGATCTAGAAGGGGGGTTGAATATATCTGTTACCAATTTTTGCGGAAGCTTAAGAAAATTAAAACTATTTTAACTCAGAGATCTAATCATAGAAACAATTTCCAGATCTAAGGTATGAGTGTGTGAAAGATGGTGTGAGACAATTAAGTTATCAGTGTGAAATCTCAATCCTATGCAATCATCTAACGCAGATCAACAATTAAAACCATTGCACATAGGATTTTTTAGGTGGTTCGGAAATCACACTTGTGATCCCTACATCCACCCCACACACAGTGATGACACACTACTCAAAATTTGAGTACAACTCACACTGGAGCACAACGACTCCAACACCCTTGAGTTCAACAACATACACAAACATTCTAGAGCACACCCGCTCCAGAAACTGAGCACACTTGCCCAACCACACACTGAGTAGACAACTCACACAAACCGAGCTCAATAGCTCACAAGACACAAGCTTGATCAAGACCAACACAAATCAAATCCTCTAGCAAAGATTTGAATCAAGATAAATTCATTCACAGAAACTTGTGCATCACATCATGCATAAATCTCATGGATGAATCAGGAGAACAACTTCAGAAATGATAGGAATAGATACAGTATTTGTGTCCTCCGATGGAGATTCCGTTGCAGAAGGTTGAATTGAAGAGATTCGTTGATGCTTTCAATCACTTGGTGATGCTCTGCTTCAGTAGCCTTTGGATCACCAGAAATTTCCTTCAATTCCTTGCTTCTGCTGGATCTGCTTCTTTGAGAGGTGCTTCAGCTCCTTCTCCAGAGCTCTCCTTCAATCCCTTGTGCTATCCAAGGATGTAGATGGATCACCACAGCACCCAAGTGAATGAGAGCAGGAGATTCCCCTTCTTGCCGCCAAAAGCTTTTTCTGGAATATTCTGGAGGTCTCCTATCTTTTGGAGGACCGATAATTGGGCGTATATATAGCCCCATAAGTCCAATTGCACCCTTAGGGTGCGTGGGCACATGATCCAAGGCAAGTCCCCTTGAACCCCAAGCGGCCATGTGTCCAGAGGAATCAGATGAGAAGGCTTTAGCCGGAGTGTGTCGACACCCCTTCTGAGTGTGTCGACAAACTGTCCCAGACGGGCAAAATCATCTCCTGGAAGCTGGGTCTAGTGTCGACACCACTATTGAGTGTGTCGACACACTGTCCCAGTCAGACAAAAGGGTCTCCTGGAATCCGGAACTAGTGTCGACACCACTATTGAGTGTGTCGACACACTTTGACCCTATCTTCAATTATGGCTTCAGGGACAGTGATCTAGTGTCAACACCACCAAGGGATGTGTCGACACCACCATGACAAAAAATGTATGTCCCTGAAAATTTAACATATAAACTATTAGCACAATACATTATCATCAAAGTATGAAGTGTAAAATGTTCAAACCATGTTGGTTGGGCATTATTATTCTATGAAAGAGGTATGTACCATGTTCAACCCAACAAGCACAAAATCACATAATGTCATCATCAAAACTAGAGAGAGAGAGAGAGATTAGTTAAAAAATTGTAGAACCACACTCAACCCAACAACCACCAAGCTGTCGCGTTCTCAAGTACGTGGCCTATATAGGCAAGGCCAGCAGATCCTTCTTCTTCTCCCCCTTTCTCCTTCTACTTCTCCTTCCTCCGACCCCCTCTGTGTGAGACCTCTTTATGGGGAGCTTGTGAGAGTGTTGGTGGCTTGTGCGTGGCAGCATCTTTCTCCGGCGTATGACTTCTTCTCCGATGTGTAGGAGGATGTACATTGCTCGTGGATGGCGTGAGCGTGGAGCTTGAAGCGCGGTGGAGATGACCATGCACACGAGAAGACTTGAACGGGTTGGTTCTTCTATTTGATGTAGGGACCCTTATCCTTCCCACTAGTTCTATCATGCTAGGACGACCTTCCCCTTCTCCAAGCCCTTGTAGATTCATGATAGGTGTGTATGATGCATGTTTGGTTTCTTGAGCTTGTGTTGGGGTTTGGGGGTTTGAGAGTTATTGTCACGCCCCAACGCGGAATATTGAAACGTGAGGCAGTTGCAAGTAAGCGAGTATAGAGCGTAGAATAACATCAAACCATTGGACAATTGAATAATACGAAATCAAATGTCTTTCATTGATAATTTAGCTATTGTCTATTACATCCACTAATATTGAGCCATAACATAGGGCCCAATTGACTCTATTACATAGAATGAAAGTAAACGAGTAACTAAGACATCTAGGATAACATAATGGCGTCATGGTAGTCTTGGTTCACTCCTGGTCTTCCCCATCCTCTTGAGTGTACTTGGTCTCCTTAGTCTCACCTGAGAACACAATGAGCAAATAACATAGGGTGAGCGACAACGCCCTGTAGGATTTATATCTCATGGTGTGGCCAACTTTAATGATTAATGTATTAAAAGAAGGGTCACTAAACGATAGAGAGAGAGAGAGAGTCAAGTAAAGTAAGAGATAGCACAATAGAATGGATCAAGATAGCACAAGTTTTTAATATAGTACGGAGATAAGGATGGACATAGCACAAATAGCACAATATTTCATAATAGCACAACGAGTCGAGTATAGTATAGCACTTTGATTGTCATTTAGATAGTCAAGATAGATAGCACTTGAGTGTAATGCCAAACACTCTGGTCAATCAACTCCCGCGGGCACTAGCACTTTTAGGCGCACCTCCTAGGACCAGACTGGGCCCTTTATATTGTCAAGCTTTAGTCATATTGTTTATCTTTAGACAATCAGTTAAATGGCCATAGAGAGTACCAAGAAATAGATGAGAGTACTTGATGAATAGACGAGAAAGTAGAGAGAGTGTGAATAGTTGAGCGAGTAGAATATAGATGAGAACTATGGGTCATTGCACATAAAGCGACGGTTTAAACAGGCGATAGTAATAGTTGCGCAACACGCGTGATTGGTGTTGGCAGTCAGGTAGAATTCACTAACCTTCCACTGGCCATGTTATATAGAGGTCCAGTGTGATCTCAAGGTAGGAGAAAACTTCTAAAGCCGTTTGGATCATATTGATCCCTAAGGCTGTTATAGGTGTTAGGGTACAACCGGCTTGGTCTCCATAAGGGAATCCACAGAGTACGGAGTCTTACGGAGGTCTTAACAAACGGTCCCTTGTCTGCTAGAATGGAATGTCCAACAGAGAGGTTCCAACTTGTCAAGAGAGTAGTGTGTAAAGAAAACGAGTTGCTCGACGTTCTAGAGGAATTCTAGAACAGTGGAGCGGCAATAACGGTATTCCAAAACAACGTAGAAAACGAGGACAATGTCATTATTATCACAGGTTAATGATATACAATTATTGAAGTAAATTACCAGATATTTTATTCATGTATTTTATGCATGGTATCATGGCAAAGATAAACGATTGGTGTGTGCGTGTGAATGAAATCAAGAGAAACATATGATAGTCGTGCATGATGTCTTTTAATTATATAAACATGTAAAATATAGCATAATTCATTTACATGGTTGTTACTGTCTGACACACAATGTTACAGGGTATAGACATGGTTACCAACCCTAAATAATCATATTAAATAGAACAGTAAAGTTGCTAGAATAACACAGTCAAATCGCGACGGGTCTAATGGTCGCGTTTAACAAGATCGATCACTGTCAGAAATGCGACGGAGTTGACTGTCGCATCTCGGGTTAACTAGCAATGGGTGAATCGATTAGTGACACAAAAACACGATGTGCAGGTCCGACGCGTTCATGGGAATCGATACCAAATCATGACGATAAGGTCCGACGCATTCATGCAAAACCCTATTTTTTGAAATAACATGAATTCCCAAAAGTGGGAAACAAGACTAAAATGCGACGACACTGATGGTCGTGTTTCAGACATTTTCTGACACCAAGAGGGCACACAGTTTGATGTGACGGTACTTGTCAAATCCTAATTAAAACACAACAACATGGGTGGTCACCTTTAAGGTAATCGCAACAGTCTTGATCGTCGCGATACTAGTCGAAGAAACGCGACGTATGTGTCGGTCGTGAATCAATGTTCAACCCGAGAACGATAAAACATGCAGCGATCTTCATGCAAGGCTTATAACTCGAAATCTAGGGCTCTTGGGACAAAGTGGTGAACATGAAGCTTGCAGGGGACGATGAATAGAAGAGAACTATGCCTTTGGACTGAACCAATCTGGTCTCGGTAGGCGTGCATAGAAGTATGAACATGAACAACCCTACACTTGCATGGTTATGGGAAAACGCTTATAACTCAAAGCATACATGATGAAAATTAGGCAAATCACTTGCAAACGAAGCTAGACATGATGTCCTACAAGCTGGTATGAGTTTTGTTCTTCTTTATTTAGAGAATACCTACCTTTCAGTAGATCTAACACAGGTCAGCGCACAGGTTACAGCAGAGCACGGTTGAGGAAGAAGCTCGGTTCTCCAGCCGTTCTTATCTTCTCCCGTTGCCCTAGCTTAGCTCTTCACGACCCCAACATGATGGTGAACCTTCCCTTTTAGTCCTATGATGATTATTTATATGTTTAGGGTTAACTTGAAGTCCTAATGAGACTAGGAAAGGTGGGGTGCGTTTCTGGCTGGTTCCCTTCCATGTTTTGGAGATTTCTCCTCCCAATTGGAGTAGAATACCATTAGAAAGTTCTTGCTTTGGTTGGTCACGAATTTGATTGCCATGCATGGCAATTTGCCATTGTTTAAAACCCTAATTTACCCTTTCCTATTTTCTATACAATTATGGCTACGAATTTCTTGGGATATTTCTCTTATCCCATAATTTAACTCCTATCTTGGCCCAATAACCTTTAGGTGAGCTATTATAACAAGCCCATTACTTCTTGTTGTTTATTGGGTTTTAATTAATTCATTTTATTTAAATATTCCTATTTACTTATTTATTTAAAAATATCAAGTTTCTACATCCTCCCCCTCTTAAAAAGAATTTGGTCCCCAAATTCATATGACCATAATAGAGAGAATGTCTTACCGAAAAGGTTGGGGTAGTTTCGCCTGATGATTCCTTCAGGTTCCCATGTGGCTTCTTCTACTCCATGGTTATTTCATAGAACTTTAACCACATGAATGGGACAGTTCCTGAGTTGTTGCACCTTTCGTTCCAGTATCTTGATTGGCTTTTTCTCATAAGTCATGTCCTTGTTCAGTACCATGTTCTCATGGCGAATGATGTGGGTAGGATCGTACACATATTTTCTGAGCATAGAGACATGGAACACATTGTGTACGAATGCTAATCTTGGAGGCAATGCCAGCCGATAAGCAACTTCACCAACCCTTATGAGCACTTTAAAAGGACCGATGAATCTAGGACTTAGCTTTCCTTTAACACCAAACAGTTGAATGCCACGGGTAGGAGATACCTTCAAAAGCATATGATCACCTACTTTAAATTCTAGATCTCTCCTCCACTTGTCAGCATAGCTCTTTTTTCTGGACTGAGCAATCTTGAGCTGATCTTGAATCACCTGTATATCCCTAGTTGTATTTTGTACCATATCCGAGCCTAACCATTGTTGTTCCCGAACTTCAGTCTAGCATGCAGGAGACCTACAGTTTCTGCCATAGAGTGCTTCGAATGATGCCATTTTATTACTCGCCTGGTAACTGTTGTTATAGGTGAACTCAATCAAGGATAAGTGCTCATTCCAGTAGCCTTGGAAGTCTATAGTGCAGGCTTTTAACATGTCTTCTACAATCTGATTGGTTCTCTCAGTCTGTCCATCAGTCTGCAGGTGGAATGCGGTACTAAAATTGAGTTTAGTACCAAGTGCGGTCTGCAGTCCATTCCATAAATGAGAGGTGAATCTAGGATCTCGATCTGAGACAATAGATGATGGAACTCCATACAGTCTCATGATCTCTTTGATATATAGAGCGGCTAACAAGTCCACAAACCACTTACTTTTTGTAGGTAGGAAGTGTGCGGACTTGGTTAGTCGGTCGACAATAACCCATATGGCGTCGAGTCCACCACGAGTCTTGGGTAAAACCATGATGAAATCCATGCCAATACTTTCCCATTTCCACTCTAGAATGTCTAATGGTCTGAGTACGCCAGTAGGGTGCCGGTGTTTTGCCTTTACCTGTTGGCAAGTAAGGCAATGAGTAGCATGCTTGGCTACCTCTCTCTTCATGTTTGGCCACCAAAACATTCTTTTCATGTCTTTATTTATTTTGGTACCTCAAGGATGAATAGTATACTTTGTTTGGTGAGCTTCATCCATTAACTTCCTCTTCAGTTCTTCATTATCTGGGGCACATATTCTTCCTTGGAATACAAGCCTTCCATCCTCGGTCATAGCAAAGTCAGGTTTTTCAGCTAATGTTTCCTTGACATGAACCAAGAATGGATCGCTGTCCAGTTGTGCTTTGATCTCTGCCAGCATGTCGGATTGAATCTTGATATTGGCAACTAAGACTCGATCGTCCCTATGTTCAATGTTCAAGTCTAACCTTGCGAATTGTTCTAGTAGTTGCATCTCGCCCAGAATTAGACTAGATAAAGATGCCATCGGCTTTCTACTAAGAGCATCAGCCACATCATTTCCCTTGCCTAGATGGTACTGGATGTTGAAGTCGACTTCCTTTAAGTATTCTAGCCATCTCCTCTGCCTCATGTTAAGTTCTTTCTAAGAGAATAAATACTTCAAGCTTTTATGGTCTAAATAGACCGTGAATTGCTCACCATACAAATAATAATGTCTCCAGATTTTTAAGGTGAAGACCACAACAGCCAACTCTAGATCATGCACAGGGTAGTTGACTTCACGAGTCTTCAGTTGTCTTGAAGAATAAGCAATGACCTTTTCCTTTTGCATCAATACACAGCCTAAGCCAATTCTCAAAGCATCGGTATAGACTGAGAAACCTTTTCCCTCTATTGGAAGAGTGAGAACAGGGGCTGAGGTTAGACATTCTTTCAAAGTTTGGAAACATTTCTCACAGTCTTTACTCCAAGAGTAGGGATTCTCCTTTCGTGTAAGACAAGTGAGAGGAACGGCGATCTTGGAGAAGTCCTTATGAACCGCATGTAATAGCTAGCCAGTTCTAAGAAGATTCTGATTTCTGTGACATTAGTTAGTCTCTCCCATTTAAGTACAGCTTCAACTTTGGAGGGATCAACAGAGATGTCGTCCTTGAAGATGACATGGCCCAAGAAGGACACTTCTTCGAGCCAGAACTCGCACTTGCTCAGCTTTGCATAAAGTTGGTTGTCTTGTAAGACTTGTAGAGCTATCTTCAGATGTTCTTCATGTTCTTCTTTGGTCTTGGAGTATATGAGAATGTCATCAATGAAGACGACCATGAACTTATCGAGATATGGTTGGTATATGATGTTCATGAGTTGCATAAAGGCTGTAGAAGCATTGGTCAGACCAAAAGGCATAACAATGAATTCTTGGTGTCCATACCTGCTCCTGAAAGCCGTTTTGAAAATGTCGTCGTCATTGATCCTCATTTGATGATAGCCAGATCGGAGGTCAATTTTGGAGAAGTATTGAGCTCTGGATATCTGATCGAAGAGTTCATCAACTCGAGGTAATGGGTACTTATTCTTGATGGTCAGCTGATTGAGTTGTCGATAGTCGATACACAGCCTCATAGACCCATCTTTCTTTTTAACAAACAGAACAGGTGCTCCCCATGGGGAAGTACTTGGTCTAATGAACCCCTTTTCTAACAGCTCCATCAGTTGTGCCTTCAGTTCCTTTACTTCGGCAGGTGACATCCTGTACAGTTGACGAGACACTGGTGTAGCTCTAGGGATTAAGTCAATGGAGAAGCTAACATCCAATTCAGGGGCAAATCCTAGCAGCTCTTCGGGGAACACATCAGGGTAGTCTTAGACTATGTGTATGTCTTCTATCTTAGACCCCTTCTTTTCAACTACTACGGCCGCAAGGAAGGCAAAGCAACCTTTCCTTATCATGTTGTGGGCCTGTATGGTAGAGACTAGAGACATCCGTCTCTTGTGTCTTATTCCAATGAACGAAAATTTACGAAATTCACTAAACGTAACCTTCCCTTTCTTACAATCGACATTTGCCCCATATGCGGACAACCAGTCGGCTCCAAGAATCACGTCATAGCCTTCCATGGGTATACATACTAGGTCGGCTCTTAAGTTGATATCTTCGATCATTACGTCGGCTAATGGGAAGTATTTGTTCAATTTTTCCTTCTCTCCCAATGGTGTTGTGACTGAGAATTCAGTCCCCATGGATACAGGTTTAATATTCAGAGTATCAACAAAGTTTTGAGATACAAATGAATGGGTTGCACCAGTATCAAATAAAACAAATGCTGATAGGGAGAAGGCTTGCAGTGTACCATCCACCACACCACCTTCCTCAGTGGGCTCTTCATCACGCAGGGCTTGCAGTCTTCCCTGTTTCTTAGGCACGTTAGTGCACTTCTCATGCTCCTTTAATAGCGGGCACTCCGGAATATGGTGCTCTCGGCTACCACAGCGCAGACACGTGCCAACTTTCCTCCAGCACTCATCAGCTGTGTGACCTGCCTTGTCACAGTGCTTGCAGTTGCTTTTTGCCGGAGTAGTGGGGATGAAAACTCTCGGCTTCTTTTCTTGACTTGGTCCTTCTGTGATGCTGAAAGGATGCTTCTTTCCGATAATTGGCTTAGCAGTAGACAGACCAGGTGTCAATTCCTTCTTTACGAACTTTCCCTTGATACGATCAGTGAAGTCCGTAGCATCTTCTAACAGTTAAGCTTTCTTAACCATCTCGGCATATGTTTGGATGTCGAGAGGGGCCAGTTGAGTAATGTATTGTGGCTTAAGGCCGTTGAGGAAGTGCTTAGCCTTCATTCTCTCTGTATTCACCAGGTGTTCAGCATAGCGTGCCAATCTAGAAAATTGTGCTTCATAATTGGCCACAGACAGGCTCCTTTGTTTGAGAGCAACGAATTCTATGGCCTTCCTCTCTTACACGCGTTCCAAAAAGTACTTAGAGTTAAAAGCTTCCTTAAATTCATTCCAGATGAATTGCCCATTCGCCCTGGTTGCTTACACTGACTCCCACCAAGAGCGAGCGTCCTTCTCTAGTTGAAAGGTAGCTAATAGCAGCTTATCCTCAGCTGCACATTGCATGACACGGAAAATCCTTTCCGTCTCCTTCAGCCAGTGCTCGGCTTCATCCGGATCTGTAGTACCACTGAATCTTGGTGGATTTAGGCTTCTAAAATTACGATGCAGCTCGCCTGCACCGCGGTTCCCTCCTCCTTGTGTAGCTTGCAGAAGTGCACAAGTGAGTTCCTGAATGATCTGTTGCATGCCCCTCATCTGAGTATGTTCAGCAGTCATCTTAACTTTCTTAAGTTCCTACAAAAGTAACTTATTGTTAAGATATTGATATAGAGTTTAATTTGTGCGTGTGTGAATATTCTTTTAGATCTTAACCCTGGTTCTACCCAAATCTCACATAGGCATGATAGTTGACTTAGACACGTGTCATGACAGTCCGTCCTAGAACATCCTAGACTTAATGCCCTAGTAAGGATATCCTAGGCTCTGATACCACAAAACTGTCACGCCCCGACGCGGAATATCGGAACGTGAGGCAGTTGCAAGTAAGCGAGTATAGAGCGTACAATAACATCAAACCATTGGACAATTGAATAATACAAAATCAAATACCTTTCATTGATAATTCAACTATTGTCTATTACATCCACTAATATTGAGCCATAACATAGGGCCCAATTGACTCTATTACATAGAATGAAAGTAAATGACTAACTAAGACATCTAGGATAACATAATGGCGTCATGGTACTCTTGGTTCACTCCTGGTCTTCCCCATCCTCTTGAGTGTACTCGGTCTCCTCAGCCTCACCTGAGAACACAATGAGCAAATAACGTAGGGTGAGCGACAATGCCTAGTAGGATTTATATCTCATGGTGCAGGCAACTTTACATCATTAATGTTTTAAAAGCAGAGTCACTAAACGATATAGAGAGAGAGTCAAGTAAAGTAAGAGATAGCACAATAGCATGGATCAAGATAGCACAAGTTTTCAATATAGCACGGAGATAAGGATGGCCATAGCACAATATTTCATAATAGCACAACGAGCCGAGTATAGTATAGCACTTTGATTGTCATTTAGATAGTCAAGGTAGATAGCACTTGAGTGTAATGTCAAACACTCTTGTCAATTAACTCCCGTGGGCACTAGCACTTTTAGGCGCACCTCCCAGGACCATACCGGGCCCTTTATATTGCCAAACATTAGTCATATTGTTTATCTTTAGACAATCAGTTAAATGGCCATAGAGAGTACCAAGAAATAGATGACAGTACTTGATGAATAGATGAGAAAGTAGAGAGAGTGTGAATAGATGAGCGAGTAGAATATAGATGAGAACTATGGGTCATTGCACATAAAGCGACGGTTTAAACAGACGATAGTAACAGTTGCGCAACACACGTGATTAGTGGTGGCAGTCAAGTAGAATTCACTAACCTTCCACTGGCCATGTTATGCACAGGTCCAGAGGTCCGGCGTGATCTCAAGATAAGAGGGAACTTCTAAAGCCGTTTGGATCATATTGATCCCTAAGGGTGTTATAGGTGTTAGGGTACAACCAGCTCGGTCTCCATGAAGGAATCCATAGAGTACGGAGTCTTACGGAGGTCTAAACAATAGGTCTCTTGTCTTCCAGAATGGTATGTCCAATAAAGAGGCTCCAACTTGTCAAGAAAGTAGCGTGTAAAGAAAACGAGTTGCTCGACGTTCTAGAGGAATTCTATAACAGTGGAGCGGCGATAACGGTATTCCAAAACAACGTAGAAAACGAGGACACTGTCATTATTATCACGGGTTAATGATATGAAATTATTGAAGTAAATTACCAGATATTTTATTCATGTATTTTATGTATGGTCTCATGGCAAAGATAAATGTTTGGTGTGTGTGTGTGAATGAAATCAAGAGAAACATATAATAGTCGTGCACGGTGTCTTTTAATTAAATAAACATGTGAAATATAGCATAATTCATTTACATGGTTGTTACTGTCCGACACACAGTGTTACAGGGTATAAACATGATTACCAACCCTAAATAATCAAATTAAATAGAACAGTAAAGTTGCTAGAATAACACAGTCAAATCACGACGAGTCTAATGGTCGCGTTTAACAAGATCGATCACTATCAGAAATGCGACGACGTTGACTGTCGTGTCTCAGGTTAACTAGCAACGAGTGAATCGATTGGTGACATAGAAATGCAACGTGCAGGTCCAACGTGTTCTTGGGAATCGATACCAAGTCACGACGGTAAGGTCTGAAGGGTTCATGCAAAACCCTATTTTTCGAAATAACACTAATTCCCAAAAGCGGGAAACAAGACTAAAACGCGACGACACTGATGGTTGTGTTTCTGACATCTTCTGACAGCAAGAGGGCACACAGTTTGATGCGATGGTACTTGTCAAACCCTAATTAAAATGCGATGACATGGGTGGTCACCATTAAGGTAATCACGACGGCCTTGATCATCACGATACCAGTCAAAGAAACGCGACGTATGTGTCGATCGTGATTCAACGTTCAACCTGAGAACGATAAAACATGCAGCGATCTTCATGCAAGGCTTATAACTCAAAATCTATGGCTCTTGGGACAAAGTGGTGAACATGAAACTTGTAGGGGACGATGAATAGAAGGGAACTATGCCTTTGGATCGAACAATTTGGCCTCTATAGGCATGCATAGTAATATGAACATGAACAGCCCTACACTTGCATGGTGATGGGAAAACGCTTATAACTCGAAGCATACATGATGAAAATTAGGAAAATCACTTGCAAACGAAGCTAGACATGATGTCCTACAAGATGGTATGAGTTTTGTTCTTCTTTAGCCCGAGAATACCTACCTTTGAGTACCTTTGAGTAGATCTAACATAGGTCAGTGCACAGGTTGCAGCAGAGCACGGTTGAGGAAGAAGCTCGGTTCTCCTCTGCTCCTGGTGCCATAGCATAGCTCCTCACGACCCCAACATGATGGTGAACCTTCCCTTTTAGTCCTATGATGATTATTTATATGTTTAGGGTTAATTTGAGGTCCTAATGGGACTAGGAAAGGTGGGGTGCGGTTCTGGTTGGTTCCTTTCCATGTTTTGGAGATTTCTCCTCCCAACTGGAGTAGAATACAATTAGAAAGTTCTTGCTATGGTTGGTCACGAATTTGATTGCCATGCATGGAAAATTGCCATTGTTTAAAACCCTAATTTACCCTTTCCTATTTTATGTACAATTATGGCTAAGAATTTCTTGGGGTATTTTCTCTTATCCCATAATTCAACTCTTATCTTGGCCCAATAACCTTTAGGTAAGCTTTTATAACAAGTCCATTACTTATTGTTGTTTATTGGGTTTTAATTAATTCATTTTCTTTCAATATTTCTATTTACTTATTTATTTAAAAATATCGGGTTGCTACAGTTATCATGATATGCATGTGAGGTTTTTGGAATGTAGATGCATATCCTTGACATGCATGGGTGTGAATGAGGGTGGTTTGTGCCTCTAGCATGCGTTTACATCGTTCTCCATGATCCCTTCCCTCTGTGTGCATCGGATTTGCCATTTAGGGGCATTTGGGGAGGCCTTGGGTTAGCACCCAAGTCTCTATCTGTGGTTTCAACAAGGTTCTTGTCGCGACCCAGAACACGGCGTGTCACCCCATTGCCTTCTGGTCTAGACGCGACGAGCACCCTGTCGCGTTCTGGTTGCGACTGGGTGGTCGTTGCCTTCTGACCCAGTTTGCCTGTGGAGTTATGGAAGGTCTCGAGTAGGCACCCAAACTTCTGTCTGTGGCCACGACAAGGTCGTTGTCCCGACCCAGATCACGATGCTTTCCCAGTCGCCTTCAGACCCAGGTCACGACAGGCTAGGTGTCGCCTATAGGTGGCGATAGCCTTTGTAAGACCCAGCCCTCACAGGCCCTTGGCCCTGTCCTCAGGGTTACGGCGGGGGAGCCCGTCGCGACAGGGTTTGTGTGGCGACACACCTGGCCGCCGTTTTCTGGTCACGACGGGGGTGGGCATCGCATTCTTGTCGCGCCATCTAAAGGTGTCATGACTGATTTTTGACCGACTTGACCACTGTCCTGTCTGTCAGAACGGCCCTGTCAGGAGTCAGGTGCGTACAGCGTTGATGCGACCTAGTCAGTCGTTGCGTTCTTATTTCCTGGTCTTCGAGGTTTGACCATTTTTGGTGTCGCGTCATGGGTGACCGTCGCGACATGCTCATTGTCGCGCTGGGCCGACCCGTCACGTCTTGAGGCCCATCGGTTTAAAACTGAGGCATGCGCCCCATTTCCCCCTCTCCCCCTTTCCTTCTTCTCCTTCTTCCCTCTTCTTCCCCCTCCGAGCTCTCTCTTCTCCGGTGGTTTCTCGGCATGCTTTAGGTGCTCGTGGTGGGAGGTGATGCCCCGTTCATGCAGGCGGTGTGATTGAGGAGCTTGGAGCGAGGAGGAGGTGGCCATTCCGACGTGAAGGCCCCAACGGATCGGCTCTACGCTTGGAGGTAGGGACCCTTGACTCCTCTCGTTCTAGCATGCTTTCTTCCACCTTGAGATTGTGGTTTCTCCATGGTTTGGAGTCGTGGGGTGTGTGAGGATCATGCTCGTGGTGAGTGAGATTTCCATCGAGCGTAGATTCCTTGTAATCAATGTTTTCTGGGGTTTTAAGGGTGGTTTGGCTTGATTAGAAGTTCCTATGCTATTTCCCATGCTCCCCTCCCCCTACTGGTGTGGTTTGTACTGGATTTGGGGTGGTCTTCGGGAGGATCATCCCGGAACCCCTCTCGGCTGAGAACGTGACTTGTATAGAGGTCACGATGATGTCGCGACCGGCAAGGCCACTGTGACATCATCGCGACGCCCTTGAGCGTCGCGATAGCCCTAGGCGTCGCGACATGGTCGTGACGGCCCGATGCGTCGCGACAACATCAGAGACAAGTAAGTCTTGCGGAGTTCTATTTTTTATGGAGTATTCGCCGTTTTCGCTTCTTACTCTACCCGTGGCACCGGTGCTAGTTCCGTAGTACGGTCCTACACTAGTCGTTCTCCCGGTGCCCGGCACTTGAGGGCTTGTCCCATGAGAGAGGTTGTTACCGTTTCCTGGGACCCCCGTCCCCACGTGCCTGTTGAGGGAGTACTCCGAGCAGCGGGGGTGCTCGACTCACAGACTCTGGAGCAGAGGGGAAAATGGTTATTAGGACAGCGACGTTGAGTCATTTGCAGAGCTCTCGTGGTTGGTCTGGGACACCGAGGTCATTTGGTGTCCTTCCCGGCGCAGGCCAGTTTGTCCTTTTCTCACTGCCTCACTCTAAACCGCTTAGAGAGGCCAGGCGTGGGACCGTACTCTGGCCAGACTACGGCGGTTACTATTGTTCTACATTGTGTTCCTGCCTCACTCTGACGAGACGTGGAGGTTTGGACCTGGGTCGAGGATAAGACGTCAGTGGACGTACCTGACCGATTGACTAGTGGTAGTGTTTTCCGTAGCTAGGTAGAGTTCACTCCGCCTATGTTGCCAGCCATGTGGTGGTCATGACATGCAGTCGTACGGAGTTTCCGACCGTAGTGTTTTTCCGTACCGCGTTAGTTAGTAGCTTACTTCCGCACGTTCCTGTGTAGGTAGAAGATATAACTATTGTTATTTAATTAATTGTATATATATGTTCTTCTGCCTGTTAGAGCCAGTAGGAGATTGGTAGTCCCTACTGAGCTTCTGTTGTGAAGCTCATCCCTTCTTTTTCCAGGTGAGACTTCTCAACAACGGCAGAGCGTGCGCCGGGAGGAGGAGACGGGGCGGTAGTCGTTGTCCCCGCAGCTAGCAGTGGTTCCCTCTTTCAGTTGTACGTCACCCTAGGGGTATGCCCCTAAGAGACTTGTTCTTCCCCTGTCTTTACTTGTACTATTTGTGTGTGTTGGGACAGTACCTAGAGCGATACACAGCGGTCTCTCTCTTCTTTTTGCTTCCACGTGTGTGCTCCTAGTTAGCAGTTGACGTTTAATTCCTTTACATATTCTGTTAGACTTGTGTTATAGCTCTTCCGGGTCCCCAGATCCATGAGCGGCGATCGCGAAAATCGAGTCCTCAGCTTGGGCCGAGGGTCGGGTTCTCAAGGTCGTTACAGTTGGTATCAAAGCAAGAGTCTGACAGGACTTGTAGTGGATTTAAACTGCAACAGGATGTCCCAACAATAGTACAAGTACACTGCTAGCCACCCGAGTTGGCATTGTTAACCTTGTTGGTTGTGTGCCGTGCAGGAAATGGCTCCGCGCAGGCGTAGGTAGGCCAGAGAGCTAATGGAGCAGCAAGATGAGTCAGATATGCAAAGGTAGGTTCAGGAGGATGTGTCAGTGGCGGAGTTAGTGGCACAGCCTCAGGGAGCAGCGGCAGCAGCAGTAGCAGACGGGTAGCAGCAGCAGTGATACTAGCCTCAGCCATAGCAGTATGCGGATTGGTTTCTTTTGGCCGAGCAGTTCTTCAGGACCCTGTACCAAGGAGTGTGGAAGCCTGGGCAGGCAGCAACGGGAGGTCAGCATCCAGTACCTCCCCCAGTGGTACTGGAGCAGCAGGCAGATCCAGAGGTGGAGCAACCAGTAGTTCAGCAAGCGTCAGGTACTGGGAGTACCCGGGCCAGTCAGAGGAGGACGGCTGTCACTAAGGACCGCCCTCTTGGAGAGGTTCTTGCATCTTTGACCACCGATGTTCTTCGGTGAGTATGATCCAGACAAGGCAGAGAGTTGGACGCAAGAGTTGGAGTGCACGTTCGAGACTATGGAGTGCGCCGAGGAGGACCAGGTCAGACTGGCAGTGTATCAGCTCAAGGGACCAGCCCATGAGTGGTGGAGGGTTCAGTGGCAGACCCACTTTCTAGGGCAGTGTTTGGATCAGATCACTTGGCATCGGTTCTTGGGGGTCTTTCACGGCGAGTACTTTCTTGACTATACTCGACGTGAGAGACGAGATCAGTTCCACGAGTTGGTTCAGGGCGATCTCACAGTTACTTAGTACCATCAGAGGTTCGTCTGGTTTCTTAGGCATGTTCCTCATGTTGCCAACAGTGAGCAGGCATGTGCAGAGAGGTTTATTACAGAACTGGGACCAGATTTGAGGTGGGGGTGACTGCTCATATGTGTGCCACTTTGGGAGAGGCTGTGGCTAAGCCCACCGCCTTGGAGAGAGAGACCTGGAAGCCCCAACAGCAGCAGTAGGGAGGAGTCTCTTCTAGGTCCTCACCGTACTAGTGTCTCGCAGGTAGTCACGGCAGTGCGACTTCTTCATCTTCGGGCTCGGGCAGTTCAGGCAGTTCCAGTCTACGCTCGAAGCTCAGGCAGATGACTACTCGTGGGGGTGGAAGGAGTTGGCAACAGAAGCGTCAATCGAGGTTTGCGGAGCAGCCAGCCCAGTAGGGAGCTGACAGGGTAGGCAGGAGGCAGTCTGTTACACTTGTGGCTTGCCTGGCCACTTCAGGAGGGATTGCCCGATGGGGCAAGTCCAGCAGCCGCAGCAGCCAGTGCAGTACACACAGCAGCTACTGTAGTACCAGTTCTTTCCCCAGCAGCAGGCACCTCATCAACAGCATTAGGGGTAGTATCATTTGCAACCTCAGTAGTTTCAGCAGCATCAGCAGCCTCAGCAGTTCTAGCCATACCAGTAGCAGCAGCAGTTTCCGCAGCACCAGCAGCCGTCGTAGCAGCAGCAGCCCCAGCAGGCGCCGCAGCGTGGGCATGGACGTGGTCGTGTGATGGCTCTTATCAGGGAGCAGGCTGAGGAGTCAAACCTGGTTATAGGTACCTTGTCTATCCTTGGTAGAGCTACTGATGTTTTGGTTGATCCCGGTGCTTCCCTTTGTTTTGCTTCCGAGGAGTTTTACGAGTCTCTCGTTCGTCACACCCCCGAAAGGCAGTGTGATGTGATGGTCGATCTCCTGTCCAGTGATTACATGTGTTCTTTCAGTTACGTGGAGGGTGTCACAGTTGAGGTCCACGGACACAAGTTGCCGGCCAGGTTGTACGCGTTGCAACTTCGTGACTTTGACATCATCCTGGGCATGGACTGGTTGGAGGCTCACTCAGCTGTGGTGGATTGTCAGCGGAAGACCGTTCGGTTTGAGATACCTGGAGTGTCTATTCTCTGCTTCTGAACTATCTGGTCTACCCGTCGACCTTTTATTTCCTTCTGTAGAGCTCGTCATTTGATCCGTGATGGCTGTGTAGCATATCTTGCTTCTGTATGTTCCTTGGAGCCTAGCGGGTCGTCGGTTTTTAATGTGCCTGTTGTTTGTGAGTTCTCTGATGTTTTTCCGGAGGATCTACCTGGGTTACCACCTGAGCGGGAGGTAGAGTTCTCCATTGAGCTTTTGCCTGGTACGATGCCTTTGTCTAAGGCACCTTACCGGATGGCTCCGACTGAGTTGCGCGAGCTAAAGAGACAGTTGCAGGAGTTGCTTGAGCTGGGTTTCATTCATCAGAGTCGTTCACCATGGGGAGCGTCAGTGTTGTTCGTGAGGAAGAAGGATGGCAGATTGAGATTGTGCATCAATTATAGGCAACTGAACTAGGTAACAATGAAGAACAAGTATCCGTTGCCTAGGATCGATGACTTGTTTGACCAGTTACAGTCAGCCAAAGTGTTCTCGAAGATTGACTTGAGATCAGGTTACTACCAGTTGAGGATCAGAGAATCAGATATTGGTATGACAGCCTTCCGTTCGAGGTATGGTCACTTTGAGTTTGTCGTGCTGTCATTTGGGCTCACGAATGCACCAGTAGCTTTTATGGATTTGATGCATAGGGTGTTCAGTGAGTACCTGGACAGGTTTGTGGTCATCGTTGTAGATGACATTCTGGACTACTCAGCTTCTAAGGAGGAGCACGAGGAGCATCTGAGGATCATGCTAGAGACATTACGGAGTCACCAACTTTATGACAAGTTCGACAAGTGCGAATTTTGGCTGAGGGAGGTGCACTTTTTCGGGCACGTGATCTCAGGTTCTGGTGTGGCAGTGGACCCTGCTGAAAGGTTGCGGAATTCCCTATGTATGGTAATCTAGAAGGGGGGTTGAATAGATTACTATCAATTAAAAGGCTTATCACCTTCTTTTCGTAAGAACACAAACTGTTGAAATACTAGCAGAGTTTAAACTATGTGTGGATGTGTGTGAATAGATGATAGATAGATAAACAAGCAATTAAGCGTGTGTAGTTATGCCGTGCCTACCAAAGATCTAACGTAAATTCGTGCAAACCACGAGACACGCAGATTTTACGTGGTTCGGAGTACACAACTTGTGTATCCTACATCCACGGGCCACACACACACGCATAACAACCTGCTTATGAGCTAGTTCGAGAACTACAACTCACACACACAAGTTATCTGATGTGCAACCACGATCAGATGAACTCCCACACGTGAATCAAGCACATGGACTACTTGAGACACAGACACACACACACGTTTACGTAAAAACGAAAAAACAGAGAGAGTTCTGAATTGTAGAACAAATCCTGATTGAAGAACTTCTCTCGTGAATGATCGGCTGGGCTTCAAGCTTCGTCTTGATGATTACAAGTTGATGATGATGCTTGAATCCTCGACGTTCAAGCTTCACCTCCGCTGGGAAGAAGTATCTCTTTGAATCTGGGCGGCAGGTTGAAGCAGAGCAGCAAGAACAGTTCTTCTGAGGAGAGCTTTCTAGGGTTTTTGGGTGGAGGCTGCTTGTGTACGAGATTCTCTTCAAAGAGATGCTTAAATAGAGGTGTTTACATATGGAGAGTCGTGGTATGTGGAAACACCATCTATGGCAACTTGAAGACATCCCGAATTTGAAGATTCTCTCCGTCTGTCGACAGCACTGGGTGCTCCTGTCGACAGGCGCATGCCAGCAGAAGGCTGAAAGGCTCTGGAAGGCAGTTGCTGTCGACAGGCGACTGGGTGCTGTCGACAGGCACAGGCAGACACAAGACCAGGGGGTTCTGGGAGCCTCTTCCTGTCGACATGTGACTGGGGTGCTGTCGACAGGCACATCTGTCTTGAAGAATGGCCTTCTGGCTTGTGTGTAGCTGTCGACAGGGGTCTTTCCTGCTGTCGACAGGTACTTGTTTTTCATGTATATCTTAATCATTTGAACCCTATTCTTTGTACATGTCTTGCTTGGTATCTCACCTAAATTAATGAACATAGTTAGTGAGACATAGTGACATATAAATATGCTCAAGTGAAGTGTTTGTTCCATTTGCATTCATGAGTCATTTTCATCATGTTTTCATCATAAATTTTGTTCATGAAATGATTATCATCAAAAACACACTTGTGACTTGTTAGATTAGCATTCACATTAAGTGATCATCAAAATGAGAACTCAACACCTGCCAAGGTTAAGGCAGTGTTGTCTTGGGAGCAGCCCACTTCAGTGTTAGAAGTTCGCAGTTTTTTGGGTTTGGTAGGCTATTACAGGAGGTTCATCCAGGATTTTTCCATGATTGCAGAGCCGTTGACCAGATTGACTAGACTTGAGGCCAGATTTGTTTGGACTGAGGATTGTGAGCAGAGTTTCCAGGAGCTGAAGACGAGGTTGACTTCAACGCCAGTGTTGGTCTTGCCATCAGGTAGCTGAGGTTTTGTGGTCTACACCGACGCATCGAGGTCAGGTTTGGGTGCAATGCTGATGCAGCATGGTGGGGTCGTCGCCTATGCTTCTCGGCAGTTGAAGAAGCATGAGGAGAACTACCCTACCCACGACTTGGAGTTGGCAGCAGTGGTGTTCGCTCTAAAGTTGTGGAGGCACTATTTCTACAGCGAGACGTTCGAGATCTTCATCGACCATCAGAGTTTGTAGTACATTTTCACTCAAAAGGATCTGAACTTGAGACAGCGTAGATGGATAGAGTACCTGAAGGACTACGACCTTACCCTCTCCTATCACCCGAGAAGGGCTAACGTCATGGCAGATGCTTTGAGAAGGTGTGTTCGCTTGAGTTCGATCATGGTCAGAGAGTGGAGGCTATTTGAGGATTTTTCTCAGGGAGTTTTCTACCCTTCGAGGCACAGAGACCGTGCAGTGGTGACCAGTTTCTCAGTTCGCCCGTCAGTGTACCATCAGGTCTGGAGGCACAACAGGTAGACTCAGAGTTGGCAGATATTTTGCAGATGCCAGATGTTGAGTTGGACGAGGACAGTGAGGTCAGGTTTAGAGGCAGATTGTACGTTCCCTGTGATGTGCGCCAGGCACTATTGTCAGAGGCACACTAGTTGAGGTATGTTGTTCATCCTGGTTCCACCAAGATGTACCATAACCTAAGGAGGTTCTTCTAGTGGCCAGGGATGAAGAGGGGCATGGCAGAGTTTGTTGCTCGTTGCCTTGCCTGTCAGCAGGTGAAGGCTGAGCATCAGCATTCGGGTGGTGAGTTGCAGTCG
Organism: Colocasia esculenta; assembly: GCA_014218235.1. NCBI lineage: Eukaryota > Viridiplantae > Streptophyta > Magnoliopsida > Alismatales > Araceae > Colocasia > Colocasia esculenta. The sequence goes on along the minus strand of CM024765.1, from coordinate 23,649,425 downwards.
TTGCCCGTTCCCGAGTGGAAGTGGGATGACATCACCATGGACTTTGTGGTTGATTTGCCCCATACTCCGCAGAGGCATGATGGTATCTGGGTGATTGTGGACAGGTTGACCAAGTCAGCGCACTTCCATCCAGTCAGGATGTCTTGGTCAGTGGATAGGCTCGCCAGACTGTACGTGGGCCGAGTTGTTCCGTTGCACAGAACCCCAGTTTCGATTGTTTCTGACAGAGATCCGAGGTTCACTTCTGGGTTTTGGCGCAGTTTGCAGAGAGCTCTTGGTACAGAGTTGATACTGATTCAGCATATCACCTGCAGTCAGATGGGCAGTCAGAGAGGACGATTCAGACTTTGGAGGATATGTTGAGAGCGTGCTGTTTGGACTAGACTGGCACCTGGGAGTCGCACCTTCTGATGGTAGAGTTTGCATACAACAACAGTTATCACTCGAGCATTGGAGTGGCACCATACGAGGCTTTGTATGGTCGGCCGTGCAGGACACCACTTCACTGGTTTGAGGTTGGTGAGAGGCAGCTTTTGGGACTAGAGCTGGTGCAACAGTGTGCAGACACAGTCAATTTAGTCAGGCAGAGGCTCCAGGCAGCACAGAGCAGATAGAAGAGCTATGTAGATATCCGCAGGAGGCTGTTGCAGTTCAGTGTGGGTGACCTTGTGTTCTTGCGGGTTTCTCCGACCAAGGGTGTTATGAGATTTGGCAGGAAGGGAAAGCTTAGTTCCAGGTATATTGGGCCTTTCCCTATCACAGAGAGGAACGGTGAGGTCGCGTACAGATTGCATCTTCCGGCAGAGTTGGCAGGGGTGCACAAGGTTTTCAACGTGTCGCAACTCAGGAGGTACGTTGCAGATCTGTCACACATGTTGGATTACTCACAGCTTGTGGTAGCTCCGGACTTGTTAGTGCCTGAGTACCCGATCAGAGTTGTGGACCGCAGAGTGCAGTAGTTGCGCAGGAAGCAGATTCCACTGGTCAAGGTTGTCTGGGAGAACCACATGGATGACAAGGCCACGTGGGAGCGCGAGGATGAGATGAGAGAGCAGTTCCCGTATTTGTTTGATTGATCGGTATGTTGTTTTCCTTTTTGCGTTGCTTCCTATTGAAACTGAGCTTCTCTCTAATTTCGAGGATGAAATTTCTTTAAGGGGGGTAGGATGTAAAACTCGGCCCTCACGGGCCCTTGGCCTTGTTCTCAGGGTCGCGGCAGGGGAGCCCGTCGCGACAGAGTTTGTGTGGTGACACACCTGGCCTCCGCGTTCTGGTCGTGACGGGGTGAGTGTCGCATTCTTGTCGCACCATCTGAAGGCGTCGCGACTATTTTTTTGACCGACTTGATCGATGTCCTATCCATTAGAATGGCCTTGTCGGGTGTCAGTTGCGTACAGCGTTGACGCGACTTGGTCAGCCGTCGCATTCTTATTTCCCGGTCTTCGAGGTTTGACCATTTTTGTTGTCACGCCGTGGGTGGCCGTTGTGACATGGTCGTGACCCCTAGGGGCGTCGCGACATGCTTGTTGTCGCACTGGGCTGACCTGTCGCATCTTAGGGCCCATCGGTTTAAAACCGAGGCCAGCACCCCATTTCTCTCTCTCCCCCTTTCCTTCTTCTCCTTCTTCCTTCTTCTTCTCCCTCCGAGCTCTCTCTTCTCCGGTGGTTTCTCGGCGTGCTTGAGGTGCTCGTGGTGGGAGGTGATGCCCTGTTCATGCAGGCAGCGTGATCATGGAGCTTGGAGTGAGGAGGAGGTGGTCATTCCAATGTGAAGGCCCCAACAGGTCGGCTCTACTCTTGGAGGTAGGGACCCTTGACTCCTCTCGTTCTAGCATGCTCCCTTCCCCCTTGAGATTGTGGTTTCTCCATGGTTTGGAGTCGTAGGGTGTGTGAGGATCATGCTCATGGTGAGTGAGGTTTCCATTGAGCGTAGATTCCTTGTAATCCATATTTTATGGGGTTTTAAGGGTGGTTTGGCTTGATTAGAAGTTCCTATGGTGTTTTTCCTGATCCCCTCCCCCTATTGGTGTGGTTTGTACCGGATTTGGGGTGGTCTTCGGGAGGATAGTCCCGAAACCCCTCTCGGCTGAGAAAGCGACTTGTATAGAGGTCGCGATGATGTTGCGACTGGCAAGACTGCCACGACATCATCGCGACGCTCTTGAGCATCACAACATGGTTGCGACGGGTTGACCCGTCGCGACAGTATCGCGACAGCCCTGGGCGTCGCGACCCGATGCATCCCGACAACTGTAGAGACAGATAAGTCTTGCAGAGTTCCATTTTCCATGGAGTCTTAGTCGTTTCTGCTTCTTACTGTACCCGTGGCACCAGTGCTAGTTCCCTAGTACGGTCCTACACTAGTCGTTCTCCCGGTGCCCGGCAATTGAGGGCTTGTCCGATGACAGAGGTTTCTACCGTTGCCTGGGACCCCCGTCCCCGTGTGCCTATTGAGGGAGTACTCTAGGCAGTGGGTGTGCTCGAGTCACGGACTCTGGAGTGGAGGGGAAAATGGTGGTTAGGACAGCGGCGTTGAGTCATTTGCAGAGCTCTCGTGGTTGGTCTGGGACGCCGAGGTCATTTGGAGTCCTTCCCGGTGCAGGCCAGTCAGTCCTTTTCTCACTGCCTCGCTCTTTACGGCCCCGGAACCGCTTACAAAGGTCAGGCGTGGGACCGTAGTCCGGCCAGACTACGGCGGTTACTGTTGTGCTACTTTGTGTTCCTGCCTCACTCTGACGAGACGTGGAGGTTTGGACCTGGGTCGAGGATAAGACGTCAGTGGACGCACCAGACCGGTTGACTAGTGGTAGTGTTTTCTGTAGCTAGTGTCTCTTGTCCAGGCAGAGTTCACTCCGCCTGTGTTGCCAGCCATGTGGTGGTCACGACGTGAAGTCTTACGGAGTTTCCGACCGTAGTGTTTTTCCGTACCGCGTTAGTTAGTAGCTTGCTTCCACACTTTCCTATGTAGGTAGAAGATATAACTGTTGTTATTTAATTAATTGTATATATATATATGTTCTTCTTCCTATTATAGCCAGTAGGAGATTGGTAGTCGCTACTGAGCTTCTGTTGTGAAGCTCATCCCTTCATTTTCTAGGTGCGACTTCTCAGCAATGGTAGGGCACACGCCGGGCGGAGGAGACGGGGCGGTAGTCGTTGTCCCGGTAGCTAGCAGTGGTTCCCCCTTTCAGTTGTATGTCACCCTCGGGGTATGTCCCTAAAGGACTTGTTCTTCCCCTGTCTTTACTTGTACTGGTTGTGTGTGTTGGGACTGCACCTAGAGCAATACACAACAGTCTTACTCTTCTTTCTGCTTCCGCATATGTGCTCCTAGTTAGCAGTTGACGTTTATTTCCTTTACATATTCTGTTAGACTTGTGTTATAACCCTTCCGAGTCCCTAGATCCGTGGGCGGAGACCACAAAATCGGGTCCTGAGCTTGGGCCGAGGGCGGGTTCTCGGGGTCCTAATATGTTGCCCAGCTAGCTAGCCCAGAGGGGGGGTGAATGGGATATAAAAAAAAATATTGAGTACCTATAACCTGTTCACACAAAGGTCACAAAAACACACTTCGCAGATTGTTAGTGTTAGTTAAGGAAAAATCAATCACACAAAAGCATTCACATGACACAGAGAATTATCCTGGTTCTGATCTCCTCTCCTTAGGAGTCCTACGTCCAGTCCGTGAGCAATATCTCAGGATTTCACTAACACAAGGGTATTGTCCCCCTTATGGACCCTTACACACCCAGCCGCAGCTGGTCTTTTCTTCATAACCCGAAGAGGAACTTACAGCACCCTGGATACCACCAGGTCTTCCTTCTACACAAAGGGAATCTCACACCCTGGACACCACCAGGTCTTCCTTCTTACCCGAAGGGAACAAACACACAAGAAGTGAAATGAGATCAAGCCCCTAGATCAAGCTTATACAATGCTAGATCTGAAGCTAAAACTGAGAGGAAGATCTACAGGGAGGGACACTCTCAGTTTATAGAAACTCTTAGGATTAACACAATGAATGCAGAGAGCTAAGAGCTAAACAATCAAAGGAGCGAGGCTTGGCTCTTCGAGATGCTCGCAGAAAAACTTGTGTAAGATTGTCGTTCGTATTCTCTAACTCTTGGATCTGTTTTTCTGGAGCTTCAGTCTTCTATATATATCTTCTATTTGAAATTCGAACGTTGAAGTGTCTGTTGTCTCTAAGTTTTGGTTTACATTAGACTGCATGGTACTGTAGAAGTTCAACGGTCTTTTGGCTTTTCATGCACGCAAAGAGAGAAGATCTTCTGAAGTATCATTTGGCTTCTATTTTGTCCAACATTGTATGATGAATGTTGTCAAAGACCTGCACACATTAGATGCTAAACAATAGACAGCTAAACTGTCTCTTGTTGTCAGTCAACGTTAGATTGATTTTATACAAATGTAGAAGTTCCATTCTGTTCTTCTAAAAAGATGTTTACAGAATAAGTATGAGAATAGAAGATATTGTCTGCATGCATGCAGAGATACGTTCAGTTTCCATAAATGCACACCTGACATAAAGATATACGTGAAGACTTTGACTTTTCAACGTTATTCAAAAATTATCTCGAAAATCAAATCGTTATAGTCCATGAAATCGTTATATGAATGACTTATGAAATCGTTATGCAAATGAGTTGATGTTCATGTAAATCGTTGTGCACTTATAAGCAAACTGATGCACATATAAATCGATATGCATTAATAACCAAATCATTGTAGAGACAAATCGTTGTGACTCCATAAGTAAATCATTATGCACACATCGTTATAATCAAATTGTAAGAGACAATGTGAATGAATCGTTATTTGCTGTATCGAATCGTTATAGCGACCAAGTCATTATGTAACTTGATGAATTGTTACAGTAACAGAGTTGTTATGTAACTTATCGAATCGTTATAGGGATGAAATTGTTATGATGGTATAGGCAAATCGTTATGAACCAACTTGTTACGAGAAAATCATTGTTCTTTACTTAAGAAATCGATGTGAGACCAAATCGTTGTTGTAGCAACCTGAATTTTTAAGAAAATAAAAAATAAAGAATTAAAACCTAGCTAAATGGATATTTAAATGAAAAGAGCATTAAATAAAACCCATTAAATGGAAAAGATTAATGAGCTTTGCTTAATGTACCCTCTAGGATTTATTGGGTAAAAATATGAATTTACAAAGGGAGAATAATAAGAAAATACCCTAAATTCGGAGTTTAATTATATCATAATTGGAAAGGGGTTATTAAAGCAATAAAAGTGGCAATTAGAGTAGGAGTTGGATTCCTAAACCTACCCCATATGGGTTAGCACGAATTTGGATCTCTTCCAAGTCTAAATAGAGATTGGAAAGCAAGGAAGGAAGGTGGGAGTAAGGAAATTTCGTAATTAAAGAGGAATTAGAGTAGTAGTAGGAATAGAAATACATACTTGCATAAATACACCTCTTAAACTCTCTTGGGCAACCCTAGCTCGTTGCCAAGAGTTGCTGGACGTGGAGAAGAGGCTAAGGAGGAGAGGATTTCGTGGAGAGAAGAAGTGCTTGAAGCTTCTTCCCTTGTTCTTCAAGTTCTAGCCCTAGAAGAGGAAATCGAGTCAAGGTAGGCATTCTCACAAGCTAAAATCCTAATATTTCGCCTGTAGATTGTTCCATACATTAGGAACAAAACCCTCAAGTTTTATAATTTTCCATCGAGCCAATATTTTCTTCTTGAATTTTGAAGTCCTGCAACTCTCTTGACTCCGAACCCTCTTCATAATTCTTGTTCTCCATGATTACTAATTCCCATGCCTTGAAATTTTTATGGGAGATATTGATGATCATTAGGGAACTTTTGCCCCTAAAAGCCCTAATTTTTATCAAGCATGTTGCTCGAATTAAATCAATCTTGCTCTCTATATCATGTTCTGTGTTACTCGTTCTTGTTCGTTCTCAAACCATATTCAAACCATGCTCTCTCTCAAATTCCTATTTACTGGAAGTACCCTCGCATGTCTAGTTTCATTTGCCACTAATTTCGTGAATTTTCATCATGTATCTAATTAGTTATGATTTTCTGAACAACCCTATATCAAAAATTAATATCCCTGGTCCGCAATCCAATGTCTGGTCTGACTCCTGTCAGAGTCAGGCGCAGACAACCAAAAGGCGACGCCTCGACATGTTGCTTTCTGGGGCCTGATTGAGACAACCTCCCTGTCGCGACCAAGAAGGCGACAGGTGAGCCGTCGCGTTCCCAGTACCCGATTTGCATGCCCTGTCGCGACCTGTGCAAGACCCTGTCGCGTTCTGCCTGGCCCATGTCGCCATCCTTACAGCTCTATGTCGCCTTCATAAGAATGTTGAGAAAAACCCATGAAAAATATTTTTGTCGCTTTCTTACCGTTATACCCCCAGTAAAAACCTTGCTTAAAAATGGAGCAATATTGAATAATTTTAAATACATCTTCACGACTTATTTCTATCTATGATTTCTCTTGCACTTGCACACACATGAACTATCCATTTATGGCTGAAATCTTGCAGAAAATATCTCATAATGTATCTGGTAAATTACCGAAATAAAGAATATTAATTGCCCTATTTTAAAGGACTTGTATTCGTTTCTCGCGTTGTTTATACACCGATATCGACACTCCACTGTTCTAGAATTCCTCTAGAACGTCGAGCACCTGTTTTATATACACACTTTTCATGGCTTGTGGTGAACTCTCCATCAGATATTCCTTTCGCCGGACTAGTGAACCCTTGCACAAGGCCTCCGTAAGTCTCCTCTGATCATGGATTCCCACATGGTCGACGAGCCGGTTGTACCCCAACACCCATTACCCCTTTAGGGATCGATATGATCTAAACGGCTATTAGAAGTTCGCTCTTACCTTGAATCACGTCAGACCTCTGGACTTGTGCACAACATGGCCAGCAGGAAGATTGTGAATTCCACCTGACTGTCAATATGACGTGCGCGTGTTGTGCAACTGTTACTATCGCCTGTTTACTCGTCGTGTTACGCGCAATTGACCACTAGCTCTCATCTATACTCTACTCGCTCACCTATTCACGTTCACTCTACTATATCATCTATTCATCTAGTGCTCTTATCTATTTCTTGGTACTCTCAAATTGGCCATTAAATGATTGTCTAAAGATAAACAATATAACCAATGCCAGCGCAATAGGGCCCGATCAGGTCCTGGGGGGAGCGCCCGAAAGTGCCATTTGCCCGCAGGAGTTAAATGATCAGGATGTCGGCATTACATCCAAGTGCCATATTATCAAGATTAATCTAAGACAATCAACACAAAGTGCTATATTCTCTCGTTGTCTTTTGACAAACAAGTGCTATACTCTCTCTCGGCTATCTTCGGATAACCAAAGTGCAATTACTATCTCGATTGACGAAAGTTAATCAAAAGTGTCAGACTATTTCGATTGATAAGAAAATCAATCAAAGTGCAATTTACTCTCTATATGGCCAACTACTTTCTCTCTCCTTGCTATACATGTTGCTTGCTATTGCTTGATCTTGACGTTATTTGCCATCGTGTTGTTGTGTTGCTTTATATCGTGACTCGATTTTATTCGTTGTACTATACTTGATTCATCTGCTATTTGAACCATGTTACTTGTGATCTTACTTTCTCGACTTTACATAACTCTCTCTATCTTTAGTTACTCTGCCATTTAATGCACTAATTATTTAAAGCCTGCTTGAGCCTGAGATTTAAGTCCTACTGGGCATTATCGCTCACCCTACGTTATTTGATGTTGTGTTCTCAGGTGAGATCGAGGAAGACACATACACTCACGAGGAAGGGAATGACCAAGAGTGAAGCCAGGAGTGCCCTCGAGTCGTTATCTTAGAGTTGTAGTTAGTTATTTCCTTTTATGACAATGTAATTGGGCCCTATAGAATGGCTCTGATATTAGTGGTTGTAACTAGACATTGGAAAAGTTATTAATGAGAAAGATTTGCTTTAGTATTATTCAATGTGCAATGGTTTGATGTCTAGTACTCGCTCTATACCTTTTCTTGCAACTGCCTTCGCGCTCCGATATTCCGCGTCGGGGCGTGACAGTTGTTCTTTACTTAAGAAATCGATGTAAGACCAAATCGTTGTTCTCACTTAAGAAATCGATGTGAGACCAAATCATTGTTCTCACTTAAGAAATCGATGTCAGACCAAATCGTAGTTCTCACTTAAGAAATCGATGTGAGACCAAATCGTTGTTCTCACTTAAGAAATCGATGTGAGACCAAATCGTTGTTCTCACTTAAGAAATCGGTGTAAGACCAAGTCGTTGTTCTCATTTAAGAAATCGATGTGAGACCAAATCGTTGTTCTCACTTAAGAAATCGATGTGATCACTTATCGAATCGTTATGAAAGCAAATCGTTGTGAATACTTAACAAATCGTTACGAAAGCAAATCGTTGCAATCACTTAACGAATCGTTGTGAGGGCAAATCGTTGCGATCACTTAACGAAACATTGTGAGGGCAAATCGTTGTGATCACTTAACGAATCGTTGTGAGGGAAAATCATTACAACTCTACTGAAATCGTTGTAGCATAAAAAAAGTCGATGTGGACTTGGATAGATTTCATGCTTTGAAACAAAATTGCTATAGTAGGAATAATGCTTACCATTTGGCTTGATTTTCCTTGTTTTATTTCCTGTGCTCAAGACTTGTAGAAAATTCGTTAGTTTAAACTTTATATAGTTTTGTTAATCACCAAAATAGATATGTAATTTATTTAAATTACATGGGGATAAACTGATCATCATTATAGCCTCTGTGTCTCCTCCTCTGAGAAAACGACAATGGCCTTGTCACCTTCTCTGACAGAGAGTGATCGGTGACCTGTTCGGAGTTTCCTTTCCATTACATCTCTGGTTTCTTGGCATTTGTATTTTTCCTAGCACAGTCCTACACTAGTTGTTCATTCGTCTGGTGCTAGGCACTTGAGGGCTTGTCTCATAAGAGGTTGTTACCGTTACCTGGGACCCCCCGTCCTCGCGCACTAGTTAAGGGATTTCTCTTGGTGGCGGAAGTGCTTGAGTTACGGACTGTGGAGCTAAGGGGAAAATGGTGGGGACAGAAACGTAGAGTCATTTGAAAAGCTCTCTTAGCTGAGTCTGGTACATCGAGGTACTTTAGGCATTCTTCTGGTGCAGATCAGCTAGTCCTTCTTACTACCTCACTCTACGTGGTTCTGTTACCATCTAGAGGAGCTAGGTGTGGGACCGTAGTCCGGCCAAACTACGGAAGTTGTGTGGTTACTTTTAGTTCCACGTCTCACTCTGACGGGAGGTGGCAGACATGGACTGGTGGTCGAGGGTAAGGCGCACGGCGCTCCTGACCGATTGACTAGTGGTAGGTTTTCTGTGGCTAGTGTCTTTGTCCATATAGTTGTTCTCTGTCTGTGTTTGCAGCCTTGGAGTTCATCCCAGTGTCGTGGTTTACTTTCAATCCTGACGTGTTTAGACCGATGACCGTGTAGTTTACTTTACGCTTCCGCACTTACTCTGTTAGTAGAATAGACTAACTTGCTTAATTTCTGTTAAAACCATATATCTATTCTACTTGTTAGAACCAGTGGGAGATTAGTAGTCCCTACTGGGTTTCTTCGTGAAGCTCATTTTCTCCTTTTCAGGTGAGACTTCACAGCAACACCTTCTGCGGGGGGCTGAGGAGACCGGGCCGTAGTAGACGGCATCTTCCATGAGTAGTGTTCCCCTGTACTTGTGACTCTTCACCCTCGGAGTATACCCTTAAGGGATCTGTTATCCCCTTTTCTTTCAGTACTTGTACTTGTTACTTGGGACTGTAGTGGACACGTACTTGTGATGGACTCTTTCTTTCATTGTTTAGTATATTTTTAGTGCTTATTGTCATACTTAATTCCTTTACATATCTTGTTAGACTGGTCCATTAGCCCTTCCGGGTCTTCGGGCCCGTGGGTGGTGATGCCGACAATCGGATTCTTCGTGGAAGCTGACAACATCGGTGCTTGATGCAAGAAACATGATGGGCATCACATGTGTAGTGGAAATGATATATTTAAACTTTAAATCACATTTCCCACTCTTTTTTATCAGGCCGGATGACATCCAGGGTGCATGACTGTCATTCAACCATACAAGGATGAGACTATCTCACCTAGGAGGTGCTCATAGAACCCCTGAAGCACAGAACTGGTCCCACGGATGAAAGAACTCATGTGATCTCCCTCCAGCGGTGTCCACACAGTGGCGATCGGGGACGACAGCTCCTCTTCTCGCCGATGTCTCCTCCTCGTCGGGGCTGCACCTAGCAGCCCCTTGCAGCAAGGCAGCAGCAGTAGCACAAGTAGCAGCAGCCGAAGCAAGTAGCAGCAACAGAAACTAGAGCAAGGGGGGAAAAACCCTCTTGCTCCCTTTCTCTCCTCACCAAGAGAGAGGATGTGGGATGGAGGAGTGGAAAGGAGAGTGAGAGTGTTGGTGGGAGAGAGCTTAGCTTATAGCTCTCTCCCATACCCTCTAAATATATAGAGGGCATTTTTCAAACCTCTACACGATGCTCACGTCACGTCATGCGGACGTGCATGGTGTGGCCTATAGTACATGCAGACATACCTGCATTGATGGTAAGCCAAAGTGTCGCCAATAATCATTGGCGACATAGGTCATTGCTGCCAAGGCACTCTTTAGTCCCACATGAGAAATCTCTACGGAGAAGGACCTTATAACCCCGAGGATCCATGAGACTATGTCTTATAGACAATAGTGGGGTTATGCTAGACCATATCACATACGCACACCATCGAGGCGGGTGCCCATGTAGGTGGATTGTCGCGGTTAGCCGCCTTGCACTACGCACCTTTTTATTTCTTCTTTTTACATTTTTGCCCTTTTCTTGAAGAGATTGGATCTATTTAACTAGCCCATTGTCTTGGTTTTTACGGGTGTGGGACACTTCATAGAGTGATTATGGCTCCCTAATCCCGATTACCTAACTTGAAGCACCCTTTCGACTCTCCCATGAGCAACCACTTGTTGCGTTGCTACTCCATCTCTCGTTCCCCCTCTGTGACGACTGCACCTCTGTTGCGCTATTCACCAACGAGGTCGCCACCCGTGTTCACCATTGAACGTTCTTCTGTTCGTACGCACGGTCGCTCTCTAGTGTTTGGTGCATGCTTCTCTGCCCATACTTTCTTTGCTTTGAGTTGAAGATGATTAGGTTTCCCATATAGCTTTTGTGTTACAAAATTGATCTTGTGTGAGGTCGACTTTGTGGTTTTGTGGTTGTACCCTGGGAGAAGGTCATCAGACCCTAATCACACCGTATAGTGGGGGCATTACTTTCTCTAAGGCAAGTTCCATTATGGAACGGCTCCACAGTTACTTTCGCCTTTTAATTATCATCTAATCATCATGCTTATGATCAATAATCTCATGTTACATTTCTTTTTTTGGAGTGTGTATGTTATCGTGTCATTCCTTATTATGATTGCCATATGGTTTGCACTGTATCATCTGTGGATGAATTACCATGGCTCATGCCAATATCCCATTATTTTAACAATAGTCTTAGAGAAAGTATTGATCATGGTTTCATCCTCGTCGTTTAGCCTGAAAGTAGACATGTCGAGAATGCCTACAAATTTGTAGGGAAACACTCCAAATGTTAGCAACAACGGATGACGATTTGGTTCACTATGATTAGGTTGATCTAGATTATAGAGTTTGATGCTCCTACAATGACTGATGGTGATACTACAAGTGCAAAGAAGGTTGAGGAATGGAAGGACAAAGATAGAGTTGGACATGGGTGCATACTTACTACACTGTCAGATGTCCTATTTGATGTCTATAGCTCCTCTACATTCCCGACTTCTAAGGCATTGTGGGATGAACTTGACCGGAAATACAATACCGAGGACCAAGGTCTGGAGAAGTATTCTGTATTGGAAATGTCTATAGCTCTTCTACATTCCCGACTTCTAAGTTTGTGTCTTATCAAGCCACCCATGAATGCTCCGTGACAATGGGAAATGGCAACACTGCAAGTGTGATGGGAATTGAACACGTGGATCTGAAGTTTACATCAGGACATGTATTGTCTCTTCACAGTGTGAACCATATTCCTAGTGTTAGGAGGAACATCTTGTCTGGTTCTAGATTGGTTAGGAAGGGTCATGAGTTGAACTTTAAATGTAATAAAGTTGTGATTTTGTGTTAGGAAACTTTTATAGTAAATGTTATTTATCTGATGGGTTATTTAAAGTGTATGTGAACCATATGGATAACAGTTTAGATATTGTTTCTACATCTATTTGTATGGCATATATTGTCGTTGATTCATATAACTTATGGCATGGACGTTTAGGACACAACAATTTCAATTCTTTGAAACGAATGATGAACCTAAAATTGATTCCTAATTATGCTGTTGATAATTATCAATGGTGTGATATTTGTGTGCAGGCTAAACAGTTCAAAAAGTTGTTTAAGTCTATGGTAAGAGATTCAAAAAATTTGGATCTTGTGCACTCTAATATATGTGAATTTAATAGTATAATGACTAGAGATCATAAAAAAATATTTCATTACCTTTATAGATGACTGTAATAAATATTGATATGTGTATTTTCTTAAGTCTAAGGATGAGGCTTTGCAAAAGTTTTCCATCTTTAAGAAAGAAGTAGAAACACAAATAGGTCGTGTGCTTAAAAGGTTGAGGTCACATAGGGGTGATGAGTATACCTCTAACCAGTTTCTTTAATATTGCCAAGAAAATGGCATTATTCATGAGACAACTGCCCCCTATTCTCCATAGTCTAGTGGGATTATAGAACGAAAGAATCGTGTATTTATAGACATGGTCAACTCTCTCCTGTAGAGTTCAGGACTGCCCAACTATATGTGGGGGAGGCATTGAATACAACTTATCGTATTATGAATTATGTTCCCTTGAAACACAAAGATAGTAGTCCTTATGAAATTTGAGAAACAAAAGGTCTAGCTTGAAATACCTTAAAGTATGGGGGTGCCTTGCAAAGGAACTTGTCCCTGCACACAAGAGGAAAAAGCTGGAACCAAAAATAGTTGACACGGTCTTTCTTGGCTATGCTGAAAATAGTTATGCGTACAGGTTTCTATTGATTAAATCTGAGATTCCTGGCATAGATGTTAACACCATAGTCGAGTTTCATGATGCTACATTCTTTGAGAATGTGTTTCCTATGAAGACTGGCTTACCTCAAACTTCTTCTTCAGGGACTAGGCCCTCTATACTCACATCAATTCCAGATCACGTAGAAAGGATGACAAATGTGGGGGCAAGTGCATCAAGCTCTCATCCTAATTCTGATAGTCAGGAAGAGGAAGTAGAACCTAGGAGGAGTAAAAGACAAAAGATTACCAAGGACTTTGGAAGTGATTTTATTGCTTTCTAAATCGAGGGTGATCCTCCCACTTTTAAGGATGACATGGTCTCTTCTGAGGCAAGGCATTGGAAGGAGACTATAAAAGTGAAATGTATTCTGTTATTGCTAATGGCATTTGGGAGCTAGTCGATCCTCCTCCAAGTTATAAAACCCATTGGATGTAAAAGTTTAAGAAGAAGCTTAAGCCTGATAGGACTACTGGCAAGTTTAAAGTTAGGTCAGTTGATAAGGGGTAGGTTTAAATAGATGGAGGGAATAGACTATTTTGATACTTATTCCCCTGTAACCAGGATTACTACTATTAGGGTGTTGATTGCTTTGGCTTCCATATATGATATAACTATCCATCAAATGCATGTTAAGACTGACTTCCTTAATGGTCATTTTGCTGAGGAATCTATATGGATTAGCCTGAAGGGTTTACAACACTTGGTAGTGGAAATAAAATTTGTAGACATGTTAAATCCTTATATGGATTGAAACAAGCCCTTAAGCAATGGCATGAAAATTTTGACATGACGATTATGTCATTTGGCTTTAAAGTCAATGAGTCTGATAAGTGTGTCTACTACAAGGTGAATGATGATAATTGTGTTGTCCTATGTCTATATGTAGATGATATCTTATTGTTTGGCAGCAATTTGGGAATGATAATTGAGACCAAATCATTATTGAGTGGAAATTTTGAGTTGAAGGATATCAGTGAAGCCAGTGTAATTCTAGGACTAAAGCTGACTAAATCAGCTGAAGGGATAGCTATTTCTCAGTCTCATTATATTGAGAAAGTGTTAGAGAAATTTGTCTATGAAAATTGCAAATATGTTGGTAGACCCTATGATCCCTCTAGAATTTTCTGAAAGAATAAGAATGGAGCTCCTGTGTCTCAGTTGGAGTATTTCCAAGTTATAGGAAGCTTAATGTATCTTGGAAATTGTACTAGGCATGACATTTCATATGGAGTGACTAAACTAAGTAGATACACTAGTTGTCCTGACCATACTCATTGGGAAGGCTTGGATAGGGTGCTAAAGTACCTGAAGGGTACTGTGACCCTAGGCTTGCATTTTGGGAAATTCTCTGTTGTCCTTGAAGGATATAGTGATGCAAGTTAGGTAGCTGAAAAATCAAGGAGTAATGGTGTCACAAGATATGTCTTTACCCTGGGAGGTGGTGCAGTCACATGGAGGTCGACTAAACAAACCATCTTGTCTCGGTCTACTTTTGAGGCAGAGTTGTGTGCCTTGGACACCATTGGTATAGAGGTTGAATGGATCAGGGGTCTTCTTTCTGAACTTCCCTTGATGAGTAAGCCAACACCTACGATCTCTGTGCATTGTGATAACATGAGCACAATTGTAAAGATCAAAAGTTCAAAGTACAATCAGAAAGAAAGAAGACACATCTAACTTAGATTGAAATTTGTAAGGAAGTTGGTGTCTCAAGGAGCGATAGCTCTGGATTTTGTTGGTACCAAGGACAACACAGGGAGTGATCCTCTGACTAAGGGACTGAACAAAAATCAAGACCAAAAATTTAGGATGGGGATGGGACTAAAACCCCTCAACTGTTCACCTTCAGTAGCAACCCAACCTATCTGAGTATTGATCCTACAAAGAAGGCAATGTGGTAATTACAAGCTGTTCAGAGAACTGGAAGTCACTCAAATTTATTTGATATCTTATATTTGAGTTCCTCCCCTAAATCTTATAAGCTAGTGCCTATAGCTTCAAGATTAGGATGAGTTGTATACTCTTTATGGGTTCAAGCCTGGTAAGGCAGGATGTTAGTAGTGCATCCTTGGAGAAGCCCACCTAAATCAGTACTACTGTGAGGCTGCAGTTAAGGAATTGGGTTATTCTTGAATGTATTTATGATATAGGAAAGGGTGTATGGCCAGAAGGCACCACCCTTAGGATTGCTATCTTAACTTCCAATGACAACTGTCACTCTAAAGAATCAAGTTCAAGACCTAGTTCACTTCGATTATCTGGGAGTTAGATTTGGAGTACTTAGGTAAATGTTCAAACCTGAAAAGTACCTTTACTAAAAGCATGATATGTTTATCCCCTTCTATTTATTCCCCATTATCAAACCTTGAGTTTGTGAGAGAATGTTGGGTAAAAGGAGGTTTGGGGGGCAATATTAAGAAAAGGAACTCAAGGATTGATAAAGTAAAAAAGGGGTGTAAAAAGGTGTGCAAGTTTTGTCTTTTGTGTGGTCTTTAGTCCCACATGAGAAATATCTAAGGAGAAGAAGGACTTTATAACCCCAAAGGTCCATGTGACTATGTCTTATAGACAATAGTGAGGTTATGCTAGACCATCACACACGCACCCCACCAGGCTGAGCGGGCACGCGCGTGTGATGTCGCAGTTAGCTGCCTTGCACGACACACCTTTTTATTTCTTCCTTTTATGTTTTTACCCTTTCCTTAGAGAGATTGGGTCTGTTTGGGCTGGTTCCTTGAACTGGCTTATTGTCTTGACTTTTGCAGGCATGGGACGCTTCATATAGTGATTAGGGCTCCCTAATCGTATTTACCCAAACTGAAGTGCCCTTTCGACTCTCCCAAGAGGAACTGCGCAGTGCGTTGTTCCTCCATCTCTTTGCCTCTCTGTGACGACTGCACCTCTGTCGCACTATTCATTGACGAGGCCTCCGCCCGTGTTCACCGTGAAACGCTCTTCCATTCGTGCACACGGTCGATCTCCGGTGTTCGGTGCATGCTTCTCTACCCATACTTTCTTTGCTTTGAGTTGAAGACGATTAGGTTTCCCATATTTCTTTTATTCTAAAAAATCGATCTTGTGCGAGGTTGATGTCGTGGTTTTGTAGTTGTACCCTGGGAGAAGGTTGTCAGACCCCATTCACACCGTATAGTGGGTGCAATACTTTCTCTAAGGTGAGTTTCATTATGGAACATCTCCACAGTTTACTTTCACCTTTTAATTATCATGTAATCATCATGCTTATGATCAATAATCTTATGCTACATTTTTGTTTTTGGGATGTGCTTATTATCATGTCGTTTCTTATTATGATTACCATATGATTTGCACTGTATCATCTGTGGATGAATTACCATGGTTCATGCCAATATCCCACTGTTTTAACAACATTTAGATCTTTCAATTCCCTCCTATCATATTCAATCTTCAGACATAGGGCACAGATACATGTGTATCTTACGAGGTTAAATCTTTCTATATATAATTGTGTATGTAATAGAATTTATTTTTACAATTATCCCTCCTACACTCTAACGTTTTCCAAAAAAAAAATATTTTCCTACCACCGTACCCAAAATGGAGTGGAGATGGAGAGGATATGGGTTTTCCGTGTCAGCTCCGAATATATAATCGGATAATCTGTATCCACTCTGAATAAAATTCAGATACGGAGCAGATATCTTAATCGGATATTGTTCAGATTCGGAGTTGATACAGATATTATCCACTTTAGAAATATGAGGCCAGATAACAAATGTTAAGTGATCTAAAAAATTTGGAAAAATTTTATAAAATTCTAAAATATATATAAATAGCGAAAACAATCCCTAAACATTCAAACAAATAACATAGAATGAAAATTGAACTACTACTTGATTACAATTAAGGAACCACTAAGATTTCCAACATAGTACATAAATATTCATAAATTACATGTCCCTCATTCAAATTACAGGTCTAAATTCTCTCAAAGTCCAAAGATAACAGTCCACTTAGGACACCCTCACTCGCAGTGTCAGAAAGAGGCTACTCAATTTTGACAGTGGTGAAGGTTTTTAGTGGGAGGGGTGCCACAGTGCTAGAGAGAGAGAGAGAGAGAGAGAGAGAGAGAGAGAGGGAAGACTAGGTTGGGGGGGAAGGGTGTCGGAGCCACTTTCAGCACCAGTGGGGAGAGAGAGATCCAGAGAGAGACAGAGGGAGGGAGTGAGGGACTGGGGGGGGGGGGAATGTTGAGTTATGGTTATGTGAATAACCATAATCATTGTTTTGATAATGATTGCTTTGATTTGTTTTGATGATGACATAATCATTATTCATCTTGTTGATATCACAATATCATTGTTTTGTTGATGAACTTAAGTGCTTTCATGTTTGCATACCATAGACAACTAGCCACGTTGAAAACATGCTTAAATGAACATCGAATGTTCACATTTGGTCATAGTCAGTCGAAGCACAAACATCGGATGTACAGTTTTGGTCTATGTTAGTCAAAGTAGAACTTCATTGTATGCGAAGTTAGACTTCAGATATGATGAAGTGGAACTTCGATATATACGAAGCTAAGCTTCGAATATGACGAAGTCACTTCGATCGATTAAGACAAATTCGACACTGTGACTTTGGATATACTCATTTGCTCTTTGTCAAACGAAGTGGAACTTCATCATATATGAAGCTAGACTTCGGATGTGATGAAGGCACTTTGACCGATCAAGACCATTTTAACATTGTGACTTCAGATGTCACATTTCAGTCACTGTCAGTCAAAGTAGAACTTCTTCATATACGAAGTTGGACTTCGGATATGACTAAATGGAACTTCATCATATACGAAGCTAAGATTTGGATATGATGAAGTCACTTCAACTGATCAAGACACATTTGTCACTGTGACTTCGGATGTTCACTTTTACACTTGGTCAGTCGAAGCAATGGCACTTCGTATATTCATGTTATAGTCTTTGACAGTCGAAGTTCTGATAGTCGACTCTTTGATAGTCGAAGTTTTGAGAGTCGACTCTTTGACAGTCGATGTTCTGATAATCGACTCTTTGATAGTCGAAGTTCTGACAGTCGAAGTTCTTAACATCGATTGTCATAACATTGATTACCAATTAACTTAAATATCGATTACCTCATGTTTAAGATCGATTGTCATAACATCAATTGCCAATCAACTTAAACATCAATTACCTCATGTTTAAGATTGATTGTCATAACGTCGATTGCCAATCAACTTAAACATCGATTACCTCATGTTTAAGATCGATTGTCATAAAATTGATTACCTTTTAAATCAACTTAAAGATCAATTGCCTTTTTCTCCTGAATACTTAAAGATGCCATCTGTGCATGATATCATGTGATTGGCACGAGTCTTAATTGGGGTACACGAAACCCTAGGTATGAGGTTGGGCATCTGGCTATAAATATGCCCTTGTCTTATCATTTGTGAAAAAGGAGGAGCGTGGAAAGAAGCGGGAAAAGGTAGAGTCCAAAAAGAGGAGAAGAGCAGCGCCGTCAGGAGAAGTAGAGCAGTAGAAGAGTAGAAAACATGAAGAGAAGAAGAAGAAGAAGAAGAAGAAGAAGAAGAAGAAGAAGAAGAAGAAGAAGAGAAGAAGCCAAAAGGCAGATCAAGCAGAGGCAGCAACCAGGAATAAGGAGATTGGATTTGAGATCTTGAAGATCAGATCCAGAGCTGAAGAGAATATTTCTTCCTTCTTTCTATTTTGTATTTTCAGAACAAATTAATTGTGTATGATTTGTGTAAGCGTTCTACATAGATTACCTGATTGTTTCTATTTTGTCTTCACAATTGTACTGGGATAGATCGTGCTAGAGAATCTACTCCCTTATTGAGCTTGTTCTAGCTGTACTTGGATCCGTCGTGGTCCAAAGGGGTTGAGCCGTAGTGCTCATGTTTTCTAAGCTGTCATACTTAGAGATTTTGAGCCATCATGCTTAGGTTTTCTAAGCCGTCGTACTTAGAGGTTTTGAGCCGTTGTGCTCAGATGCTTGTGAGTCATTGTGCTCACAAGTGGTTTGTGGAGTAGGTCGTCCTGCCTATCTCCAGGTTGCTTTGAGTCGTCAAATTCAAAGGTGTGTTGGAGCCGTCGTGCTCTGGTCTGTGTAATTGCGGTTACATAGTGGTTTCCTCCATCGTGGGGAGGTGGACATAGGAGATATAAGTTGTGTTCTCCGAACCACCTTAAAAATATCATGTGCACTGTGGTTTGCTTGTATGAGTGTGATATTGATCGCATAGATGTTTGCATAAGATTTTGCTACACATGCTATACACTTACACACACTGTTTGATAAAATGTGTTGCACATTTTAATCACACGTAAGTGCATCAGATTTGTGGAGTTCTGATAGAATAGATCTTCTTAATTGAGGTGATTTTTAATTGCCTAAGTTTCCACTGCAAATTGTATCAGATTTATTCAACTCCCCCCCCCCCCCTTTCTAGATCTGTGGTGCCATACATTCGATCCTACAAGGGGTGCTTCCGTGCCGAAGAGAGAGAGATCTAGAGAGAGAGAGAGAGAGAGAGAGAGAGAGAGAGAGAGAGAGAGAGAGGGAGAGGGAGAGGAAGACATGGTGTGGGGGGAGGGATGCCGCCGTGTCGGAGTAAGGGAGGGGGTAAGTGATTGAGGGGTAATGCCCAGTAGGGGGGAGGGGTGTCAAAGCCTCCTCCAACACCAGTGGGGAGAGAGATCTAGAGAGAGATAGAGGGGGGGAGTGAGGAGGAGGGGTGTCGCCATGTCTGAAGAGAGAGAGATCTGGAGAGAGAGAAAAAGAGATAGAGAGAGATAGAGGGAGGGGGAAGTCTAGGTGGGGGGGAGGGGTGCTCCCGAAGGGGAGGAGGGGATATCAGAGGGGGGGAGGATATTAGAGGGGGGAGGGGCCAGACCTCTGACGACACAGGTGGGGACTAAGGAGAGAGAGCGGGGATACTGGTGGGGGGATAGAGAGAGATCTAGAGAGGAGGGATACCAGGGGCGGTGGGTGGGATCTTTGTCGAAGGGGTAGCCGCTGCTCGCCGGCCGGCGGGTGCTGTTTGTAGTCGAAGGAGGGCCTGGGGGCTACAACATCACCGACGCGCCCATCTGCATAGACCGCCTAGCACCAACAATGGGGGGTGATGATGTCGTAGCGGAGACGTCACGACCTTATAGTCACAGAACTACTCCTACAGGAGTGGGAGTGTGGGACTGAGTAGTGAGTGTTGTGCAATTGTTTTTACAAATGCATTATTTATTGTTTTGAATATGACAAAATCATTTCTTTATAAAAAGCACTATTCATGAAATAAACAAAGTCATCTAATTGCATATAATAACTTTCTCTTAATAAATTGCATCTCATACATATGATTAAAAGTATGTGTTTACTATACTATATGATTACTTGAAAGAAGGTATCTATCTCAAAGTAAAAAATCTTGTAAGTCCACTAGTATATGTATCGTGTCTCCGACTCCTCTGAAGTCGAAGTGAGACATCGACTTGTGAACAGATGTCCACAGTCGAAGTCCAACTCCAACTCTTGAGAAGTCAAAGTGAGACATTGACTTATGAACAAATGCCCATAGTTGAAGTCCAACTCTGACTCTTGTGAAGTCGAAGTGAGATATCGACTTATGAATACAAATTAACAGTCGAAGTTCCACTCCGACTTATGTCTAGTCGAAGTTTCAACACTCATAGATAATCAAACAGTCACATAAATAATTGTTTTTACAAACGCATTATTTATTTTTTTGAATATGACAAAATCATTTCTTTATAAAAAGCACTATTCATGAAATAAACAAAGTCATCTAATTGCATATAATAACTTTCTCTTAATAAATTGCATCTCATACATATGATTAAAAGTATGTGTTTACTATACTATATGATTACTTGAAAGAAGGTATCTATCTCAAAGTAAAAAATCTTGTAAGTCCACTAGTATATGTATCGTGTCTCTGACTCCTGTGAAGTCGAAGTGAGACATCGACTTGTGAACAGATGTCCACAGTCGAAGTCCAACTTCGACTCTTGAGAAGTCGAAGTGAGACATTGACTTATGAACAAATGCCCATAGTTGAAGTCCAACTCTGAATCTTGTGAAGTCGAAGTGAGATATCGACTTATGAATACAAATCAACAGTCAAAGTTCCACTCCGACTTATGTCTAGTCGAAGTTTCAACACTTGTAGATAATCAAACAATCACATTGTGTTCCAGCGATAATATCTGAGGAGCAAGGTGCTTTTGTTAAGGGTAGATTTATTTTGGATAATGTATCCATGTCTAGGCAACTTGTTAAGGACATTGGCTGCAAACAAAGAGGCAACAATGTGATTTTTAAGCTGGATATCAAGAAGGCGTATGACAGTGTGGAATGGGACTTCCTTTTTGCGGTTCTGAAGAAATTTGGTTTCTCTTTCAGATTTATCTCGTACATTGGTATGATGATTTCTAATTGCTGGTTCTCGGTCCTTTTTAATGGCTCTCCGGCTAGCTACTTTAAATCCTCCAGGGGTTTACGTCAAGGAGATCCCATTGCCCTGGCCTTGTTCATCATCATGGAAGAAGCCCTTAGTAGAGGCATCAAGAACATGGTTTCTACTGGGGGTGTTCATGGTTTGGTTTGGTTTGATTTATAGGAGATTTTTAGGAAACCAAACCAAATCCGGACTCAACCCGAACCAAACCAAACCGAAGTCCCTTGAAACCAAACCAAACCAAACCGAATTAAAATCTGTTTGGTTCGGTTTAACTTGAAAATAAATGGGCCTTTAGATTCTCTTAGCCTTAAATAAGATTTTAACCACTTGTTTCTCTACTAAATCACTATCAAATAATATTTGAAATGAAGTATTAAATGTTGATGATCATATTAACCTCCATAATATATATTTTTACGTAAATATATTGAAAAAACTTCATAGATATATACAAATTAAAATTTATTATTGTAATTCGATTTAATCAGTTTGGTTTGACTTCTAGAGGTTAGAAACCGAACCAAACCAAATTTTCTTTTTTGGTTTGGTTTGGAACCAAACCAAAATTGTAACTAAACCAAAATTGTTCCATGTTCAAACTGAACCAAACCAAACCGAATCGCTCAGTTCAGTTTGGTTTTTCGGTTTGAACCAAATAGTGAACACCCCTAGTTTCTACTGGTCACCTTCTCCCTTATGCTGGTCCAAGGGGTTGCCCCCCCCCCCCCCCCTACCCACCTCTTATATGCAAATGATACACTTATTTTCCTGAATGGGGGGATTACAAATGTTAGACGTTTAATGGTGTTTTTAAAGAAGTACTCTAACTCCTCTGGTCAGCATATTAATCCAAGTAAGAGCTGCTTTTTGATAGCTGATAAGACTCCTGCCCATGCCACTAATCGAATCAAAGAGGTTACTGGTTACATGCGGCAAAGTGGCACTCTCATATACCTGGGCGTCCCATTAAGACCTAGGAGGGTGCTTGTAGTGGATTATAAACCCCTAGTTGATAAAGTGAATGGAAAACTTCATGCCTGGAAATCTAAATTGCTATCTCAAGCTGGCAGGGTTACTTTAATTAATTCTGTCATTTCCTCACTCCCAGTTTATCTTGTTGCTGCCTCCTATATCTCGAAATCCATCATATCTTATATTGAGAAAGTTTCTGCTGTGTTCTTCTGGGATGGCACTGAAGGTGCCCATTGTCGGCATTGGGTGGCCTGGCCCTCTATTCAAAGGCCAAGAAATGAGGGTGGTCTAGGTATTCGAAGCTTATGGCATGTGCAAGTATCTTTAGCTGTTAAATAGTTATGGAATATTAGACATGGTTCTTCTTTATGGGCCTCTTATGCTAGAAGGCGCTATCCTCTGAGCAGTATAACTATTGTTTCTGGGATACCCAGGGCTATTTATATGGAAGTAGAGAAGATCCTCAATGATAACACCAGATGGTATTTGCATGATGATACTTGGATTGGTGACAGACCCCTTAGCAGCATCATCCTGGATTCCAATGAGGGAGGGGGCGCATCCCTATATGAGGTAGTTTTTTATACTTCTCATCCCCTAAGATCTACTATTCCCCAGTCTGTTATGGAAGGCCTGGTGCTATCTGATGATGATGATAAGTGTGTGTGGGCGGCCTCTTATAATGATACCTTCTCTACTCAATCAGCTTACAACCTGGTCAGACCAACTGGTGTGCACACACCGGTTCTTTCTAAGATTTGGCACAACTCCTTCTATCACAGAGCTTCTTTGTTCTCTTGGAAAATCCTGAACCGGGTTGTCCCAGTGGATGGTCAAATTTCTGAAATTGGCATTCCTTTGGTTTCTCGCTGCTCTTGTTGTCGATCTCCTCAGCAAGAAGACCTTGATCACCTGTTTATTCATAGTGATAATGCCGTCATCCTTTGGAGATGGCTACAGCCCCTTATACCACTTAGGATCAACCTTCACAGCCATATTACTGCTACAGTGTGGAGTTTTATCCAGAAGTCTAATATCCACTCTCCCAATGGTTTTGTTTCTCTTTATGGTCTGATCCTCATGCTGTGGGAAATCTGGCAGGGCAGATGTTTGAAAAGATTTGACTCTACTTATGTTTATGCTGGGATGATCATCAACAAAATCAAGTTCAATATAATGCACTCGCTTTCTAAAGTTCACTTTAAGGTTGCTCCTACGTCTTATGAGATGCAGATCCTTCATGGCTTTGGCTTCTTTCCATGGTGCCCTTCCAAGAAGCTGAAACTCATTAGATGGATCCCTCCTATATCTAATTTCAGTCTCAATGTTAAAGGTGCTTGCAAAGGGAATCCTGGGGAGTGTGGAGGTGGTGGTTGTATTTGGGACTCACAGGACCATGTCCAGGTGGCTTTTGCTCATTTTTACGGTGTTGGAACCAGCATGTTAGCAGAAATCAAAGCCCTTTGTGATGGCCTTTGCCTGGAATCTTCTCTAGGCTATCGGCTTTCTATTGTAAATTCTGATTCTCAGGTCCTCGTGAATTCCATCCGTGAGGATAAGGTTGCGTCCTGGCGCTCTTTTAGATGGTGGAGAGAAGCTAGAAATTTGCTTAGCCGAGAGTCTATATTGTTGTCCCATGCATATCGAGAAACCAACCATGTGGCTGATTCCCTTGCAAATTTTGCGGTTAATTCTAGACATAATGATATTTTCTGGGGGCCTCATAATTTACCACATCCTTGTAAGGGGCTAGTGGTCATTGATAGATCTGGTCTCATGCATGTTAGAATGGTTGACTGGGGTATGCCCCATTGATGTTGTATTGCATATTCCTTCTATATAATAGTTCTGGCCCAGGTAGCGCTCACTGGTGGAGTGAGAACATTCTCCCTCTCAGGGGGAGGGTGCACTCCCCTAGTTTGAGGCCTGAGGACCTCTTTGAATTAAAAAAAAAATATTGACAGAGCTTCATTGCGTATGACTTTGTGTAAACGTCTATATATTAATTAATGATCAAATCTCAGTATCTTATAATTATTGATCTCTTAATGAGTGCTACACTCCTTTGTTGAATAAACTTAAGATAAATTACTCTTTACAGACTAATCCTTTCTCCAACTTCCATAAAGCTTCTAAAGTCAAAGTGCATCCATTACGTACTTAATACTTTCTCAACGCCAATATGTACTATTGCACATTTTGTTCTTTATGTGCTCTGCATTCAAATTTATTATTTATTAATGAGTCATACCTAGAGCATTGTATTTTAGAATGTTCTTTGATAGCTGTCTGATTTGCAAGTTGTTTACTAGACTGACAAGTTTCCAATTTTTAAGGAAAGACCTTTTGCAGACACTACGTGCCTAGTAAGTGTCCATTCCTCCTTAAAAGCTCATACTCTTGCATACTTTAAGGACAATACTTTTCTCTGGAACAGAAAGATATCTTTTCGGATGACTTGCTTTCTGCTTTCACTATCTAAATATATTTTGATACAAGTCTAACTGTGGAAAATAAAAAAGACTTTTCATCGGTATGGTGTTTGCAGACATTTATTATGTTTTCTACAGGAGCATGCAGCTATCCAAATAGCCAAGGAGCTGTTGAGAAGATGAAGCATTTGAAAATGGATTCTCAAGTTATATCCTTCAGTCACAACATTCATATTCAAAATAGCCATATTCCAACAAATAGTTGGAAACTCTGAAGGCTATATAAGAAGTCGAAGTCTGTAAGAAGAAGATGATGATGAGAGACTCCATCGAGTGAAATAGATTGACATCAATACATACCAAGAGAGACTAAGAGCTCAATTAGTCAATGATGCTCAGTCCATCTCGATATAATTTATTATTAATTATATGTATTTTTGGTGATTAACAAAACCTTGAAAAGTATTATCTAACAACATTTTCTGAAGTTTATCCACAGGCAGTAATTCAAGCAAAAATCTGTAAGTTGTTTACACTCACTATCATTTGAAGCCTATTGCATATATTTTGTCTAAGTATACATCGACTTCCATATAATAGCTCACAAGGATTTCCTTAGAAGAACATCGATTTCAATCCTACATCGGTTTCACTTAAACAACGACTTCCTTAGTAAAACATCGATTTCATTCTAGCATCGACTTCATAAGTAAAACAACAATTTTAGTCTTACAACGACTTCATAGTTAAACATCGATTTGGTTGCTACATCAACTTGTTTTACTTAAACATCGATTTCGTTTCGCTTCACTTAAACAACGATTTGGTTGCTACATTGACTTCACTTTGCTTAAACATCAATTTCATTGCTACAATGATTTCGCCTTACTTAAACATCGATTTGGTTGCTACATCGACTGCACTTTATTTAAACATCGATTTCGTTGCTACATCGACTTCGCTTTACTTAAACATCGATTTGGTTGCTACATCGATTTCGTTTCATTCAAACATCGATTTCGTTGCTACATCGACTTCGTTTTACTTAAACATCGATTTTGGTAGAACAACGACTTCATATGAAACAACGACTTCATGTCTACATCGATTTCAGTAAAACATCGACTTCACTTAAACAACGATTCCATCTCTACAACGACTTCATGTTTACAACGATTTACTTAAACATCGATTTCAGTAGAACATCAACTTCAAATGAAACAACAACTTCATGTCTACAACGATTTCATCTACACATCGATTTCAGTTCAACAACGACTTCTGTTAAACAATGACTTTGTACAAAACATCTATTTCATTACATTCAAACATAGATTATGTTCACATCGACATGGTTTCAACATAGATTACATTCTTACATCTTTTATGATTATATCATCGATTTAATATCAACATCGACTCTCAGTACACAGATTGTCTCAATATATCAACTCTCTATTAACGATTATATTTTAAACAGCTGTTGAATATTCTTATTTAAATTATTTTCAAACCTTCTTGAGATTCATTCCACATGATATTCAAATACATTTTCAAATCTCTGTGGATTTTAAATCTTCCCGCGTATCATGATGTATCCTGTAGTCATCACCATTTATTATGATGGGACAAATCTCTGCACGATATATCTTTGCTTATATCACTTGTGTCACGTAAAGTCACACTTTATGTGATGACATAATGGCATTTCCTTTTTGGTGTATCTTCATATAGCACGACTACTAATGTTGACTGACAGTATAGACAAAGATAAGTTGTCTATGTGTCAGCATTTATTGTGTGCAGGGTTTCCGATAGAAACGCATGTTACAAAGATGGACCTGTCAACCTGACAGCAGCTAGAAGATTCAGACAATCTTTCTTTGTGTGTGAATGTCTTCCCTAGCATTAATGGCTGCAGGTTTTCTTGCTCCATACTTCGGACCATTCACTCCAACGTGCATGAAGATGTAAGACAACGGATACTTCAATGGTCAAATTATTTCAAAGAAGATAAATAGAAGACTGGTGACTCCATGCAAAAACGAACTCTTAGAGAACAACATTCAAAAGCTTGAAGATCTCAGTCTCCTAGAAGATTAGAAGAGCTAGCTCATCCATTCAAACCTTCCATAGCTCTTAGCTCTCCACAGCAAGTTGCCTAGCCTTTGAGAGCTTGAGAAGATCTAAGAGAGATTCTTTTATTGACAATCTTTATTTCTTAGATTTTCACCTCAGACCAAGCAAAGTGTATAAGCTTGGTCTTGGGGCCTTCCTCTTTTACTCATTCCTTTTGAGTGATCCTCTTCGGGTGTGAAGAGAAGACATGTTAGATCGGGTGGTTAAGTTCCTCTTCTGGTAGAGAAGAGAAGGCCAGCTGCGGTTGGATGTGTAAGTGTCCTTAAGGGGGACTGTACCCTTGTTTAGTGAAATTCCAAGTTGTTGCTTGGGGACTGGATGTAGGACTCCTTGGGATAGGAGATCCAAACTAGGATAAAATTTCATGTTTTCTGTGTGTTTGCTTTCCTTGTCTTTATTTAACACTAACTCTAACTATCGAACTTAGTATTTTCTGTCAAGCATTTTATTCACATAAATTATTCAAAAAGAATTTTTAGCGATCCATTCAGCCCCCCTCTGGGCTTGCTATCTGGGCAACAAGTGGTATCAGAGCTAAGTCTCTTCGAGTAAGTAGATCTCACGATATGAAGAGCAAAGATAAATGGTAGCTCAAGGTCATGCAGAAGGTTAGTCCGTCAACAGACCTCCTCTATTCAACGGTTAAGATTACAACTACTGGAAGACACGAATGGAATTCTTCCTTCAAGGTCTCAATTTCCAGCTTTGGTCAATTGTCAAAGAAGGAGACCTCTTGGTAACCAACAGTAAAGACAAATGGACAGAAGAAGACAAGAAGAAACTATCTCAAAATAGCAAAGAAAAAAGTATACTGTGTTGTTCACTGAGTAAGAAAGAATTCAACAAGATATCAGCTTGTAAGTCAGCTATGGAGATGTGGGACAAGTGAGGCTCACATATGAAGGAACTGACAAGGTAAAGGAAACAATAATAGATATTTTGGTAGCTCAATTTGAAAGACTTCAAATGCAGTCTGGAGAATCCATCTCTCAGATGTACAGTCGATTCACAGACATCACTGGTGGTCTGGCTAGGCTTTGAAAGACTTATGAAATTGGAGACACAGTAAGAAAAAACTAAGATCCCTACCAACTTCTTGAACTCCAAAGGTAACAGCAATAAAAGAAGCTAACGATCTTAGGAGAATGTCACTTGAAAAACTCATCGGGTTGTTAATGGCTCATGAGATAAATATGGAAAGGCTGGGAGAATCCTCCAGCAAGAAGAAGCACAGCAATGCTCTCAAGGCCACAGAAGACACTTCTAATGGTGAAACTGAAAGTGATAAAAGTAATGAGAGCAATGAAGATGAAGAAGCATTCCTCTCCAGAAGACTGTAGCGCATACTAGCTAAGAAGAAATACCAGTCAGGAAGAAGGTATTTCAAGAAAGGTAGAGACTTCAAAAGATCTAAAGGCAAAGAAGTCAAGAGATCTGAACCAATATGCTACGAGTGCAAGAAGCCTGGACACATCAAGGCTGAGTGTCCAAAACTAAAGAAGACAGAGTTTAAGAAGAAGGACAACATGAAGAAATTCAAAAAGTACAAGAAGAAAGTCATGGTTGCTGCAGGGAACAATGAAAGTGACTCAGACAATTAGTCCAGCTCCAGTGAAGAAGAAGAAGAAAAGGCCAACCTGGCCTTCATGGCAAATATTGATGATAAGGTAACTTCTAACTCATCCTTTACATCGTGCAATGAATCAGATTCAGATAGTTTAGAAGATGCTTTTAATGAACTATATAGTAAATATAAAGATGTCTATAAACTTTTAAAAACAACCAAGAAAAATCATGCATGCTTAGAAATAACTGACTCAGATTTAAAATATGAAACTGAGCAATTAGAAAAACAAATTTCTTAATTAAAAAGAAGAAATGAACTGTTATGTGAATATATAAAAACTAAAAATGAAAAGATATTAAACTTAGAAAATCAGGAAACCACAAGCAAACTTAAAAGCGAAATTAACACATTAACGAAAGATAATCAATATTTAACAACTACAATTGAAAAATTCACAAATGGAAAATCTTTCTTAATATTAAAAGGAGTAAGAAGATCAGGTAGAAAGAAATATGGCTTAGGATATACACCACCAGATAATGAAGAAACTGTCATTCATCCTAAAATCTATCCAACGCCAAAATTCATAGCTGAACAAAATCCTAACTATAAATCAAATAACAATAAGAACCATAAACCAAACAGGATAATAAATAATATTCCTTGTTGTACTCATTGTAATAAATTAGGTCACACTAAAATAACATGTACAACCAAACACTTAAAATGGGTTCCGAAAAGAAACTGTGAAGAAGCTAACCAACCAGGATCCAAAAGAACTTGGGTACCTAAATCTCATTGATTTATTGCAGGGAAGTCTTAAAGCATCAAAGTGGTACCTGGGCAGTGGGTGCTCAAGGCATATGACAGGTAGCAAAAAACTATTCTCACATATCAAAATTGAAGAAGGTACAGTAACCTATGATGATAATGGAAAAGGGTCAGTAATTGGTTGCGGATCCATTGGAAGCCAAGATAGAATCCTAATAGAAGATGTTCTATGCGTCAAAGGACTCAAGCACAATCTAATAAGTATCAGTCAGCTGTGCGACAAGGGTCACCATGTCACGCCTCGATATTTAGCAACGAAATAAATACTGGGATGCGTGAACGATACAAATAGACGTATCACAGCTGAGTAACACAGAGTCAACAATTGAATATAGTAACGCATTCGAGACCATAACATTGTCATCAAAGTACTCTTTATTCATTTCAATCCACTAGTTACAACCTTACATAAGAAGAACCAACTAAAGGGTCCATTATTCAAATGAAAATGTTCACTATTACATAAACTACTCAGACATCTATTCCTAATGCTTCATCT
Organism: Colocasia esculenta; assembly: GCA_014218235.1. NCBI lineage: Eukaryota > Viridiplantae > Streptophyta > Magnoliopsida > Alismatales > Araceae > Colocasia > Colocasia esculenta. The sequence continues at coordinate 23,619,295 of CM024765.1, read as the reverse complement.
CCTCATATGACGGGTACTCATCACTCTTGCCCTGCCCCATCGGACTCCTCTAGTTCCTCATCACTACCTGAAAAGGATAGGATGATAGGGGTGAGCGAACTAGCTCAGTAGGATTTACATCTCAATATTGTGCGGGCATTAATGTACATGATTCACATTTTAACTAGGCAGATATGCACATGAAAATGATGACGATGCATGCTTTTCTAACAAGTCAGATAGCTGAATAGAATGAATATCATATCAAATCAAATACTGAATTTCATATGCAATGGACAGGTAATTCAAGATTAGAATTGTATTAAAAGGAATTGGCCATATTCACACAGATATCACATATTCACGTGATCAGACTTATCATATCAAATCAAACTTATCATATCATATCAAATGAAGGCACGTTCACACAAATCTTGCATATTCGTTGTGCTATGCCAAGCACCATAAGTCCATACTCCCGCAGTTAATATGTAAGGCCCTTGAATTTTATCCTTTTATAGAGGTGTTTGATTGTGTGATGAACTTATGTTTGTGTGTGTGTAGATATGTATATATAACTAATTGATGTATTGTTGTAAATATATGTATATATATATATTGTATATATTATTTACTTACAATGTATGAGTAGTAGTAAATTTCTAAAGTATACACTGTGTAGTTCATGTACATGCATTGAGTAAGTGTAGTTTCTGCAGTTTTTAGGTTCTGGCCAAGCGACCAATTGGCGTCAACATGTGTGGACGCCAACCCAAAGTCAGCGGCCACATCGATGGATGCCAACTCCATATTGGCGGCCAGTGATGTTGACAGTCTCCCAGATCTGTTGCGTCTTCAGATCCGGAAACGCCTCAGAAAATGTCGCCTCTGTTTTGGTAACCGACCTTCAACGGTCAGGAAACCTTACCTAAGCATGTCTCCGACCCTTGACCCTATAAGATACCCAATCTCCGACCAGATCGGACCCTTTTGCTCTCTTGAGAAAAACCCTAGTTTTCTTGTGCGAAAAACCTAAACTTTGGACCCTTTGATTTGGCGATTGGTGGCTCCTTCCAACGATCTTCTGCGACTGGAGGGGAGTATAAGAATTTGGGAAGGCTCCTTCGTCATCGGGTGGCTGTCTGCATCAACACAGAACCCGGATTTGGAGGACTTTGGAGGCTCTTTAGCTCAGGCTGAGGAGAGCTTCTTTGACCCAATCCTCCGTTTGTAGATTTTTTGAAGGAAAGTAACCCATACACGTTATCCCTACATGCGTCTAGTAGGTCTCAGGAATTTTATAAATTTTAAATCGTGTCGTGGAACCCCCTTTCTATCGAATTTTTGGAGTTCAGTCTGTGTCTTGCACAAACAGGAACTTAACGGCAACCTTTGATGCCCTTAAGATCCGAAGTTGGCGACGGCCTTTGTTGCCGTTTACCAGATAGGCGACCACCCCCTTGCCGCTGAGTTCTTCAGGCAGGGACAGTTTGTCTGTCTACCCTTAATAATCTATTTTTCGGATTTCTACGCATGAGAATATACTGTAAAAAAATTATATGTTATGTAATACCTTTAGTGGATCATGTTAAGCAATTTTTATGAATTTTTCGTTGAATGTGTTATTTATTAAAATCCTTGAATTATCTGTTAGACATGTTTAAATCTTGTAAAAATACTGTTGATATGGATCCGTGTTGAATTTGGATACTGTGAAATTTCTGTAATTTGTGCACCAGTATCAGGTCATGCTATGGAAATTGGGCAAATTTCTGATGTTTGTGTAAATAGTTATATTTTCTGAACTGTAAAACGGTGAGCATGCAATATCAGTTTAAATTCGCAAATAAATTGTATGGAATTAGTTAAATTTCTAGAAATTTCATGTGAAATCATGACTGTCAGATGCATGTTGTAGGATGGTTAATGTACTTATAGCACTATGAACCATGCAAGTTTGATTGTTGACCAATTTTATAATATAACTATTATAATTTTTATAATTAGTGTGTAGTTCAGAAAAATATGAAATTTGGCATGCATGATGTTTAACTATAATCAGTCCGTGGTAAAAATTTCATGAGAATTGGACAATAGTAGGTACTGATTTGTTTATTACATGATGAAATGACCAATTAAAGCATGTTTAGTGTAATTAGTGATAAATTAGATAATTGCAACATGATTAGAATAAATTTAGAACTGTTTAACATTGTAAACAGTAGTACCATGTTAGGAAATCTGAACCATGTACATGTATGTGAATATGAAATTAGTGTGTTAAGAAGGGTATGCAAATAGTGTGTGTTTAAAAATAGAAATTTTGTAAATGTGCCATGGGTGACACTGCTACCTTAGAGGACTGAGGAACTGTACCGTAGTAAAGTCCCTATGGGAAGGTTCATATGAGTATGAGATCCCATGGGCATTGGGATTAAATCCTGGAGGTGGACAAGTACCACTGGTTAGGGTGGAGAGTGCTTCTCCCGGTTCTGCATAGTAACTAAGATCTATCACTTGCCTAGGTGATAGGTATGTGTGTGAATGAGATAAGTGTGTGTCCTTCTAAAGGTGGTTTGGACTATGTGTCACGGCATTTAATGAGAACAATGTGATTGTGTACATGTGAAATGTGAATATGTAAAATGTGTAAATGATCACGTGAATATGTGAACTAATATGATAACGTGTAAATTTGTGAATCACTACATGAATGTGTTTTATCCATGTCAAAACAGCAAGCTATTTATGTATATATGTGAGAATGTCCATAGAATCCATGCTAGGAACATCTCTTTCATTATGTGTAAATCTCATGTTTAATTGCGATTGTATTACAAGATAAATGAAATGAAATGTGAATTGAATTAGCATGATAAAGGATGTGTAGAAAGCATGAGATAGGTTTATTTTGTTGTAGAAAAGAAATATAAAGCATGTACCATGTATCATAAGGTTGTAGAAACAACATGTTTAGATTGCTTAAACCATGTTACATGTAATTGTGGTTTCGTTTAAAAGTAAAATGTCCATATGATGTATGTATGTGTAATGTGCATGGATTTGCTTGCTAAGTCTTGTAGACTCACTTTTGCTTCTGTGTACTAGTGCAAGTGTCTCTACTTCCTTGGAGGAGACAGTTAGGAGTGACTCTGAGCGTGAGGAGTAGCACCTTCGTGGAGATTGCCTTATTGTACTTCTTTTTTTTCATAGTATGTAATTGAGAGCACTATGTAATTCAGTTGTGGACAATGTATTTTATTTAAATTTCTCAGTTATGAAATAGTCACTTTCCTTTTTGTTCTATATGAACTATGAATAAGATGTTCATATTCAGTTCTTTCTATTCCGCTGTTATATGTTTATATTTGTGTACATCTCAGCCTATTGAATGTGTTGGGTAAATGTCCCACTGTGGCGACGCTTTCTATATCGATGTGGGTTGGTATAATTGTATCGGTATAAAGAGGGTCGTTACAGAGATTGGTATCAGAGCAACAGGTTGAGATTGTACATAAATATAATTATGCCATCATCTTCATTATATTCTAAGTCTTTATAGATTGTCCACATAGTTAGGAATTAGATAGTTTAGTTCCAAATCGGGATTAAATTGTTTTGCAGGGTATGGCTACTCGAGGTAGGCGTGGTGTTCCTGCTCGTGAGGGTGAGCAGAGGAGAGAGGAGAGATTTGAGCCTAGGCATAAGGATCAGGGTGAGCAGTAGGCCCCAGCACCCCAGGGTCTGTGTTTCCTCCACCGCCACTAGTGGATTATGGAGTGTTCATGCAAGATCTAGTTCAGGCTATGCAGACGTAGGCCCATACTCAGGCTGCACTCCAGGCTCAGCTGGAGGCTTAGGTTAGATCAATAAGATAGAGTAGTCTGTTTTATTAAATTATGTGTTTGCTATGTTGCTATATTGTATATGTGTCTTATGTGTTTGTTGTAGCAGGCTCAGGCGCCAGTTCCCCAGGCTCATAACTATGGTGGACCCTCCATCATGGAAAAGTTCAAGAGGATGGCTCCACCCTCTTTTAAGGGGGAGAGTGATCCGTTGCTTGCGGAGAGCTGGATGAGGGAGATTGAAAAAATCTTCTGAGCGATTAGGTGTGCTGAGGATGACAAGGTCACTTTAGCCACCTATATGCTACATGTATGTGTAAATTGTTTATATAATTATTTCTTTAAGCCAAGATTGTTTGGATTGGTCCTTATGGAATGTTTTGGTAGGAGCGAGCCATTGTGTGGTGGTCCTCGTTGCTTCGTACCCGATTCGAGGACAATGCTATAGAGGTGGCTTGGGACGAGTTTGTTAGGCTCTTTCGGGCCAAGTTCGTTCCGAGCACATCTAGGACAAGATAGAGCAGGAGTTTCTCTCCTTGACTTAGAGCTCCATGACCGTACTGGAGTACGAGGCCAGGTTTTCTGAGCTATCGAAGTATGCCCCTCATATAGTTGCTGATGAGCGCAGGAAGGCGAAGAAGTTCGTGATGGGTCTGAGGCCATCACTGAGGACGAGGTTGGTGGCATTTGACCATCGTACCCTCGATGAGGATCTTAGCGCGGCTTGTCGGTAGGAGGGAGAGATGGAGCAGTATCTTGAGGAGAAGAAGGCTTCGCAGAAGAGGTCTGTAGCTCCATTCTAGAGGCAGGAGAAGAAGAAGGCGGCGTATCAGTCACTGCAGCGTCCCGTAGTATCCGGTAGTCGTCAGGTATCTTCTCAGCATACCCCAGTGGCAAGAAGGAGTGTCCTCATTGTGGGAGGGCACATGGTGGTACGAAGTGTTTGAAGATGGCGGGGAAGTGCTTGAAGTGTGGGAGCAGCGAGCATAAGATAAAGGATTGTCCTAGACTTTAGTAGGGAGTCCAGCGCGGACCAACTCCAGCAGCAGCAGCGCCAGCGACAGGTCGACCAGGGAGACCTCGAGCCCCAGCTCGAGTGTTTGCGTTAGCTCGTGGGGACGCCGAGCAGGCGGAGCATATTACCGAAGGTACGGTTCTTTTCATGGGTGTGCACGCTCGAGTTTTGTTTGATACGGGTGCCACTCACGTGTTCATTTCCGAGCGTTTTGCTAGGCAGTTAGCTTTAGAGTCAGGATTAGAGTCTGAGGAGTTAGAAGTCCCTTTGTCTATGCAATCACTTGCGGGAACGGTATCGACTAGGAAGTGTATTCCATCTTTATCGGTGTGCATTGAGGATAGAGTTCTAGAAGGGTGTTTCTTCTTGCTAATGATGAAGGACTATGATGCAATTCTTGGTCTAGATTGGCTAGAGGAGCACTATACATTAGTGGATTGTCGTGGGAAGAAGATTGTTTTCGGCATTCCTGGTGAGGATGAGTTTTCACATCCCTTGCTAAGGAACTTAGCGGGGAAGTTTGTCATCTCCGCCATGAAGGCGATGAGAATGGTGAACAAGGGTTGTGACGCTTTTCTTGCCAACGTGGTATTAGTACCCAAGGCGGATGAGTCACCTACTCTTGAGGAGATAGAAGTAGTGCAGGATTTTCCAGATGTCTTTCCTGATGATTTATCTGGATTGCCACTGACTAGAGAGATAGATTTTATGCTAGAGTTGCTTCCAGGCACCTCTTCTATCTCAAAGGCCCCTTATCAGATGGCACCTGCGGAGTTAGCGGAGCTAAGGAAGCAGTTGCAAGATTTGTTAGATAAGGGATTTATTCGCCCTAGTGTTTCTCCGTGGGGCGCACCTATATTGTTCATAAAGAAGAAGGATGGGTCGCTTAGGTTATGCATTGATTATAGAAAGCTAAACCAAGTGACTGTGAAGAACAGGTATCCCTTACCTCGGATTGATGATCTGTTTGACTAGCTGCAAAATGCATCGGTCTTTTCTAAGATTGATTTACGGTCTGGTTATCATCAGTTGAGGATTAGGAGTGAGGATGTGTCCAAGACGGCGTTTAGAACCCGTTATGGACATTATGAGTTTTTGGTCCTTCTGTTTGTTCTGACCAACGCCCCTGCAGCGTTCATGGATCTCATGAAAAGGGTGTTTAGATCTTACCTAGATAGTTTTGTCGTGGTTTTCATCGATGATGTGTTGGTCTATTCTCCATATGAGGCCACACACCGTCAGCATTTGAGGGTAGTGTTGGAAGTTCTCCGAGAGCACAAGTTGTATGCAAAGTTCAGCAAGTATGATTTCTGGATGCGCGAGGTTCATTTCCTTGGGCATGTTATCTCTAGTGCTGGTGTAGCGGTAGATCTAGTAAAGGTCCAGGTTGTATTGGATTGGGAGATTCCCAGGACCCCTCAGAGATTCGTAGTTTCCTTAGTTTGGTGGGTTATTATCGGCGATTTATTGAGGGACTTTCATCTCTCGCCGCCCCATTGACCAAGCTAACTAGGAAGGGTGAGAAGTTTGTTTAGTCTGAGGAATGTGAGAGTAGCTTTCAATTATTGAAGGCTAAGCTTACTTCCGCTCCGGTATTGGTATTACCTAGTGGTGATGAAGGTTTTGCCATTTATACGGATGCATCTCAGATTGGCCTTGGTTGTGTATTGATGCAGCAAGGAAGGGTAGTAGCACATGCTTCTCGGAAATTGAAGGAGCATGAGCGTAACTATCTGACTCATGATTTGGAGCTTGCGGTAGTGGTTTATGCACTGAAGATTTGGAACACAATCTTTATGGTGTCAGATTTGAGGTGTTCACTGACCACAAGAGCTTGAGGTATCTTTTCCCTCAAAAGGAATTAAACCTTGGCAGAGAAATGGATTGAGTTCCTGAAGCTATGACTTTCGACTCGACCTCCAGTATCATCCTGAAAAGGCTAATGTCATGTGGGATGCCCTTAGTAGGAAGAGGTCATCACTCTAGCAGGATTGGAAGATGTTGGAGAATGCGGCATGTGCGATGACTGAGTTAGAGCCATCATTGTGTCAGGCTTTTGTAGCTCAGTTGTCCAGAGGTCTTCGGTGTTGGATGAGGTGATCGAGCAACAGAAAGCGACCCTAGACTCCAAGAGTTAGTGGGCAGGTAGGCATTGCTTCGTGATGAGGATGGTGTGATTAGATTCCATCACCGTGTTTGTGTTCCCGACATTATAGATGTCCATGACCATGTTTTAGCAGATGCTCATAGGTCAAGATTCTCTATTCATCCGGGTAACACTAAGATGTACCCGGTTTAAAGAGCTTTTTGGTGGTATGCATGAAGAAGGATGTAGCCAGAGTATGTATTGTTGGGTTTTCCATATATCATGTTTTGATGATCACATTAACATTCTTGAACATTGATTTAATGCAAAATTGATGTGTTAACTAACATGAAAAACACCATGAAAGTGATTGAGTTAAACATTGCTAATCATACAATGTACATCACTAACAATGTATTTGCATGTAGGTGTACAAGCATGAAAGATGGAACTTTGAAGAGGCATTGAAAGATGAGCAAAAGGCACAAAAATCTGTCAAAGAGGTGCATCTGTCGACAGATGCAAACTGCCTGTCGACAGATTCACACATCATTCTCAGACAAAACTCAGGTTTGCATCTCTGAGTGCATCTGTCGACAGATGCAATGTACCTGTCGACAGATACACACAGTCACCAGACAGAACTCAGGTTTGCATCTCTGAGTGCATCTGTCGACAGATGCAATGTACCTGTCGACAGATACACACAGACACCCAGGACAGAGCTCAGGTTTTCTATTCCTGAGTGCATCTGTCGACAGATGAAAACTGCCTGTCGACAGATACACTCAGAAACTCATTTCCTGAAACCCAGTTCTCAGCCTGAGTCTGCCTGTCGACAGATGCAAGTGCACCTGTCGACAGCCGACGGAAACTTCAGATTTTGGGTTTCCAAATCCGGCCCCACTTGGGTGTTTCCTTCCTCCACGACCCCCACCTTTACCTAACACTATATAAGCATCCTTTTGGAGCCAATTTCGCAGAGAGCAGCCTCCCATCCAAGAGCCTCCAAGGGACCAAGAGGAAAGCCCCAAATTGCTGCTCTGCTTCAACTTTCCGCCCAGATCGACGTGGAATCACCATCTATGCGGAGCTGAAGCCGGATCGTCATCAATTCAACCTTCTACATCGATCAATCTACATCCAATCGAAGTTTGAAGAGCGTTTGGACGATCCACGAGAAGAATTCCAACTGGATTTGTTCCCTAATTCCCAATTCTTCTCCATTTCATAATTTCCATCCAATCGTGTGTGTGTGTGGTTGTGTTTCGAGCATCCCTTGTGCTTGATTCACGTATTTGTGGTTGTTCTGATCGTGTTTCATCAGACAACGTGTGTGTGTTTGAGTTGTAGTGTTGAACTCGCTCATAAGCAGTCGTTTCTGCGTGTGTGTGTGGACGGTGGATGTAGGATACACGAGTTGTGTACTCCGAACCACCTTAAATCATCGTGTTCTGTGGTTTGTTCGCGTTTTGCGATAGATGATTGGTAGGCACGGTGTTCATACGCACGTTTGATTCCCTGTTTTCTCTTAAATCAACTCAAGCGGTCTCACACTTAATTGAATTTGAATCAAATTTCATTAAGATCGCTGTAGCATCGAAAAGAAGCCATCAATAGTTTAAAATTGCCGTAATCTATTCAACCCCCCCCTTCTAGATTACCGTATTGTGTACTTCCGCATAACTCTTCAATTGGTATCAGAGCGGGTTTCTCCGATTTACTGTTGTTCGTCATTTGATCTAGCGATCAGGAGATTTTCGATCTTATGGATTCTAGCAAAGGGTATATGGCCGAGGGACATTCAGTAACCAGGCCACCCTATTTTGATGGCACTGACTATTCTTATTGGAAAAACCGTATGCAGGTATTTTTGAGAGCTCAAAATTACGAGCTGTGGAAGATAGTCAGCAAGGGACCATACGTGTTGCCCGAGGATGAAGACACCTGGACGAAAGACCAAATAGCTAAAGGAACTCTCAACTGGAGCGCACTAAACATGATGCAATGTGCGGTGCATCCAAAGGAGTTCTCAAGAGTCTCCACATGCTCAACAGCAAAAGAGATGTGGGACAAGCTTGAACTCATTTACGAAGGTACGTCCGAGGTAAGGGAAACTAAAGTTAGCATGTTAGTGTCTGAATATGAAATGTTCAAGATGAAAACTGATGAAACCGTATCAGACATGTTTGCAAGATTCATGCTAATAGTTAACGGGCTAAAAGGTCTTAAGAAGGAATACTCTGAAAGTGACTTAGTAAGAAAGATCCTTCGTTCTCTTACTTCATCTTGGAATACTAAGGCCACTGTCATTGAGGATTCCAAAGACCTTTCCAAAATGAAATTGGATGAACTAATTGGCTCTCTAATGACATATGAAATCAACATCAAGAGAAAAGAATTAGAAGAAAATCCTAGGAAGTCAATTGCTCTAAAAGCATCCAATAAAACATCAACAAGCTCCAAGAAATCTATTCAACAAGATAGTGATGAGCAAGAAACATCTAGTGAGAGTGATGATGGTGAAATGGCAATGCTCACTAGACAATTCAAGAAATTTTGAAGTTCAAGAGGAGAGACACAGGTAATTCCAAACCCTTTCCTAAGAAAAATTTTTCACAGAAATATGAGTCAAACAAAAAATCTGACATTGTTTGTTATGAATGCAAGAAACAGGGGCATATGAGAGGAGAATGCCCGGAACTCAAGAAGAAGCTGAAGAAAGACAAATTCACCTCTAAAAAGGCCAAAGCAATGTTGGCCACCTGGAGTGATGAAGATGAAGATGAAGATGCACAAGAAACATCCGATGATGAAGAAGTGAAATGCTTGATGGCCAGGAGTGATGACTCCAGCGAGGTAAATTTCTCATTTGATGATTTCACTGCAAGTGAATGGGAGGAAGCATACACTACTTTATTTGAAAAATTTCGTGAATATAGATCTGAGAATAGAGCATTAAAAAGGAAATGCAACTCCCTTGTGCATGATAAGAACAATGATGAACGAATTGCATTCTTACAAAAGAATTAGAAATGATGAAAATTGATGAAAAACTCATAATGAAGAAATGGATTGCTTGAAAATGAAATTGCAAGAAACACAAAAAGAAAAAGACTGTTTAAGCCATTCTATTGAATTCCTTCAAGAAGAACAATTGGAAACAAAGAAAAAGTTGGAACAAACTGAAAAGGAATTGAAAGAAAAATCTGAGGACTAATGAAATTTGTAAAAGGGAAGCAAAATCTAGATGCAGTTTTGGGCACCAAAATACATGTAACCAAGCATGGGTTAGGATATCAACCAGTCAAACAAAAGAAAATAGGAGAATCATTGATCACCTCCTTTATTGATTCTAGCCCAAGCACAAGCAAGCATGCTCCCACAAAGCATAATTCAAGAAAGTCTCAGACCAAGCCAATATTACACAAACAAAATGTTCCCAACAAACAAAAGAAAAGCCACCTGTCGACAGATACAATGGTGCCTGTCGACAGACAAGAACATTTCAATGAATAAACAGTCTATCAAGCAACAGAAAATTGAAAAGAAAATTCCTTCATGCAATGTGTGTAAAAAGATTGGTCATGATGAAAAACAATGTTGGAATAATCCAAAGAAACAAAAAGTCAAACAAGTTTGGATTCCTAAACATCTACTTTGTTGCATGAATGAAATTTTGGGACCCAAAGTAATTTGGGTACCAAAACCTCTTGTCTGATCCACATATGCAGGAATGCCTAGCAGCCCAACATCAAAACAAATGGTACTTGGATAGCGGCTGTTCGAGGCACATGACGGGCGACAAAGGTAAATTCTGTTTCCTAGTGGAGAAAGACGGAGGACAAGTCATTTTTGGAGGTAACAACAAAGGCCAAATCATTGGCACAGGTAATGTTGGTAAGTGTTCCTCCAATTCAATTGAAAATGTACTGTTGGTTGATGGCCTTAATCACAATTTGCTTAGCATAAGTCAATTATGTGATAGAGGTCACAACGTCATTTTTGAATCAAATTCATGTCAAATTGTTGATAAAGAAACAGGAAGTGTAAAATTTTCTGGAAAAAGAGTGAATAACATTTACTTAGTTGATTTAGATGATCCAGAAAATGACAACTTGTGTCTTGTTGCAAATAGACAGGATGAATTGACCTTGTGGCATCGTAGGCTTGGCCATGCGAGCTACAACGTGTTGCACAAGATCATGAAGCTCAAATTGGTAAGTGGACTTCCTGACATCTCTTTTAGCAACAACGAAAGTTTTTGTGATGCATGTGCACAGGGAAAACAAACCCGGAAGTCTTTCAAATCTAAAGCACCGGTAAGCACATCTAAACCATTTGAACTGTTGCACATGGACCTGTTTGGACCAACTAGAACTCTAAGTCTCAATGGCAAACGTTTTGGTTTTGTCATTGTAGATGATTTCTCTAGGTTCACATGGGTCAAATTCTTGGCACACAAAAGTGAAACACTCACAATCTTCCAAGAATTCTTTAACAAGATTGAGCATGGCAATGTGAATAAAATATGCTCAATCCGCACCGATCACGGGGGAATTTGATAACAATGCATTTTCTGATTTTTGCAGGCACCAAGGATTGAACATCTGTTCTCTTCCCCAAGGACTCCAGAACAAAATGGAGTAGTGGAGAGGAAAAACAGAACATTGGTGGAAATGGCTCGCACTCTTCTGGTTGAAGGCCAACTCTCCAAAAGTTTTGGCAGAAGCAGTGAACACTTCGTGCTACATTCTAAACAGAGCCATGGTAAGACCTGTGATAAAGAAAACCCCCTACCAGTTATTGAAAGGTAAAAACCCAACCTTGGGTACTTCCGAGTTTTTGGCTCAAAGGTATTTATTCACAACAATGATAAATCTGATTTAGATAAATTTGAAGCCAAAAGTGATCAAGGTGTTTTTCTAGGCTACTCAGAACACTCTAGGGCATATAGGGTGTTTAACAATAAAACACGCACTGTGGAAGAAACTCCACATGTCATCTTTGATGAGACTTATGCCAAATCTAACTGTTTGAATGTTAACAGGACTGAAAAAGAGGATGAAGGAACATCGCTTAAGGATCTTCAATCAAAGCAAAAGACAAATCTGAAGAAGATTCCAAGACCAAAGGTGGATATCTTCACAGGGACTACTATGAAGATGATGAAATAGCATTCAGAAAACAAGATGAAACACTTGAAGAGAACTCCACCAGAAAGTGAACCTCCTGAAGAACAACATTCACAAGATCAAATTCCTCAAGGACAAGATACTCCCGGCCCTTCAACAATCACAAATGTGAGGTATTCCAAAGATCACCCACTTGATGATGTGATAGGTAGTTTAACTGATTCTGTTCAAACGAGGTCTCAAGTAAGAAAAATAATTGAACATGATCTTTTTGCTTTTGTTTCTCAAGTGGAACCCAAAAATGTTGAAGAAGCCTTAAAAGACAACTCATGGATTGATGCTATGCATGAGGAACTTGGTCAATTTCAAAGAAACAATGTATGGAGTTTAGTTCCTAAAACCCCTGAAATCTCTATCATAGGAACTAGATGGGTGTTTAGGAATAAACTTAATGAAGAAGGAAAAGTGATAAGAAATAAAGCAAGACTCGTAGCAAAAGGATATAGTCAAGAATTTGGTGTAGACTTTGAAGAGTCCTTTGCTCCTGTAGCCAGGTTAGAAGCAGTCAGAATTTTATTGGCATATGCATGCTCCCATAAGTTTAAACTCTATCAAATGGATGTTAAAACTGCTTTCTTAAATGGCTATATCAAAGAAGAAGTCTATGTCTCTCAACCACCAGGTTTTGAAAATTCTGAAATGCCTAACCATGTGTATAAATTGCACAAAGCTCTTTATGGTTTGAAACAGGCACCTCGAGCTTGGTATGATAGACTAAGCAATTTTCTGGTAAGCAAGAACTACTCAAGAGGTAAAGTAGACCAAACACTCTTCACTAAGAAGGTTCGCAATCACATAATTGTTGTTCAAGTTTATGTGGACGATATCATATTTGGTTCTACTAACCCTTCACTGTGTGAAGAATTTTCTAAACACATGCACAGTGAATTTGAGATGAGTCTAATGGGGGAGCTTCAATTCTTTCTTGGTTTGCAGGTGAAACAACATAAAGACGGATTCTTCATAAATCAAGAAAAGTATGTCAAAGAGCTTCTCAAACGATTTCAATTTGAGCAAGCTAAACCGGCCTCCACCCCAATGAGCACAAGCATCAAATTGGAAAATGATGAGAAAGGTAAACCGGTAGATGCAAAGCACTTCCGAGGTATGATTGGCTCACTCCTTTATCTTACTGCAAGTAGACCGGATATTCAATTCAGTGTTTGCCTTTGTGCTAGATATCAATCTAGTCCAAAGGAAAGCCATTTAATTGCAGTCAAGAGAATCTTCCGATATCTCTCAGGCACATGCAATTTGGGTTTTTGGTACCCAGCAGGCAGTAGCTTTGATTTGATTTCATATTCTGATGCTGACTATGCTGGATGTAAAATTGATAGAAAAAGCACTAGTGGATTTTGCCAATTCCTTGGCGGTTGCATGGTTTCGTGGGCATCCAAGAAACAACACTCGGTTGCTCTCTCCACTGCAGAGGCAGAATATGTCGCTGCAGGAAGTTGTGCAGCTCAAGTGTTGTGGATCAAAAGTCAGTTAGCTGACTATAATGTTCAAATTGGATGCACACCTATCCTATGTGACAACACAAGTGCTATCAACCTTTCAAAAAACCCTGTCCAACACTCTCGGACTAAACACATAGAAATCCGTCATCATTTCTTGAGAGATGAAGTTGCCAATAAAACCTTGGAACTTATTTTCATTCCCACAGAAAAGCAATTGGCTGATATTTTCACCAAACCCTTGTCTGAAGATAGATTCACATCCTTAAGAAGAGAATTGGGTTTGTGTAAAATGCAATGAAACTAACTCTCCATATTGGAGTACATGCTCTTTATGTGTGAATGACTATGTGGTATATCAAATGGTGAACTGTGGAAGAACAAGTTCGGCTTGTTTGGAAACTATCATCATGCGTGAGGAAATATTCTCCGCCAAGTATCCATAGTCCCATTACATATAAAGGTCCTGTACTTCACATAGGATTTTTAGTTTCCTTACATTTTATCATGTTAACTCCATGAAACAATGTTTTTCTGTGACCATGTGCTTGTGTATGACCTTCTTTCATGAACATGTTTGTCTTGTATCAAATGCTTGTGTGAATCCTTGCTTAGATGTTGTGTCAACACGTGCACACACTATGGGGGAGTGAGTTAAGGATAGATGAGTATTTTATTGAGGAAACTCCTCATACATCTACTTGTTGAATTCTCACTTCCTTGAACTCAATGTGCAATCAATCTGAAACCAGAAAAATCCACTCTGTTCATATCTGTCGACAGACACATTCCATCTGTCGACAGATACAATCAGTCTTGTTCTGGCAGAAACCTCAATCCTCAGTCTGTGTGCATCTGTCGACAGACAGACTTCTTCTGTCGACAGATACACACATTCTTCCTTACTTTTCAAATCCTTCTTCATACTTTTCAAGAAAAGTGTTCCTTACTTGATTTAAAGGTAAACCTTGGTTTGTTTGTGTGCAATATAACCCTTCATATCCACTTCATGTCAAAGTCATGAACCAAGTCTAAATGTTGTTTGATGCATGACCTGATTAAGGTCTTTTTAGATCATTTTGAACATAATGAGCAAACCAAATGATTTTTAAACATCTCCTTTGAATAACTCCCTTGTCGTTAAACATGAATCTAAAATGATTTGAAAAATCAGAAAACTCTTGAATTTAATGTTCCACATTACAACTTGCCTAAAGAAATCTCATGTACTTGACAAAAAGCAAAAAAAAAAAAAAAAAAGGAGAAAAGCTACCTATTTCTTCAGTTCAATCAACAAATTTGTTTTTCATTTGTGGGATGGAGGTAGAGCAATGATGAAAATCACTAAGTAACCGGGGACATGGGCATCACAAATGTCGGTCTTCGCGTCAAAAGGTTGTTTCATTATCTCTATACAATGGCTTGATGGACACTCACATTGAGTAACTGGGGGTATTGGCATCACAAATGTCTACCTTCACATGAAAAAGTGAAAGTGCTCCTCATTGCCACTCTTTTCCATCTTCGTTGCTTAAATCTTCCAAGATCATACCAGAAATAGAGTGAAGCCTCCGAAATTTTTTTGTCAAGTCCAATGTGTTTCTTCGGTAAGACATTCTTGTGGGCATTTAATTCAATTGTCATCTGACTATCATCTCTATTTAAATGCATGTTTGTCTTCAACGGCCTTAATCAAAAGAGTTATTTAATTTTCACTGGCTTTTGTGAAATGTGTTCCTCATGATCTAATTAAAGAACTTATCATTTTTAATTCAAAATCATTTTAGATTTGTGTCATGTCTTCATCTTAATGGATATGGATTTTTGTCTTGCACATACACCCATTTTGCCTTAAAACAACAAATGAACACTTGTCCCTTTGAAAAATTTTGACAAAAATCAAGTTTTCACCAAAAAGGAGCTATCTGTCGACAGATAGACTGGCATCTGTCGACAGACGACGGCCCAGATCCGTTTTTCAGAAAACCCTCGCGCCGGTTCACCTCCTTTTGTGGGGCCTTCCTTTTAAAACCCTCCAAGTCCATTCTAAGGCCACCCACGACCCTTTTTCACCCCTCCTCTCTTGTTCCCTCCTCCTCCTCTCCAACCCCCTCTCTTTCCCCCTTCAGGGCTCCGTCTCCGACGATCCTGCTCCTCGTCTGGGATCCCTCCACTCTCCCTTCACACCATTCTCATCCTTCCTCCTGCGATGGCACCCAAATCGAAGCTTCTCGCTCGCCGTCGTCGCGCTCCGACGGACGCCGGAGAAAGCTCCAGGGCTCCTTCTGAACGCCGCAGCAAGCATCGTGAGGATCGGTTGCCGGAACTCATCGTTCCTCAAGGTCTCCGTCTTATCCGACCCAACGGCACCTTCAAGAAGATTGTCCAATCCCGGTATGTGGACTTCGAGTCCTTAGCACCGATGTTCCCCTCACTCCTACCTTATTTTGACACTCAAGGGTGGACATCCTTCTTATACTCCCACTTGCAATACTCTCCAACTGCCGTATCCGAGTTCTACAATAACTTAGGGCTTTCCGATCAGGGAGATATCTACTCTTCGGTGAAAGGCACTCGTTTTCGCCTCACCGCAAATCTTCTCTCCACAGCCCTTGAAATTCCAAACTCAGGAGTTGAAATCTTCAACTACAATCCCTCTGCTTCTGAGTACTATGAGCTTCTCACGTTGGAACCTTATGACACTACCAAGGAGATTGCTCGTCTCAACGCCAACTCCTTTCCTCCCTTGATCCGGATGATCCATCACATCTTCACTACCTTGATCGTCCCGAAGGATGGAAGTCGAGAGTTAGTCACCGAGGTCCACAAATCCTTGTTCATCTTTTTCCTCAAGTGTCAAGAAATCAATCTTCCTGAACTCATGATAAGCCTCATCCGTCGGTGTTTCTCTAACACCAAAAGATCAATGCCATATGCTTGCCCCATCACTTCTCTTCTTATTTTCCTTGGCATTCCTATCCCTCCAAGTGAGCTCATCTCACTAAAATCCCGAAGTGCCTTTGACCTCACTGCCGCCAACCGCATGGGCTACAAATTGTAGACGGCGTCGTCACAAGGACTCTCAAGGGAAAGGAACCACAAGGAGCTGAAGTGTCAACCGATGAAGAAGACAATGAAGATGTGAAGCAAATGAGGGCAGTGATGAAGACCCTCAAGATGAGCAAATGCCTGACCAAGCTCAAGAGTTTGATGATGTACCTGTGCCTCCACAACAATCCGTTCATGATTACTTGGCACAAATCCATCAAGAAATGATTTCAGGATTTGCTCGGATGACGTCAAGATTTGATCAAGTGGACGCTCGCCTCAACACTTTAGATGACCGTCTTGACCACCTCTACTCCGAGAGAGATGGATCCCGTCACCCTCCTCCTGCTGGACATGACGATGAATAGAGGGTCTCAGGGTCATTAGAGGTCACTAAGAGTCTTAGATGGGAATTAGTCTCACTTGTCTTGTCGTCTTTTGCTTGTTCATGTTACTTCCCTTTCTTGAGAGTCATGTAATCATTATCGCATGTACTGTGAAATTTCAATGATAATCAATGAAAACTCAGTTCATGTTCTTTGTCTCTACTGTGCATGACTTGACTTTTTGCATGTTGTCAAAAAGGGGGAGAACATCAATATATGCATCAATTGAATATTTTTGTCATCATCAAAAAGGGGGAGATTGTTGGGTTTTCCATATATCATGTTTTTGATGATCACATTAACATTCTTGAACATTGATTTAATGCAAATTGATGTGTTAACTAACATGAAAACACCATGAAAGTGATTGAGTTAAACATTGCTAAATCATACAATGTACATCACTAACAATGTATTTGCATGTAGGTGTACAAGCATGAAAGATGGAACTTTGAAGAGGCATTGAAAGATGAGCAAAAGGCACAAAAATCTGTCAAAGAGGTGCATCTGTCGACAGATGCAAACTGCCTGTCGACAGATTCACACAGTCATTCCAGACAGAACTCAGGTTTGCATCTCTGAGTGCATCTGTCGACAGATGCAATGTACCTGTCGACAGATCACACTACAACCCAGGACAGAACTCGCATCCTGAGTGCATCTGTCGACAGATCAATGTACCTGTCACAGTACACATGACATGACAGCTCAGGTTTTCTATTCCTGAGTGCACTGTCGACAGATGAAAACTGCCTGTCGACAGATACACTCAGAAACTCATTTTCCTGAAACCCAGTTCTCAGCCTGAGTCTGCCTGTCGACAGATGCAAGTGCACCTGTCGACAGCCGACGGAAACTTCAGATTTTGGGTTTCCAAATCCGGCCCCACTTGGGTGTTTCCTTCCTCCACGACCCCCACCTTTACCTAACACTATATAAGCATCCTTTTGGAGCCAATTTCGCAGAGAGAGCCTCCCATCCAAGAGCCTCCAAGGGACCAAGAGGAAAAGCCCCAAATTGCTGCTCTGCTTCAACTTTCCGCCCAGATCGACGTGGAATCACCATCTATGCGGAGCTGAAGCCGGATCGTCATCAATTCAACCTTCTACATCGATCAATCTACATCCAATCGAAGTTTGAAGAGCGTTTGGACGATCCACGAGAAGAATTCCAACTGGATTTGTTCCCTAATTCCCAATTCTTCTCCATTTCATAATTTCCATCCATCGTGTGTGTGTGTGGTTGTGTTTCGAGCATCCCTTGTGCTTGATTCACGTATTGTGGTTGTTCTGATCGTGTTTCATCAGACAACGTGTGTTGTTTTGAGTTGTAGTGTTGAACTCGCTCATAAGCAGTCGTTTCTGCGTGTGTGTGTGGACGGTGGATGTAGGATACACGAGTTGTGTACTCCGAACCACCTTAAATCATCGTGTTCTGTGGTTTGTTCGCGTTTTGCGATAGATGATTGGTAGGCACGGTGTTCATACGCACGTTTGATTCCCTGTTTTCTCTTAATCAACTCAAGCGGTCTCACACTTATTGAATTTGAATCAAATTTCATTAAGATCGCTGTAGCATCGAAAAGAAGCCATCAATAGTTTAAAATTGCCGTAATCTATTCAACCCCCCCCTTCTAGATTACCGTATTGTGTACTTCCGCATAACTCTTCATGTATC